>CM062577.1:2820000-3445000 GCA_031468815.1 Morus bassanus | reverse complement strand
AAAAAAAATAGACATTTCTAAAAGAAACGGTGGAGGATTTTAGTTTTTATTTTTTGCAATAATTGCATAGCATGGCATATGTAGTTTGTTTTTGAAAGGTTTTGTACAGTTAGGTGAGAATTGCCTTGTGAAGAAGAGGTTTATCCTTCATCTGTAAGATACTGTAGTTAAAAAATCTGCAATAGCTCTTGCAGAAGCCATAAAATCTGTTGTGCTTTTTATGCTGTAGTTGTGCTAGAAGTTATAGGCTGGTTCCAAGAATTACTACATGAAATCTATGGCCTGTGCATGCAGGAGGTCAGACAAGATGAGCATAGTGGTCCCCTTGGTCCTTAAAACCCGTGAGCAGATGGAAATGGCAAAAGCTAGAGCTTCAAGAGCTCAGATTTTACCCTGATATGAATATGTAACACAGCCTATTCTTACACCGTTGTAGAACGGGACCAACGTATGGCAGCCCATGTTCTGATAACTGAAAACAGGGCTGCCAGTAGGTGATTATATTCCTGTGTGATACCAGCATCGTTTACAAACTCGACCCAAAAGCCAGGATTCTCCTTTCCTTTTTGATCCCAGTACAGCAGCTTTCAGATATATGTGGACATAAGAGAGCCCAGGTCAGACCATCCGGTTATGAGGCCATGTCAGAGTGGCCAGCCAGAGCTTCCCATCACACAGAGGTTACAGGTGAGCTACTTTCCAACCCCGTCCTGCCCTACCCTCTGGACAGACTGAAAGACGACAGGGAAATTTTCTTGTGCTTCTGTCTGCACTCATTCATTTCCTCCTCTGTCTGGTGCACTCCCTGCTCCCCACGTTCCCCGTCAACTGCTTTGATCACCTCTCTTAAAAGGGAGGTGAAATAATTGAACTTTTGAGCTTTTGCACAGATTGGCTGCTGAACAACCCCCTATAAATGTTCTCATCAATGTAAAGGCAAAATAGCTTCCCTAAAGCATTCAAAACAAAACAACAACAAAAAAAAAACCAAAACAACAAAACAACAAAACCAAAACCCAAACCTGCTGCAACAGGGTTCCTGTCCTGGAAGTAAGTTGCAGAAGTTTAGATGAATGTTGATACAGTGCCCAAGAAGGAATAAAAGCCTTCCCTGAGACTGAAACAAGTGAGTGTCAGCACCACCACGACATGAAAGAATATATAATTATTTGCTTATATTTCCTCTCTTTCAAGTGGGTGGAAGGTAGTTTAAGTACCTTTGTATGCAGTTTCTGTTTGCTCATTTGGTTTTATAGGTATGGCGTTTTTTAGGCTCTAATGTGTTTTCTAGATGCAATAAATCTAAATAAGTATTCATAAAGACTTCTGTTTCCCCAGGATTACTTCCTTTTACATGCCTGCATGATCTCTACCAGAATCATTTTACCTCAATTAGTATCTTCTGTACAATGTTACCACATAGTGTTGTTTAAGAACTACATATATCACTGACTTCCCCCATCTAAAATAAGAGGAATAAAATCAGCATGGCACTGCCCATGTTGAATCACAGATGGCTTAAAACTGTGTCTTGTTGAAAAGACAGCTTTTCGTACAAGTTCTAGAAGTTATTAGAGTACTGTTTTAGCTTAACAATAAGAAGAGATTCAGCTTCAAGTTTCAGACACTGTGTGTTTGGTAGGTTTTGCTTTTGTTTTGTCAAGAGCAATTTAAAAGTATATTTAATTATTTAAAAATTTACAGTTCACTCCATAGAAGTTTTCATTTCTTTTTGTTTCTTGCTTTGCAAAGTCTGTTGAAATGAATAATTGAACTGTTTTCAGTAAGATTTTCAATAGGGAAAAAATAATGTAGAACAACACAAACAGTTACATAAAAACAGACCAAAAAAAAAACTTTGAGTTTGGTAAACAAGCGCTGAAATCAAGTCTGCCTCAGCATGAAAAATCCATGCAAGTTTTTAATAGAAAAGAACTCAGACTTCCCTGTTTATATAATTCAAAGTTAATGCCAAAGAGAAAAAAAAAAAATGATACCTTTCAATGTGAATCAACACCAGACAGTGCCAGCAACTCTTAGTTCACATTTCAAGCATTCCAGGGCTCCTCTATGCTGCTGAACTGGCACGTCTCACATTAGCAGTCCTGCTGGGAGCAACATCCAGAGCCCACAGCAGATTTCTGAAAAGCCACCTAGCAAGCAGCTCATCATATCGAGGTAAAAGGAAATTTGGGTGGCTCGGGCTTGTCTTTCCCCAGGACATTCACTGTGAATTCAATGGGTTATTTTGGTTTGGTTTTCAGGTTTTACATAAATTGTTCTGTGCCCTGTGCTTCCTTCCCTCTCTTTCCTTAGCCTGGGACAGAGGCTGGTACAGTGTCTCAGCACTACTGCTCCCCTGGGATTATTCAAGGAATTTACAATACAGTAAATATTCACATCTATTTAAGACATTTCTTATTAAGCTGAGCATCTGTAAATACATTGGTCCATCTTGCATCACTCTGCCTTGCTAGCTTTCTACATGCTCTTTCATTCATAAAGATGCCGCAGATGTTCACAAGTCTGGATTCAGAGCTAAGGAGAAATCTCATTTCTTTATGCCTACTTCTAAAAGTTTAATTTCACTGGCACTTTTTGGCACTCTTTCCCATAAAGCATTGGGAGCACATGAATGCAAGTACACGTGGCATGGTGGAGTTAGTATGTGCTTCTATGTATAATTTTTGTGAAAGCCACTAAAACACAAAAGTCAAAGTTTCCTATGGTATGCCTATGCTAAGGGAGTGCTTCTGTTTCTACTAAAGAAAAAGGAAAGGAGAAACAGCACCCACCTCTCTCAGACTGATATTTTGAAAGGGGCCTTTCTTCAATTGAAAGCAGCAGAGTCCTTTGAAAAGAGCAGATCTTGAAATTAATGTTTGAGTTTTCAGAGCAATAAGGGATAATTTTTCTATTCATTTTTCAAGTCAAACTGGCTGCTTCATGTATTCAGAATTAGGACAGTGGTAGAAATAGATAATATTGTTAATGAAGCGTATTAGTCACATTTAAGGGCCAGCCATGACTAGATACCATTGTGTTACGCACACAGAGGAGCGAAGTATTCGTGCCCTGAAGATGGTCTGTAAAGAGGAGAAATAAAAATACATGAACTGACTCTGCAAACATGAGCTCTTTTTCTCAGATGCAAGGAGGAGTTAGTAAAGATCAAATAAAGGAATGGGAGGGGGGAAAAAAAACCAAACCAACAGAAAAGGCTAAGTGAAACAGAACTGGAGAGAAGAGAGAAGGTGGTGGTACAAAGTGAAAAATATTATGGAAATACTCAAGCAAACAGTCAGGAACAGGGTAAAGCCCTGTCTGAGCTGCAGGAAGCCCTGCCTGGTTGCTTCTGCTACTGCTCCTCCCAGCTGGGGTCTGGCTGGCTTTCCTCTGAGCAGCAACACACAAAAAACAAAAAACCAAAACAAAAAAGGCAGTGAATGGAGCACAACACAGCCTCCTATCCAGAAAGGATAGCGTTAGGAAACCATAAAGCATATACACGATGAAAATACCACATATGGTCCTCTTAGTTTATAAGCTATCTATACTAGTCAGAGACTCGGAGTAGTATGAGCAGATTTCAAAGAAACAGCTTGGCTGTCTTCCCTACAGAACTGCAATTGCCCAAGTATTCCTTCATTCAAAAGGAAAAAGGATTCCTCCTACTTTTCCAGTCACAATTCAGAACACATAATTCAAAATATATACATATTATATGAATCAAAATGATCCTTCTCCTTCAATGGATCCTTAAAGCACCCATACGCTGAGTATGAAAACCTCTTTCTCCTTTCCAAGGGTAGATGCGTTGCAGGCAGGTGAAGTCTCAGCAACTTGCTAATGCAGTAAATTATACAGTGGAAAAAAATGAGGGCAACATCATCCAGCTGTAACAGCAGGCACACAAAATGTAGGTAAATAGTTTAATTACCCAAACATTGTCAGCTCCACAGAAAAACTGATGAAAGATTAAATTCCCTTTTTAATCCCCTCACATTTCCCCCACATGAACATTTGCCTCCCAGAAGTAAAACTCTATTGTTAAACAAACACAAATACAGCCTGACCATTCCTCCCCAGCTTCACTTTGCTTCAAATCAACCCTACAACATCTCTAGTCTTGCTCCTTATCTTTTGGATGAACAGATGTGTTTGAGGTAAATCAGATTTCCTTTTTCTGGTATGCAGTCAAGTCAAGGGGAAATAATTGTCTGCGGAATCTCTTTGCAGCTCGTAAATAGGAGTTTAAGGCTTAAATAATCATACATCCTCCAAAACACAAAAGTGCTGCATGACCTACAGCAGCCACAGGCTTTGATCTGGTTTCCCTTACAATGGTAACAGCAAAGCTTCCAGCAACTTCAGCTGAAGCACAATTAGTTCCACCACCCTTGCCCCTCCCAGCTACTGCCACCTCTGAGAGGTCTGTCCCTTGTACATCTTGCCATTTGCTATACTCGCTTTCCTATGGCTCCTATCAAACAGCAGCAGGTTGCACACTGTAAGTAAGCGGCACCAATTGTTCAGAAGAAACGAGGCTTATGGCAAAGTTTCTGCCAAGCTGAAGAAGCAGATTTTACTATGCAAATGGGAACTGTAGCAATCTTTAAACAGAAGTTGTTGACAAGCTTTAGGCAAGGTAAAAACAGACAGAAGAAAACAATTAATTTATTATTTTACCCTGTAAAGAATAGTGTATAGGTAATGGCCCACTGTAAGCATGAATAATACTGAAGCTGCAAGCAACGTGGTATAATTTTAACATTCTACAGCCTTTTTTAATCAATCTTATTGATGTTCATCACATCCATAAAGCTCAAAGGAATGGGTTTACTAAAGTTAAGGAAAATATAAGATCTCATTTTGCGCCTTTCAGTTTCTTCATTATGTTGCCATAATGTCATCAGTGTAATATAGTTCACCCTTTTGCCTCTGTTTTAGCATTCATTTTTTGATTCTGCTGTGATCATATCTGGTTCTTTAAAGCAATGAGATGAGTTATGAATACTGCTTTAATTCCACTACCACATCCAGGAGAGGAGCATGATGTGCTGAGAGGAAAAAAAAATTACCTGCTTTAGGACTGGAAAGTCAACACAGAAGCAGAACATCTTACCATCTGACATACCGGCCTAAAGGAGCTGTGGGACATTAACAGCGAGAGCAACAGCTGGGACTGGTAGAAATGGCTGTAAGATACGCATAGCTTTGCAGGAAGACTTTAGCCAAAGATTTGCCAATTTAGCAACAGGTAACACTCTGCTGAAGCCTGGAGTATAAAACGAGATCCAGAGAATGGCGTTATCTCTAGGACAGACACGTCGAAGTATCTATTACATCTGCAAACCCCAAACATTGGGGCAGAGCTATTGAACAGCCACACAGCTGTTCCTGTAACAGTGGCAGGAGCCTGCTGACTGCCTCTGGACAAAGACTGCAAGACAAAGTCAGTTCTTCCACAGAAGATAGGCAATGTTCTAGCCTAAGCAGCACAGGGTAGATCAGCAAGCTGATAAAGCAAGACCAACTTTGCGTGTTCTTCTGAGCCGGCATTTCCCTCTGTAGTCAATGATTTTAACTACATTATCTAAGGTGGAACAGCTTCACTGGAGACACTTAGATGTTTTGTTTATGAATAGCTCATTCAAAAGAGCAAAGTCCAAATTCCCACCCTAAATCTGGCAGAAAAGGAATTTAAACTGTGGACCCTTAAGCCACTGGGCAGTGAGGAAGAGCTTTGGAAAGACACTTTGCCAAAATGTCTTTCAAAGCTAGGTGGGAAAACAATAAACTTCTTATTGGCCTAGGGTTCGTCCCATGTTCTTACGTCTTCTCAAATGCCGCTCTCCTCTCACAAAACCAAGAGAGGTCACTGCACAAGAGCTGAGATGTAATTAAGAAAATAAACAAAGTTTAAGAAGTGAAATATATTGAACTTTGTCAAAGTTTTCTACATGAATGGAACATCAGAATCATTTTAGACTTTCCTTGTGAGAGATACAATAACAAAGGGAAAGGAACAAAACAAAATGAACATGCACACACAGGGAATTTGTGGAGTTTGTGATTTACCTGCAAAGTTTTCAAAGTCATCACTGAGCATCTGAAATGAAATTATTCAGAAGTTGTTTGTAACCACATACTTGCCCTCAATCTGCCTCATCTTAGTTTGTAATTCCTTAGGGAGAATGACACTTTTTTTTTTAAACAAAAAAATCAGAAAACAATGACTTGGAATCTTGCCACTTTCTTATTAAAAATGAGGATCTATGCCCAACTAGTTGTGTGCAGACAAAAAAAGTCTGTGAATACATAATTTGAAGCATAACAGAATGCAAATGTATTCAACAATTCATCTTGCTTAAGAAGCCTAAGGAAAAAGGCACACTGAACAAAAAGGTGTGTGAAGCATTGCAAATGCATCCTGCTCTATTTGCAGTGATCACTTAAAAAGAAAGTGTAAAGGATGAGAATTAGATTACCCATTTCATAATGATTTTGTAAAACAGTGATCCAAAGAGAATGAGACCACAGTTAGATATTTGCCATCAATGCCGCTTACAACGGTTTGAGCCACAAGTGCCCTACCCACCCACTTCTCCAAGGCCCTGTACTTTAATCCATACAGCCCCACCATGAAAGGTAGGGATCAACACTGAGGGAAAGGAAGAAAAAGGCAGGAACTGTTTAGCCTAGCAAAAAAGTTCACATGTAACTATAGCCTAACAAACTACAGATAAGATATTAAACCCCTAAATGTACATTTGGATAATTTAAGTCATCCAGATCTTCAATTAATTTACTTCCATATAAGTTTAAATTAATAAGATTAACTGGCAGATTTTTATCATCCCTTAATGAGTTTTAAAGAAACATCATGAAGTTTTGAAGTTTTATTTTCTTTGCTATATCAGGTATTTAGTCTATTTTTCAACAAATATAGTTAACTATGTAGAATTACAACCTTTCCATATTAGGCAATTAACAGATTTACAGATTAGCCTTCTTTGTACTAGAAGCACACAGGCATAGCCCAGTGTCTTTAGTGCAACACACGTTTACCCAGACAAAAAACCCAAACACATACACATTTCTAAATTAGTAGGTGCCAAGAACTAGTGCCTATCAAAGCTCAATTAGAAAACCAAGCTGTGGATCCAGCCTTAATAGAAGTTGTTTATACCCTGTTCAAGTTTTTTACTTGCTCTCAGGAATTCAGTTGTTGCACAGCATTTATATACCTGTCACCTTCAGTGAGTGAGCAGGTAAGTCCTCAGAGACCTAAGCAGCAATGTTCAAACATGTGCCGCATCCACACTCTCAAAACTGAGAAGGAAATCCAAAAGTGACCAAAGTAAGGTAACTCCTATCACTTTCTACTATGGTTTATCATATTGTAATGAAATGTTTCCAAAACTTCACAGGAACTGTTCTTATTTAATCAAAATGCATTACAGTTTCCAAGAATTAAGTATTCAGCATACGTTTTCCAGAAATCTTTCTCATTTAAGGCAGATGTTTGTAAGAAGGTTTTTCATTTGGATAAAGGTCACTAGCTACAGTTGGACAGGTCATTCTGTGCCACACAGCAAATTGTTTCTTTGACTCCACACAAGATTTAATATCCTGTGAATTGAAGCATAACGTGCTTTTTGTTTGCTTACAAAAAGCTTTATCACAAGTACATGCCAGCGATTACTAGTAGAACAGACTGTAACTACAGTGAGACAGACAAACCTGCCTGTCCTAAGAGCTCCAGGCCGTGGGCAGCATTTACTAAGTAGTCATAGCGTATGAAAGAGAAGGGATGACTTTGACCATAACAGTAGGATGTCCTTTCTCTGTTGCTCATAACATCACGTCTGCTTTTGGCCCTCTAGGCCTTTTCCCACTTCCCTGTCTCAGTTGCCAGAGACCAAACCAGAAGTACCCAGCTGCCAGGGTACATGTTTTAAGCAACATTTCCCCTTCCTTCACCATTCAATGGCTCTAACCAAAGAGCACCATTCACAATTTCAGTGGGACTGGGACAGATGTGTCTGTTCGTGACACAGGGGAGATAACTGGGCATGAAATTCTCCTTGCTCGGTTCATGACCTTCATGTATGAGTTTAGTTAGCCCTGCGAGCCATAGAGGCATAGTGAGTTAGGTCCATAAAATGTAAACAGATTTCACATGGGCCTGAATATTTTCCAGTCTGAATTTAATGTAAAAGTTGTATTTAATACTCCACAAGAAAATCTCTACTCTGGCTTTTACTGTTGAGATTGCACTGGAAGAGTGGCTGTGAACAAAAGAGAGTTTGTTGCTCTTTTACAATACCCCAACACTATAATCTGTTTCCATGAATTTATCTTAATTTTTCTTATCTTTATTGGATGGTTACATGGAGAGTAAGACATTTCTCTCCCATATCCTTTTTCTGACCAGTTTGAAATGTATTAACCTGAAGAACATCAAATGAATCAGTAAAACCCATGGCAGTGACATCTGTGGTGTCAGAAGAAGCATACAGGACATGTGAACTTGATCTAACATCTCCTGACAGTTGTGGCTGATTAAATGCTTAACCTCTCAATTTCTTTTTTTTTTTTTTTTTTTTTTGCAGTTGATGCAAAATGAACATGAGAACCTTGCTAACAAAGGCAAAAGACAGAAACCATCTCCAGGTAGTGCAGCTCATGTAAAAACATTTACGCTTCTATGATCATTTACCCCCATTTTTATCCTGCCTCAGCCTTCCACACCCACCAAGAACCCGTGTTGTGAGCACGCCTTCGGAAAATTCCACGGAACACACACCAGTAGAGGAGACAGTCTGTTCATACAGATAGACCACAAACCTAGATATAGTCTTTGAGGTGTTATCAAGCCCTTCATCAAAATGCATTAACATTTGGGTTAGGTATTAGAAAGAATTGAAATATAACTGCAAGAGAAGGCTTTCTAAAAATTGCCAGATAAATGCAGCAGGACCTGTTTGCCAGCAGCTGCAAATCCCACACGTGCAGCTGCATCTCCCACTACACTTCATTTCAGAGCCCATAACCGTGAACACCAAGTGCCTGCTGTGAAGCTGAAGGCACAGAGGTCTTCACGAGCAGAAAGCTGAAAGACACCTCCTTTGACTACTGCAAAGTGCACTAGAGCTGAAAAGCATGCCAGTACACAAACAAATGGCTTATAGCAGGATGGCATACAGACTCTTAGGAGCTAAATGGCCATAAATCATTTAATCACAGAAAACACCAGGACAGCAGAATAGAGTCATAGTTCGGAACAATTTTGCAAAAGATAATAATGATCCTATTATTTCATTAGCAGTGTTCTTTAATGAACGTGTATTGAATTTCAAGGTTTTACATTCACAAAGTATTCTAGAAACCCCAGCTACACTCAATCTTCAGACATTTTACAAGCAATCACTGATCTAAATTCCACTTGAGTTATTCTTTACAGTATAACATACTTAAAAGGTATCAAAGTATTAAATATAGTATAACAAACACTGGTATTTAATTCTGTAATATAAAATATTTTCATCTCCATTCAAAAGATAATGCAGATAGCAATTATGATAATAGTGCAGATTATACACTACAGCACCCATAATTTACCTGCTACAATTTTACCAAGGCAAGCATTCTATAAGTCTCCATACTACATGTCTATATGCAAATGCACCGTTCGACCTGCTCTGTCTGATGTTAAATGTATTCATACATATTCAAATGAAAACCGAGAAAAGTAAGTATACAACCATGACTGCCTATTAAAATGCATGTCTCACAGCAAATATATTAATGGTGAGCTTTTGTTTATTAGTATTACCAGGGCACTACTGAGAAGAGGAGCGTTGTTAGCCTCACTGTTCTGGACAGGTTCCAAGGCTGGTAATTGCTTTCTGCATACTAGAATCATCCCTGCATTTAAAGTCAAGACCTCAAGGTCCCAAACATAGTAAGCTAAAGAAGACTTTCCACCAGCTCGCTGGAGGGACGATCGTGTGTTAAATGACTTACTGTATTACAATAGAAGGCAGTGTCACAAGCCACTGTAGTGTATGTCACAGAGATCAGCAGCCTCTAAGCATGATTTAGAGGTGGCAGTCTGCGATAGATTTCTGAAAGGAAAAACAAAGAAGGAAAAAAGAAAAAAAGAAAAAAGGCACCTTTAGTTCTCACAAACAGCTGTCCTTAAAATTTGTACTATTAAAACAGAAGTACACCCACAGAGAAAAGGGCTTGGAAAAAAAAAACTATCCTTAATGACTTGCTGGACGCTCATCATATTGGTCTTCTTGATTCATGCTCTTGATTATTTTAGCCTCAGCACGGAGGAGGAAAACTAAAGGACAAGAGAAAGGAAAGATTTCACACTTCTCTTTCAAAATATCTTGTTAATCTCAGGGCTTTATTTTTTTTCCTCCCTTAGTTTAAAAAAAACTAAGAACAAGGAAAATGTCCTTACTCCACATTGTTGTGTAGGCACCAGATTCTGTCAAAGTGATGTGCCTCTAGGTTTTTTTTACAGAAGTTGACACCTCAACAGGTTTTAAAATCAATTTTAAATAAAATAAGCTGGAAAAGGAAGAAAGAGATTGCAGGGAATGGTCCTCAGATGAGTGAGGGCAGCAAGACTGAAGATTCCAGAAGAACTAAGTTTCACTTGAGGTAAAGATCCTAAATATTATTTAAGGCAAGAAAAATTCACTACTCAAAGGAAAAACTTCAGAAGACTATTTACAGCAGTCCATCTGAGCCATCTACTTGTCAGTGCAGGATGGTTCAATGCAGTGCATCTTGTCCAGGCTAATCCTAGAAGTCAGGACGCCTCTTCTAGAAAGGAAAAGCAACACCATATCTTAATATACCTAATGCAGATATTAACCCTCTCTTGGATTCCTGTGTATTTTTAAATAATCTTTTTCCTCCCTGGTATTTGCCATGATATTTTTATTATTTTTACTGTCTCTTTTTAAAGGTTTCAGAATTCATAAATTCACTCGTGTTGACCAACTGGGTTCACACATCAGACATCTCCTGTTGGTACACAGCATTAGTTCCGCAGAATACCATGCTGACCTGTTTATCTCAGTCAGCCTCAGAAGCAGCAAACCAAAACACCAAGGGAACTCGGGTCCCTCGTCTGTGGAAAAAAGGGAACGACAGACAAGGTTAACGTTTTTTGTCAACTTTTTCCTTCAGAAAGATCCTCTCCTGCTCCTTCCCAAAGGATCTTGACTATATCCCAGGCAAAGAAAGAATTGCGGATATAAAACTATGAATTAAAAAAACAAAACAACAATGACAAAAAACCCCTCCACACCCCAGAATTTCTTTGGGAATCTGTGTAAGACACAACCCTCATCTTTTAACGCCTAACATTTCCAAAATGAATTTAGAGGTGTGCAGACCATGCCATTTTGAGTAGTACTACTTTCAGAAAAAATAAAGCCTCTTTTAGACCAAGTATCCAAAGACCTGCAGCCAGTTTAAAAATTTAGCAGTGGGGAGCTCTAGCACAGTAAGGAAAATTAAACTCTCTTTTCTAGGTACACATCCTGGCTACCTGGAACTACACCTCTGAGTAAGAGCAGAAGGAATTTACTTAATACTTGGTCATATGCAAGATGATTCAGTATGCTTGTTGACAAAAACTATGCTAGACACACGTCCCTTCCATTACAGGGAGAATTATTGATTTCTTCCTTGGTTTGTTTCATTTTCTTCCAACTTTATCAAACAAAGTAAGCTATTATCCAACCAAGACAGCTGCTGCTCAGAGCAGCGACAAGAAAAAGAGCCTCTAATTTGGTAGTAAGTATTCAGGATGATAACAATCACTGTACTCCCAGCACGTCCCACAAAGGAAAAAAAAAAAAAAAAGTGTGCATGTTGTGGAAGGGGAGAAAATGCACATACTGACTGCCAAAATGTAACATCAGAGCAGGAACCCATAATCATCCAAACAAAAATGGATGTAAAGTAGCAGTGCAACTATTGTTGAACTCTTCTTATCTTCATAAGATTAGAAGACACAACAGCCTTTTCATGTATGTGCGTGTATATATGCACACAAATATTAAAACTCGCTTACCCTTCTACACATCTTTGCAGCCCTCATAGTCTAACACCTCTCTCCCTGTCCCCTCCCCAAGATTTTCTTCCTTTTATTTTCCTATTTCAAGTAGGACAAGCACGCTGTAGGGCAAGCAGAGAGCATCCCAGTGAACCGCACACTTAGCAAAGCCCCCATGAGCACCAACAAGGACTTTCCCACAGAATCAACCATGCGGCGGTACGCAGCTGTATGCAAAGAACATGCTCGGTTCTGGGACATGCTACACCAGAATTCAGAGTTATCCATTTGAATCATGCACTCTCAGATTTTGCTTACCATTTTTAAGATGTAAAAATACACATTTACAGAGGAAACCACATTTAACGGGTCACCGCAACCACTAAGACCGATTTCTTATAAAAAAGCACTGTCTCCTGAATAGGAGTTTTTGAAATATCTATAACAATAAAGCGTTAAGAAGACCATGCATTAGATAGCACTACTCCCCCCGCACACCCCCCCCCAGTGAAAACATCCTGCTTAACAGCTTCCATTCTTCAGCCATTAATTCCCTTATTATTTGTGGTTACACATTGAGCAATTCAAAAGCAGAGCAGTAGAAATCCATGCCAGGACACCAAGAGACAGAAACTTAAAAAGAAATATCATACATGCAGTACAGAAAGTTTTCAATAGAGTTTAAAAACAAATACAGACCCAAACATCTCTCAGTTTCCACTTTCTGCTTTACCCACTGATTTGGTGCAGCACTCAGGACCCACCTGAATCCAATCAAAGCTTTTAGGCAGCTACTCAGTGTCTTTTCTCTGAGGACTCTCTGATGGGTTTGCACCTGGGGAAATACTGGCCCAGAAAATTAACTCTGTAACTGCCACACTACTTAGAAATAACTGCCGCACCAGCTTTTGTCAAAACCTTCTGTTCTGTTCAGAACTGCCCCATTTCCCACAGTGCAGAAGGCCATGCAGGACTGATGGTTCCACTCCCCTTGGTCTGTTTCGGAAGGAAAGTTTTACATTTCACAGGCTGTGACGTTAGCCTGCATTTTTCCTCGTGATGTTGCTGAGCAGATGGAAATAGAACTCAGTGCAATTCATACACTCTCTTTTCCAAATACAAAAGTCCCTGTCAAATTATTGCCTTAAAGTTTAAAATATCCAAAGAATCTGAATTTCCTTCCAGTGCATCCAAAGGAGGCACCTACCTATTTCATGAAGAATAAATCAAAGATTTCTGTTTTCTTCTGAAATACGTAGATAGGGCTATTCTGATTCATTCTTGGAGTGGTTTTCACACTAGTGATGAGACAATGGCAAACTGAACGTGTCATTTAGAACTACTTAGCAACAACTAAAACATCTCCACATTATCAGCACTGTTTTCAGCACAAATCCAAAACACAGCTCCATATTAGCTACTATGAAGAAAATTAACTCTATCCCAGCTGAAACCAGGCACCATGTCTCTGTCATTATGCCTCATAAGATAGCCAAAAATTCCATTTCCCAAGAGAAAACATCAGCTGAGGGATGCGTGCACTCGTAACACTGAAAGGATCTACACCTGAGGAGCCAGTTAAGGCATTCTCCTTCAATAGTAACTTAATTCAGAAATGAAATGAGCAGAAAGAAAGACAATATTTTAATAATGACTCACCCCAAAACTTCATATTGCAAAATATTTCAAAATTCTTACATGACAGGGAGAGCTGTATTGTAAAATGGCTTCACAGCATTTTTTGAAAGTTTGCTCTATATCATTAAGCATTGCAAATAGTGAACTTACAGCTTAGACTGTCAGAGAAAATTAGCCTCCTAAGTATGTAGGTGAGCATTCCCTTGGGACTGATGAAGCCACCCAAGCATGTTAGGTGCCTGACTCCACTGGGAGCAGATTCCCAGACTATTATGCAAATTGCATAATATGCTGGTCTGCATCTTTTCATGTTTTATAAAGGCCTCTGTGAATTTAGCCTTGGGTACAGTACGGGGGGTGGGGGTGGGGGGAACCAAAGCCAATTAAAATGAGGCTTCCAAGTGGTGTTTTAGTTTTCTTCTTCTTCACATAAAAGTGGAAGATATAATGCTTTACCTTCCTCAAATGAATGTATTCTAGAAGGATAAAACATTGTATCCTACACTTTTATTGGATTGGATCTCAGAACACTCTCCAACAATAATTAATGAACATCGCCTCACTGCTCTTCTTTAATCTAGATAAGCATCAGCAATATTTTACGCAGCAGGGAATAGGGGAACACAGGTGTTAAGTGGCCTGCCCAAGGTCACACTGCAAGGCCGTACCAGAGTTAGGAATAAAATCAGTTCTCCTTCACAAGACCCACCCACAAACTTTTAAAAATACTACTGAAGTAATGCTGCTCCTCTTAAATTACAAAGCCCTATAAGTGCTTATGTGCAGTCTGTGAACATCTTCAAAATCATTGTGAAGATAAGACCCTCCACTTACATGTCATGTTCCCCTGAAGTGGGATGTAGAACTAAGGAGAAGGGGAAGGGCTCAACAGTTGTCCAACAGTGCTGTACCATCCCTTTCTTGCACCTGAGCATCTGCCCTGCCTCAGAAGCTATACATGGAAAGAAAGGTAGGCCAGAAGAAAATGTGTGCTAAAATATAATATATCACACCACCCAGTAATCCTTAAAAAAAAAAAAATTCTGGACTGTATTAATTTTCTATCACACTATCCTGCTAGTGAGACTCCTTTCTTAACTGTGGTGTTAATGGCCAAAAGCAGTGAAGACTCACTGGAAGTTAGGAGGAAATGGCAGATTTGGGGGCTTCATTCTTGTGGCTATTTCTTGGAAATGGGAGAACAATCTACACCAAAAGGAAAAAAAAAAACCCAACCCCAACCTGCCTGTTATATTTCCTCTCTCCCAGACAGCTTCATGATCTATATTGTTAATATAATGACATAGCTTGTTCCATTCTTCAACTGCTTGTCACCTGAACTTGGCAGACTTCAGAAGGCCAAAAATGGAGAGAAGGCAGCCAGTAATTACCAGAACCAAATCTACTATCTCACTAGTAGGAGAGGTAGAAAACACAAATTATCAAATATCTATCTATCTGCCTACCTACCTACCTATGTACCTATCTCTATATATTTAGTTAAATAAAAGGGCTACAGACTAATGACAATGTGCTTCTGTCATTATGTCACATCAAAAGTTACTGCAACCACCAGTTTTAATCACTATTTTTCAAACAACAATAAGGAATATATGTACTCCTTATGATCTTCCAGTCACATTCTTTGTTAGCTGCACTGTCCCCTGTTACCCAAATAGTGTTATATTGATGTTGGGCGTGCAGTGCAAATGGGATGAAAGCATTTTGTCGTACAAAGATAAAGCAGGGAAGTTTTGTTTTATCTCCTTCCCAGCAACCCGGTAGTTTCTGATAACCAGGTTTATCCTTCTTTAGCAGTTCCATATCTTTCCACGGTTCCTTAACAAATAACAAGACCAATTATGCATCGCTTTGAAAATTCATAATCTGCTAGGGGAAGAAATGTTTCCAAGTATCATGGAATTATTTAGTCTTCCACATTAGAAAACTGACACTGCCTGACAGAGGGCTGAGTTTTCAGCTCATTTGAGCTGGTATAGCTGGAACTAGACTGAAGTTGTTGGCATTATTTACCATTGTTTACCACAAGCTAAAACTTTATTCCCAAGAATAGTTCTTCATAAATACAAGTAGAGATGCCAAAAAATTAGATTTAAGGCCCTATTGCCTGTAACTGAGCTCTTTATGAATAAGGATTACTCACAAGAGCAGAAGGTGCCTAAGGAGACCACTAAATCAAAGCATAGACTCAAAACCAAAAAGGAATATATTATAATGAGAAGAACAAGAGAAAAGTAAACAGGGCAGACATTTGGAGCTGGGGAAGAGTGGTAACAGAGAGTAAACTGCACCTCCCACATTCTCAGCTGTCTAAAAGGAATCCGCTTTACCTGTTGCCAGTAAGAAAGTCAGATTATTGCTCTATTAGGACTATCCCATGCTCTCACACCTTGTCCCCTGCAGAAGTCCTGCAGACATAAGCTTCCTCCTTACATGCATATTAGAAGTAGGTGAAAGGGTGGGTGCAAACAGCTACTTTCAGCATCTTTCTGATGGCAGAGGTTTTCCCTGAATTGGGAATATTCCCCACTACATTTCTTAGATCACTTTAAACAGACTTTGCACTGAGTGATTGCCACTTGCATGACATAAATTTACCTCATAAATTTAAGAATTTGGTGTTGTATTATGAAAAGATGTGAATCATCAAAATGGAATGCTAAAAAGCTTTACACATTTAGAAGACAATAAAAATTAAGCTTGTCAAATCAAACAGGCCACAGATGTTACATTAGTCTATGTGACATGGCAAAACTCACAGAAAATAAGTCCTGCAGATGCTGGAAATGTGATCTGTAAGAGGATATTCTTTGACAAGTGGTAAGGGGATTAGAATAAGAAAAATGAGGTTCAGGCAGTTGCACTTCAATCCTTCATAGCTTTGTTGAACCTAAAAGTCAAATCAAACCACAAATCCAACTACTGACCTTGTAGTTGGATTACTGGGACAGGTACTGAATGCGAGATATAATGATCACAAAATATTTTTTACATATTTTTACTCATTACCAAGCTCCCTTGAATCTGAGCATCCACTAGTTAAGAAGCTACAGGAAAGTGAAGTGTGAGAGAGGACTATGTAGAGAAAGTGGCAAGCTGCTGGTCTGTCATCCTGGCTGAAATATGTCATATCCATATGGCACCACATCTTAATGACAAATGAGGCACACTTCGCAACGAGAATAGTCTTCCCATAGCCAAATGGGAAAACTTCTGAAATAAGTCATGGCTCTTGCTCTATTTGTGTGTCTGGGTTTTCCCCTGATGAAAACAAGGTCACAGAGTGGAAAGCAAATAAGAGTGTGGAAGCATACCTGGACCTTCAAGTTATGAGACACTCCCAGGTCCTTCAGTTTAGTTGCAGATAATGATAATGCATCATAGGTCACAAGCATTAAAAGAATGCATGTATAACCGATGTCTGATAAAATATTTAATGACTGTACTAGAAACCCGAATTACGTGGTGTGAAGAGTTTAAAGTGAACTGTCCAGATTGTATAGTGACAATTAACCTGCTGTGACTAGGAACAAAGGGAAAATAGCCTGTGCTAAGGAAGAAACAGCAATGGCATTTACATAATTTACATACATTCTGATTATTTGTAAATCAGGATTGGGAAACAGAAAAGCTATTAGCTCCAGATAGGATCGCTCAGCATTTGTGTTTATATCCAACACTTAATTCTGAAGCAATATACATAGGCATAGGGAATGAGAGTCATCCAGAATTTAAGGAACTAGATAAATGTCATAAAAATAAAAGAAAGCAACCTTATATTTACAAGATTAAAAGTTCCCCTTCAAATTGTAACCACACAGGCACAATTATTTGTTTTGGTTATATTTGAAAGGATTGTATATTGATACTGAGTGTTTCCTAAGAAGATTTTGAAATGAACAGTGTCTCAGCCTCTTGACTACTTCTCATCAGGATAATTCAAAGAATCCCAGTTAGTAAGGGCATACCAAACTTTGTCTGAGAGGGTAATCAGAGTGGAACCATTTCCACATTCTGTCTAAAGAATGTTTCTTACCTCTTATCGACTGCCCAATGTTTGATTTCAAGCAGGAATTTTTCCTCAATTTGATTTGCAAAATACAATTGGCCAGATCAAGAAAGAAATTTTATTCTTTCTCATTCCTATGGAAAATTTCAGCCTTTGTACCGCCTTCAAATACGGTATCATATTTCTTTTATCAATTCATAATTCAAATAAGGCACCCTTTCTTCTCTATAGGCTTACACTGCGACAATACACATTAGTTAGAGATGTCAATGTATGTTTTATTAAAAAAGTCAAACTAGGCTCTATCCATAATTTTCTAAAACTCATTAAAGGTTCTTTCATATTGCAGATAGGATAAAGTAGCACTTTAAACTTTATAAATCTATTTCCGCTAGTACAGAGAATCTATTGCCATCTGTAGTTACAGTATATGACAAAGGAATGCCTTGGGGGTGAGTCTGTTCAAATGCAGATAAGGTGGCCTGCAATGAATCACTGTCCTCTAGAAGTGACTAGCTTGTTAATAAAAGGTCAGAGATCATAGCATCACTATTTCTCCTATTTCTCCAGCAGAAACAGAAGCAGTGACTAGATTTTCTTTATCGCTTCCTTTTTTCTCCCTCCTCACTGAAGTACTCTCAAGTATCTGTTCTTGTTCCTACTGTCTCCGTTTTGCAGATGAGCACTGCCTTTTGAGACAGCACAATTGCATAATATATTTCTAACTAGGTAGGACTACTATGGAATTGGACTGTACAGATTTCAGGCTTCTTTGCAGGATGTGATTCAGTTTCACTTTTGTTGCTAAGAACATATATTTCTCAGTAGCACAAAACCTCATTTTTTAAAATTAGGCTAATAGCAAAAGATGTGCCTTGGAGGACATTTCTAATCAGGGATTATCCTCTAGGCCTGCTGATAATGGCAGGTTTATTTCTCTTGACTAATTCCACTGAATTTTCTGAATGAAAATATAATAATGAAAGTTTCTCTATATAACTTACCAATTTATATGTGGCAGTCAGGGTTATGTTTCCATTTAAAACTTGTTTAGCCTCAGGCGCCAATTCAGTAAAGAACTTAAGATCATGACTAAGTGCTTTGCAGAACCAGCGTTTTGGTGGGTGCCTCTTGGCTCAGCAGTCATTTCACAAGCTAAAATTCCATAAACACTAATCAGAGCTAGTTAACTCTTTTCATATAAGTTTGTATTTGGCCAGAAGTCTGGGGATGCCAGATACATTTTTATCATGATAATTTACCTAGTGAAGTTTGCAGTTAAAGACTCTAGGGCAGCCATTCATGTATTTAGACCGAGAAGACAGTAAGGCTGTAAGAGCTCTAGCTAGCTGGGAAATATTTCCCAGCAACATAGTATATAATTGGTATAACCCAGTTTAGATTTATCAAATACACTCCTGGGAGCCTGCTCCCAGAATAAAAGAATACAAAACAAATAGAGAATCAGGTCCCAGAGATGTTCCTTATTATTGCATTTTACAGCAATTCTTTTTCAAAGCGATCCAAAAGTAGCAGGGCTGCAGAAGTCAAACTGATAAATGGAAAACCTTCCCTGAGAAAACTTGTTGACTGACAGATGGGAGAGAAGGGGAGATACGGCAGAGCTGGGATTCCAAATGAAGCAGCTGGTCACTGCTTAATGGATTTTATCGAGAGTGGAGGATTAGATTTCATTAACCTATCCAGACACAGTAGGTACAATTCACCTGAGCAGAGCAGTACGTTTTATACTTAGCAGACTTACGAGATTGCCGAAGTGTTGTGCGGGTCTTGTCCTGATATGAATTTCAGTGAAGAGAGGGAAATAATAAAGGAGAATCTTGAAAGGCAGTTTCTCTCACCTGCTTTTCAATTTCCTTGTTAGAAACTTATATTACGTCCCCAGCTCCTCTGACCTCATCCTACCCCTAGAGAAATCTTATGATTTTAAAAGCATCTTTCTAGGCTGGCCATCTATTTATTATGTAAGTAGAGAACAAACTCCACACAGTATTTGACGCTTTTGATACCTACGAATTGCTGCCACAGAAGGCCAGCCTTTCAGTCTAGAAAGGAATTGTAGAGAGAATCTCTTACTAAAGCTTCCTTTGGTCTCAATACAACTGTTGGATGAATCAATTGGAATGGCAGCCATAGACCCTTCGCAACACAAAGAGGGTTCACACTATTTTGGGACTGTGTTTCTCCTTTCTTTGCTCAGTTTCCTTTAGCATCTTGGGACATTCCTCTGAATTGATCTATATCATGTAAGATACCACATCTGAGTCTCTCTTGCAGTCACAGCTGAACAAAAACTGGTGCAAAATTTTAACACTATGATTTTGCAGGATTTTCACCACCTTTGCATAGATGACAATACCTGAATGAGGAATAAAGATGTACAGCGAAGCCCAATGAAATTCTCCTACACACAAAATGTTGACTATGAAATACACATATTTTCCATAGAGGGAGATATCCCTGCCACTTTTCTTCCTTAAAATTTTAGAGTGCATTCGGAATTCAGAGGAACATGCAATCTACTCCACACTGAACTCAATTCTCATTTATACAATGCTCCATTTATACCAGTCTGTCAGCTTAAAGGACCTTTGGAGCAGGAGTAATTACAGTTATGCACACTTCATGGCCCCATTATTCTGACAAAGTGGTGTAAGGAAGCTCTGATGCAGAAGAAAATCAGGTCTACTTATTTTTTTAATACAGTGACTTTAATATGGTTGTGTTTTATCTTCAGTTCTGTCTATATATCTCAGTCCTCTCCTGTGCTTTTGTGTGTTATTTCTGTTGCTTGACTCAGTCTTCTTGGAGTACTGCATCTTCAACAAAATATGAGAATGTTAGGGTTGAAGAGTAAGCTCTTAATTCAAGTCACATACTGAGTGTCAGGGGAATGAAAGCCTCTGTGTTTTGAACTTACGCCATTTTCATCCTTTCAGAGGTGCTTCTGGTTCTGCTCTGACTACAGGTCTGTTCTCAGGACTCTATCAACAGCGACTCCATACTCACTGCATGGTGGAGATGCGCTTAACAGCTCCTGTGACATCTCATAGTTTTGAACTGATTTGATTCTCCTTTCTGGCAATATTCCTTGCTTTTGTCCTCCCCAGTTTTAGTAACTAGTAAACTAAATTAAAAAGTTAATTTCTCTCTTTTAATAATCTTTCTCCCATAAACCAGTTACAGAGATCATCCTTGTACTTGATGAGAAATCTTTGGACTTTTTTAGCATTCATTCCACCATGCTGCATTTTGGAAAGTTCCCTAAAACTGTAAGACAAAATGTAGGTGTGCTAGGACAGGCTGTAGGTAACCATACCAAGGGATCTAGATATCAAGGGACAGGTTCTAGGTAACCATCACAGTAGAGCTTTATGTTTCCTTGGGGTTTTAGGTAACACAGCAGGGGTTCTAGGTAACCATGACAGGGATACCAGATCCATGAGTTCTTGGAAAGCCATTGGGAAATATCTGAAAAGCTCTTCAAAAACCCCTAGAAAGATCCTAAATCAGTGAAATTCTATAAAAGGTCTACAGCTAGGAATTATCAGAAAGCTCTGGGGAAATTCTAGAAAGGTTTTGGACTGGGAAAATCCTAGAAAACATGGGGGATTCCCAGAAAGGTTCTACATTAAGCAATTCCTGAAAAAAACAGTGGGAAATTCAAAGAAAGCAGCAGGAAATTAATCTTTTTTGTATCTTTTGGAGCAACATACAGAGCCATATCTTGATTACGCATCTTTAAGGAAAAGGGAAAAGTCATGCAGCAATGAGACACAAAGGATAAAAGGGGACAGAAGGGTAAATGAAGAAATGAGAATAGTCACCTAATTAGCTTTCTTCACTGTCATAAGAGAAGCCCATTAGTTGCAACCGTTTTCACAGTGCCTTTCCAGGATCCTTACCTTTTGCCACCACTGAACCCCGTTTTCTATGTTGCTGTGTCTAATACTGCTTTCCAGTCTCTTTGGTGGAAGCCCAGTCTCTTTGGTGGTGATGAGATGTGTTCCTAAATCTGACAAAAGTGTGGAGGGGGCTTGGAAGTGCTCTAACCGCCAAGTCTTTCACTTGCATCGTCTCTGTGTCATGTCTAGTTCTCGATGAATATCAGTGTAAGTGCTGTGTAACTACTATACTTAATGATTTATAAAATATTAGAACAGTCTTGGTAGTGCTGTGGCCAGAAAGAGACCTTTTTTCAAGAACTGTGCTGTTGCAAGAAACCTGACTATTGTGAATTCAAAGGTGAGGAAGAGCCCTACTTGATGAATCTGAGCTGGCAGCATAAACTATTTTAAAAATAAAAACATGAGAGAAAAGCATCTTGGAGAAAGGATCAAGAGGGAGCCAAGAGAAGCAGGTGTTTTGACTAGCCTTTGCTTGTGGCAGCCTATGTCTCCATACAGACTTTAAAGTTTCAGGAGGCTGACTGCTACTGAGTCAGCCCCTCTGCATGGCATGGCCCAAAGATTTATGTAATGACAAGGACTGTAACTCCTGACATATGACAGAGGTCAACTTTAGGGTAAGCATCTCCAGGAGGGAATAAATGTCCCCTCATTGGGGGCCAGCACACCTCCACCAGGTGGTAGGTGATTCACAAATTGGAGCGTGCCCTATTATCACACCCCTTAGCGTACACCAGTCTACATCACAGCCCCTCCTGGTGATTCATAAAAAGAAGACCCTATGAACTCAGCTCATCTCTATTTTCACAGGAAATGTCCATGAGTAAGAGCTAATTCTGCCAGAAGACAGAACACACACCAAGCATTTGTCAGGGAAATACTGGCCACAGCAATAGGACTTCCAGTTTCAGCAGTGGAAGCCATATTTCTTCAAGTAGTGTCAAATGATAGTGGGGCTCAACTGTGCTAGACTGTGTACATCAGAGCCTATCACCCAGAGGGAATTCGATGCAGGCAGAAGAAATAAAGCATAGGTGAAAGGGCTGCCTCAAACAAGCAGAGCAAAAATGTCATGGTAGCAAAAGTCAGGTTGGTTCTGCAAAGCTGAGTTATTTGATGAAAAAAATCAAGAGTTCTCTTCCTATTTGCCATTGCTTTCCAAAGAAGAACAAGACCCTGTGGTAGAAGCCTATTAGTAGCAACTGTGATTCAAATACCTGTAGGAAGCAGGATTCAGATTCAAGAATGAAGGGCATGAATTCTACAAGGCATATTCATAGAAACATATTTTTGTGATGCAAATATAATGCATGTGAAAGCTTTGCTCCCTGCAGCATCTAAGGGCTCATATCTGACAATTCTGCTAAAGAACAAGGTAATTAATTATCATGCCAGAAAATATTGTAGTGGCGCTCCCCTCCTGCAGCTTCTCTATGCAGGCAGTTCCACACCAGTTGTTCCAGTTGTCCCTATGCAATATTTGACTTTTTGAAAGTGGTCCCCCACATAGAAATGAGTATTTCAGATTAAAATTAAAACCTGAATCAAAATGTACTGTTGAAAGGCCACTGTTCAGAAGAGATTTCAGGGCAAAATGGAGTATTAAGGTTAACCCCATACTGCATGAAGAGATAAAAATCTTTTCCCTGTGTCCCAGTTCACTACAGGTTCCCTTTTCCAAAGCTTGCTAGCTGCATTCTGGAAATGAATTTCCTCCACATGTTGCAGTTGTTTTCTTGGATGCAGCTGTCCACATAGCTAGAGTTAAGAGGGCACAGTATTTTTAGAGGGAGATTTCTGATGACATATATATATATATAAATTTTTTTTTTCCATTTTATGAGTAAACAATCAGATCTGGGCTCATGGAACATCACAGAAATCTCTGTTTTTCACGTGTTGGTGGTTTCTTATTCTGATTGGCCTTAGGTCTCACAGTACATTAAAGTATGCAAATGCTATATGACTTTATAGGCACATCTTTTAATACTACACCACCCATGAAAGCACGTCTACAAAGTAATCTGGTGAGGAACTGGCAATAAATAAATAAAAAAACGAAAAAAATTCTATTCAGAGTTATCTCTGTTAAAGTGATTATAGCTTGTGCATAGTATATATATTTTACAACTATATCTTAGGTAGTAAAAAACGCCAATGCCTTCTTTTCCATGCTCATTTTGTGTGCACAAGGCTGCATTTGTATAGGCAAAAAAATAAAGAAGCCATCTATGTACTTGCGCTGTAACATTATTAGACCATCTAGTATAAGGCAGGAAGATGGTACATTTGATTCAGATTTGTATTTCTGGAAATCTGGGGTTTGATGCTAAGTGGAAAAGGGGTGTGAGCTTTAGTAGCCACAGCGAGCCAGCTCCATTACCCGGTAAGATTTAAGTGTCTAAACGCTTGTATGGATCTGGTTTGTGGTGTGTCATGAACACTGTTCTCACAGCTAAGCTGCTTCTCAGTGCAGAAAAATCAGTAACAATGGCCCTGACCATAGTCATTTCAACAGGAGTTTGATCTCCTGGTCATTCCTTTTTAGGCTAATAGGAATTTGTAAGGAATTAGCA
Source organism: Morus bassanus (assembly GCA_031468815.1). NCBI lineage: Eukaryota > Metazoa > Chordata > Aves > Suliformes > Sulidae > Morus > Morus bassanus. The sequence continues at coordinate 3,420,736 of CM062577.1, read as the reverse complement.
TGTTAATTCCAGAATTCCCTATTCCTTTGGAAATCTGTCATCTTGAACAACGTCTGAGTGTCAAGGCTCTCGTGCTCTACTGTGCTATACTATTGCAGACATTTATCAGCTAGCAGAAGAGAGGACTTAGTTTAAAAGATTTGGTACATGGTTCAACTCTTTAAAACAAATTTAGTAATAAAAATATGTTACCAAATCTCTTTCAGAAGGCTATCTACAATGATGACTTCGCAGTTTGCTGACTCACACGATGCATGAAACAATATTTGAGACAAAAGAAAGACAGGAGTGCTGAACAGGAACCAAAGGATTTGGATGCATGAATCATACTGAAAAATGTTTATATTACAATTACTAAATTCTCTATTGCCTCTTTTTTTTTTCCCAAACAGACTAAATATAGAAGTGTTTCACTTACTGTAGCACTATTAATATGCATGGCTAGAACAGCAACAAGTTACCTCCTTGCCTTGGTCTTCCAATTGTCCCCTTCTTTACCAATTCTTGTCACTACAACTCAGTTCAATTGTTACAGAGCTTTCCCCATAATACTGTGATTTCAAAGTAATTCCTGACTACATCCATAAATTACCAACCGCTACACATGCTCCTGGATCTCTGGGGGAAACCAACCAGCGAGTTTACGTAACAGTGCTCTGCACACGGGAAAATGACTGAAACAAATAGATGCAACTAAAACTTGTTGGTCAATTCCTTTTGGTTTTATGTGTCTGAACTGTTCAGCTCAGACAGGACAGCAGTTGCAGGCAGAATTTTTCAAGGAGAACTCTCTGCTCAACATCTTAAAGATATCTCTCCTAACAGTGATGTTTACTTTCGCATTGACATTTATATTGATAAAGGGACTTGTCTAGTGATCAAGGTTCTAAAATGGATGATTTCTGTATAATATGCAAGTAATACAGAATATGTTCTACATGGTATTTCATATAGCAATACTGCCATATAAATACGTATTATGAAGCTGCTTTCTTCATGGTGGCAAGCGGTGTTGCAGGAAGAGAGAATGAAATTCACACAATGGCAAGACTGTAATACCAAGGAATTCGTAGTGAGCGTAAACAGAAGAAACAGATCAGAAAAACTGGGAAACAAATGCAAAGATAGATTTATTGCAGTGCTAACAGATTGAATGAAATGTGGTGGAAAATGCAACAAATTGGGAAATAAATATTGAACTTCTCAGCGGCTCAGATAGATATGACTAATATTTACAAATTGGGAATGTATGTAATTCAAGTCAGCTAGCAGAAGATAAAAATCCTAGAGAAGACAAGGCTTTTAGTAACCTCTTTACCAGTTAGCAGGCCGCTCTGATCCCTGAGGTCTTTTGACTGGATCTGCTAACTCACTGACTCCTTTGACTTAGGATTTTACTTCATTTTACATTTTCCTAGTGACTTTTTACATTTTTGTAGTGAAGAGGCAAAGTATGCAAAGGTGATATCATAAACATTCAAGAAACAGAGTTTAACGGGCTTTCACTATAGGAATATAAACTCATTTATCAATGATTGTCTGTAATGCTACTGTACAATGCATAAAGAAATCTAATTAATCTAAGTGCTGTGAGTCTACAGCACTTCCACTGTCAGTCAACAGAGCTGCACTATAGGATGAAATTATTATGTGTGCTATTTGCTCTATACACAAATTAATTGACATTTTGGATGGTTGCTACCATGATCCCTTTACAGACTGCACTTGAAATAAAGTAAAACACATACCAAATGGAATTAAATCTAACTGAATAATGTAATACTAGCCTCAGTCCATTTCTCTCCAATCAAAGATGTAATAGGTTTTGTAATACTAATTATTAATGACTTGCAATTTGTAGAACAGATTTTTAACAGTTGAGTTAGGCTACGCACCAGCCTGTAATTTTCAAATTATTTTTTCATTTGCTGGGATTACAGATTTTAATATATGATGAAGTTTCTTTCCAAACACCTAATGTACTCAATAAATTTTGGCAATACATGGTTCCTGTATTTTGCACCTGCAGCTCTACTGAGAAATTATTATTTTGATTCTGTTCAGTGGCAAGCCACTTAAATAGTGTGAACGTCTCTAAACCCAAATAGAAGGCCAATGGTTGTGCCAAAAAATATGCAAATTTATCTGAGCAAACTATACACAAATAGGAGATTGGTGGCTCTTGGTTTTGGTTAAGGTAAGTGAAAAAGAGATGATTGAGACGATGAAGTAATAGCAAAGTCCAGAAATAGTGTAGATAGATAACTTTTTAAAAATTACTTCCTCTCCCCTCCCTAGCCCATGGGACTTACCTAATCATATAGACAAACACACAGCACATTCTCCATGTCACACGGTGAGAGACCGTAGCAGAGATTGGTTGTACCAGAAGATGGCAATCCTCAAGCATTTAAACCTCTGAGACCTCCAGCTCCCCAAAAGGGCATGACTCTGCAGTCATGAATGCCACATGAATGCACAGTTTCCCCTGGTGGCAGACACAAGCAAATATGAGCGGTCACAAGGTCAGGGTCTAAGACGTCAAAACCTATCCTGACGTACCTGATGTTCTTCATAGTGTCATATGCTTTTTTTTTTTTCAGCAAAGTGCTCTATTGCATGCTGAGCTCAACCAAGATGCTTTCAATCAAATGCTTAATTTTAATCATATGCCTAAATACTTTGCTGAATGAAGACTTCTACCGGGGCACAAGTTTGTCCTTACATCTCCAATACTTAGTTTAGCTTACCACTTATTACCACTTTTATTATTTTAATGAAGAGGAAAAATGTCCTGCTATTGCAAATAAAATTATTTGCAATATTATGCATGTTTTTTCCAAACAATTTCCAAGTATTTTTTTTCTCTCTGCAGACTAGAACTGAAATTCTAGCCTGTATTTGCAACTTAGTCATATTAAAAGAGGTTTTTTGTTTTAGTGATATCAAGCACAAGGACAAAAAGCAAACTGTGGGAGACAGAATAACTTGTTCATGAAGGAGTTAAAGTTTTCATCAACAGGAGCACTTTGAAAACACAGGAACTTCTGATCCATCACTTAGCTGTAGGCTTATGTGACATTTACAAAAGCGTGTATATTTTGAGATAGTTGACAATGACATCTTTATGTTTTTGTTATCAAAGCTTCCATCTTACAATCCCCTTTGGTCCTTGGTATTGTTAAAAATGTGCCAGGGTTATGGCTGTTCATACCTTTCCTCTTCTAAGTGGTACAATGATCAGAGAAGAGCAAAGTTTTATGATCCCTTCCAGGTATTTGAAAATGACACTAAATGACGATTATAAAGATTTCTAAAAGTCAGAAGAGCCTTATTTTCTTTTTCAGGGCTTGTTCTCATCCTTTTGAATTGTGTTAGATGCCAATTCCTGCACTCTCTTTCTAGAAAAATACAAAGCATAGGTTTCACAGGTCCCATAAATCTACTGAGAGCACTTGCAGATCAGCCACTGTGGACTTGTTTTTTAGTAACACCTTTTCTCAGGACTTCCATGGTATTTATCTTCAGAGCTTCTTGCAACCATTAACTGTCATATTTTTGCATCCTCATGAAGAGTATCCCCATTTTACGGAGGAAAACTGAGGGAGATGAAACTGATTTAGAACCAGGCATCAATACCAGTAATTCTTCCTGGAACTTGGAAGATTTAGAGGAAGGAGTTAAGAGAGGGTAATTTTCTGAACTGTTGCAAATGAACACAAAAGTTCAGTTCACACGGTAGCTGCGGAAGTGCCATTCAGACTGCGGCTATTGCAGTCTGTTGACTATAAACTGTAGTTGGGCTGTATGAGACATTGTGCCTCTGGAAACCTACAAAAAAAAACTGAGTGCACGGTCTGTTTTAAGCACATGAATAATTCCATTTGCTGAATTACTTTTGTGATGAAAGTTATCCAGCTGGCAAAAGGCTGAATTGAGGCTTAATTCCAAAGGAAATGTGTTGAAAACCAAAGGGTGACTTTAATGGGAACAAGCTCAAGCTCATAATTGATGCTTTATGGACATTTGCAACATGTGAAAAGTTGCAGGGAACAACATCTAATGCTAGAGTTAAGTATATTAATCTCTGGTTTCAGAAATCTCATAACTTAACTGATTTTGCCTAAAAAAGTACTGGAAAAGTGAGGTATTTTCTTGCAGAATAAAGATCTGTTTCAGGAAAACCTTGATTACAAAATGTAAAAAATACATAGAGAGACAAGAACGATACTACTTAATAAGTATGCTTCCTCTTCCTTCTTAATTGCTATTCATAATTGCAGAAAAATACAGCAATATAATTCCCAGAAAAGCAAAATGGTTCATGCATTGATACAGAAAAATAGCAAATATAAACAGGCAACAATTTCACCAAGATTGTGTCTCATCATCCACATGTACACAAACCTAATCAATATCCTCACACAAAGAAGCCAGAAAACATGACTTTTTTTTCTTAGAAGTACATCCTTTAGGTTCAAGCACAAAGCTCGGGAGAGAACAACTTCTAATGAGTTCCTGCACTCCTCACTGGGCAGTCACGCAGAAAATGACGTATGCTCAGAGTTTGCCTCTTTCCTACCAAATGCCCTGGTGGCAAATCTTAGCACAATGGGAAGAGTGCTCTGCAAGCAGCTACCTATTACATCCTAGCGGGAACATGAGTTCCCAACTCAATCCACTCTGAGAGCAGCATAGCCTGAAAATTTACAGCATAGCTGCCTTGACTCACACATACATAATATTAATCTGATATTGCAATCACCATTACTCTATGTGGCATAAGAAATTATATTAAACAGGCACCAGGTGACAACTAGCTGTCAAAATCTCTAATGAGGAACCTGTAAGAACCGTATCAGAATAACTTTCAAGATGCATGTTCTTTTCTTTTCGATTGAGATGACAAAGAATCCTCAATATCAAAAAATATATATTGCTTTTGATCTTTTAATTAATTCAAACTTTCAAGAGAGAAGGAAAGAGGCAGAACAACAGAAAGCAGGAAGTTCTCTTTCCTGCTTTGTAGCTACTGCAGGTGGCTTTAGAAATAGTCAGAAACATAGGGTGACATGCTGAGGTACATGACAGCAACTTTGCCTCCCTTTTACCATGCAAAGTTGTCTTGAATGTGGCAGAAGCGGTCTTGCATGGATTCTGGGGCAAGGTCTAATTGCAAGCACTATGCTAAACCAGCCTATCTGTGGTTGGTAGGCCAAGCGCGTTGCTAAACAAAAGGGGACACAGAAGAGGCATCAGTGCAGACCAAACACCCCTCTTTGCCAGAATGACCCTGCTGGAACACCAGGAGTTTGGCACAGCTTACATCAGTCCATCGAGTCTCTGAACTGAGTCAAAGCTGAAAGCTAGATTAAAAGAATGTCCCTTCTCATCGTCCACCATTCTTGGACTACACTGCACTCAGTTATTACAAAACCCCCCCCCCAAATCCCCTTACCTTTTTAATTATTTCTAACAGGCAAGTTCACTAATATACTTCCGGCTGTGGGAAATAAGAATATTATGAGGATTGTAATCGCTGCACCACCTGAAGTCAACTTTATCTGCTGACTTTGATACTAGCAAAAAAATCAGTTTTCTCACTCCACATGCCTACTCAGAAAAACCTAATTCTGTGGGCGCAAAGCTGCCAAGGCTCACCAAGAACCTACTGAGGTTTGCTGAAGAACTGCAAGATAGCATGACTTTTTAAACACTTCTGTGACTAATTTCTTACTTCCAGAAAAGCTAAATCACTGCAGTTTTACATATGTCTTTTTGAATTAGAAGAATGTTATTTCACAAATACTTGATGTCTTACTGTTTGCTGGAGTTCAGATGTGAAAAAGGCATTTGGACTGAAAATAAGTCTTTATGATAATGAATAGACTGACTCACAGGAAGAACACATTGATTGACTTAATAGTTAACTGCCAGTCATTTTCCTTGTTCCTGTGCTGGGGGTGTTTTTAACTTCAAATGAACTGCATTATTATCTCTACCAGTAAGATCTAAATTCCATCTCAGTTTTAATAAAGACCATCAACACAAGAAAAGAATTACCTTAATGTCTGTTGCACTGATGGATTTTTACAATGATACGTTAAATTTTTTATCAGTTTCCTTAGCGAGGTCAGCACTATTTATAAGCACTGAAGATATTCTCAGAAAATACAAGAAAGCATGGCAGTAACAATATATGGAACAGGAGCACTAGAAATTAAATGGCAATATTATCGCTCAGTATTTATAGTCATATTCTCAGAAACTCACCTGTTGCTAGTGGCTTCCTAATATTAACTTGCCTAACCTCTGAACCAAGAAGGTACTTAAGCATCTTTGTGATTTGAGTGGGGCTACCTAAAAACTTAAAATGAGACACATGACAACTAATAGTTCTTGCAGCAAAGGGAATCTCTATCCAATAAGGCTTTACCCATGATCAGAAGGAGATTCCAGTGCAACTGGTCTTCAGCGGACCCTAGATACACCCTTTCTTGGAGTAAAACTCACAGGCTTACAATGTAAGTCTGCACTCTAATCTTTCATCACCAGGTATAAGACCCAAAGGTGCAAAAATCTGCAGAATTTCATTTTTATCTTGAGATATTATAGCTTCTAATTTCTCAAAATCAGACTGAGGGGTACAGACAATTTACCTCATTTTAATTGCTATTTGATGCATATACTTCCGTCATAAGGACCAGCATTCCACAAGATGATGCTAGTAACTGCTTAATTGACTTAGGACACAAGGAAATGGAATGAAGCTGTGTCAGGGGAATTTCAGATGGGACATTAGGAAAAGGTTCTTCGCTGAGAAGGTGGTCAGTCACTGGAACAGCCTCCCCAGGGAAGCAGTCACAGCACCAAGCCTGTCAGAGTTCAAGGAGCATGTGGACGATGCTCTTAGTCATATGATTTTGTTTTAGATGGTCCTCTGAGGAGCAAGGAGTTGGACTCGATGATCCTTATGGGTCCCTTCCAACTTGAGATACTCTATGATTCTATGACTATGAGGATCAGGTTCAGGCATAGACAAATAGGAAATTTTTATGGCCAGCAGAATGCTGACAATGATGAAATCCCAACAATGCTAAAGCAGAGCCTCTTGAGACTCATCCTCCTTGGTTGACTTGGACCACCAATGCAGCACGCCCCACGCATTGATACAGCTGAGCAAGGGAGAACTGGAAGCAGGCTGAGTCCTGCCTTGCCTCCCCACTTGCCGGCCTGTGGTGTTACATAGCCTCAAAGGAGCTGGGCACTTTTGAGCCATTCTTACTCTTGAAGTAGCAAACGTCAATACTGCCTTTCTTACTGCAAATTATTAACCTGGTCTTACCAAACTCCTTGCTGAATTGTAGCCCATTTTATAAATGCAAGATAATGAGACACGGACAGCTTGTCAGAAGCCACATAGTCAGTGTCAGCACAATCAGGACTATAAATTCTTTCCTAGTCCCATACTTATTCCCTGTGATTAGAGTTCCTCATACGGGAAATAAATAAGTACCAAAGGTTTGAGCAGACAAATTTTTACTTCTTGTTTTAAAAGAAATATGTATGCAATTCTTTATCATAGCTTCCAATATTTGCATGGAATGCACAGAATTTTTCTGGTGGGTTTTTGCAATTTATTATGATATTTTACTGCCTCATCTGAAGTTACTTGGAACTTGCATGGAATGACATTCAAATGTACAGTCTAAACACAAAAGTCCTTTTTGTCTTCTACAAACACTTCAGTTAAGTGCAATAAAAAACGACTAGTGCAAGTTCCGCCTGGAATATTAGTGTAAATACAGAATAAACTTGAGATGAGGAGGAACAGTGTCATATTTATGTGACTTACGACAGCAAGGTTCAATGCTATCACTATGATAATTTATTCCAAGCAAATACTTTCATTTCAGTAGTGGCTAGGCTCCAGTTCTGGTAAACAGATTGGTAAAGTTCCCTGAGCTGAACACTAACAGACTGCTGCTTTTGGATGATCTTCAAATCCCCATTTGGATTTGGAGACCCTTGAGCTTTCTTCTACCTGAGTGAACCGCAGCATTGGCCCCTTCTTTGATTTTGATTTAACATTGATTTTGGTTCATGCTTACATCCTAGGCTGTTCCCAGTGGCAATTCGGAAGCTGACTCACAAGTTCTTCCATCATGCCTGCCATGGGGCCAGCAGCCCCTGGGACAGGGGAAAACAAGTAAGAGCAGGAACTGTTCCAGCTCTGCCAGCTTAATTGCTGGAAACATGCCAGAAGCTTCAGACAACTTCAATAGCAGGCCTTTGCTGATCTGACTTATTTTGACAGAAATGAGCTAGGGAGCGTACAGGCAAGCTGCTGTACCAGATCAGTGGGAACCTTTAGCAGCGCAGTAGTGATGAATGGCAGCAACCTCTTCCATTGACGCAGGGTAAACCACAGTACAAGCCATTTTGCTCAGAAGTTGCCCAGCTACAAACACTTTCTACAACTGATCTTTTATGATCCAAGCTAATTTTAAGTCAAATGAGTCAAAATGCTGGCTCCTCTGAGAAGGTATGAATCTTAATTCTGCTTTACTGAATTGGAATGTGTTATGTTGGCATAAAAACCTTTAAGCATGTGGATTCTGTAAGTACTTTTTCAACTCTGTTCGCATAGCTAACCCAAAAAGTCTTTCTCTGTAAATCTGGCCTGAAGAAACTAGGTGTCCAGCTTGTAATTAATACAGTACGTACTCTTTAACTCTGACAGAAATCCCAGCTGCAGCTTCTAGACAGTAAAATCCTCACAATTAAAATATATAAACATACTTCAGAGACCTGTCTAAAACCACATTGCAGTCATCAAACCCCTTCATTTTAGTGAGTTACAGAAGGAGTTTTGAATGGAAACTCATACAATAAAAAACTGATGCTTCAGCCAGCATTTTTGTCTGTTTTGAACTTAAAACTACACCAATGTACAGTTACGCTCTGCTTTTACCCCAAATACACCCTACTATATTAAACCATTTCCCTTGGGTTCAAATATACCGTGCCAAATTCTACAGTGAAAGCCTGATCCAAAACTCATCAAAGCCTGCAGAAATATTCCAATTGATTTCAGTGGGCTTTGGAATAGGCCCATATTGACATCCATTCAACTTTATTGAACTAAGCTTTCCTGTGGAGCTGCAGCGGCCAATATGGCCATAATGAATTCAAAACCGAGCTTTAAGGCCGCTGCCAGTCAAATAACACTACAGCAAGTAAATGACAGCAGAATGAACTCATTATTATTTACCTAGATTTTAAAATATGCATGTTTTCTGAGCTCACTACTGTATTTTCCAGGTGAAGAAAACTTTCAGTTTGCCTGTGATCCCTCAGATTTTTCAGTTTGAGTCACAAAATACTTATTTATCACAGGCCACTGAAATACGTATAAGGTTTGCATGAGGATGATAAACATGCTACACTAAAAAGATGCACAGAATTTACTATATTTGGGACTTTTGGCTATCTGCTAGCAGCCAACATCAACTACCTCACTTTTTCCTACCATTAAACTCATATTAAAGTTCCACTGACATCAACAGGAATTAAACCCGAGCTTGCTGCTTAGGATTTGGCATTCTCTCTTGTCACCAAATCAATTCTTCGCTGGTTTAATGGACGACACACCTTTTTACGACAGGTCACCTCGTTTGCTTGAGACATTCATTTTCCCACATGTAATGCCATAATTTCAAGGAGACTAGTTTAGGAGCAAGGATATCTGTGTAAACGTGAGCATAAAAGATAAGGGTCTCTGTGGGTTTATTATGTTCTGGATTGGGATGTTATTGTAAGAAATTAGTTGGGAAAGCCCAAAAGAGAATTTACAGGCGAATCCATGGAAAACGCTCATCTATTTGAGTAAAGGAGTTTACTAAACATCATTGGAAACATTTACTGAGCATTTCCTAAAGCATGCTTAAATACATCTAGACTACAGATGGAGGAAGCCACTCATGGCTTTTATAATACCAGAGTAGGAGATATTAACCCGCATTTTAAAAAAGCATAAAGAAGGGAATTGCATATGCTAGTTTGCATGACTCTGGAAACACAGAACACTCAACAAACAAGGTCTCAGGTTCAGCAATAGTTGTTTCTTCTGCTGATTTCAGCTTTCGTTTGATAACATGATCTTAAAGGAATGACTTAGAAGGGCTCCCTGCCGTCCTTATTTCATTAACTTTTCAAGAACCAGAAACAAATCGTATTTCAACCTCTTTAAAAATCTGTACTAGTTTGGTGCTTCTGGACAACTCATTCAGCGCCCAAAGGCATATAATATAATGGCATACCTGATAAATGCCTGCTCACCCATAGGCTGCCTTAGTTCCCTAAATCCTATGCATTTCATTTTGCCCAAGAGGGATAATTCTCAACTGCCTGAACTTAAGTATTCAAATGACACTCAGCATTCCGCAATCCTATCAAGGAAGGAAATCCCTCTTGCTGCACAGTCCCCCTGTTTAATGAAAATCCATCCAAAAAATATGGCAATTCTTTAAGTTAAGTCATTTGTCCCTAAAGCCTTGCATGACTGTGCCTCGTGTCCGGCCTTGCCGTTCTCACTGGGCAGATGATGGTTATTTGTTAAAATCCCGAGTCTCTTTGTAACCCGTGAGAAGAGATGGAGTAAACATCAGCAGAGACTGCTGCAGTGCAAAGAGCACTTACACTGCCCTGAGAACTAGCAAAATGAATAAAAGAATCGCATTGACTACTAAGAGCCTGCAGTCCAATTCTTCCTTTCGTATACTGATGATTTTGTCCCATCCAGTTGCTCTGAAGCACTCAGGAAATCTGATCTACCGCAATTAAATACCGTCAGGATGAGCTGAAACCTATGACTCCTACACATTTCTCAGAGCCGATGAAAATAACAACCTAGCCTGTGGTTTCTTCTCTTAAAGATCCTCTCCTTCCCCATTCAGAGATCCAGGCGCCCTCATTTTGCGAGAATCCAGACAAAGGTGCATTTTACAAGTATGCCCTAGGCTGGAGAACTGTTTATAAACCAACCTATGTTCAATCTGTTATGCATGCATCCCCCGCCGGAGTATTTGTAATATGACCTCTGCACACCTGCCAGGAGCTGGGATCTCAGTTTGAAACCCAAAGCACCTCTCTCCCTCCCCCTTCCCTCTGCCTTACAGCGATCAGTGAAGGCATCCGCAGTCGAAGCAGTTGCAGGATCACCTTTTCACACCTGCCCTGAGCCGGGATTTTCGTTTGCAGCCCAAAGCCCCCGTCCCCTCCCTTCGAAGGGGACAGACCGAGCCACCTCCCAGGGCGCTGCGGCCCGGGGCAGCCCCCTGCCCACCTACCGCGCCGCGCAGCTCCCCAGCCCGCAGCCCCTCGGCTCTGCCAACGCTGCCCGTCTGCGGAAGGGGAACCTGGGCGCAGGAAGGCGACCGCGACCGCCAGGTGCACCTCTTGGGTGTTGGGGAGGGGAGGGAGTAAAATTCGACCCGCATTTTAAACTAAGTGAACAGCAGCTTCTGGAACGTGCCTGAGCAGGCAGCCAGCCGCGGCGGCAGCGCGGCGGGGAGGCGTTTTCCTTCGCCCCCCGCCCCCGCCGGCCCGGTCCCAGCCGCAGACCCCCCCGCCGCGGTGCGGCCCCGCCGCCGCCCGCCCAGGCACCGCCTCCGCGCCGGAGCCCGCGGCCGTGCGCGCCGCCGCGCCCAGCCCCGCCGTGCCCGCGCTGCCGCCCGCAGCACCCCGCAGCACCCCGCGGCTCCGTCTCCTACTCGGGGAAATGGCGAAATAGCGGGAATTGAGGAGGAGGAGGAGGAAGAGGAGGAGGAGGAGGAGGAGGAGGAGGGGGGGAGGGGGGCCGACCCGGCGGGCGATGGTACCTCCGTACAGCTAAGGCGGGGGTAGGTGGCTGCAGCAGGCGGCTCGGAGCTTGACCTCGATTTGGTTTTGGGGCTGCAGGCGGGAGTGGCAAATCCGATGAGCTGAAAAAAAATAAAAAAAGCAGGATTTGGGGGTAAGTAAGAGGTTGCCCCAAAACTGACACTGCTTTTTTTTTATTTTTTTTTTGGGGGGGGGGGCGGAGGAAATCTCTGCAGAAGTGTTGCGGTTCGGGGAATGCAATTAGAGCGGCATTGCAGCGCAAGGACTTCGCTAACTCTCGGCTGTATCCCCTTGCCCTCCCTACCACCAAAACCGCGAGAAGTTTGTGTTTGTTTTTCTTTTCCTTCTTGTTTAAATAAGTTTTAAAATATTGGCATTCTTAGCGCAGCCGGCCGGCGATGCACGCAACCCCCCAGCTGCTTGCAGGCTCTGGGCTTGTGCAGCTCAGGTTTGGGAGGGACGAGCGGCAATGGGACACAGCCCCCCGTTCCTCCCGCCCCGCCGCCGGCGGCGGCTCCCGGGGCGTTTTGCCGCTGCTGCGGGGCCGGGGCCGGGTGCGGGGCCGGGGCCGGGTGCGGGGCCATCCCGCCCGGGGAAGGGCAGCTCCGTGCGCGGGGCAAGAACGACCCCTGCAGTCGGCGGGCGGAGGAGCCGCCTCGGCTCGCCGGGGATTGCAGAAGCCCCGGCAGGGCTGGAGAGAGCCGGCTGCAGCTACGTGCTCCGCGCCGCGGAGGTGCGGCGGCGTGCGGGCGGGTGCGGGGATGCGTTGCAGCGGGTATTAATCTCTTTGCGCTCCTTTTGCAGCAGCAGCAGGAGAGGAAACCCCCTCCCTCCGGCGCCCGGCTCCCCCCGGCATGCCGGCACTGCCCGCCGAGACGTGCAGAGTTTGGGGTTAACTTGCGCCTGGCCGCCCTGGAATAGAGACTCTCCGGACCGGAGCGGTCGGGGTTTGTTGTCTATGTCGTGTTGGGAAATCTGGTGGATTTTTTTCTCACTCGTGGAGGAAGAGCCCGGTGCTGGCAGTTGGCTTCGTGGTCTTTTTTGGAGGGCGAAGGAAGGGAAGGGATCGCGCTTGAGCCGTGAAGAGAGAGAGCTCGGACATGTGTTGTCAGCACATCTGGGGAATACAGTCTGCAAGTCCGAAAGGAAATTTGCTGGGATCGTTCAAACTGCGATATTGATCTTTCTTATTTTTTTTCGCCGAGGGATGCACTTGGCATGAGAATCGGAGGATGGAAATTGTTTGGGAGGTGCTTTTTCTTCTGCAAGCGAATTTCATCGTCTGCATTTCAGGTACGTAGCTAGCACTGAAAGGGCGGGCGGGGGGTGAGGAGAAATACCATACAGGGTTCCCAGGCTCCCCCTTAGCAAGGGGCAAGAGGTACAGTTAAACCCAAATCAAAATAGTATTTGAAAAATACATGAAGGATTTATTGTGAGTGGATCGTGACAGAAATCAACAAACATCAACCCCCCCCCCCCCAATTCCAATACCTCTGTAGTAATTATGATGCATTGGTTGCAATAAATAACCACGGTGTACTGATTAAGCAGATGCTTATCATTCCTAATATACCTGATTGTGATAATTAATCGCAACATTGCAGTAATCTCAGAATTTCAGAGCTCCTGAAGTTCTTGAACTCAGCTGATATGTGGATCTTAAAAGGTTTGTGGTTCATTGGCAGAGTTGTCATGTTCTGCTGCCACAGTTCAGGGTCTGCAAAGGAAGGAATGACAGTGGAGAATGTGCCTCTGCTTTTAAAAGGAGATTTACTGTGGCCGTGCTCTGAAAATCAATTTAAAAAAAAAAAAAATAGCCCCATTCAAAGAACTCCTTGGTGGCTGGGATTTCCGCTTTGGGCTTCTCGTTTTAAGCTTGCAAAGATCTCTCTCCTTTCCAGTATGCAGAAGTCAGGTAATTTCAGTTGTCACCAGAGCTTGTCCAATTAATGAACAGGCACAGCCGGGTGTCTAGCGAAAAGGATTGGAACAATTTATTCTTGGGGAAAACACTCCCTTCTACTGCAGAAGCCGTGGCTGCCTTGTTAATTTGTCACGTCAGTTATGCTGGAATAATTATGTTGCAGGAGGCAGGAGTGGGGAGGTGGCCAGTTTTCTAGTTTGGGACACTTCAGGGAGCCCCATGGGGATCCAGGCTGCCTGCGTCTCCTGCTGTTCCACTGCTCTGCAGGCTGCTTCTGCCCTCAAGTCGTTGCGTAAGTCCGGAAATGGGAACGCAAGCAACACAGGCAAGGCACTGCAGGGGGGAGGCAGGGGTCCCGGCGGACACCTCAGCGTCCAGCCTGGAGGCGTCTGACCGTGCAGCGATCGATCGGCCCGGGCCCGCTCCCAGCCAGCAGCCCCTGCAGCATCCCACCCTGGCAGTGCCGGCTCCCACTGAGCCTTCAGCAGCGCTTCCTGACGGATCCACCCTTACAGCCCTTGGACTGGCGACGCTCACGCTGACATTTGGGGTGGCAGCATCTATGTTCATTTGTATTGCCTGCACCTGCCCCAAAACTTGTTTATTCCTGAGCAAATAGCATTGCTGTCGGCCTGCAGGGTACGTCAGCCCGTCTTTTATCCCTGCAGACTGGCACCGTCTGCTACCAGGCACCCGGGTGACACTGGCAGCACCCCAGGCTGACCTTCCACTTGTGCCCATTGGTACCATCAGAATAATTCACTCTCTCGCTCTTTAGAACAGCAGAACCTGCTGCCTCTTGTCATTTAAATCTCACACTTATCTATTTAGCTCAGCGTGATATGCCACCTGTCCTGTTCTCTTCAAATTGGGCACTTCTTAAAGTATCACAGTGAGAATGGAAAAATGAAGCTCATCGCTTTCTTGGCCATTCTGACAGTAATATCCTGAGACAGAAAGAAGCTGTCCCATTCTGTGCAGGTCCTTATGCCACACATTTAGCTGCCAGTGTTTCCTAATCTTCCCCCCTCCTTTCCTCATCCTCAGACATGGGAACCCAGGCTTCTGAAAACGATAGTGCAATCAGTCCTGCAGGGGCTCTCATCGCTCTCCCTCTAGCACTAAGAACAGACTGATATCCATCTCTGTTTTCTTTTTCTCTTTATTGTTCTTTTTTTGGGGAATAAAGTGAATAAATTAATGGTTGGATGCTTTTGCTGCATGGTTAAAGCTGTGGTTTCAAATAATTAATTTTAAGCACATAGAGGATATGTGCATGTATTTAGGCTTTTTTTTTTTTTTTCTCCTAGGGATGTTTTGGGTTTTTTTTTTCAGGAATCCTTAGGATTTGTCATCTTGGTAAAAGGGATTAAGATTTGTAGATATCTGACTGGCACTAATGCTTTGTATCTTTCCTCTGTCATCCTTTTTACACTGTGTTTTGTAGCATATTATCTAGCTGGGATGTCTGGATAACAGTATAAGTAAGGCAAGGTGTAATGAAGCCTGTTAAGGTTTGACTCAACACTGGATTCCAGAAACTGTATTTTTAGCACTTCGGCACTGGTCATTCATTCACCATGTTACTTAAAAAAAGCCACTAGTTGAACACACTGCTGCACATTACAGGGATGTTGAATTAAAGAATGTGGTAGTATTATTTTTGTCTTCTTTTTTTTCTTTCTTACTAAGTCAGTTGTTTCAGCAATGAAGATACAAGACCGGTCTTCTGTGCATGGATCTTTCATGAACATCAGGAAACGCATTGATTTGTGTCTGTTTTAAACCTGTGATGGCCCTCCTACTAATTCCAGTGGTTATTCGGATTAGGGCCTGTTAAGGGCTGCTGTTCAAAGGGATGATGTCAGTAACTGAATTGAATAGGCTGTTAAGTCAGCTTATCATTATTAGTAAACTTATTTATTAAACGTAGGTTCAATGTTATGTCACGTTGTCTTTTGCTATGTATTTACATGATGCTTACATATAAATTATGCTGAAGGTAACACTTTTGCTGTGTTTCTTAAAATAAATAATGAAGTTATGCAGTTGGCTTTTTGGTATCTCTCACATGCATGAATTTTTGTGGGATTTAGTGTATGGGAAGTAATTTCATCTGTTAAAAAGAAGCATATATATTTTCAAAATATTTTATACCTAACGTATTTTTAATCAGTCAGTTACCTGTGTGTATGATAGGTTGCTTGGTTTGGAAGAAATGATACTGAGATTTAGGACTAATTTTCTTTTTAATTACTGGCCCTTGTGTTTGGGAAAGAACTTATCCGTGAACTTCGTAAACTGAATATTTTTGTTTCCTTGGCATGCTGAATTAAGGCTTTTGCTACTTGAAATTGCTTGTTTGAAAGGAGAATCTAGTTTCTTTGTGCAGATGCAAATGAGAAATAAGAACAGATTGAAGGACCAAGAAAACAATTTCTGTCCTTTAGAAAGGAGTAAAAGCCCTCTCTTTCCTTCTAAGTCATGATGCATATTTATTCCTTTGAGATGTAGTCTCGGAGGAAAAATAGTCATGATTTGTATTATAACTTTTGAGGTTTTGTTCCTTTTAATGATACTACAGCACAGAAGGAACACAGGGTAGTGGAAGTGAAGATGTCCTGTAGATAGAATGCTGAAATAAGACCTCTCTGGTTGTTGTTCCTTTGAAGATGCAGATGATCGTGGCACGGGGGTTTTACCGTTTATATAGAAAGAAGATAATAGTTGTTGGTATGATGTCAAAAATTTCCTTCCTGGGTAATAATACCACCAAAGATTAATTAGTATCAGTGTCCTCAGGTGGGATGTTGTTGATCCCATAATGGCTGCCACCTTTGCTTGCATAGTCATTTGTATAAACGATGAGCAATTTTTTGGTGATTCTAGATACCGACAATCAATTTCAAAAAACCCAGGATGCTGTTTTCAAACCCTTACAGGATACTTCATTTAAATAAAATGCTACTGTCGTGAGCATTGATTAAGAAGGTTTCTATGTACATTTTCTGTTAATCCATCAACAAAATGATTTATAAACCCTGCATGTTCAACATCTTTGTGGCTTCCTATGAACTAATATATTACCTCTTATTGTTTTGGCTTGCAGGAACTAATATGGATGAAATTCATGCAATCCCTATGGCTCTCTTAGTATTTGGAAGTATTTTCATCCTTTGCTGTTGTCCTCAAGTCACGTAGGGGCAGATCCCTTTTATGATGTAACTTCTTTGGCCTGTTTGGCAGCACAGAGGGGTCGTAAGTCGTGTATCAGGAACAACTAAGATGGTATAAACCCCCTCTGTCTATCAAGGAATTCCACTGTGTTTTGAGCATCTGATGTAGCATTTCCTGGCACTGAGGGCTAGGGGTGTATTTGGAGCAGAGTTGCACTTCATTTTCTGTCTGTTGCTTCTGCAAGTCTCTGAGCTCGTATTACCTGGCATAACACAGAGTTGTCCTATAGGAACTCTAAATTATGGCAGGGCTTGAATTAGCTGTTGAATGATGGTCTGCAAGGTCTGATAACTCTTCTCCTCTGAGATAATTCAAGCTAAAGTAGTCTTGTAGAAGAGAAGAATATCAAGGCTCTAATGTCCATTGGTAACTAACAGTGGATGGTTCATTGTTATGTTTGGACAAAAATGTTGAAACCAAGTTAATTATTCTCAAATAGTGTCACAGAAATAGCTTTTTCTGGCACTTTTAAGTAAGAAATGTAATATCCTAGGGGAAGGAATTATTCATAGCACATACATACATATATATATATATATATGAGAGAAAGTGATCACTGGACATATAGGAAGGTGTAACATGCAGCCTGGTGCATCTGGTAACTGAAAGCTTTTGGCATCCAATCCATTATAGTATTCTTTCCTGCTTTGTCCCATCTCCACAGCTTCATGTGTGTGGGCAAACCTTCATGCCTGCACCGGGTTTGTTGATGTTACTGAAAATCCACGTGGATTCAATCCTCCTGCTCACATTCAAACACAGGATGGAGGCCATATGTTGGATCCAAAGACTCTCAGTTCCTTAGCACTTGAATGCTTTCTCACTTCGGAGATGTTGCTGCCTTTCCAAAAAGTGTGAAGATGTTTCTGCTTTAAAATTCTATGGAAACAGCCTTGTAGTCTCCTATAAATGTCTGCCTTTTTTTTTTTTTTTTTTTTGTGTGTGTCCTGTATTTTTCATCATTCTATTTTTATTGTTAGTTTTACAGCTAGAGCGTGACCAGATAGGCGCTAAAGTGTCAAAACAACACACATATTTTTAGCTTATGTAAAGGTAGTAGAAGGGAACGTTTATGAATAGTTTTGCACATGTCATGCTGAGCTATTTTCCATCCAATAAACTGACAGAAACTGGTAATCGCTGCTATTCTTTTCCAAATCTTAGTGGCGAAGATACGCAATTTTTAAAGGGACCTCTTTGCCTTGTTGTGTTGCCTCATTGTTAATGCAGTTGAACTAGATACCAAGCCTCTGTGACGAAGTTATTAAAAACAGGAATAAAAGCTCAACGCAAATAAGCACTCTCAACATAAGGGTATTCTTTAAGTCTTTAAGATACAACTGATGTTATAGAGAAGTTTCACCCTTGATATTCTTGTAGATTTAAAAATTGAAACCTTTCCAACAGCTAGATTTTTAAATTCAGTGAGGACTGAAATGGCTTTCCATTTGCATTATGAATATTCCTTGTATACCAATGAACAAGGAATTCCTGCTTACCCTAAAAGGCTGTTTTGCTTCTTTGCTGCTATTGGTCAAAGTATCGCTTTCTTCCTTGGTGGAAAGGCTGTAATTTAGCTAAGGAGGGAGATGCTGTTTTCATCGTTACTGATTGTTTATGGCTAAACTTAACATGGCAAAGACTGACGTGGATGATTGGCCCATCTGGGCTGTTAATAGAAGACTGTATAAAACTGTTTGATCATTATCTCATTACCAGCTCAAGCAGCAGACAAAACTAGATGACAGTTAGTTATGGACAACACTGACATACTGTGATAAGTGTTATTTTGCTCCGATCTTGTTTTTATCTTAACTATACATCATGTTGGAAGGAACAGAAAATAGGAAGCAAATTTTAAATGGCCTGTTAAGAGGCAACACTGTATAGTGTGACTGCAGTTCCATTGTCATGTCATCAGGAAGTGCAAAAGTGCCTGTCCATACAGTGGAGAGTATCAGTTAGCAAAATAATTCCATCGTGATAGATAAATTGAAACATTAATGGTAAATAAATAGGAAATCAATTTTTTAAAAGGATAATAATCTCGCATTTAGGAAAATTTGCAGCCCAACCTGTTTACAGTTGAATTCAAAGTAGTAGAGTATTTTATTGGTGGTTTAATCATTGATAGTTAAAAAGCTGTCAAGTGTCTTTTAATGGAATTTCTTGAAGATTAAATAGCACGTTGTTATTATTGTAATAAAAATAGAGGACTGAAACATTTTAGACCTATATTCTGTGTAGTATAGCAGCCTTTCTGGTGATGTAGACAAGTACTGGGAGCCTCATAGGCACATGGGTGCCCATAAGTGTAAACTTCTTTTTTCTCAATATGGGAAGCATTTTCAAGCAGTGCTTAGCAGTTGACAGTTGAGGTAAGAAGGCATAAGGAAACCTATATTTACACCCACCTTAAAAGACCTTGGAACTCTGAGAATGTTATAAGTGGCTGTAGTGTTAATGAAATTGGGGCCTTACAAATTGCAAAAACTTGAAGCTTGACAATGAGAAACGCTTTAGATGGCAGGTCTCTGTGATCCTGTGGAATGCCAGGCACAGCCTATCCAGGATTACAGCCCTAAAATATTTAATTTTCTTTTATTCATCTTGGAAAAAATGGAAGGTGATCAGTTCCTGCATATATAGCGTACTGAAAGCAATGGTCAGAACTAAAGAAAATAAATGCTTTCATTGTTTGATGTATTTTTCCATATGAAAACCTTTCGGGTTTAAATTCATGGATCTGTAACATTTGTATTTCTGTAGTAAAATTAGTATTAAACTTAAATGCCCCACAGTTTTATCTTTTGTAATATTGTTGCCAGAAGAATATCACAGCAGCTGTAATTCACAAATAACTAATTAGAATGTACTTTTTAACAAGATACTAAAATAAGTGTAGAGATAAGATAATATCCATAATGTTATCTGTTCATTTTGACATTCTTTCTTCCTCCCTTTATCATTAGTGCTTAACTTGATCAAGCTCAGAATACTGTATGGGTGTCGTCTGGCTCTTAAGTATGGAACAGATAGAGTTGTGCACCGACTGGTCCAAAGTGGCTTGTAAGCACAAGCATGGAGGAGGAAGCTAAGCAACGTTATCTTTTTTCCCCCCTCTAAATGTGTTGACATCTCTAGCTTTTGGAAGTAGCGCTTGAGTAGATGGATTTAGAGGGAAACATGGTTTTTGAAAAAATCATCTTCTTGTCAGTTTTGTGGGTTGTTTCCAATTTAAGTTCTTCCCTACTGTTAACTATTATGGTGCCCTGTTCTGCTTCAAGAATAGTCATCAGAATGGAGTTTTTCTGTTCTGCCAGGGGTAGAAAGACTAGCACAGCAGGACTCCTGAAGAATTTGCTTTATTAATGCTAAAAGAAAAGGATAATGAGTAATAGAGAAAGGTCTTTTGGTATGTGTGACTATGGAAAAGTGCACCGTTGGAATGAACACGTCCTCCAGCAAACCCTGCCTGATAGCTGTACTCCCGGTAGGATGGTGGTTGGGTAACGGAAGGAGCGAGTCAGGAAAGCTTGCTACTGCCACGGCTAAATTTTGTTTGGCAAGGTGACATACTTGGGCCACTAGAAAGAGCGTTAATCTGTGTTTGCCAGTGTGGCAGAGAAAAGAAACTTTCTGTCTTCAGGAGAAAGGTAGTGCTGAAGATTTGTGCTTGCTGGCAGAAAAGGATAACAATAGTAGTGTCCCCTGAAAGTGGCATTTTATGGAGAACGAGCTATTTGTTCATGCATAGGTGGAAAACCATACCATTTATGGGTAAGGTGTGTTGTTTCCCATGTGGGGAGCTGCAGTTATGGAAGGGAAGGGCTGCTGCTGCTGGAAAGAAAAGGTGTTTGATTGACCCTGTGCTGGTCCTGATCCTGCTGCTTGGGAGTGTGTGAAGAGCTACTGACAGGAGATTTCTCTGAATGGGATTGTGCGGTCTGGATTTTTCTAAGAATGAAAGTATGAATGAGAGGAGCTTTGCATTATATTTCAGTCAAAAAAGAAAAAAAAAAAGATGAATTTTGGTGGCAGAGCCTGGAACAGTTTGCAGGGAACATGTAGTGTTGGCCACACTTACCCAGATGGAGAAACTGAGGTAAAATGTCATGTGAAAGGTCACTCCGCAGCAATTTAAGTAATTACAGTCCGTTGTCACTCTCATTTCTGCCTTGCAGTGCTAGGATTACTCTTACACCTTGTTTCTGGTCAGGGTATGGCACTAAATCACCTCACTGAAACAGTGAACCACCTCACTGAAATGAGGGAGCATGAGGCCTCCATGGCGCCAGGGTCAGGCGGGAAGGCAGGGACAGGCCCTGGGACGAGCCCACAGGCTCTGCAGCCTCGTCCCCTGCTCCCGGAGTCTGGCTGCTTCGTCTGTGTCAGCTCTGATCCTGCACAGCTGAGTAGCTTTGGGTCAGGCTGTGGAGAGGGCTGTGAGAAGCCATGTCTGGTGCCTCAGCGGCCCCTTGCCTGCCCTCAGCCTTGTGCCCTGCTGCTCCTCACCTCACCTCGCCTTGCTGGCTGGACTAAGCAGCTTGACCGCAGACCTGCCTCCTCTCCAGGGACGTGTTTCCTCACCACAGACACGCCTGGCGATGGCAGAAGGGTGGCTGACCTGCGCGGCTCTCCTGCACCTGCGCCTCATGTCGGGGGACTGAAAGGCTGTGCCCCACTGGAAGGTGACCGCCCTCGTGACGCTGCCTGCCCCTGCAAACTCCTAGAAACGCCTTCCTGAATATTTTTTTTTGTGAGCTACATGCTAACACTGCTCTTCGATTTCTGACTGGAGCGTGGGGGACGGCTGCAGCTGGGCACACTCGACGAATTCAGTGGACGATGAAACCTGGCAGTCTGGCCCCAAGAAATGACCGTTTTTAAACCTCTAGAACTCGAAGCCCAGCTGAGCAGCGAGTTCTTGGCCATTTCTGCTCCCTTGCCTCTTGACCGTGGAGTTTGCTTCAGCTAGATTTATCCTCAGTGTTTAAACTTGTGTGGCTTCCCCAGGAGCGAAGGGTCACAGAATGGGGCCTGGTGTGTCCTCTCAGAGGCTGGATCCCTCCTTCTCTCTCTGCCTGTGTATTACAAGGTATTTTTTCTCTTCATAGTAATAGCAGTTAAGTTATCGTGAGGTATAATTTTGGTATTTTTAAGACCAATTAGAGTTTAAATTGGTTTCCAGGAGTTAGTGTGATATTAAGGTAAAATTCAGACCCACCCCATAAACATGTGTTATTTAAATTCTGCTTAAATTATTAAACATTCATTCAGTTGGCCTCTTTATGTTTTCATTGTGAGTACGAGTAACAAATAGGTTCCTCAAAGTGCAGCACTTTGCCTGCCTCATGTTTCGCATCCACTTGGCGCAGATGTAGGTGACAACGGAAAGCTAATGGCACCAGAGGTTTTGGCCCTAAATTTTATCTTTGAAATTTGCTCTCTCAGCAGACCACCAGGTTCCCTTACATACTGATGCAGTTGTTGGATATGCTGTGTACACACACGTGAATTTATTTTGGGGGGTGAAATCCTCACCCCAGGGCATTTCGCTCATGATGTCTGTAACTCCCGCTTCTTATTTTCCAGTGTATTCACCTGGCTTCACCATTTGCGGGTTTTTCTTGTTCACATTCGTATTTATAAGAGGTATCTTATTGTTATAGTATGTTTTTGTGCCTGCTGGAAAACAAAGTAATCTACAAGGACTCCACAGTCTCCTCTCATTTGCCCAGATGGTCCTGAGGGTACTATGTGGCAGTTAGTAATTGCATGTGGGATTTAAAGTTATCTGCAGATGCATAATTTTTATCCTCAGTAGCCCCGCCGGCACACTCTCCAAATTTTTACAATTCGTCTTTGCCAGTCTGTAATTGTGCCTTTGCTCTAGAGTCACAGGTATTTAGCTCACTGTGGAACAGGATGCAAAATAGAGTAATAAATAATATGATTTATTTTTATTAGGTAGTGTAAGTATGTTTTCATACTTGCGAGCTAAAAACTTAGTCATCCTCTTTAGAATTTATTGTGATACATTAATACACAGATTCAGCAAAATGCAAAACTTAAAAGACATGCTGATGTGTTTTGCTGTATCTGAGTCTTAATACGTAATTGTATAAAACAACTTAGGTTAAGGATGTGCTGAAGTGCTTTGCTGAAGCAAGGAGTAGCAGTGGTATAGTACATGAATAATACAAAATCTTCAGAAAAGCCCAGCTAAGATGAGCAGGAATTTTCATAATCTCTGATTAAATGATATAGTTGTTTAGAAAACAGCTTTTTATCCAGGTAAAATCATATCAGTTCTTTGTGTGGTAAAGTGAAGATACAGACTTTTCTCGTACGACTGACATAGCAAGAGAAACTGTACAATCAGAATTAAAATAATCTGGATTGTAACTTGTAAATTCTCACTTTATGGATGGCCTGAATGAAACAGACACCATTTTCCACAATAGTAAACAGATTTCCCCTGGACTATGGCAAACAAAACCAAAAAAACTAAAAAGTGAAATATCAAGAGACGAGCGGTAATACACAATGCTTTTTTCATATGTGAATTTCTGTTGCACTTTTTTTCCAGCACAAATTTTAATTTTATTTAGATCAGATCTCAAGTCCTGATACAAAGAGGACATCCTGTGTACAGACCCGGGCTGTGGGGCTGCATGGCGTGACTGGGGAGGGACAGCAGCACAGCCATGTTGTGTGATGAGGGAAGACCCGCTCTATCAGGTGGTGCCAACAGTGAAACCTCATGCCAGTTTTGTGCAAGCAGCTGGCCTAGTCTAGGCTGCGTAAGCAGAGTTTAGTCAGACCGGTATAGGAAACTTTTTGTGGGGGATATATAAAAATACTTGAGGTTCTGTCTGTCCCTCCGTCTGGGACCAAAACAAGCCAAACATGTCCTCTCTACTGCTGAGAGAAGGTGGTAGCATATTCAGTATGTATCAGTAGAAAAATTCCTCACGTTTTAAATGAGGTAAGGCATCATATATGGTATTACGAATAAATTTCTACCGCAGACAAGAAATTTTACGTAAGTATTGCACTATTTATAAAAATGGCTGGACAAAGCTCTACAATACATTTACATCATATTTATGTATTTGGGCTATATCTACCAAAGGGCACAGAGCCTGCAAACTTTCTCCTTTCCCTCCTCCAGCCATTGTCCTGCTTTGGCTCTACCTGATGCTTCACAAACAGCAGCAAGTAACTCTCATAACTCATGCTTGTAACTCTCCCATTTTTAGTTCCTTACTCAGTGTAACTGGGACCTTTTCTGTCTACTGTGTTTTTGTGTTTTTAAGTACTTATTTACTTTGCAGTAATAAAAGAGCATATCTGACAAGGTAGTCAGCGTCTTCCTTTTAATGCTCCTGAAAGAGAACCTGTGACTTAGATTTCAGGCCACAGCAAATAACAGTTGAATTTGAATCCTTTTTGAAAGGTGTCCCTTTAAATGGCCTCTTCACTGATACCCTGATAACTGTTGTAGAGGACCAAATGATGAAATGAGTCTTGATCACATAATATCATCACGTTGCTGGACACCTAAGAATTAATTCTAGTCATTGAATACTCCAGAACTTACAATCTTTGAAATAAAGCATTCTTATGTATAAAAACAGAGTATATGACATAATACTATCGCATTATTTTTAAACCTCTTGAGTGTTTTGGATGTAACTTTCACTGATTATATAAACTGTACAGAAATAATCTCCTGGCGTTTGCTTGGAATGACAGTCATCAATTCCTACACGTTTGTTTAAAATCTTATGTAGAAACAAAAAAGTATTTGTTTTAACAAGCTTGTTTTGGATATTTTGCCAGGGAAAAAAAGCAGGCTTTGCTAATAGAGGCTGAAATAAAGTGTAAAATAAAATCTTCAAGTCAGTTCACAGGGGTAGTGTGTAGTGGAATTACTCTGCCAAAAATGTTGGCATTGAGTTTAGGTAAGTATTAAGCAGAGGTCTCTTGGTAAACTGTCCCATTAGAAACATACGGTGACCTCTGCTGCTGGGATTCAGGTATGTGAGAGAACCATGCTTGGGAGCTTTGCTAGTCATGTGGTCAGAATGATTTTCAATCACTTTGGTCATTGCTGGATTAAAATTGAGGCTGGAGAGATTAATGGTCTGTTGTTACTAATCCACTAAACCCCTGTTCCTAGATCTTTTAAATTGACTGAACCTGTAGATTGTTAAGTTACTGAGAGATATGGATTTGTGATGGTTTTAGCTATCTTTCTTGATGTTTGGTGTTAGCAGTATCCTATTATGTATTGCTCTCTGAGATGGGGATCTTGGCTGTTCTTGAATGGAATTGAACTTTATACTTTTTTATTTATACTATTCTGTAGCACAGTGAAAGTGTGTATCATTTTAAATGAACGTGGATGAAGAAAGCTTTACTGTGGTTAGATGAGAGCTGGCATTAGCAGAAGCTCAAATAAGAACACGAGAAATTAAATCTTGTTTTTACTTCCTTGTTACAAATGGTGGCCACTGTCCCTAACTGTCAAAATAGCCACTATCTCCCTTCAGTCTGTCTGCCATTAACAGTGGCGGTTGTACCCTCAAGTGGGTTTTACTGACGTTTGAAGATGTGTCCAAAAGCGAAATGGCTGTTCAAGCTTTTGGAAAATTATGTTTTCTAAACTCGTGTAGTATTTGGAGTATCAGGGCTCAGGGCTATTCCCAGAGATGTAGCACAATTAGACAGAATTTCTGTACTTAATTTCAGTACTTACTTTCTGTGCAGGTGTAAGAAGTTTTCCCCAGGTGAAAAACAATGTACCAAAAAAAGGAAAAAAAAAAAAAGAGAGGAAAGAAATGAGGAAACAGTTCATCCATCTACTGAGACACGAGGAAACTGTAGGCAAAACAGTGTAGTGGTTTGGGTTTCAGCAGGGATCTGTAAACAAGATGCATGAAGAGAGTTTTACAGGTCTCCATCAGTACAGCATGGGAGAGACAGGAGGTAGCGGAGAGGGAATAGCATGTGGAAGAAACCAGATGCCGATTGTGGCTGGGAGAGTTCTGGGGCATTTAATTTGAGTGGATAGCTTTACATTAGGCAACGAGAGGGATGGAGCCCCTCACATATGAGTTTTGGGCCCTATTTACCACATCTGTGCTTTAATGTTGCACATTGGAATTGTTTTGGCTTTCAGGTGCTTGTAATTTTGTGAAATACTCCATTTTAAAAGTGTAATTAAAAAAAGAAGAGTTTGATTTTGAGTTCTAGAAGAATGTAAAATATATTACTTCAAAAATTGTTTCCTTTGATGAAAGGAGTTGAGTACCTGGTGCCTGCCAGACTGGTGTGGACGTACGCAATGTCTACATGACATACAGAAAAAGAAATTGGTTTTGATTGAATAAATAAGGACACCAGTCTAGCTCTAAACAACTACGTTTTGGTGCTTGTTTAAACTGCAGCGGGACTACCGCTTTCATAGGGAGCGTGCTTAAATTATCATCTAATTATGTCTTGCTCTGAATGTGTTTTTGATTCCTATCATTATATGCTGAAAACAAGCAGAAATTTTTCGCTTTTGCGTTGACCGCAAAAGATGCGGAAAAGTCATAGGAAAGTATACTTTTGCATTTTAACTGCACTTGCATGAATCTGCTTGGGAGAGGGGAGTAAGCTGTAGTTGTGATTTGTATAAATTCATAACCCATTAAAATAACTGAAAAATAATGCATTTCTGATTTAAAGGGTCAGTATGTCATAAAATTTTATGATTATTAAATTACCACAAATGTATTCTACATGTTTATACTAACATATAGCAAGGTAACATGGCTTTAACTTTATAATTGACTTACAACTCTGTCAGAGAATTCTAGTGATTAAAATAAACCCTTTATTTCACGTAGCCATCTCTGTTTCTGAACCCTGGTGACTTGGCTTATTCTTTTGCCTGCTGGCTATCTCAGTAATAGTGTGTCTTGATTAAGGACTGCAAAGAGCTTCTACATCTGTTCTTGTCACAAAGCTGTGTAGGATAAAGTAGGCCAAAGATAACTCATCGTGCAAACTATGGACCTCCAGTTATTTCTTTCCCTCCAGATTTAATAATGTGTTCAAATAAAACTGGGACTGTGGAAGTAAAACCAGAGCATTTAAATGGGTTTTTTTGGTAATTTCTCAAAGCTCTCATGAGGAAGAAGAAAATATTAATGTAATACTGAAATGTATATGACTGGATGAAAAAGATGAAGTTATTGTCCCGCCAGCTATTAGGAAATACAATCCTTATCCTACAGGAAATCAGAGTTCACCATCTAAGTGAAAACGAGTCACGCTTACTGAGGAGAATAGATCAATGAGAATAGTTACTGTGAAACTGAAAGGAAAAGGTGACCTCTTTCTTATTTATGATAGAAATACCTGATACCAGCTAAACACAAGGCCTGTCCTCAGGTCATGTTCTATAGCAGACTAATTTGTGAGAACTAGACACGAATTAAACTCACAACATATGGGAGTTAGTTTTTGCAGCTTCATAGACAGGCTTTGAAGCCTCAGCTGCAGGTTGCAAGTGATTTAGACCTAGGTGTAAACTCTAGGCCCATGGTAGAGTGGAAAACAGTACCCTGATCTTTAGCTAGCACTTAGGCCAGCCACTGAGCAGTTCTTCCTACCTAATCAGGTTTGTATTGCAAACAAATAAAGCATTTATTGAGTGGAGAGACACCAAGTAGTTTCTCTGTGTTCCTGTAATTCGTTTGTGACTGCCTACTGAATGGCTTCACAGGGTTAAGTTGAATTGCCCTAGCTAGTTGCTGAAAATGTATTGTGCTGTCAGACTTGCCTTTCTCTGTTTAGACACTTTAGGGACCAGGGGCTTGACTGTCCACTGTCTAGCATCCAAAGCAGTTATTTATAACCCCACTGAGTAAGTGAGAAATACTCCTCTGTTAGAATGATGGCAGTTTTTACCCGCTTGGTTTGAGTGTAAACTAACAAGCAGCCAGATCCTGTATTTACGTAAATCAATGTAACTCAAAAGATCTGTTCTAGTTTGTTAGAGAAAGGAGCTAGCCCAGAGCATGGGTACTGCAGGATCAGGTCCTGGGATAGGTCATTTTGGTGAGTTTGGCTTTTGATCAGAAGTAATATGCCCACTAGCTCTGTTAACCTCAACGTTTATTGCATGGTTCTAATCCGGGTTTAAGACTGACTTAAATATTTTAACAGTTGCAAAATAAAATGTAGTCTGCTCGTTTTGGGGGATTTGTTTTTACAGCAGTCATACACAGAGAATCCTATTATTGATGGTCCATTTTTTTAAAGCTTCTGCCATCTCTTGCACTCTTGATATTGCTGTTTTTTTTCTCAGTTGCTCTTAAAGGCAATATTAACAGATGGTATGCATTGCTCATTAAATCTCCATCTACACCTCTCCAAGGACTGCAAAGATGTTGGGAAACAGACCATGTTACTGCAGTAAGCGATTAGAAGCTTGGAACTGGCTGTGCTATTCATGAGCAGTTTTCACTATCAGTGTGTTTTGAGCACTATAGCAGTAGAGTTACAAATATATTGGCGAAATATTTCTAATTTAGCCAAGTCCAGGTATGTGCCACTTTCTCACAGATTGAGTAAAACATCTGTGTTTCTTTCATACTTGCAGTATTTGTGCTTTGGTAGTGTCATAGTCAACAGCTCTTCCCTTTTATAGAAATGTCTTAATGCTGGACTTTAAACCTATATATCTGTAACACTTAGTTTTGCACCTCCATTTGCATGTGTCACCTGAGGCACCTTTGCTTTTCCTTGAGATCACTTACTCTATAATGCTTAGCTCTTCTTTTTGTCCTGTCTGCAGTGATGACACTCTTTAAATAGATCAGATACATAGATGTTACTTTCAGGCTTTCTCAACTTGAATGTACCTTTGTCTGAAGAGGCAGTGCTTGGATGTGCAAGTCAAAGGGGCACTGTGCCTGTGTGGAACTCACTTCCCATATGTTTCAAATTGGTGGTGAGAGATGCAGAAATCCGACTGACTAGCAGATAAGAATTCTCATTTCGGCTTCTTTATTACTCTGATTTGGAACTGATGGAATCTGACCAGCAATCCCAAACACATCAATATAGCTAGAAATAGGGTGCACCCATCTTGTTTCTTTTAAGCTTTTCTTTTCTTTACTGAAGTGTTGGATCAGAAAGGTTAAGTTGTTGTTGATTCCATGGTTCATGGAAGGTTAGGCTTTAGTTCACATTTCTTTCATAGTTGACCTCCGTTAGGGATAAGGAAGCTAAAAAGTGGATAGTACATTACGTGGAAATGAGATCTACCCCTACCATTTTTACAGAAGGAAACACTTCAATCCTTCCGTGTTTGAGCTGGTCGAAATGGGCACAGTGAGGAATGGAAATTCAGTGATCTCACCTACTATTCTGCATTTGTGTTTATGATTTTCCGTTGGCTAGGGATATTTCATGTTCTAAAAGCAAACTCCAAATAAGAAGTGATTTTAAATAAATCAATTTCAGTAAAGGGCTACAAAAAGCTGCATAGGCACTTGTAAGATGAAATTAACCTGGTTTATATTAATTTAGATTGTTTATTTGAAAGAGGCTAAAGTGAACCTAGTAAACCCAGTTTAAATTTATCCAATACAATTTCTGAGCACAGGCAAGAAGATTTTCTACCTTACATGCACGTTTTTTCCTTGTGATTTACAAGAGGCAAATGTTACACTCATGGAGATTTGCAAACTGAAGGGGCCAGCTAAAGTAACATCAAGAAAATAAGAGATTTTTTTAAGTTCCCAACTGAAGAAAATGAAAAGTAATACAATCAAGAGTGGGACAAAATGCTCTTTTATGTAGGATTAATAGAAGTGGTGTCCTTAGGCATGAAAATATGTCATTGTGTTATTTATCAACATGCCAATGATACTACATTTGTCAGTAGCACTGACCTGATCCTTAAAGGTGCAAGACAGTAAATTTATGAGCGTTCCATAATTTAAAGTGGTACAAATGAGAACTAAAGCTGCTTCACTGAGTAACTGGAAGACCTAAGATGTGCTTAATTCTGATTGGAGTCTTGTTTCTAATCCCATGAAAACTCCTGAAGGTTTTACCACTAACTTTCACTCTACCAAAATTGGACTGCAGGGACAGCAAGTGACATTCACCTAAGATATTTCAAAGCTTAGGCAGTGTGAGGTCATCCACTTTCTTTCCTGAGGTTAATCTTCTTCTCCTCTTCACCTTTTGTTATTGCTTTCATCCATTCCTTATTTCTGTGTTAGGAGAGAAAAAAGACAGGAGTACATCAGTATGGGGAATAAAGAGTATTTGGTTTTGAGGGGTGGAATAAAAGAAGAGTGGAGGAATAGATAAAAGAATGAGGATATAGACTAACAGGGAGGATGTGGGCAATGGAAGAGAGCACTGAGACTGGGTGTTTCGTAGTGCACTTTGCCAGAAACAAATGAGAAAGAGCATTGATGACAGTCCGCTTTCCTACTTGCTTTTGGTTCTGGTCCTAAACAGGTAGGAATCAGGTTAGTAGCTTCCATAGGAACAAGACAATCTGAAGAATTCTTCTGTCTGAAGAATCACAGAGATAAAGATACAGAGAGGTTGACTGTTCAGTCATCAAATCTTGATTTTTTTTTTTAAACCCTTAACTTAGAGCACAGAAACTATCAGAAACAGAAATTTTGAAGACAAAATTGTTAGTAACTTAAATGCTGAAGTTCTTCACTACGTAGCTGTTGACCTTTGAGGACTCTGACTGCTTACTGAGATTTCTTCATTAGTAGTTGCACATTGACTTCCTGCCAAAAAATCAGTCTGCTTTTCCTTTGCATGGTTTTGTTATTTTGAAGGTCTTGAGCTGTGGAATAAAATCCACCATGTAACAAAGAGCTGGCAGAGTTGGAAGCTTTCCAGTAAAAGCCTTCCCAGGTTAAACTCTGGTGATGCTGAAATATTACAAATGTTTTATGTGGCCTCTTTTCTCTTGTGCCTTACCTCACATAGCTGTTCCTGAAGAAGGGCAACGGTTAGTTTTAGTTCCCATTGCCCCCGAGAGAATGTTCTACTTGTTATTTACAGGGTTGAATTTACACATCATTTGAAGTTGGGACTTTGACTTTGCTTTCATTCTTTTATCAGCGTCAAAACAGTTTTTTTTTAAAGATGCTTATGATGAGCTTAATGATCCCTCTCATAGAGTTAAAGATGTCTGAACTATGAATGTCCTATTCATTGAGCCTACAGGGCTGAGATAAAATTTTTTATGATGGACAGAAATTGATGAGCCTGTGAAATACTTAGAGCCTGGAGGATGAAGGTATGTTTTGCACCTTATCATTAGACTTTGAGTTCTATCCTTTGGTATAATGGCAAGGGCTGCATTTCACAAAGGATAGAGTAATTCTCATGTTCCAGTCCAGCGGAGTAAACAAACAGCTCATTCTGCAAATGTTGCAGATTGAGGATCAGTTTCAAGGAGAGCTAAATTAGAAGCACACGAAGGCAGCCTGGCTGGCCTCCCTGGGATAGGGCATGCGTGACTGTAGGTATTCATCTAGCACCTGACAGGATGGAGCTCTCCTCCTAATTGGAGCTTTTGGATGTTACTCCAACCTAAATGATGTTGTGCACAGTAAGTCAGCACAGCTTCACTGATCCTGCTAAATATACACCTGACTTGCAATAGCTGTAGGCTATCTCTTCCCAGAGATGAGAGCTGTGGGCCTTATTTTGCTCTGCAGGTACTAAGGGAACTTGAAGCAAGTGTGAGAAGGCATTATTATTATTCTCAGTTATTCCCATGTTAACACAGTGGAACCTCTGGCTCAGGATGTTCCTAAACCTCTAGCTGTAATGGCTGGAAGGTTTTAGATGAAGGATCTCTCTTTGCTGCCTATTTTTGTATTCTTTTTTCCAACAATTTTGCTGCTGACTATTGCTGCAGATCAACAGTTCCCAAACTTGTTTGCCCCTGCATCCAGGGTATGGGGTAATGGGGGATGGAGCAGCTCTGAGAATCCTTTGCCAGAGAAGGGAGGAGAGTGTGAAAGATCTGGAACAAGAAGCATCCATCGGTGTTAGGAGCTTAGAGCTTAACTACTGCTTCACAGTCTTCCCCCACTGGGATTACTTTCTTTCAGGACCTTTGCTAAAAAGCAGGGGCTCAGCTCAAACCCTGTGGCCCATGGTTCTGTCCTTGCCAAGTGCAGTGCCTACCCCTTTCCTCAAGTTCCTTTTTACTGCTGCAACTGCTGGTCCAGGTACTCACTTCCCCAGGCATATCCCCCCTCCTACTCCCAGAATCTCTTCAGTAACCTATTCTTAAAGGAAGCACTCATGTCTCTGAGTTCTTCCCAGGTTGTTTGATCTGATCTGCTGTTGCTCTTTCACATAAATTACATTCACATTTATTATGGTTGCAAATCTTATGCACATTTGTACACAGATGTATACCACATCACACACGTACATATATTTGCATATATAAGTGTGATAAAAATGGAGTCAGCATCTGAGAGAGACAGATTTCCTTGATAAGCTTGAAATAAGTTACAAAGCCTACATCTTTATCAAATGAAGTGCTTTGGGCTGGATTTTGGTATCTGCTCTAACTGGGGCTGGCTGGCTGGGTGAAAACAGCTGTGCTAGGTGCTGGGGTGGGAAGATGAGCAGACGGTGTGGGGGAGATTGTGCCCAAATGAGGTGCTGTGGAATGCTGGAGGCAGAGAAAGAAAGAGAGGAGAAAATGAGGTCTGAGAGCCAGTTAGGTATGGGGAAAAAGAGAGGAAAGACCTAACCTTGTAATCACTTTGGTAGGTACAAGAATTATGCTGTTTGGTAGAATTTTTTTTAGTTTTATTTAAAAATAAGAGTAGGGGAGAGGCAGGTGAGGAATTCATACACACTCCTAATCCAAAGTTATCTTAACGCTTTAGAAATACCAGAAGTATGATTGCCTGTGCAAGGGTTGTGCGGGAAAAGACCCTGATTTAGCACATTCTCATTTTACTGCAGAGGTTGGAGGGGTCAGTGAATAAAGGAGGGGATTGGAGGAAGAGGAAAAGATAGTCACGAAGAAATTTAAGGCTTCTCTAGAGAATAGAATTTTATCACTTGTCTCTGCCAGATTTTGTGTTGCTTGGCAACACACTTTAATCAAACTTTTCAAGGGTGGTCACTAATTGTATGTTTCCTGTTTCCCCTGAGGCCTGATTTGCAGAAGCGCTGAGCAGTTACAGCTGAAACAGGTCAATGGGAGAAATGTTTTGTATGTATCAAATGCTCTGCAAGTCTAAGTACTGTAAAAAGTGTACACTGGAGCTACAATTTGGCTAATAAAAGGTAGAGAAGATCGTTCTCCGACTCCGGCATTCATCTGCACGTTTATAGAAAAGGGACACCACCTCTTCAGGAACGCTCAGGAATCAGACATTTTGGGATTTTTGAATCTTGTGCTAAAAATTCCGTGATACTTTCACCTTGAAGTGCTAGGAAGACGGGCTGAAGCGGCCTTTCACGGCACTGCCTGCTTGGCTTCAATTAATGAGCCTTTGAGGGTTTTCTTCTGCACTGAGGGTCTAAGCAGCAGCCCTTTATCTCAGTCCCAAGTGTTAGGCTGAGGAAGAAAAATACTCAAGTAGTCATCTTAAGGAAAGCAAAGCAAAACTGGTCCCCTCCTTTTACTCCGCTTTCTACCTCCAAGTGTTGGCCCCACCCAAATTTCTACTAACTTATCTAACCTAAGAACCGTTAGGTTCTTACGTAATTGTTAGGAGCAGGTCTGGGTTCAGGTCATGATCTGTTGAAGTCCTTGTGCAATTTGACCAGACTGCAGTGGAGGAGAAAGAAGATCAGCCCCCTAAAAAGACAGCTTTTGCTATCTGCACAGAAGGAGGCAATGCCCAGAGATATCACAGCTTTGTAATGACAGCAGTCCTCTTGTCTACTGTGGCTTAGACTGAACTTTGGAAACCTTTTCCTTCCTGAAGGCCAGACAGGTCTTTTTGATATCTTTTTGAGGGGAAAGAGCAAACATTAAAACGAATCTTGTTTTTGTCATGTTACTATGGGGTAATGCTAATGTGACTGTGGGCTGTATCTAATGAGGTGGCTGGCTTCATCCAGCCCCTAAAGTGCTTCTTAATCTGTGTTTAGATGATCATAGACCATCTAGCTCTTCTAATGTATGGAAGACTATTAAAAGAATTTCTATATTAGCCTTTTGTAAAAGGATACAAACGTGTAGGAGGTTAGTAAAACATGTCATGTTTTGATCCATTAGGAGTGACTATGGTTCTTAATTCAAAGCCTAGAGAAATGTAATTTATTTAAACAGTACTTTCTATAGTACCTTTTACTGAAATATCTCAAAATGTTTTCCACTAATTGTTAAACAGAAATGAAGAGATGCTGCTGCTCAGTGTGTAGAACCCTCTTCAGGTAGGTCAGACATGGTTGACTCACAGCTCACTGCCAAACCAGAACAGAAGGGCTTTGCACTGCATTTCGCAGAGGTAATTGTCCGGACAAACTATAAAGCAATGAAAAAGCTGCCTTGAGGGTCTTGAGGCTTCCAGGTCCAAACCTTATACAGTTCTTAATGCAGATTTATGTGAGGCAGGACAGCTTACAGCCAGTTGATACTGAAAGTTGAAATAGTGTAAATTATGCCAGTTTTTTATTACGTTAGTTAAACCCAATGCAAATGTCTGTGTTAGCATTTTAAGTGGATTCTGACCTCATTTATGTTGATTTATGGTTGAAATTGTGTTTACAGTTGTGACACTAACCTGACTAGTACTGTACTAGTTTCTGTCGACTGACTTCACATGAATTGATGGAGCCCCTGGGTTTGCAGACAAGACTTTGACTTCTTTGGGAAACAGTGCCAGGGAGAAGGGTAAGGGGTGTTAGATGATGCAGCAGCAGCTTTAATACAAAATGCCTGTGCAGGGTGATAATCGTCCTAAGGAAACAGGCCAGTGTGTGTCCCTCATGTCACCTAGTACTATCAACCCCAGTTCACCACAGCAGTTGTGCACATGATGCCATGCTAAATTCAAGAACGTGGCTGAATGCAGATGGAAGGAAAGCGGTGCTATTGTTTAAGCAGGCATTTGGAGTTTAGGGTTTAATATTTGCCTTAGTTAGTCTGTCTTTAGCATTTCTTTGTCATTTTATTTAAACCTGGGATGACAGAAAAGTTGTTCAGGGGAGAGGAGAAAGACTGGCACTTGAGGTCAGAGGTGAAATGATTTCAGAATTGTTTTGCTTTTTGAGACAGTTAAAATTTGCTAAGCTTCTTGGATCACCTTGACACTTACTCAAATTACAGCAGCGTTATCTGTGGATTACTGCTGTGTTTAATAGCAACAGAATGGTTAATGCCTAACATTTTAATGTGTACTTAGCCTCTGATCTGTGACAAGTCTGTAATTGTGTATTGAAAATTCTTTAGAGATGTATGATGAAAAGTGATTAGTGATCACTTGTAGATTATTGACTTAATTTCAAAAATGGAATGCCTAGTCTTTGGGGTTTTCGTTTGTTCCAATACTCAGTAATGTAGCTTGGTGGTCCACAAAACCTTACCTTTTTTTTTCACTCTTTGATGTAGAATAGCTACCAAATGAATTAAAGGAAAGAAAATGTTGACATCCTTGTGCAGTAAACATATAGTTTGCTAAATGCCAGTCATGCCAAAGTGTCATTTTACTCATGCCAAATTCACTAAGAAGTTTTGCAATTGAATTAATTAAATACCACCCAAAGGAGAAAATGTGTTCTTTTACTATGAGCTATTTATGGGGGAGGGGAGAGGGGAAGGGTGTAGATCTCCTTTCAACTCAAATCCAATCCGCTGTTATCCCTACAAAGACTGTTAGAATAAATATTGCCCTATGACTGCTAGGATGAATATTGAGATTTATTGGATTGTCTTTGAAGAATAGCGTATTTTAAGAAAGCATGAACCCAAAACTGATTATTTTTGTTTGAGTAGTCTTCTGTTTTTTGGGGAAAAAACAGACCTTACTGACTTCCTGAATATCAGAGGTTGTTGTTTTGTTTACTGTCCTGACATCTCCCACACACTAAGGCTGCTTTCTAATGGCAGAAAATAATGAGAAGAAATGGTGAGTGTTTGTAAAGTAAATATTATCACCATGGGGTGAACCTGCTGATGGCAGATATCTAAACAGCTGAGCTGTGTAGCAGTAGTACCAGTCCAGTGCCACGTGCTTCATATCTACCTTGGGATGCAGTTGGGAAAATCAGTTAAAGAAATCCGTACTCAAAAAGAAAGACTGTGATATAGATGGATCACAATAAACTTGTGTTTGTTCTGGAACCATATTCAGTGCATGTTTGAAGTAATCAGAATAATTCCTATCAGTTTAAATGTTTTAGAATGCGCCTAGCATAAGCTGCTCTGAGGCCACCATTTATAAATTGTTGTGTTCTGCAGAGTGTTGTGTCAGTCTTGCTAAATCTTATCAATCTTCACTCGTACAAGAGAACTTTGAGTTACATGGGCTGCTTGCATTACTAAGAGTTAGAGTCTCAAGCTCCTTACATATGATGATGTACCAATAAGAAGACCATAAATATGAATTTGAGAACCAGGAGGTGAAGGCAGGACATGGTTAAACATTGCAAAATGGAGCCACATACAGAAAGGATTTGGCCTAAAGTGTCAAGGTCAGTAGAACAGTTTGAAGCAGGTGCAGCCATGGTTAAACTGTTTGTTCTCCAGCTAAATAATGGGGCCTCTCAAGTTCTTGAATAGAGATGATCTTCTGTATTTTGTACTGTTTCTAGCATATGACCTCTACAACTTTCTGGTGCTGCAAAAAGTACAACAAAATAAATAAGAGCAGTCTGATCAACATACTGCTGCACAAAGTTGTGTTGGGGAAAAAATAAACAGACACCACGTACACAGCACCATAAGGATTTAAGAAACACATGATTCCTTTTAGGTATGTGGCTGGATCAACTCCAAGCATGTGTGGAAGGGTGGGGATCAGTCTGACTAACGTAAAATAAGTTGGCATCTCCTGGTACCAAGCTTAGTTTCCTGTGTAGCTGAGTGAAAACCCGGCATTGTAGCATGCCAGTTGTGGTGAACCTGGCCTGGTATGAAGTTGAAAGCTGGATAAAGGACCCTGGTGTAAGATCCTTTCCATGCATCCAGTTTCGTCATCCAGTTTTGACCCTAAGCATCTAACAGGGCTGAAAATCAAGTTTACAGAGTCAGTAGTATTGTTCATTGCATAATTGTATGGTCACCCAGCCAGATACAGTGGACTCCGATTTGTGTGCATTACTCATCAGCCCTCACTGGGTTTACCTGGTGGTTAGTGTAGAGTTTCCTGAACAGCTAGGCAGGCATTTATGTGAAGGGGAGAACTAATGTGCAGAAGTCAGTCAGTTTCTCCTGGCTGCTACTGTGACAATTTTAATGTCTATGAGACTAATGTCAAACTTTCTTAGTATTTTTTGGACAGAAACAACAGTTTGTTTGCTTTAGATCAATTTCAGTATTCCAAATTTTTTTAAAAAAACTGCTAATCTCCTGACTAGTTTGCCTAGCATTCAGGAGCTTATTTCAAGTGGACTTAAGAGTTTATGTGTAACATCTCAGCTATCCTGTAAAATTCAGCATGCTGTAGTGGGAAGATCAAAGGATTGGAAGTAACCTACTTCCTACAGCATCTGACTTCACCCATCAGCATCATCATTGAATTCTGCTCACCTTTTCACCCATTCCTTATCTACTTGTGCTCCTCACCACCCAGACACTGACGAGATCTGATCCTGCAGCCACAGAGCCAGGGTAGCCTGGTACCATGTGCTGTAGCTCGTATGACCTGCTGAGAGACAGAGCAGTCTATATCTGCTTGGGTGTATATGCCATGTGTGACTTCAGACAAATCTTAAAGAAAATGACAAGTCACTTGTCAGCAGAAAGTGGTTGATACTTTCCTTTCTGGACCGCAGGTGCTTTGATGTGGGCAGTCTGGTTGGCCATGCCTTTTTCATCTGTACCTACAACCCTTTCTTCGTACATAAATCAAAGGCTTAAGTGGCAAAGGCTGAAATACAGGGAAGGAGGCAGCTACAGGACACGAGGACATGATTTTCGTTAGATGCTGTGTTTATGAAGTAGATCTATAGGTCTGCGTATCCCACTGTTCTCTGTTCCCATCTACAGTGCTTAGCATATGTGGAAGACTCAGCAGGCATTTATTTGTGGATAATCAGGTATGGGATGTCTGCGTCTCCAGGGTATGCAGTGTGTTCTTCAGGCAGCTGCACAGCAGTGAATTTGCCAGAGTTATCCTGAATCATTCTTTGAAGCATTCACTGATCAAAATTGAATACAATATGTATCTTAACTGAAAGAAACAAGCTTCTCTGAATTGACCTGAATTCAAGGACATTTCCCCCTATTTCTGATATTTTGAAAGCTGGTATATTGGGGCTCTTGGACTTACTGCTGTTGGAGGATATGACTTTGTACTATTGCACTGTGGTTGTGTTTTTAAAGCTGAATATCTATATATATCAATAGAAGGACAACGGTTTAACATTTTTATAAATAAATGATGTAGGCAATTAATATTATCGATGGACAGGTTTTTCTGTACTGCTGTCATATTCGGTAGTTCATGCAGTAGTTGGTAGGCAGCTAGTCTTTATGGCTAAGCTACTGGAATGAGCCTATCCGCAGCTTGTCACCAGAAGTTCTGCCCTGTAGAGTGTGCAGGAGGAGGGCTGTCACAGCTGCTAGGATTTCTTTTATTTTTTTCAGTTGCTGTCTTAGCCAAAGATGGAACATTGAACAATAAAAAGAGTTAGAAGAGAAGTAGACCTTCAGAAGTCTTTCGAATAGAGGTAAATATAAATAAAATATGGAAGAAACCTGGGTAACAGATGCAATGTTGTCTGGTTTTCAAAGGACACTGGAAACTAGCAGGCATCTCTGCTTTAGATATGCCAGGCTGATAAGGAGGGAAACACATACATTTAAAACCTACATTTTCCATTTCCAGTCCTGAGTTGGTTTTGTCCTCACTAAAAAAAAAAATAAATAAATTCTTTCCTCTTGCTCCAGGCAAGAATAAAAGACTGTCTGAAACTTCTGTGGATTTTGACTTGGAAGAAACAGGACCACATGGATGAAAAGAAGGAAAGCTAGGAAATCCCTGATGAAATCTTTGCAGTGGCATATTTCTCCATACAGTTCCCTTGAACTAAATACATGTTTTAAATTCTTACCTTTGGTGTTTTTTTATTTTTCTTTCATCTGTGTCCAATGTCTCATCTCTCAAAGACAGGGAGAGCAAGCTATGAACAACAGATACCCAGATGAAGGGTATCTGGTGTTTTTTCTACCTGGGATTTCTGCATCAATAATTTAGGAAGTGATTAAAATTCTAGATCAGCAAAATGAAACAGGTACAGGCATCACAGCCAGTGTGAAATATCTTCCATCTCAACTTCAAAAATAAATGAGAGAGAGGAAAGCAGCATATCACTGCTTTTGACTAATGGCTAAAGAAGTGGCTGAGAAGGATGAATAGGGGACACCTTTGCAAGGACCAGGAAGCCAAGAAAAGCAGTAGGGTTCAGAAGGATGAGCTGCTCTCTGCAGTCACCCAAGGCAGACAGAGCTGCATCATTTCTAGCCAAGAATGTTGTTGGTTGGAATAGGAATAACAGGATAGCAGCAGAGTGCCAGAATAACACTGCTGTCTCAGGAATCAGTCCAGAGAGGGGGAAGGGTATGACTTCTTCCAGGATCAGTGGATAAACACAACTATGGACAGATGGGTCATAGATGTAATCTCTGAGGGATATTCCACAGAACTGCAGGGAAGCAAAAATGGGAGGGGAGAGGCGTGGAGAGTGATTTGTCTCTTGTCAAGATTGGGAGCATGTCAAAGTAATTAAAAAAAAAAAAAGTTCTTCCCCATCTTCACCTGGCAAGTGGGATAAGCAGCAATGCTTCCAGATGAGTAAAAATTTTGGGGATGTCTTTGAAAATCATCCAAAATAAACCAGTAAAAGCTCTACGTTCAGGTATTTGTATGGCTGTCATCACTGTAATATCTAAGCAGTAATTAATGAATTGGAATGTCGATACAATACAACATGGCTGGCAACTGAGATGCATAAGACATGTTCTTTTCTTATCTGTCTTGTCTTATCCTGGCAGCTGCTCTGGCTAGAATGATTTTCCTTCTTGCTGTTCCTCAGTTCCTCCAGTGCAGTTCAATTTTTCTGCAATTATTTCCCATCTTTGATTTTAGAAGTCTGAAAAAAAAAACCTGCTTTTTTTCACTTTTTCCATGTTTGGATAACCTTTTGCCTTAATATTGATGGCTATGTAGGGTAAACAGGTAGTAGTAAAATCTATGTACTCCATTTTATTCATAGATAAACTCTTATTCATAGATAAATTCTTCATCATTTGGGTTGCAGGGACTTCAGTGGACTGAGGTGTCGATAAGACTACTTTATTTTCTTCTCTACTTTCCTAAGCTGCCTCTTGTGTTGTAAATGAAATTTATGCAAAGTAAGTTAATGCTGGTGATACACGATGTTCATGTTTGTCTTGTGGCCAGTTTAAAGCTGTGCACTTTGTTTTATTAAATGATTTGGGGTTCATTAATGGTGCAGTGGGTAAGTATAATGGCACTTTGTAACCTTGGATAGCTTTTTGTGATGCAGGGCCAGAGTGCTTGCTTTTTGGGGACTCTAAGAATCATTTCTTGTTGGGAGTTGTTCTAACTTGCCCCAACTATCTCAGAAGCCTTCTTTAGTCCTTTTTCTTGCCTGCAGTAATGTACATTTATTTTCCAGACGTTTTCCAGGAATGTGAGTGAAGGAAATTTACATAAAAACCCTGTATTGTTAACATGGACCTTGGAATTTTTGATAGCATGTGGTATCTCATTGTTTGGTAGCACACAGAAATAAACCCCATGATCCTAACCCTTTTTGGCAGTTTAAAGGGAATTTGATGAGTTCATTGCTATTGAAGATTCTTCTATACTTGCCATGTATAG
This sequence comes from Morus bassanus, assembly GCA_031468815.1. Lineage (NCBI taxonomy): Eukaryota > Metazoa > Chordata > Aves > Suliformes > Sulidae > Morus > Morus bassanus. The sequence goes on along the minus strand of CM062577.1, from coordinate 3,379,588 downwards.
TAATGGGAATATGCATAAACTGGGCTCTTTTGAAAATCTGCATGATGTAGAAACATTATTTTGAGAAAGTCAAGATCTGCTTTAGTCTGAAACAATATGCTGAAAAATACATCACAACCTTCTTAACACCACTGAAAGTACTGCTACTTACTGAAAGAAAGGCTGTCACTTATCAATTCAGAAAAAATTAGCTAGAAAGTTGGGGATTTTTTTCCCCATTCTGTTAAGAAATGTCTATTAACCAAGAACCAACTATTGCTAAGAAACTGATAAACTGCAGTGGTGATGGTGAAGAGCAACTGCAATAAAGCCACAATATGAGGGGTTCAATTTTCTGTCATGATGCCACTGCCTGAAATGCATCCATAGCTTGGCTTATCCTCCGACATTAGATTTCTTCTTGATGCTAGCAAAGCTGTTATTATATGGCCAGAAAAACATTTTTTGACTTTGTGATCTCAGAAAGCGCCAGGACATAAGGTTTAAGAGCTGAGGATTTAGGTAGTCCAGTGAGCTGTGAGATGATCTGGATTAGTGCCCTGACTGTCAACCCCAGGATGACTAGAAATCTAGGTCTCTGAATCCAATTCAATATAATCAAAATAATTTCGCCTCCCCTTTGCCATTAGCTTTTGAATGACTTTGTGGTGTTTGTTGTAATTGTTTATATGTAGCTAGGTTAGCCAGGAGAAAATGACTCCTCCTGTCTCAGGAAAGTGCATCATTTGGTGTTGACAGAAGTTAGAGTAATGTATGTACAAGACCTACAGATGGCCATTCATAGTTCTGCTGAGTTTTCAGGGGAGACCGAAGGCAGCCTTCTTGCCTCTTTTTCAGGTATGTCCCTTTGTTAAGATTGTGGAAAATGCACATCATAGTATTGCTTAAGCATGATGAATTCTCTGCATATGATGTAGCTCTTTAGAATGTTTCCGTATCACGTTCTGGACCGCAAGTTTTCGCATGCTGAAGAATTCAGTGGAAATTGAGGCTGCTGTGTATTTTGTAGGATCAAGCACCTAATATTGATGCCATGCCATTAGTCTTGAGGTTAATTGGAAGACCTTACGTTTTCCCCTTGAGTTTGCCTAAGCAGTGGTGAATACTTAAATTCTAGGCATAGCTCTCTCATGGGAAGACGGCTGAAGAAATAATTTCACTTTCCTGGAGCCAAAGATTTGGGAAAAGAAAAAAAAAGGTCTGCCTGTGGCAGCTAACACAACAGTCCCCGCCTGTTCATACTATTACTGATTGGTAACTTTCTGTTTAGAGAATACAGAGAGCAACTAGGGTCAGAAACCCGATGAGACGTCAGTATCATATGTGCTTCTGAGGAAGGAACTTAGTGGTTTCCTTTTAAAGGAAGCCCTATTAATTTAGCATTAATAATGTATTGAACTTTAAAGGCTCAAGGATATTGAGGCCATTTCTTTGAAGTTGCTGAGTGTCCCCAAACCGCATTGAAATTAATGGGAGTGGAGGGCATGCAGTGCAATGTAAAGTAAGAGCTATTCTGAGGCTGGTATCACAAGGTATCTTGCTTCTTCTTACTGCATTATTTTATAGAGCTCTTCAGACTTTACATCTAGGCATGATTAAAAAACTCATTGGAGAGGAACTATCCCATCTAATGCAACACAGAGTAGGCTATTGCATATGCAACCAGTATTATATTGTAATTGCTGCAATACAGCTATGTATTTTTTCTCCTGCATTAATTTAATTGCTTTGATTTCTTGCGGTAGTTCAGCTTTGATGCAATTTTAACTCTTGTGCCAGAGAAGGAAGAGAACCGTACCTCATTCAAACGCAACGAGAATCCCATAGATATGTGTGGGTCTGAGGAAGCAGAGGCTCACATCCCTAGTTGGTAGTAATTTGTAGGTAGCACCTTCAGCATTCTTTCGTATCAAACAAAGCTGCTCAGCTTTCCCAGGCAGCATAGACAGCTATACGGAAGTTCCCTGTCTCTCAGTCGTTTCAGAAATGAAATTTTGCTAAGGAATAAATTACAAAAAAAGTATTACTTTAAAAATGGAAGCAAATAACGTTAAGTGTAACACTGCCGTAGTATTCCAGCCGTGTTAGCCAAAAAATACTTGAAGAGGGTGAACATGCTATCTTTTACATTATGTGGTCTAACTCTTGTACATGTGTGTTAGTCACATTAAAAGGACAGCAGGTTTTTAGGGATGTTTGATGTTGTACAAACTGAGTTAGGAACAGCATGCAGAGTTTATGTCACTGCACCCAGTTTAACACGAAAGTAATTCACCCTGCAGTGCAATCCATCATTTACATTGGCGTGCGTAGGTGCTCAGGGAAGAGCAACTCAAAATGGTTTTAACTTTTTCTGACTAAAAGCTTTAGTTGCAATCTGTGCTTTTGTTCATTAGTATTAGAAATTAAATAGCAGTTGCATGATTGGGCATATATGCTATATGGAAAAGTGCTTGTTACGAGTTGGGACTCACCACCCAGAAACGTGTATTTATACAGCTTCCTTTAACAGCATGATACAGCATGCAGTTACCTAGCATGTTCATCTCGTGTTCTTCACAAACATTGTTGTGAATGATTCCTGCTTACACGTAAGCTTATTTAAACTGTTTTGATAGTATTCAGAGGTCAGAAAGCAAAGAAGTTGTTAACTAATTATATTTCTACAGCTGAGGGGAGCACAACTTATAAGCACCTAATGAGCACAGTTTCATGGGATCCCTTCCACTAAATCTTGCTATTTCCTTTCTTGAACAATGGGATGATAACTGGTATTACAATCCAGTTTTTAACTGGTAGATAAATGAAAGTGCACAGTCACCTGCAAGATTAATAGCAGAGGAAGAAATGATGTTCTGGAGTCCTGCCTGCCAGTTCTGTGCAGTGGCCTTTAGATTGGCTGTCCCTTGCCTTTGCCCCTTTCCTCGCCTTTTAAGATTTGAAACTCTTTAGTGAAAACGTTCACAAATATATTTGACTGGAGGAGAAGATAATAATATCTGCACAAGATCCTTGTCTCTGCTGAACACACCTGAGCCTTACACATGCTTTTTACTCCCTGCAAACTGAGTTATTACTAGATGCTACCAAAGTCTTGCAGAGTTCTGGTGGGAGAGTGCTGTAAGTAGAATGTGCATCCTAATACGGGCTTAACTACTGGTAAACATCTTAGTTTATGGTTCTTCAAGCAGCATTTAGTGATGCTGGGCACTCGGTGGTCCTCATCAAAAGGCAACTACTTAGGGACAGTAGTTGCAGCTGTTAGCTATGTTGTAATGTTATGCCACATTGTTTGTCACTACTGCAAGCATACATAGGAGTCTGCTTGTATGAAATCTCACCCTTTGGCCCAGGTTTTTAATTGGAATCTTATCAGGAAACAAAATTACAATAAATAGAAAATATACAGAATAGTCGAGTCTCTGTGCCATAGCGGAGTTCCCATGATAGTGCCTTACTTTTGCTCTCTGATGTGATAAAAACAGGTCACGTCCGTTTTGCTTATGTTGAATACTGTTTGGAATTCACAGCAGCAGTTAGAGCTTTTACACATGGGGATGGTGGAAGAAGGATTTATGGAATTGGAAAGTATTAACTTAATGAAAGAGCATTTGCATGTTTTCTGAGCAAAATGTTATAAAAAAAAATCTGGCATAGCTGATGAAAGCATTTTATTTATTGATCCCTTTATAATCCTTTGTTTTCTTTTTCCTCCCTCATCGTATGGTGATGCATACAGTGTAGGCTGTAATATTCATAAGCTGGCTAACCTTTCTTGTTCTGTAACTATCACTTACAAGTGATGCTTTGCATAGTGCCTGAAGTGTGTGTTGTTAGGTTCTTTTAATATAAAAAGGCTGCATAAAAACATCTTAAATAATAGCTACAAATATGTGCAGACTTGTTTTAAACAAACTGAACATTAATTATAGAGGGCTGAACCTTCAGCTAATTCCATCTGCTTCATTCCCCTGCTATCAGGTCCACTTCATACCTGTGTATTCCATTTGCTTTAAGAGGCATTTGTTGGTGTGAGCCAAAAGCTGGTACTTGTATGGCTGAAGATGTTGAAACAGATTTTTTAGATTGAGTAAGTCTGTGTTCCCTCCAAAGTTTAGGCAACCCATCCTTGCATTTAAGAGTGTGCAAAATATCCATAAAAAATGTAGTAATTAAAACTATTTAAAATAATTACAAAGTATGTACATTACTTAAGATTCTGGAAATGGAGTTCAGCAAAAAAGATGAAACTTTTTCTTACAGTTTGTTTTTTGGTGTTTTTTTTTTTGTTGTTTTGGGGTTTTTTTGTTGTTTTTGGTTTTTTGTTGTTGTGTTTTTGTTTTTTTTTTTTAAACCATCCTGCACTGTTCTCTGTAGGGCTAATTTTCTATTAGAACACAGGATCTTCTCAAACACTATAGGAAAATTCCTCTAATTTTAATTTCTGCCATAAAGCACAGCCATCTTAGATAACTTGTCAATGACTGAAGAAGATACCTTGAGTGATGAAGCTGCTCAGAGTGAACTATGGAACTCTGCATGGAAAAGAAAATAGTATTACATAGCTAAGTAGTAGGTTCTGCTAGCTGGGAGAGAAACAGAAAAAGGCCTATAAAGCCAATAGTGTGTGGGATGCAAAGCGTGGATGTAAGATCACACCAGCATCTAATACCTTATACATATATCTTTCATTTTCAGCATTCACCATTGTAGTAGCAGATTTGAGGATTTATTTTTCTTGTAGTAAGAACTATGCCATTTTTCTGTGTTTCATATCAAAGTATTAGCAATGAATTAATGCTTTGCACTAAGTTTATTATGAAACTATATGGCTTATAGTGGCACCTGGTTTTCTTTTTAATCTCATAACTAAGCAGAAGAACTAACAGTGATAAAAACGTTATCATGTATTTAATGCCAGGGCAATACTAGCCAGGTTATCACAAGCAAAACTCTTAGGATGTAAGCTGAGTAGCGATAAGCATGCAGAGTGATTAATATAGCAATCAGAAGAGCTCAAATCAATAAAATTCAGATGCAAAAAGATTTTTTTTCCAAACTGCTGTGAGCCTGATTCTCCACAGTCTAGCATTTTTCACCTGTGTGAAATGGCAGTAAAGTGAGTGGAGAATTCTGATCTGGCAGGATTCTACTCTTGGCTTAGGCTCAGATGTGAATGACATAAATGATGGCATCAGATACAAGCCTTTTTATCTTTTATTTAAGTATAGAAAGTAAATAAGTAATTGTAGAACGACTTGTTTAGATCTTGCACATAAGCATATTTACTGAGGGGGATTTTGTATTAATTACAGCATTTTATATTACGTCAGCATTAGCATTCCAACAAGATGAAGACCTCTTTGTGCTGCAAACTGTATGCAGATATTTGAGCATCTGCATCATGGTACCTGGTATCTGATTCAATGTTATCTAATGATTTTAAAATAGTTTCACTAGCTGAGCAACAGCTTCTCTTTGAAACATAAGCCTACTCATTTTAACCTCTAAGCTAGATACAGTTAACTGGTGACTTTGTGGGGCACTGGCATCTTTTGCTGTTTGCATTTACCGTACATTTTTATGATACTGTACAATGCTGTTTCTCTATACATGGAAGTAACTAGGAAACAAAAATGCACGACATCTTGCAGAACTTAGCCTGTAATTTTATGCTCCACAATGAGACATACCTACAATAATCTGACAAAATGAAAGCAACACATGTCATATCAGCTCCAAATAAATATCCTGTCTTCTCTACAGCAGCTGCATTGAAAGAGATCTGACATAATGGTGTTATACCAGCAGAGCTACTAATCTCAGATACTAGTGATTTCAGTACCGAGGGAGAGAACGCTGTAGCAAATGGAGGTCATTCAATATCCTTTAGCACTTTGGACAAATGTGGCATTTTGGACCGTCCCCACTAATGGCAGAATACAGAGCTGATGCTGACATTGCTGTTGCAGAGCTACTTGTGCAGGTAATCTGCTCCTAACAGCAAAGCATCTGTTCAGATGGACCTGTTTATTTTGGTGCCTTGCAGAAGCAATGATATTTCTTGGAAGCAAAAGGCATACTCTAGGTTTTAGTGGTAAAAGCAGAAGTCTCTGACATATCAGAAATTAATTTTTAGGTTTTTTTAGATATTTAACCCTCTTTAGGAATACAGAATTGCTTTCTAGACCTTTTGCCTCCTCAGTATCTTATGTGACAGGTCATGCCAAAAAAAGGAGCGTCCCATGCTCCTCCGTGGAGGAGCTGCAGTGTTCTGGTAGGAACACAGGAGTATCAGAATCCACAAAGCAAGCACACGTCTCTCTTTGTGGTCCTCAAGTGGGAGAACTGCAATGAAAGGTACAACAGTTTAACTGAAATAAGAAGGATGCTGAGAGAATTTTGCTATTTTCAGTGTCATGAAGTGGCACATATTAAGAATCTTTTTTCTTGGCAACAATTCCTGAGCCATAAGGTTGAACCTGTTTACCCAGGCGCAGTGCCATTCTGTCAGATGGGCATTGATACGCCAATTGTAGAGACCCCATGTTGTACATGCATCAGGTGTAAGTGTCCCAGATAGGATTCCCAGCAAGGATTGTCCATATGTCTGTTAATTCTAATTTTATATTCCCTTGTTCCATTACTCATCCAGGTATGGGTCTGATTATGTTTCAGAAATAGAGAACAGCTTTTTTCTCCTTTAATGAGACCTCTTACCCACTTACATAACGTAGGTTGGAGTAATGGTTTAGGAGAAGTTTTTGGAAGACAAACTTTCCTCCCTGGTCTTACCAGATCCCCTCCTTCTGCATTCAGGGAAATGAGAGCTTTATAGATCTTTTTCCTTTCTAAGCAAAGTCCCGGTAGGATCCATCAGAGTAAATCTTTGGCACCAAGCTAGATTTCATATGCACAGCAGAGTGGAAATCTGTGTTCAGTCACTCCCTGTGCTATTTTGCAGGATGTTTTGCCTGAACCGGTATAAAACATTGAGGTTTCAGGGTTCAAGAAAAAACACGGCACTGGGGATTCTCTCCCTAGCTGCTCTCCCTAGCTGCCCTCACACAACCACCTGCCTTTCCTCTTGATTTCCTCAGGGGCCTCAGTTTTCTGTAAATCAGCAGGACTCCCAGCATTGCTCTTGCCCTATCTTAGGTGTTTTATATGGCTATGGTACAACATCTTATTTTGCTTATTGTACTCCTTTTTATGTGCTTCATTTTCATGTGTATTGAAGAGATAAGGATCTGATATCTGTGGAATGTGCAGAGTGATGCCAGGTCATGCTTTTCTCTGATAGCTGAAGCAATTGCACAGGCATCCAATTATTTAGTACAAAGCTTTGATAATCTAATTTTCTTGCTCATCTCATGCAGTCTGTTCCATACTAATGCAAGAGATTTGCAAAAATATGAAAAAAAAAATCTTAGTTTTCCTGACATTCCTTTTGGAATTAGCTTTACTAAGTGTTGGGGCAACACACCGAAGCAGAGCTGCAGAGCTGGCCTCTTTTGATTTTGGTTCAATTTAAAATCTGAATAAAGGATTATCTTTTTCTTCTGGACCTGGCATGTATCATTTAGATTGGCCACAGAGTGGGCAAAAGCAAGACATTTTTCGATTGTATATGTTTCTATGAATGCTGACAGTAAGCAGTTGCATTTGAAAATACCCATCCTCCCTGAAGTCTTCTTAACTTGCCTCTATCGACACACATACTTTCTTCACCCACTTTTGAAATGCAGCTGCCTCTGGTTGGCTGAACCAGCTTTAGCTGTGTGTATTACTACAAGATACGCTTTAATGCAATATAATTTCCTGGGAAATTTTAAGTAGAAGACTGATTGCTGTGCTTTATTGGGACTCACTTATTCGTATCCTCTCCTATTGCTGAAGCATCCTGAAATCTTTAAGGACTTCTGTTGCAGAGCATAGATACGTAAAAGCAACCTGCATAAATCAGTGCTGAGATCCAAAAAACTGCAATTCAGACTGGATATGAATATTTTGCTGCTCAGATATTTTGATTTGGGGTTGGGATTTGCCATTTTCAAAATGTTTGTATAGTGCAGTCCAGCACAAGAAAGCCATACACAGTTTGAGGTCTCTAGGCAGTGATATAAAAGCTAAAATAATGAAGAGAATGTCATGTGCAAACTGTAAAGAGTGCACAGTGGAACAGTCCTTTCAGTTTAACCTGTCACCATTCAATTAATGGAATGAGCATCAGTACTGCAAGGAGAAATCTGCATCCACACGTACCCCATTCCACTAGTGTGTCTGGATTTCTGGTAAAGCAGAGTGTTGGTCCTTCTGTCAGTACGTTTAATTAACTTCAGCTTTACTTTTGTTTCTGCAATTTACGGTCAGTTAAATCATAAATACTGTTTTCTAACTGATAGAACACTATGTAATGGTCCTCATCTTGTATCCTTTTTAGTCTGAATGTCACATCCTCTTTGTAATTTTTAATGACTACAACAATTTTTATTATATTGCTGGAACTTTTCCCGGGGTAGTTGTGTCTTTTGTGTATAATATGCAATTTAGAAATGAAGCTGCAGCAGAAAGCTGCTAAATCCAGCATCTTCTGTAGCTGCGTATTTATGTTAAAAAATTCTTGGACCTAGTGCAAGAGATTGAAAGTATCTTACAAAACAAAACCCACCCAAAATGTAAGTTAATGATACACAAGGTAGCTGAGCTTTCTGTAGCTCAGTGAGAGTTTCTCTAAATATGAAAATATCAAGCAAAGTACAAGTGAAGGCAGAACATATTTGCGTATCAGCTCTGATCCGCTATCGTATGGAAATCAACTGCATGTTTGTCTTGCTGTGTATCTGTATGCCCTTTGAAAGTATTTCCAATTAACAGAAATTTTACATTTTGACCACCAAATTTGCTCCAGTTCTGATTTCCTTCAAGACAAAGAGAAGTAATGACCTTATGAGTAGCAAACTGACTGATCAAGACCTTTCTGCTCTTAGCTTTTCAGGAGTTTAGAGAGCTCATTTAAGCAACAGTCTCATCAGGGGCAAACCTTATCCAAAGCTTAGACTTTTATTGTTACAGCCTTCAGAATATTGGTCAAAGAAACCTTTCAGTGTGTAACTGCACTGTGCTATCAAACGCAACTGTGATAGAGTTGCATGTCACATATGCGTAACAGAAGCAAGTATCTTGCCTAGCTACCAGGATGGCTGTGGTGGGGGATAAGTAGTGGGTGCTACATTGCAGACAGAGAAGATAGCAGAAAAAACTTACATTCCTGCCTCAGCATTAGAGCACAACCCAACATTTGTGAAGCTATGGGCTATGTATTTCTGGTGTTGGAACTCAAAGGACACAGGGTGAGAGGAAAAGCAGTTATAGACACAGCTATTGCCTATGGTTCACTCTGTCACTTCTTCCTATTCAAAGTGAGAGGTTATTGGAGAACTTGGGAAAGGAAGGGGAGACACTGCTTTTCAGTCCATCACCTTGGACTCAGATATTTACTACTGTATATGAGCGCACTCTTTTTCTGTGCATTTTTATCCCATGCTGAGTTTATGGGTGGCACAGATCATCAATCATCAATACTGCTATAGATCCTCATTTTCTACCTGAATTTTTAAGTTTAGTGATCAGTTCTTCAGAAGCTGAGTATGTTTTACTGTATGAGAAGCAGGGACAGGGTCCTCTAAGATACAAATGTATAGCATGATTCAATAAATTGAATAAACATCACTTGGGAACTTGAGGAATGGCTGAGAAGATGATATTCTGTTTAGAGTTTCTAAAGTTTATGTACTTAAATATTTCTTATGCCTTGCCTTAATTTTATGGTTTCTTTGATTATTTCTTTCTAGCTCAACAAAATTCACCAAAAATCCATGAAGGCTGGTGGGCTTATAAGGAGGTGGTCCAGGGAAGCTTTGTTCCAGGTAAGTATAATTTAAAAATCTTAGTTTTTATTAAATATTTTTTCACTGGAACTGATATAGGTGGGTTTGGGAGAGATTTTATGGTTTGGGGATTTTTATCCATTGCAAAGATTTGAAGTACACGAGTACTCAACATCACTTTATAGCGAAGTGTAGAAAGGTTTTTGTCAATACATCGTCCAAAGACCATGGCTGCTTTCCGGGAAAGAAATCGCTTTGATGACATTCCTGGTTTCTCTCTGTAAAACTAACATGACGCTACTTTGTGAATGTGTGTGGACTGTGTATAGAAAAGAGAAATGCTGGACTGAAAAGCAGTATTGTTAACTGGATGAAATTCCTTATCTGATGCAGCACTTCTAGATAATCACATTTCTACAAATTTAAGATCTACATGATCTTTATTTCCTCAAACTACTAGACTATATTACTCGGCCGTTGTGTGATCTGTTCCTAAGAATCTGTAGATTTGATCTATCATCAGATATTTTCACTGATGTGACAACAGTTACAATCTGACAGTCATTCAAAAAACCCAAAATACTGATTATCTTGATAGGAATACTAGTGCAAATGAGATGAAGTATTTCAACCCACAAGTTTCTGGCACTGAAATTCTTGCAGGAAGCACATATGAAAATCAACATGTACAAGCCTGGAGCTTAATTACATATTGTTGTAGCATAAAGTAGCTTTTCAGATTTAGTTGAGATTGGTTTGGGCTGTCAAAGACGCTGCAGCGTATTGTTATGCATGTTTAGTCCCTGATGTTGATAGCAGGGGAAGAAACCTGGAGAACATAATCACCTGCTTTCAAGAAATTTCAGCCTTCCTGATTTGCACAATCCAGGTAGAAGGTGAATGAAAAAAATATTTGCTTAACGTACCTTCTAATTATTTCAGCTTAAAGTTATTGAGAAAAATAATTTAATTATCAGCATGTAAAGAAACATATGTGATCGGGTAATGCTTGTGGTATTCTAGTCTTAATACCGTGAGAAATTTGGGCTTGGAAACTTCCTTAGAAGATTAACAAGGAAACAGTTGTGACTCAAACTTTCAAGAAGGAAGACCTTTTAGATTAGTGTGGAGAGACACTTCCTTTCTGAGAGAGCCCTGAATTACCATGCATATTCAATATTAGACTAACCTAGCACACTTCCTCAAGAGTGGGTCCAGAAGGACAATTATGAACAGCTCACTGAAGCAGCCATGCAGAAAGCAAGGGTAATTTGGGGGCACCTTTCTTGCAGACTGTCATGCTTCTTTCAGATTCAACTCTGCAACCTGTAAGCCTCAGCAGATGAGAGAAATCCCACGAATTTTTACAGAACAACCAACTAATTTTTTTCAGCAGCACCTAGATTTTACTTAAAGCATTTCAAGGATGTGTTTTATGGTTATGATCTCAGACTAACACATCACATGTGTTAGCGCATATTAAGTTTATCCATAATGTTAGCAGTCACATATCAGATCTCGCATGAGATGCTAATTAGCACCTGAGAAGTGATAGCTGCGAAGCAGTCTGAGGAGCTTTAGCTGAAGTTGCTGACTGATGTGCACCGAAGCAAACAGCCATAGCCATCTGCTAAGATGTTTCCTTTCCACAGCTGTTTGTCCTGTCCCAGGGCTGGAAGTTACCACCCCCAAAGATATGAGAAAGGAATATTTGTCCAAGACTGTCACTGCAGTTCAAAACTGGCATCTCAGCTAATATGATTGACATGAATACAGCTCTTTAGCTGCTTGGGGGAGCAACCACAGGCATAGAGATGACTAATTGGGGGTAATAGCATTGTAAAGCACTCCAGGATGAGTTGCTAGAGTTTGTCTGTCACAGCTTTGGCTGTGTGAACACTTTTCACCTACTTCAAAGCAAAGTCTTTCTTTGAACTATCACTTCTTCTTTCACGTATAGTTGTGTAAGAATGCATTTAGGAGTATATCACAATATGCCTAGGTTAGACTATGCCATTCGTAAGTTCTTGTGCTTAATACTCTGGTTTGGATGCATTTAAGTCAAGTCCTAACAAATGCTCTGGATCCTGTGCAAATTTGCCTTTGAGCAGTTCATAAAATCAAACCATACTTCACTGCATTCCCCAAATCCCAGGCTCCCTATACTCTGGGATAGATTTTAGAAAAATTATTTTAAATCCTTTTCTAATGTAATATGTTCATTTGGACACAGTTCCCCCCCCCCCCCCCCCATTCTGGGATTCACAACTTAAATTACGTCTTGTAAACCCGCGGCTTACAATCACTGATGTGTACCTCACAGGTGGGAGAGGATATAGGCAGAGATGAGGTGCAAGACCCACCATACTGTCTTTTCCAACTCTCCTTCTTGCACTGCTCAACAGAGAAGAGAGCAACAGCAACTGACAGATTCTCTCACTGCAGTAGCTGTGGCTCACGTCTGTCTTAGTGCCAAGCCTTGCAAGTGAGGGAGCAGAGTTGTCAAGTGCAGGAAGGAAGGTGCATCAGTGGCTGGATCTGTGCATATACTAGCGATGCATAAAACACACTGCCATCTCTCACCTTTTCTAAAACGCAAAGAATTGCTCTTGTGATTTAAATCATGTAGGCAAACAAAATAGAAAGTAAGTAGTGCTTTAAAAATGTTAACTGAATGCAAATAAGGTTCCAAGTTAAACTTCGGGGAATGTTCAAGGATGAAGAATGAATATGTTTCTTTATGCATGGTGATTTGCATAATAATCAAATCATCTGTGTTGTTACATACTTTCACTACATCGACTTTTTCTGGTATGGAATATCGAAGTAGTTCATGACGGGTTAAAATACATTTAAATAACCTTTTTTATATCTTTTGTTTGGCTGAGGTTTTTTGTGACTATGAATATGTTATGTCACTGAAGTAGCACAAGCATTTTCAGGGTGGCAAATGCAATAACATTTCGAACTATTCTGTACCATTTCTTTTACTTCAAATAGATGCACGTAACCTTTGATACTCTTGTGTGTCTGATTGTATTGGTTCTCTTCCTAATGCTCCTGTTTTTTTCATAGCATCATAAAAGTGGTAAGTGTAAAATACAAAGGTGGTTAAATATAATTTGTGATCACGGAACTCATTTGCCAAAACTCCATCCTGTTATTGAAACTTTGCACTACATGTTAATAGGAGGGCATAGGTGCTTCTTGCCCTGGGAAGACACGGTCTTCATGACACTTACTGAATTATACCAAGTCTAAAGTTACTTTACAAGATGATAGTGCTAATCTTACCTAAGAGGAGGAAGTTCATCTCTACCAAATAATGAGTTTGCTGAAGGAGCAGATAGTTTTCTTCTCCTTCCTTATAACAAAGGTTGTAAAACAACTTTAATTCCAGACAAAGATCTATATCCACTATGACTCATTATTGGCTACAGATCACCAGATCAAAGGCTACCCATTTCCCTGAGATTCTGAGAAGAGAAATCCCCTGTTTATAGTTCCTTTCCCAACTCATTTTACTATAAAAGGGAAGAGACTGCTAGAGATTGATAAAGCTGCTCCTGCCTCTTGCAAGGATCATGTTGATGGGATTATGCCCTAACATAGACCAGCTGGCAAAGCTACGCTGACTCAAAAGGAACACAGGGGCAGTGTTTGGGAAGCACCGAGAAACCCCCTCCAAGGAGGAAATGCATGAATTTGGTGATGATTTGCAAGGAAAAAACAGCTTGAAACAATTGACAGTCTTGGTCATGAGTGCCAAAACCTGATTTTAAACTCCCTGCTATCACCATGTGCTTTTGTTGTGGCCCACACAGGCACTTCAAGTGTCCCTAGTTTCTCCTGTGTGGGCTTTAAGATTTCGTTTTATTACAACTTTAAGATTTCTTTTAAACTACAAATTTCTTTATGTACATGTCCAAAAATAACCTTTGGCAGGCAGGTCACTGTAATAACCATGAACTGTTTGTCCATGGCCTGAAACTGAGAGATATGAAACTTCAAACCCAAACACATCTTAAACTTTCTGAAAAGCTCATGTATTATGCCATCCTTCAATCCCCCAGGGGTCTATTTCATACATTGAGACTGGTGATCACTTAGTTTGGCTGCCTAAATAATAGAAAACATAAACCTGCTGATTGCTACTCCTGCATTGCTCCCTGTTGCACTAACTAAAATTTCTTCTAGTCTTGTTTTGGGACTTAAGGAGGTTGCAGCATCGCTCACCATCTGGGGCATTTTGCTTGTCAGTGAAAACAGTGGTGCTGAGCTACACTAGTGTTTTAACCAGTCTGCACACGCTCTTCAAAATCATTCCATCTCGTGCAGAGTCTGAAGAATTAACCAGCCATATATAATTATTTATTGGAACAATAACAGCAGTTTTTCTTTTAGAAAGCAATATATTGGAATACTTCATTTCTTCAGGGTGATAGAGCATAGATTCTGGAAATCATTCACTTATTGACTGTAACTTAGGTTAGTATGTATAATATTTCAGCTTTGGTTGTCGATTAAAGATAGCTTGAAGGAAATATATTTTGTACCAAATATTTTCTCAGTTTCTCAGTTCCTTTGGTGATTCTGCAAAAACTGACTGTCTACAAATCATGTAACTAGAAAGGAAACTAGATTTTTTTATTATTATTTTTGCATGGGAGTATAATTAAAATGTAAAACCATTGTCTCACTTTTCAGTGAATTGTTGATACAATTAATTGTTTTAAAATAGCGAGGAACAGATGAGTTGACTACTTTGAATTTGGAAGAAGAAAGGAATACTACTGAGGGGAGACGTTTGATGGCCTCAGTTCTAATACAAATATGGCAACATTTGCTCATCTTCATATGAATTGTAACCGAATTATAGCACTGAGTTTGAGACACTCTCACATTAGTAGTAGTACTCTGCTTAATGAGACTATCAGAATGAGTCTGTAATTTTGAATCTTCCATAAAAATGTAAAGAGGCTTGTTAGAGAGTGACTCACACCTCAAAGGTTTGATTTATCCCTGAACTTAAATATGAAAAAAGTGGAATTTAGCATATTAGGATCTGGTTATAGGTTCTACATAATACTGTACCTTCACAAGGAAGTACAATTCTGTGTGATACAACTTGGTCTCCAGGTTTAGCTAACATTTAGTCTTATTAAAAGAATTTTATGGGTATTATGTCTGAATTAAAGCTGAGTTTTCCAGATTAATTATTTCATGGGTTGGATTTTCCTGACAAAGCCTCCAATGCTCCTGTTATGTGGATATTCGCATTTTACTGGGAGATAAAATGTCCCTTGGCAAGTCAGTGATATAACTGAGAGAACCATGCCATACTTTATAGCAAGAAGTATATTTAACAGTCTCGATCGAGGTCTCTGAACTTTTGATCATGCAGAGCTTGAAGCAAATATAAATACTGTGAGTTGCTTTATGAATTTATCTGCTTTTAATACAAATGTGAATCTGCTGGCTTTCATGAATAGATGGAGAAATAATGCAAGATACTGTGTGAGTGGTGATCTGTAATGTTCTCCTTCAATAGCAATCATAGCAGTGGTAGAAGAATCAAAGTTGACATTGATTGTGAAGATGTATGTGTGAGAAATGGGATTTGTTTATTAAGAAAATGCTACAAGTGGCTACTGAACAAAGGCATCAATTTAATGATATTCTAGGATGTGCACTAGGGACGCCTTGCCCGTGTAATGGGCACATTTTTAGCAAGTTCAGGTAAGAATACACCAGGTGTTCATTCCTCTGGTCCAGCCGTCTTTTGTCTGTCCAGTAATTCTTAGTAATTAAGCAGGATTAAGGGCTTTGTCTTAAATGCTTTGGTAGCAATTCTTGTCTGGGATTGCCAACCAAGCTGAATCCTGAACTCTAATCTACCCTGTAAGAAGTACAAAATGAACTTCAAAGGCATAAACCACTTTGGCTGATAGGACAGCCCCGTTTGCTGAAATTTCAATTGGGCCATTTCTGTTGCCAGTGACTAGCCCTTAGAAGAAGGTGCCAACAAGGATTGCTGCATTAACTAGCAATATGCTAAATTTTTTTTAGCTACATCCAACTTCTGCAATGACTTCCCAGTGTGCACAGAAAATTTTCTTCTAATTGGTTCCTAGTTTCTAGCTAGCTTTGAATTACCTAGAAATCTCCCTAGAAGCTTTCTGTGAGACTTTCCTGAATTAATAACTATGGTCAGTCTCAAGCCAGGAAGAAAAACTGCCACTTTTCTGAATGGTGTGTTATCCAGAGATGCAAAGGTGATGGGCAGTCAGAGGTTTTTCAAAACTCCCTTTCTAAAGTGAATAAAAGGGAGGAACAAAAAGGAGGAAAGGGAGTGAAAACGGGAGATTGATGGGGTGAGTAGGTTAGTCACATTATCTTGTCCAAACTGCATATAAGAGCTGTGATAGACTATGTTAGGCCTAGTCATATCTCAGTTTCCTGCCCCTATTTATGGCCTGTGTACCTTTAATGTTTCAGGGGTGGGTAGTCTAAGCTCACACTTAATAGGCAGAGTCAAAGAGAACCTGCTGTCTGTAGATGCTCTATACGTGATAGTAATAGCTAGAATATTTCTTAATGAGAAGGAAATAGCTCCAGCTTTTTATCACTTTCTCCATTAGTTCTGTTTAGCAACGAAACAAGACTATAAAAAAACTTTGAGTCAATGCAGAGGAAGATGTACAGGACCACAGGACACTACACGGTGTGGTTCTCTGGGGCAGTCTGGCTGTGGAGGAGATGTCCTGGCAGAAGGCCTCCAGGGAGTACACTCAGAAGAGGGCAGCTCTTCCTGCCTGCAGCATGGACCTTCTCCCCTTCACAACACCTGGTGGCACGGTGATTTGGTCCCACAGCCCCCTTCTCACTTGACTAAGGAGCCCAGGACTGGCAATCATCCTTTACAGGTGCTGTTGTTACCAGCATGGAACTCAAAAAGTTACTGTCTTCAGGTCCTTCTCACTCCTTTGAACACTCATCTATGCAGCTCTTTTACAAGGGCCTTTTGAATAGAGTAAGTTAGAGACTTACATATGGCCTGTAGCTGCAACCATTTTGCAAACAGATCTCTGAATACTTTTTTCCCCCCTAAGCTTTCTTCACTTCTTCAACAAAACAAATAAATAAATTTTAGAGGGGAAACAATGTAAACTAACCACAGTAAAGAACTCTGAAAATCTAAAATTTTAAACCTTGCCAGACTTGTGGTTGGACCACAGTTCTTTGCTAAAGTGGTCTCAGATCCCTTTTCCCTTAACAGCCTACTTATCTTTCTTGGGTGTGTTTTTCCCTCCTAAGTTATGATTAATATCCACAGAAGAAAAATTGCATGTAACAGATGTATCTTGGACTTTGCTTCATTATAGTGACAGGACCAAATGATTCAACTTGTCTTCCTGTCTATTTCTAGCCATAGTCAGGCACTGCAAAGGTCAAGCCTTCCCTTTATAACAAATACTGCATTGGATAGCGTGTTCTGTCTTGCCGTGTTACCAGCTGTCTGGTACCTCTCCTGCTGAACCTGCAGGTTCCTCCTGCTAGGACACAAGCAGTATCCCCCTTCTCCTTCAGGAATGTGCTAATATGGAAGACCTTCAAGGCGGTAATCTGCAGATCCTTATCAATTCTTGTACCCCACACTTTGCTATTAGGTTAGATGCCAATTTTAGGGATAGCAGCGTTCCAATTGCTTTTTAATGAAATTGAAAAATCTTTTTTTCCCCTATCCTGGAGTGGTTGCTGTTTACCTTGCAGTGACACTAGTATGGGTTATAAGAAGAAAGAACAATTGAGTAACACTAATTCTTTGAGACAGCTGTATGTGGTAGGGCGACCATAACCTGCATGGGTGATGGCTTCTAGCTAGGAGGAAGTTTAGGAGATGGTGAGTACCATTTGGGCATTTATATCCTCAGACAAGAGAGCAGGGAGCAGTGCCCAAAACACCTGCTGTCCTATACACTGTGGAGTCTACCATCATTATGGAATCTTGAAGACCTACAGTTACTGTTAGTTAAGTAACTGTTCTTTCTGCAAATTTAATGCAATCTTTTTTTTAAATATTATCCCAGCCCACTCTGAACTTGTTAAAAATGAAAAGCAAGCAAGCCCACCTCTGTGATCTTTCAAGGGTTCACATTCCATGATGAGCACATCCTCTTAAACTTTTGCTTAAAAAAAGAAGGATAATTCCTGTGCAGGACCTTAGATGTATCATCAAAAGTTTGGGGTTTGGAATAAAAAGGTAAGGCTAATGTTAGGTGTCTTTCTTTTGTGAGGTTCTTCACTGTGACCTGATACACAGGAAGGAATTCCAATTATAGAAACTGGTATATATAGGAAAGGGTTTACTGTATTCTTGACAGACTAAGTATAAAAACAGTTGAAACAGTGGTCCGTGACTAAGTCATTAATACCTGAAGGCTTGTAAATCCTTTATTTTGAAGGATTATTCAGGATAGTTCTAAGCGCCAGACAGCAAGATTCCTATGTGTTGGTGCTGCTGAGTGTATGTATTGGTATATTCGAGAAGTTTATCTTATCTTACGTGTTGACAGGCTACTCTTCACACAATATCTTGGTAGTTCTTGTCACCCTTTGGCAGTAGGCATTTTGACGGTATCCATGTCTTAGAGGAGTAGAATGGAAACACAAAGAAATCTGATAGAAGAATTAGTGGCTGCTCAGAGACCGAAGGAACTTTTCTAAGCTAATAATCCAAACTGAAAGTGAGAAATGACATCTGCCATCGTTGATTATGTAAGGAGGGAACTTGGAGCTTTGGCTATTAATTACCTTGTAGGGTTAGTCTTTTTGTGTGTGTGTGTGTGTGTGTGTAAGACAGATCGTAGCAGTCATCACTCCCTACATTAAAAAAAACCTTTTTTTATAGATTTTCATTGTATAGTGTAAAATAAGTTAGTGTCTCGTGGAGAAAAAAGTCACTGAGAATAATAAGGAATAGTATTTTTCTGTGCTAATAATGTTGTGTGGTGGCATGTGATTGGACTTAATCACAGAAGGGTTACAATGCTTCAGCTTATATTTGCTTAGGTACTTCTCCCATAAATCTGTATGGGATGAGATAGAACTGGAAGGGATCACAGTACAGCATGGAAGTAGAGATAAATGAGTGATACTAAGAGGTTGCCTCACCGCTCCTCCTGTCATTATCCCACTTATAAAAAATACTTTTATAAAGTGCTTTGATGAAGAGAATTATATTTTAAGAGTACTACAATTACAGTTTGCAATTATCAGTTAGGAATCCATCTCTTATTTCACTGAGACTATTTACATCAGGGTATTTTAGTGACTTCAGGGAGATTATTCCGAACTGTTACATTGGTGATGAACCCAGCACCACTGAGGACTTTATATTGATACAGCATGCAGTTTTCAATTCATACATCTCATTAGTACAATTTAGTGTCATTAGGGTAGAATTTGCCACTTCATACAGAGGAAAATATGGTCACTGCAGCTACACCCTTACCTGTGGTGAAAATAAACTCCTGTGAAATAAGATCACACCACTGCTCTGTGTATGATTACACAGAGTAACTCTGCTTGTTGGTTGTCATCAATGAAAGCTTTACTGTTACTCGCAAAGAACTTCCCTGTCAAATCCTGTCCCCTGCCTAATGGAGAAAGAGGTCAAAAGGAAAAGGAAGTGAGGCTGTTACCTGAAGATAGATACATCATATAGTGTGCAAGTACTTTCTTCATTAATTGCTATGATTTAAGTTGTGATAATATGGAATCAGAGGATTGTTATATCGTAGTATTTATTCAGTAGCCTGCAAGAACTTTCTCTCTGAAGTACCAGGTATAGGTATGTGTAGGATTGCTTAGGCTCTTCAATTAGGGGATTGCTATTGACTTGATAGTCTGAAACCACTCATTTGTACTCAGTGAAAATTTCCTCCTCTTGTAACACCTCTCTAAAAAGGTCAGTTTTGAATTCACTGAACCATGAATCCATTGAATGCACTCAGGAGCAAAATCCATGCTCATCATTTACCATGTCTGCCTGCCTATGAGTATGTGGAATTATTATTTGGAGAAGTTTTACTGCTGTTACTTACACACATTAAAATACAGCTATCGTATAACATCACCCCACCGTGGTATTTCTGGGCACATGCTATTTGTGGTCATTGAGAGATTTACTATCTCTTACAAAGAGACTCACCGTAAAATACAGTCATCTACTTAATGCATTTCCGGCTACCTGCTGACCCTGCTCAGAGCTGTAAATCGCATCATAGTTAATGACTCTGGCCAAAGAAGGAAGCTTCCTGAATGTATTGATTGGTTTTTTTCTACTACTGAAAATATTACTTAAAAGTTTCACTTTTTCCTTTCTGAATAGAGTGCGGTTTTATATTAGGGCACTTTTTGATTTTGTATTTATAAAATGTACAAAAATGCATTAGTGTCTCCAGACCAAGCTGTCACCAACTTTATAGTCAGGACATAAACCCTGAAAATAACAGCATAACATCATAATGGGAAACCTGACAGGTCGTTAACTACAGCTGTGCAAATGGCACTGCTGTAATTCACAAGTGCATGTAGACAACATCACATCCTGCAGCCTTTCAGTATCTGGTCGAAAGAGAAAAATAGGGAAGTTATGTAGCACAAAATAACCGGGTCACACTGGAAGTTGTTCACTTGACACCAGAGCACGTTGCTGATAAGGTGTTCTACCCCAACACAGAGATGGTTCTTTAGGGCCTTTTTCTGACCTCCCCCTAATTTATTTTTTCTGTGTCTTTAATATCTAGGAGCTTCAGTTATGGGGGCTCAGGTGAAGAACGAAGGTCTTTACACAGAGAGGTCATTTTACAAATATTAAATGAGATGTAGGTAAAGAAAGATGGATAAGGTGAGTTCAAGGCAACAGTATGGAGGCTGGGAGAGAATTAAACCACCAGTTTAGATACCTGTGTCATCAGGCTAGTCTGCCTAGTGTCCCTATGCTGTTGATTAAAAAAGAAAAAAGATGTTCCTGCAGATCCTTTGGAGAAACCTATGTCTTTTGGCTGCCTAAAATGAAGTGGTACAGCTGCCCCAACAGAGAAGCAACAGTGGGCAACAGGATGGGCACTGTGAACTTAGCATACCTCCTCCATGTGCATTACCGGATTTTCCATTTCAAAGGCTCATTTTAATAGAGCTGAAGAATGTTACATGATTATTTGCAGTGAAATTTTGGCATTATCTCATACTATGTTATAACTTCAGAAGTGAGGAAGGAAGAAGGGTGGATGTATGCAGGCAAAGTAATAGCCAATTGCACAGCCATTGTCTTTCAGTTTAAAAAGAAACCCGAAGGTTGAAAAGCACTAGCATTTAAACAATGATATTTCAATCAGGTGGTGAGAAGATGAAATTTTTCTTCCTTGCCTACAAGAAATACTTTGATCAGGTTGGGTTTGGTAATGTCTCTTAAATCCAGGCGTTAACTTTGTTTCTACACTAGAATAATTAGAAAGCAAGTATGGCTGAAGTAGTCCCCACAAAAGGCAGCCACTGCCAGTTTTGAAAATCCTAGGTTATTACTTTTGTCTGAAAATAGGTCCCACTGAAAACAGTGGGGTTTGCTTGCTGAGTCAAGTGCTACATCCCTTGAACAAGGACATCAGAAGCTGATTCTTTAAAAAAAAAAATCAATATTTACAAGATTGTATTTCTTTTACAATGGTTTTATTTAAAACCATCTCTTTCCAACTTCTTTAACTGGGGTGAAATTACTTATTTACACAGCTGTGCAGTGTAGCCTCCATCTCTTTTCTTCCAGAGCGTTTACACTCCAGTTGCGTTAATAACGTGCTTTTTGAGGATATCACATTTTAATACCGTATCCTCTGTTTCTCATGGAGGGGAGGGGCTGAATGGAAGGAATAAACCTTTGTACCTGGGATCT
Source organism: Morus bassanus (assembly GCA_031468815.1). Classification (NCBI taxonomy): domain Eukaryota; kingdom Metazoa; phylum Chordata; class Aves; order Suliformes; family Sulidae; genus Morus; species Morus bassanus. Next base: position 3,357,745 of record CM062577.1, on the reverse strand, counting down.
TGCTCATGTTGCAACAGCACTAACAGGTATAGGATGAACGGGATGCTCGGTTCTGAGAGGAGCTGCTCCTTCAAATCTCAGTCAGTTAAAGCCATATCACAGGCCAGCTGCCCTTCTACAACATGCGAATAGGAATGATGGCTAATTCCCAGCTTTAGTCCCAATTTAGAAGTGCAGGATTTAGCTGTTCTGTGTGACTCAGAGGATATAGCATATGACACAGGAGAAAGTGTCTCAGATAATGTAGTCAACCTTTCTGTATTTTCAAACTAGGCTACGGAGGCCATGGCTACAGAGTACCTACTCACTACTGCATGTCAGGCCATTTGCCAGGACTGAGTTCTGATTCCATTTTGCTTTTCCTATCCAGCAGTTGGGCATCTTCAAACGGCTTTTCTTCCTAGTCTTAAATTAGGCTTTCTTAAAATAAAGAAGAAATAAATGACTGAAGTCTAATAGGATATGGCTGAAACACTTACATTGCATGGCCTTGGCAGGCTCTATTATCCACATACTGACATCTTTAGAATTACCCGGTATTTTAATGTGCATTTAAAATTGACTAACAGGAGTATAAATTAAAGTAATAGAGAAACTAGTCTCTCAAGATTTTATTGCTTATTGTAATTTCACGTTTATGGGCTTATTGCTTTGTGGCAGGACTTGTGGCTTTTTAGTTCTGGAGAGTATAGTAGTAAGAAGATGGTCCCTCACTCAGAGCCTGGTGAAATCATTGGAAGTCCTTCCACCTGACTTGAACAGGCTCTGTCTCAGGGCCGTAGTCATATTACTCTCACTGTCAACTGCTTGGATCTAGTTTCCCAGTTAAGAACTCTGTCCAGTGCAAATTCGTTTTTAGATAGACTTTTAAATACTGTATCCCAACTTATTTTACATTATTTTTCATGCCCTATGCCTAGTTTAAGTGAAAATTAAGAGGGGAAAAAAGATGAAAATTATTTGTTGTTGAGGTGTGAAATGAGAGAAGAGTTGTGTGCAGAGATATGACTCTTTCTGCACCTGTAATTTAGTGTAACCACAATGGAATTCTGGAAAGGACCAAAGGAAGAGTACTAATTAAAGTGGCAAAATTGCATTGAATTGAAAGACACAAAGCTCTTCTCCTGTATTAATGATGCTCAGGTTTCTGTCTGTCTCACCATTTGTTCTCCTTTGTTGCTGATTCTATAACTACTCTTTTCACAGCTGCCTTTGAATTAATAGTACATTTGGGCAAGTACAGATATATGCTTAAGGAAGGATACAGAGCTACAAGTAATATCTGAGAAGATATCATAGACATTATCCCAGCTTGTTACATCAAGTAATGAGTATTTATGGTTATTTGTATCCATTAATTATAACAAGCACTTTACATTTGCATGGTTTTTGCGTCAAAACTCTTCCTAAAACACCACTAGACTGTGAAGCTAAAGACATGAAGGAGCTCCAGAAGATGAATATTATAAAATACTGAAGAAAAAAAAGAAGTTACTTAGTTTCATAAACAACACTTCTTGATTTAGAAAGTCCAGTTTGAAACACAATATTTTTTTCTAACTGTTTTCGCTTTCAGAACTGGTTTAGCAGTCAAAGTCCCAGTGGCTTTTTAAGATTGATGGCCAGATCTACAAACTGCATTTAAGTGCTTTACAAGGCAAACACCTGGCCAAGGAAAAGGAGCTAGGTACATAAGATAAACAGTTTCTCCCAAAAGGCTCTGGAAATTGGGCATCCAACTTGCAAGAAGATGGTAAGATCCCAGGAGGTACGTACTGTATCATTTACTGCCTGAAGACCATCACAATTCTGACTGTAGAGTTTCAAAGTACCTAAATCATCTTTAAATAAGAACTTTAGTCCCTGGAAGAGTGTTCTCTCTTCTCTTAGGAGTTGAAAGTGGGGTAAAAAACTGAAGTATTAGTTAACCCCCAACCTCCCAAACCCTACCACATAATAAATGGAAATCCAGAGAAAGGTAAATGACATTAAAGCAGTATAGGCAGAAGAAATGGGTTCAAGTGAAAGATGTTCTTATTTCTTGCCTCCTTCTGGGAAGATTTCTGGTAAACTCTTTCTAATTTGCCCTTCAGGAAGCTGTTACTGAGATACTGGCATTTAATTTTCAATTTCCTGTTTGACCTTGTTCTGCAACATGAGTTTGCATTGATTTTCATGCGTAATGTACATAAAGACACCTTCAACTACTTAGTACGTAATACTGTTGGTGGACCATATATTTACAGCAAGAATTTTGTGGAGCGTGCTGTTCATAATTGGAGAAGAGGGGATTCTTTGTTGCAGGCTCTTAAATACAAAGCTGTTGGAATAATGTTGGCTGGCTTTAATAAGAAGATATTTTCACAAGGATTTTAAAGACATATTTTTGCTTACCAATCACACCCCTACAGTCACATTTCCCAAACTGTATTAAACTACAGAATATTATCCTCTGTATTACGTCTGCCTCTGTAGAGAAACAGTGCACTAAATATTGTAAAATGACCTGTCTGCAAACACTACGGTTGTGGCATTGGGGTGTAGAAGGGGGGTACTGGATTCTTCCTTGCATTCTATATGATTCTGGTGCTTTTTTTAGACAGAACACTTGTCCAAAGCCCTGCCATTTGCTATCCCTGGATAAAGACAGTAAATGAACATTTTGTCATGCATTTCTGTACTAAAGTCAAAAGGAAAAGCACAAGAACTTCTGTCTTGTTTGGTGTCAGCAAAGGAAAGCTCCACTTTCCCTCCAAATGGCCTGTTCTGTGGCTTGATATGTTTGCTTTTATAGCCAGAATCTCCAGTCAGAAACGGTACATTGGGCAGTCCAGCCCAGTACTTATTCTTCTATGATTATGAGATAAAGTTTTTACTGACGTGACTTTTAAAACTGTCTTGAACTGCACAGGGGTCCTCCACAATGTAGTGTTAAACATGCAGGAAAATGCATATTTTAGTGAAGTACTTTCCATTTACAGCAAAAGTTTAACAAACAGAACCAGATTCAAGTGTCCTTATTCAGACAATCTCTAAATTTGGTATGTGTTTTCACGCCCTAACTTGCCTCTTCACTTCATGATAGATATTTTCAGTGACCCCAAGATGATACTGTGCCTCACCTCCGAACTGCTATGGGTAATCTTCTCACAGTACAATCTTATTTTATATTCTCTCCCTGCCATACTTTGCATGAAAGTAACTGTTAAATATATAGAGAGCTAAATATATTTTCACCTCCTCATTGGCCATCTGAGCTAATGCCCAAATTTGTTCTTTGTCAGAGTCCAAATTCACTATAAACTTAACAGAAACGATCAAACTTTAGTCTAGACTTTTCATATGCTCAGTGGGGTTTTTCATCCTGCGAGTCCCATTGCTTCAGCAGAGACACACAGCCACCTGGTGGAGCTCACAAACCCACCTGGTCCAAAGAACAAGCAGAAATAGCTGTATCTTCAGTCATTGCACTAAGAAGTGATCACATGCTGCTTCTTGCATTTCCTTCCTCTAAAACAACCAAAACCCCCAAACAGACCCAGCTGCTGTGTAGTACAAACCAAAATGCCAAAGACCAGAGAAGAAGATCACAATATTAAATTTCACTAGCCTCTAACATCTTAAATTAATTGTTCTATTCATGCTGATATTAGGTTTCTGGTTTTTTTCCAGTACGTTTTTCCGAACCACCTTCTTCACTACATGGCTCTCCAGTTGAGGTGCATACAGACACGTGCATGTGTGTATCTACACCTATATCTATAGAAAGTTTTAACATTTTAACATTTAACACTCAAATGTTTGATATATAAAATGTTTATCTATAGCATTCCTTATGTAAGACCTACAGCTGTGTAACAATAGCAGGAAATAATACATCTGTGGTAAAAATTAATCTAGTAGTCGAAGAACAGCAGATGTAAATTATACTACAAGACAAAGCTTAATTCAGTGGATTTTTATGGTGGATAAATTGCTCCTTGAATGCTAACTGAGATCTTTGCATGAAGATGCACAAATAATTTCAGGTTGTTTTTTATTTTTATTTCTTTTAAGAATTAAAACAACCATTGGCATGCACAACCTTTTTTTTTCTAACACTGTCTTGTCAAGAGGCAGTCACCTTATTTATGCATTCTTTTATGGTTTTTGATATTTTGCATTGTTATGTGAATATTCTTCTGAAAGGATTTGGGCTTTTAAAAATTGGTTTTCTAGAAATAAGCCACAGGAAATCAGGATGACAGTATATAATTCTACATTAATATCAGCCAACCAATATCGGGTCTTATTTTTAGATGCAAAAAGATGGGTCATCTTGGAAACTTCTGATGTCTCTCTGGCACTTTTACCGTGTTTCTCGTTATTTCTAAAGAATCCTTACTCTGTTCTTTTTTGTAGTTTCATCATGCTTGGGTACCAGGCTGTATGTGATGCACAGCTCTAGTTATCTTCACATACCTTCAGAATACTGTTATTTTAGAATAGCTTGTACATTGCCATTTGCAAATAATCTAAAGTATTGCATCCAAAACAATGTTTTCAGTGATAGCTGAACTGGGGATTTAAGCCGATTTTAAATTTCAAACACAACATGAATCGTTGAACCCTCAAACAACAAACCAGCCCAATTCTACTTTCACCTACAAAAATACATGCCAACTTTAGAGCTGTGCACTATGAGAAATTTTGTACATAGTTGTCGTATTGAATCTACTGCAAGTAATTCATTTGATAAAAGATCATAGGAGTTTGAATATTTTATTCTCTCATTTATAACGTAACGAGCATTGCAGTGTTCCTGTGCAGACACAATAGAGAGCTACTAGGGCTAATCAGCAAAGGGTGAATAGGATGTTTTGGATGGAGGAACAGCATATTCGTATTGTGCAAAGGATAGCAACAGAAAGGAAGACAGTTACCATTTTCACTCTGATTTAGCAATGCAAGTTAGCATGCACTTAATCCAACATTCTTTCCAGCTGCTGTATCTAAACTTAGGGACATACTTGTAGGAGGACCAGCAACCCACAGTGAAGTGTAAGAATGTCAACAGCAGACTTTGCTCTGATTGCTAGGTCCATGAGCAATAGTTTTATGCAAAATTGGGTTTTGCTTTGACTGAAATAAATGGAAAATTTTATTTAGTAAAAACAGTAAGCCCAGAATTTTTTAACTTTCACAAAACTGGCAGCTAAATCCAAGAACATATGTCCAATTTACTGTGTGGGCAAGGCATTTCTACAGAACTCTAAAAATAAGTTGTTGTGTATGTTTTCTGAAGGTGGGAGTGACCTTCTGGAGATACTTGAGCTTTTAGGAATCATCTTCGACAGGAAATGAATCACCTACTGAGTTCTCCGTGTTCTGTAGGTATTTCTTGTTCTAAATTTAGAGTCTGTGAGACTAAGTCTCCTCTCACAATTTTTACTTGAGATTTGCCCTAGTATAAAGGGTGTGGGGAATAATCTGGGTGTGGGGAATTGCTTTTGGATTCTACCACAACCAATAGTAATATGAGGTATAAAAATAAAAATTGATCAGTAGAAATGACTACTCTTTTGTTTGTAGGTACACATTATGTATAATTATGTAAGACTGGTATGTAGCTCCCATTCTAATCTCCATTTTCAAGTTGATTATAGATATCTAAATAAAACGAAATAAGAAGTCCTTGTTGTAAAAGCATCCCAAAGATCTCTGTCCAAAAGCACTAACTAGCTTCCTGCCTGTTTGAGGTTTTCAGATACCTTTTTGTTTCTCAGCTCTGCATGGTATTGCCATTCAGCGCACATAATAACAAGATACAGAATTGGAAGTACTTAAGCAGTGTTCAGGTATTTAAGGCACCAGTGACAGAAGCCTGTACATGTTTCACATCACTGTAATAATATTCTCAGTAGTGTTTTTGCACTGTCATGGCCTCATCACAAGGTACTACAGTTCTTAATGTCTGGTTTCTTGCCACTCAGTTTTGTGGAAAGTAATTTGTAGATATTGCAGCTAATCAGCTGATTAAAGCCTACACCAGGGCCCCTCTACTGGTTTACACTAATGAAACTTTTCAAGTAACTTTCTTCAAAGTAGAGAAAGGAGGAAAAACACATTCAGCTTAGTTATGAGCAAGTTCATATCTGGTTAGTTCAGTGAGAATTCAGTCTTAAATGTGACTGTAAGAGTAAACAACAGATAGTGAGCCTCAAGATTCAGTTCTCTCTTCAAGAAAGAAGAGGGTTCCATTTCTCTCCACTGGAGAAGCAGTCCTATTTGATTGAGAGAACAGAAAGGTAACAGTCAACATGAGAAACCATCACCTGTCCTCACAGTACCAAAGAGGTTCCAGGATCTGGAAGACAATGTAGATCAGTAGATATTCTTCAGCCATAGTCTTTGGAATGGGTCACATGGAAGCGTTCATGTAGGCAAGCCAAAAAGATTGGAGAAAAGGCACCAAGTCCGAAGTAAACCCTTCTAGTACTATTGACAACAACTCTCCTGAGACTCGCCCTGCCATGCCCCCAACAAAACTAGCCAAGAGAAGCCCTAGAAGTCTGAGCTTGTTTGGAAAGAAAATGTGCTTCTCATCAGCTTTCAGAGTGAAGAAATATCAAGTGGTACTTGTTTTGGGATATACAGTATGATTTCACAGGCAAGCTTCCCAGAGATTGTTTGATGGAACAGAGAAGCCTCATGGCAGCAGACCAGCTGGCATCCTCAACAGCACTTCATGATCTTTGGAACCCCTGAGAAACAAGCAAAGCTTCCTCCACAGATGGCTATCAGCCTCCTACTCATCCGTTCCTCAGTCTGTGACTCTGAAATCAATATTTTCGTAGGCAGTCCAAAATTCCAGCTGGACCTTCTATGGACATGCACTCTTCGAGCCTCTGTTGGTAACCATCTCTTCCATTTTTACATGGGCTTAGCCAATGGTTCTTTGGTGTTGAAAGTCTTCACCCCCAAGCAACAGGGATTGCGCTTTCCAAAGTGAAATTATTGCATCATCTAGTCTCTTTTGTCTTCAGGGAACCCTGCTCTCCTCAAAATATCTACCAAAGCAAAAGAAATAAACTTTGCAATGGCAAAGTGACTCAGATTCTAACTTGAAGAACAAATAGTTTTCTAGCTCTAGTTTCTGTATGTTTGCCTTTGGTCCTTGTTCTGGGTTCCTTGAATCCATCCTTCAAAATACAGAAAGAATCAATTATTTCAGAGAGGGACCTCCTGTCATCTCTTGATTAAGATACATTGTCTTTCACAGTGCTGAGAAAGCTGAATTTTCATTTTAGTCTGGCTGTGGCACCATCATATTTGAGTAGAAGAAAAATCAAGATTAATCCTATCTTGTAACTAGCTAACATTATGGACACCCCTCTGGTTTTTGACAGACTTGCATAATAGGTCACTGAGATTGTTATCTGGGTTTCTATGTAAGTTAAGAGACATTTACCCCTAGCTCAGATCAGATTCAGCTGTTTTTACCTCCCTCCCATAGATCTTTCCAACAGTCCTAACAGAGGGCTAAGTCTTAACCCCACATGAGAAAGGACTTGCTTCAAACTAGCGTATCAGTTCTGTGCATCTGTGACATAAATTATACAAGACTTCATAGGTAAATGGGAAGAAATTCAAATTTTCTGGTTCTGGGAGTTCAGTGCTCCATCCACAGGCCATTTCCATTATTCATAACTGTATGTGCAGATCACTGTTATCATCATCATTCTTTTGGAAGAGACACCTCAGTATCAAAATGTAAACTTGTATCATGAAACAGGGTTTCAAAGGCAGTATTTGCATTCTTGAAATTTTGTTTTAGAACATCGTAATTGAAAGAATACCAAGGGAAAAATCATGTCAAAGCAATGAATTACCTTAATTAGAGGCCTTGCTGTACCCTCTGATTCTAACTGTTTGAATTCTTGCAGTTTGAATTAAGAAATACCTGATTCACTTTCATTAAACAATGTTTTATAAGCATTTCCTTCACTGTTTCTGGTTATAACATCAGCTTAATTATAAAAAATTATTTTCCTGGGGACACACAAGTGTAAGCAATGAAAATAAAAAAAAAAAATCATAACACAAAGGTACTTGCTCTGGGCTTTCTGTTCTCCAAAGACACTTTAAAAAGACTGTTCCTCAGTTGTCTTTATGAAATAAATGGATTACAAAGTTTTGATATGTATTAAAACTTAATCATCCTTGATTTCTGCTACTATTCAAATATATTTTCTGTATTCTGTCACTGTCACTTGTGCACTACGGTATTTCATTTCATTTCACTGAAAACCTTTTACATATGGCTGGGAATAGGACCATCACTGGAAGGCTTAACATTAGACAATTTCAAGACTGATCATTAAAGGGCTATGTGTCCTCTGCATTGAAAGTAAAATAGTTGTTCTTTGTCAGACCTCCAACATGGCATATTTTAAAAATGCTTATCATTATTTGTAACTGTAGAAGCTTGTGACGTTATACACTTTGCATAGTGTATTCCATATTCTTTGGTATATATGTTAGTACCAAATTTCAGTGAGCGCAATTTCACTATGTTTTGCCAACTATAGCATGTCTTAGCAAAGGATGAAACAACACTGAGATCTGGCCTTCTGACAACATGGTCCAGGAGTAACCCTTGTGTTGTGACAATGTTGAGGCTTTTGTTGTAGTTGTTTTTAAACCATTGCCACTTTCCTAATTAGCTTTTGTCACATTGTCTTTAAACAGCTAAATGACAGCATACCTGAAAGGTCTCAGGTTTTGAGATCAATTGTAAACATCTGCCAGCTGGTGAGGACAGTAGACTGTAGTTGTTCAGTAGAATTCCTGAAAGGATATTAGTTTATTTTCTAAAGCCCTGCTTTACAATTTCTTTGTAACCTCAGATTCTGTGTCTGGATTTTTCCCTTCTCTCCCTCGTCCCTGGTTTTATGTGCAATAGTTTAAAACAGTAGAAGAAGTTAGAAAGTAGAAATCAGCAACAAAGTAAAATGAAAATAGTCAGTTAATGTTGTATTTCATTCTTAAGATAGCATCAGTCAAAAGTATGTGTTTATGTATTCTGTAGAATCTTTTTCTATTGTCAATGAGAAAAGTAATTGAAAAGTTTCATTGAAGCCTTTCCTGCAAAGGAATAAAAGTTTACCATTATCACACCAACATTTAAGAAAACCAAAAATATTTATTTTAAAGGCCAGTACAAGTAGGAATAGATGGGGACATCCATAAGCAACCTGAACAGATGGTTAAAAAAAATGAAAGTGGATGGCTGAGAAAAGGTCCCTGTGACATTCACAATTAGAGACAACAGTGGCTGTTAATAAAGCAGAGTTAATTCTGTAGCAAGGAGTGAAATATTATTTAATCAGCAGTACTTCATACATAATTCAATTAACTGCCTTCACTCATGAGTATTAAGGAGAGCTGGAGCTTGGATTAATGTGATTGAGCTTCATAACAGCACTCCCAGTCTACTTAAATGCTGCCAAAACTTAATAACGTGCTGCCAATCAAATTACAGTATCTGAGCCCAGTGCATCAATGTGCTGATATTACAAATAATCCTATGCTCACATCATTGTTTGCTAATTCCTTATTTATGCTGATCTCTGCACTAAACAGTTTAATTAGTGTACAGTGGTAGAACAAGTTAAATTTCTTATCACTGTCTTGATGACGTCTTTAGGATCACTGGAGTTGTTGAGCAATAACTGTAAATGGTGTATCCATGTGCTTCCAAACACAGTATTAACTTTAATCAGATGCATAGATTGCCATAGAGGGATTTCTGTTAGTCAGAAGAATAATTCGTTTCTGCTTTGGTTCTGAAGAACACTTCTGTTGTGGTCTGTGCTTTTCTAGGCACGACAAGATCTCACCCTCAGTTACAACGAACCACCCTGATAGTGCCATTTGCTGCTGCTAGGACTCCTTGTGCTTTCTCTCGCTCCAGGAAGAGAGAAGGGACAATGAAGGTTTCCAAAATATTTTCCTCTGCCTTTCCAAATCTGAGAGATTTGATTCTCAGAAGTTGAGAAAGTGATGCTTTGGTATTATGTCACGTTTAGTGCAACCTGTGGCCAACCTCATCTAGGAAACTTCAGAAGAGCTAAGCCCAACTTTACAAAACTGCGGAAGGGGGAGGCAGCCTGATGCTGCTTATTCCACCTTTAACTCTTCTGAAATAAATCTCTGCTGTTCCTCAAAACGCTTGGCCATGTTTCAGCTGGGTGAACTGAGGCCAGACTGTGGCACCCAAAAGGAGATTGAACTGCTGAAAAGTTCCTTGAAATGTAAGCTCTGGAAGCATTACAAGCTGTCAGAAGAATCAGAATAAGATAAATGACATTATAGAGGATACATAGAAGAGCGTGCTTTTTTTTCTTTTTCATCCTAACAGAAGAAAAGAAATGAAGATGTCAGAGGAATACAGTTTTTGTATACAGCAAGGGCCTGATAGCTTCAGGAGCCCACAACACAAGTTTGAGGGAAATTTTGTTTAAAAGGAATTTGGAACTATAGATCGTTCAGAAACATGTTTTGGGGGGGCAGAAAGGCATGTGCAAGTCACACTTGACTGGATTCTACCTGAATAGACTCTACCCTTTACTTTGCCTTTTGAAAATGATTCCTGTCATCTGGAGTACATGAAATCTAAGGAAATAAAAGGTGTCATAGCCATTCAGTTCCTTAATTCATGAGGTGAAATAACCAGCCAAGGCTGAATTTGAAGTGGTGTCATTCTGTTGGGAGCTCTAGCACTGAATTTGGCATCAAGTCTCTTGAGGACAAGTGAGGATTATAAAGTGCAGCGCAATACATAAAAGCATGAGACAGCAACCAGAATTTCTCAGAAGAACAGAGAAACTGGGTCTGTTAAGTACTTTGTAAGGAGGAATGATATTTATGTTACGTGTTCACCAGGTTGTGCCATCTGAGGATTTAGCAATTCATCCGAAAAATATTAGATGGTTAAGGCTAAGTTGGATATATTTTAAAAACAGAAAATAGTGGAGAATCAAACCCTCACATTTTAATAAAGTCATCACAACTCTATTAAACAAAGGCTCACCAGTTTGGAACCTTTTCCATACAGCTAGTACTTGTCCTTTACCATGTTTTTGATAGGAGATTTAACAGCGGAAAATGGAATGCTAAGTTGAGAGCAAGTATTTCCTGATCCAGTGTAATTATCAGAACCTGATAATTCAGGCAGATTTTCAGGGGTTCAGCACAGTCCAAATGCCTCACAGCTGGTAAAAGTTAATCTCTTAAAGGAACATAAAATGAGCTACATCCACACTGAAAAAAATAGCTTGAATATTCTGAAAAAGTTTAAATCATACTTTATCCTTTTGCCTTCTATTTAAAATAAAGAAATAAAGATCATCTGAAGGGAAAAGTACAAGGTCTACACAAAATCTGGTTTAGACTAACAAAGAGGCGCTTGGGCTTTCATCCATTTTAAGCACTAAAGTCAACAGAGAAAAGAGAACCACTTTCTTATTCAAAGTTTCAGACACTTTTGATGACATTCAAAATAAAAGATTGATCAGAAAAAATCAGCAGACAATATACGATGTGAAAAGTGCTAATGGCAAGTAGTATTTCAAAATGGAAACAGAAGACTTGGTTGTGAATGGACTGCACCAGGATGTTTTTCAGCAGTGGCTATGTTTGTCAATGATATAAAAAGCTGGCAGCAAATACAGCACTATTGACTTATGAATGGTCTAGACATACTCAGTTTAAAAACAAAATTAGTAGCTTATGCAATTCACTGTAGCAAAAGAGAATATGGCGTTTGCAGTGAGGGGACATGTAGAAAACTGTCTCATTTCCCCATCTGTACTCTTAGTAGCAACATTGTCAAAAAAACCCCAGTATGTCAGAATTTTAAGTTATCAAAAAAATGAGGAATAGGTCCTCCTACCAACCTTTTCTACTTGTGAATTTTATGCACTCCACAGGGGGAGTGACACAGACTCCATGCTGAATGTCACTGTCAGCCATAGCTCCAAAGTCAGCTGTAAATTTACAGATCTCAAGGCTAGAAGATGCTGCTAGATAATGGGTATGGATTTTCTGTATATCATGACTGTGTGTCATCCACCTACCACCTGTACTGAACCTAATAATTTGTCTGAATAAAGCAGTACTCCATAAACTTTACTGCTGAGCAAACAGCACGCTGTTGGCAACATCATACTTTGCTCTCCCTTTCAGCTCATCAAAAGATGACTCAATTACCATTTAAAAGTTTATACTGCCTATGAAGTCAAGGACTGTAGAATTAGTAGTCAGCTTGAATGTGTTTTGAAAAGAGTAAATGTATCTTAATGTGAAGAACTGACAGGTTTGCATGTAAGTGTTTAAGGACAAGCTGCAAGCCAGTGTTGGTGTTAATTTTAACTAGCATTATGTATACAGTGAATAATGGGCAGATGTAAATGACAGATTCTGTCAACATTTAAAAGGGGATGATCATTCTAGTAATGAAGAAAGCATTTTAACAAGCCTGCCTAGCTCATGCAGTTGCACAAATTCAGGGACACCCAGATTCAGAGATTCAAAATGGAAGAATTTTTTCTCCCACTTGAACTAACAATTTCTTTTCCTTCTGGAAAAGTTAAATCAAAAGGTAAAATTGGTAATTAGAAACATGCTTGTGAAGGTTTGAGTATTTTGCTTTCTTAAGAGCTGTGGCAGGTATTTGCCTCTAAGGTGCATTTACCTTATGGCAAAGTTTCAGGGAAGCTGCCTTAATTTTATGTCTTGTTTAATGTTGAGCCTAAGCCCAAAATGTTGACATGATCTTATTTTTAAGGATTGAAGGGAAGCTTACTTAATTTTAAATCTATTTATTGTTCACAGTACCACCTGCTCCTGTGCAGTCAGTGGCCGGAACAGCCGTTGCCAAATTCAGGAGCGGTGGAAGTTGTTTTCTAATGCAAAATTTAATAGGGTTTCTTCACAATTCAGAAATGCTAATGTACAAGGCATAAGAACAACAACTAGGAAAAAGGAGAAAGAATTTTAAAACTCTTTTGAGAAACCTGGGAATTTCAATTTATTTAATTATATATCTCATTCATGACAAAATAATGGGGGTGTCCACACAAATTGAGAAGCTAAATGTATTTATGGGTTTCCACACTTCCATGCTGAGAAGTTTTTTTCCTTGTGAGAGTTATGAAGTGTCAGCCATGGAGTATCCTGTCAGATACTGCTTAAGCTTAAAGGAAAACATCCAAAGATCTTTTTAAGGGAGTTCAGAAAGGACAGCTAAGTTAGGAAAGAGATGAGTATTTAAGTATGAGAGCAGACAGAAGTAGAGATGCTGTCTGCATTCATCTGTTCTCAAGATAATGCACCAGAACTTGCCTAATGGTTTGCCACAATCAAATTTTCATCCACCTTAGACTACAAAAATAAGTTAAATATAGAATATTCAGCTTAAAAATAAGTTAAATAAGAATATCCTGTGTATCTCAAATTAAGTTTTTATTGTATACAGGCTAGTGGGTTGCAGGAATCATGCTAAACCTCGTATGTTACTTAAAAGCACAATGTGACAAGGATCTAGTGGGAGTTCATACCAGATCTCTGAAATGGAAATTATCTTATTATCTAGGTTTGGGTGTCCTCATTGGGGGATTTTCTCATTGAGTGGGTGTCCATTTGCTTTGTGATACCCAAGTGAGTCTTCAGGGATCTCGAGGTCTAGGATTTAACATCCAGCTGGTTTTACATGAATGAGATTGAAATCTCCAGCAGAAGATTTGAGGAGATGCACCTTCTCCTCTGTTACAGAGGGACCAACCATGATTCTATCAGGAAGTGCAAGTCATGAGTAGTTAGAAGAAGTAGATAGGTAATGCATGTGATAAGGAGCCACCTCTAACATACACATAAGGAATAGTTCACAGGAGGAAACTTGAGTCCATCAAAATGTATTGGGGTTTTATTACTGTTAATGCCCGTTTTAAATGTGAGCTTAATGGATCTTCAGCCTGTGGAGAGTAGCACTTGCCTTGGAAGTAATGTTTGTTTTGACTGCAGAAAGTGAGGTTCATCTGCTTAATGAGTGACAGAGTGTTTTCAGACTTTTAAGGAGTTGTAAAAAGCATTACCTCAGGGAAAAAGAGATCTTAAAGAAACCTCACTAGGCTGCAAAAACTGTGCTTCCTACTTTTTCAAAGAGGTTTCTAAAACTGGAGACTTCATAATCACTGGTGTCTTTGGAGATACCCAGGCAGGTCCATGACGACAGCTGTGGACTTGCACATTAGGCAGTCCATCTGAACTGCTTTATCCAGGCAACATTTCATAAAAACTTTTGATTTAAAATGCATCACAAAGTCTTTCCACCAATGATGGCAGCTTCAGATGGCATCAGAGAAGAAATTTCCCAGAGGTTACAGTTTATGGAGTTTTTCATTCTGCAATGTGTATTTTTTAATGAATTTAATTTAATTGATTTAATTAAAAATATTTAATAAAATACACTGGAGTGTATTTTTTGAAGGAAGAGATACTGAAAATGGGCAAACAATTGTGTGAGCAAAAATAGAGATTCTTCCTCAGCCACCTGCAAATATCCCCTCTGTGTAAAAGGCTGTGTCCACTTTGTTTTTATCTGCTACCTAGCAAAAATAGAACATGCATGAAACATGCCAAAAAGCAGAAGTTAAAGGGGGAATTTCAGCAATTGTAAAAGACCTTAAGCATAAATTTGGAATTAGATATGGGTAATTTATTTAGTATCTCTTGGCAAGTGATGTGTATTTAGAATGTATCTGTAATTCAGGGAAGCACTTAACTGCAAGCACTAATTCTATTTTAATAAAAATGTTTCAGCCAGAAAAGAAAGGGATAACCTGGTAACTGTGGCTTTTCTGAGGAAACAAAATATTGAAACACATTTTGCTGAAGAAATGATCAAAATTTTTTGAAACACACACAAAAGAATAAACAAGAGGGAACTTCAGATAATCTAAAACTGGATGTTTTTCCACCAAAAACCTGCAAGACATCCATTTTGAATCACCAAGAGTAAAACTGTTTTCTACAGAGCCAGATAATTTACTACTGTTAGCTACTTCTTTCTTGTTAGGAAATATTCAGTGCTCAAATTGTTTCCTTTCGAAGCTGTGAAGATTTTCAAACTTAGGACGTGTTGCCACTGAAATCATCCCACTGAGGTTTCAAAAGTGTGATTATTACTAAAAATCACAATCATAGCAAATCAGTGGAGGAACAAGAACACCAGGCATTGTTACGTTCTGAAATATCTCACACGCAAATGTAGCAAAAAGTATTACTTCACCTCCCAAGACTGAGGTGCGGATCACTGGGCCAAGTCCCAAGAAATGATGTATAGAGACCATTTTCTTATTAAATTGGCCACAGTTAATGCTACAGAAAATAAATTAATACTCCTCTTCTACATTAAGTGGTAGGCTGGTTATAAGTGGTCCAGGAATTGTCATTATATTGCTCTGCTGGTTTCCTTCAGCAGCATAATAGATATATCTGTTACCCTAGCTGACAACAGCTAATAGTGCTGAACAAAGAAAAAGCATCACTATTGATGTAGGTGAAGCTTCCAATGACAATTGCCTGAAACGCAGACTTTGCCCTGTTTCTCTGGCACCACAGTTAAATAGCAAGGTAATTCTGGGTAGTACAGCTAAGACTTCAGGAAGACAATGTTGCTAACGGTAGCCATGAGAAATTTTGTTTTGCTAAGGTCTTGTGATTCATGTTCAACTTTTTACTTAGAAAATATTTCTGAAATAAGCACTTTCCATTTTCCTTGTAACATATTCAGTCGTTCCTGTTAAAGAAGAAAGGCATGCAGACTGGAGTAAGTTTAGTCACTGCACATAGTTTATAGTGGTTAAACCACTGTTACTCTTCTGGTAAGCTGAATACAAACCAAGGGGGATTTTTATTTCAATGTGTACCATTACAGTTAGGCAAAATCTCTACAGCTGTTTGAAAAGTAGGGTAGGAACTGAATTGTTTTGATTCTTGAAATACCTTTCTTAAAGCTCAGACAGAAAAGTCTTTGTATGTATTGTTGGGAGAGATCAAGACAGAAGGCTCTTCTTAAAAGGAAAAAAAAATAAATCTATTTGTCCTGTCAAGTCTCAAAAAATCATTCCATTTCCTGCCTGCCTGGGACAGTGCAGAAACTCACTTAAGTAAACTGGAAAGAAATACGATTTTGATTCTGAGCCTGGTGTTTACTTTTCTTTATTTGGTCAGATCATACTCGAAAAACTTGTTGAGAGTAAACTTCATCTATAGTGAATGGGTATTTGTACATGGCAATTTTAATAGGATTTATGATTACTGACTCAGCTATGGTAGCTTTGTGTTAGAGGAAGTTTAAACAGAAGCAAGAACACTAAAGATAGCTAATCTGTATTTACTAAGCCTTCTGGATATTACTTCTACTAGAAGTGCGTAAGTAGTACTAAAGCACATTGCAATATACCTAAAACACATAAGGTTGTTATAGAATAATAAGCATTACGTTCATGAAAACACAGTTTGTATTCACTTTTTTGCTGAGCATGCAAATTGAAATCATGTAACACTAATTGTATTCAGATCAACTAATATAATTTGTGTTCAAAAAGGAGGACTTTATTTTTCACTAGTGTTAAAGCCAGACTGGGGCACTGATGGAAGATACTGGCCAATATATGGAACCACTTCATTATAGTTCTAAATGACCTTTCAGCAGGTGTAGTTTCTCTGTTGGGTCAGAAAGAATGTTTACTTCAGTATGTTTATTCAACTAATGCAAATTAAAACTGAAAAATCAAGTGGGAACTTAAGTCAGAAGAACTTTTTTTCTTAACAAAAAACAATCAGGTAGGGAAGGTTAAGAGCGGGTAGTTCCAAAGCCTAAGGAATTACAATTAACTAGTTCAATTAGTCCTATTTCCAGGATTACTCTGTTCATATTTTGATTTCTAAAAATATTAGCAAGCCTGCGACACAGAGGACAACTTAAACTTATATTTTCAGTGATTATGAGGCTACAGATTTTGCCTCTAAGTGATTTTTTTTGGATTACCTGGTATATTTGATAATCACATTCGTAATAGATTTTAGGGTTGATTTAAGAGCTTGGATCCAGAAGAAGGTACTTTTGACATTAGTCACCTTTGCAGCCTTTTCCATGTGCATGGCCATAAATTTTCTACCCCATCTGGATGTAACCATTTAACGCTTCTTCCTAAACCTCTTTTTCTCAAGAAAGGTGTGGTTTTATTCTTCTACTGCTAGAAAGACCATCAAATGCTGTGTCCACAGGCTGAAATTACTGAGAAAATAAGATGTATTCGGTTCTGTGTGAAGGTCACAAGTAATAAAGCCTCCAAGGCACTATCTTCCGGTGAATCTTTGCTGCCAAAAAGGCAACATACATTATCTTTTACACGTCTCCCTTGGAAGCAATTGATGCTCATTCCTTCTGAGCTGTTATAATCTCTGGCAGAGAGAAATAGGCTGTCAGGAGCATTCTAGAGCTACGGGCCCTCTGTTCTCCCCGTGACACGCTGGGAAGTAGATTATGGCCTTTGTGCTTGTGAGAGATTTTACAATTCTGCATCCTGTGCATTGCACCTCTGACTAGTCTCTCCACTGCTTTGCTAAAATGTATTGGGCGCTGCTGTGATCCTCTTCAAGGTGGAGCAGTTACCTTGCAGATTGGATGATGCTCATGCACTGCTGTATTTCTCATATAAATAGTATGCTTGCTACTGTCATTTTTCATAAGCTGAAATAAGTCATTACAAGCCACAGAAAGAAAATGTCACATGGTTATTGCCTTACCAACTTATGCCACCTGGCAGCACTGGTCAGATGAGCAGCATTTTTTGTAGTGCTCTGATTGACACTGGTATGAGATGTGCATACACACCCACAGCTTAAGAGAACAGTTAGCTAAGGAAGGGTTCTGGAAAGATTCCTGCCGTGCTAAACAGCTTTTCAGTCATAGTTTGTGGAGTTGCTAGTTGGAAATAATGAGGGTTCTCCTTGCAGTGGCTGTTTGATCTAACCTTGAGCACACACCTGACATTCACAACCCAGTTACTCCTGTTGGCTTTCCGCATCAAGGCGGTGCACTTCCATTTTCACGCACTGACGACAGCATAGCAGCACATTTCCAAACGCTGTCCTAGATCAAGAGGGAGCGTTCACTCCTAGCCAGTTACCTGCATCAATTCTTGCTGATGCATTCAGAGCAAATTTGATCTCAGGATTCAATTGTGTGATGGAGTTGTGCATTTGACTGCAGTCAGAAGCTTCCAAAGCAATTTGGGGGAGTTGCTCTTTGTGTCTTTACATGTATGTGTTAACAGTGAGATCAGGCACAATCAGATTAGAAACAGCAACAGCAGTATATCAGAGTCACACAAGACTATGATAGCGTTGCCTTACCACACAGAGGAGATAGTTCCTTTAGAGTATCCATACTGTTCTGGCACTTTGGCTTACACTAAGAGTCTCCTTGAGCTGTTTTCAAGTAATCCTCTCTGGACAGCCTGTCCTGTGGGTCTACTCTGACCTGATGCTCAGTCCTGTAGCTACTGGCCTCCGGCCAGCAGCTGGGAGGCCGCCGTGATGCATAGCCCTGCTTTATTGCACAGCCTCTGTGGTTGTCATTCTCTGGCTCCTTCTTTATGTAAACCCCTGCCTCTTCTCCCTCATCCATCGAAGAGCCATTTACAAGGAGATTGAAGACACTGAACTCAGAGGAAGCACTCATCTGGTCCTGCCCATTTCAGATCCTGGGCACAACATGCAAACCCTTTCAAAACACATGATCTGCCCTCTGGTGGCTAATTTTAGATGGAATAGGTACAACAATACCTTGGCATGGTTTAACTCGCCACTTCTGATTTAATGATATGTTGTAGCACTTGAGAAGGCCTCTTCTTAAACAGATTCAAGTGTTAAAAAAAATCATGCATGTCCTGGTCTTACATGCTTGAATTCTTAACATCAAAGATCTAGTACCTGGAATGTAACTAAATACGATACACACATATTTACCTATTTTTTGCAGAGATTTGACTGAAAATTTAGACAGCAAAAGGACATGAGAGTAGAGATCAAAATCTGTATTCTGTGCTAAGTTCAACATAAATTTCAGCCCCTACAGGCTGAATCCTGTAGCTGCTGAAACTTGCAAGCTATCTTCATTTTTTACAAAGTAGAAGAACAGCAGTGGATCATTGTGCACCCTGCCTCACCTAGCGCTGCTTCCGCACTCTGTACTGCCCTTTCCTGCACTGCTTTGTAGATTCCTGCCCAAACCTATTTGCTTTGCATCCGGCAATTCTCTCCTCCCTTCCTCCACTGCCAAGCAATGCCTAGAGTATTTGTTTGCTTGCTTTTTTTTTTTCCCTTCTGTTTTTTGGAGGGTTGGAGGGGGGGTTTGGGGGTTTTTGTGTTTGTTTGCAGACAAAACCAGCTCAAAACCTTCCCAGTTAGCCTGTCCAATGGGAGTGCTGCAGAATATTCCTCTATATTTGCAGTCAAATATAGAAACTTCAAAGTAAATGAGAAAACACTTACTGGCATGATTAAGTACACATTTAGGTGAGTATTTAAGAACCTTCACAGCCTTGTGAAAACCAACACATTTGCAAAATGTTTCCTCACTGACAGCAGAATTCAGCAGTTTCATTTGCTGTATCTCTGTCCGAAAGCAGCCTCAGCAAGATCAGCAAGGTTGTTTGGAAGCTCAGGTTCACAGCAGAATTCAAACCCGAATGCATTAACAGAGCAAAAGGTTTGAAATACGACCTTGTCATTAAAAACATTGCAGTATATTTGAGCAACACATATAGCAATTAATGCAATGGTAGAGGAGTTCCTAATAATGGCAAGTTCATAAAGGATATTAAAAACAGAAAACTTGTTTGGATAATAGGTATGCAAAAACTTGAGTAATCATGTAGTATTTGCCTTGCATTTGCTACAAAAGCCAATGGGACAATGGACAAACCCACCTGAATAGCTCTAACAAGCAGAAGCAAGTTTGGAGTTTGAAGAGGAATGATGTGAATACCATGAGATGTCTCTCCAGCTATTGGTTACATTTCAGCTGTTTGGTGAAGACGAATAATGTCATTTCTTCTCTAGTTTCTAGGGAATTTACAGATAGCCTCGTACCAGTGCAGTTTCTTTCCTCTTCAAGAAGTTATTCAGTATTTATGTTGTTCGTACAGGATTTTTCTGAACTAGACACTACACTGATAGAATTCAGATTATGTAAGTGGCCCGGTTTTTAAAGAAAAAGTGAATCCTTTCCCATCTTCCCTTGTTTTCACCCAATTTCAGAGAATGCAGAGAATGCATTTCAGCATTTCTGAAGTTTAGGCCAATAATGACCAGCCTTACACTCATACTAGTTACCACCTGACATTCAGTTGATTGATGATGTAGGGATTTGTTGGGTAGGAAACTGTTAGACTTCCAGTGCAGTGTATTTGTCCCGTGGTGTGCACACAGAATACAGAGATCAGATAATGGCATCAACCAAAAGATTACCCTTGCACTCAGGTATCCCCTTACATCTCAGACAGTAACTCTGTGTAAAGAGTTTATCAAATGTTGTAGAGACCAGTAAGATACAAACATTGTTATTCAGAAGGAATGGAGAAGACAACAAGTGAGGCTCTTCTAGAATAGCCTTAGTTACTGGGACTCCCATGCAGCCAGGTTCATCCTGAGTCAGAGGGACCACTAAGCCTTTTCTGCTTTTCTGTTGCACACACAGGGTAGCAGAAGCATCCCAGGAGTATTTCAACTGTGTCACTCAGTACGAGAGCGCTAGATTCTCCCTAAATGTGCAGGTTTTCCTAGATAATGATTAAGCTAGCTTCTGTGCACAGCAGCCAGCCTGTCTGCAGAGGCTGTGTGCCACGTGGTATACGTACATGTTATCAAGGACACAGCGACTAGATTCTTCCCTATCAGAAATATCAGATCTTCAGAGTGTAACTGCGGTCGGGAAAAGTAATGGATCACTCAGTGAAAGATCAATCACTCGACAGCAGTTAGCTGAATAGTTTGATGTAACAGCTGAGGAGAGGCCAAGGTTTCTTTCCGTTGCAAAGTATTTTGTAGTAATGCCTCTGTTTAGAGTTGTGGCTTGGCAGCACCATGTTGGACTTCAAAGAGATCAGTATTACCCAGACAACTCTTTTTTCAGCCTGTGAGTAAGTGCATCTAGTCAGCTGTCCTGAGGACTTCTGGCCTTACTCAGAACAAAGTTAGAGAGTTTCGGTAATCTCACTGTAGAAACAGCATCCCGAGGCAGGGCCAGAGCCCTGTGGAATGGGGTCAGAGAAATCTGATTACTCTAGAAAATACCAGAGCACAGAACATTAGTGTTTCTGTCTTGAACTGTCATTACAAATATGAACTGCAGCGCTCAGTGGTGAACTCTGTGCTTGCTCCTCACTTGCCTCTGCAAGTCAGCAGAGCCAGGACATTTCTGCATTACTTGCTGACATTAGCTGTAAGAGTCCCATGGGAAACCAAAGTAGGACATAGCTACAAGTAATTCTCAAGAGGCCTCTGTCACACACACAAATGTTTTGGAGAATGGGACTCATTAACCCTTACTGGATGCTCCTTACACATAACCCTTACACCTCAGTGCCTGCCTTCTCCAAACTGAATCCCTTAATGCCTTGCAGTTTCAGAATGTGATGCCCATTATATTGATTGCTAACAGATGCCGACATCTACTGATTTTGGCAAGAAATAGTTAAATGCCAACTTACTACCTGAGAGTTATGTTTTAGTAACAGTATGCTGTGAAGCACTGGGATATCCAGAAAGAGCACTTCTGATAGAATAAATATGCTGTCTTCTGTAATTTTATGTTCCTTCTTTCATTTATATTTTTCAGCAAAAGGATCGATAGTATCCCAAAGACATTAAAATAAAGCTGAATCTACAGAACAGAGCTCAAGTTATCTGCTGGATAAGCAGTCTTTCCCCTTTCCTTAAAACAATAAGTTCCAAATTACTTTTCTCTGAACAACTTTCTCCTGTGTTCCAGTTTCATCTGTGTGAAGCTTTCTTCACTTGTCTTCCGGATCTTCTTTAAAGCCTTAGAAGTCACTTGCCCTCCCTCAGAACAGTCATTCCTTTTAACAGTAACAGCAGTTTTACAGCATGAACCACAACAGAAACAGAAAAATGAAAGATGAAGAAACATGAAGAGGAAAGCTTACTTTTAGAGATCATATGATAGCTCAAAACCTGTGTTTCTTGCATTCCAGTGCAGAGCCCTATTTAAAGAGCAGAATGACCATCACAGCTTTTTTTGCATTTAATCTTTTTCCCTTTCAGTCTACATTTAAATCCAGGCCAAATTCTCCCTCTTTTCCACCCCCCAAATTACTATGAGTGTCAGGCAAACTTACTCAGTTGTGATTGCCAGCTTGTTCTTTGCCTGCTTCAAGGGGAATCTGTTGAACCCTGGCAGTGATTGATGACTGAGGGACTGACCAGACTTGATTAGAAACTGCCAGCTGAGTGGCAAGTAATTGATGCAGCTAGTTACTCATAGAAGCATCCTGGGCACTGGCAGACATAATAAGGGAGCCCAATGCATGACTGAATGGCAGACACAGGCACTGATCCAGTCCATGTGTATGCTCAGTGTCTTATGTTGAGAAAAAGAGGGAGAGGGCCTTCCTCCCCTCCCCTTTTTCATTTTTAGCTCTTTTACCAAGAAGGATTTCCTTTACCCAAGACTGACATTTTAATGAGCAATCTGTCCCAACTCCACTAAACATTCCAGTTTCTTTTTAACCTTTAGACTAACCTTCAATCTGTTTTCACTTCCATTTCTTGACATAGTTATGGTAAACCCTTCAGCAGCAGGAACTTCAGTAACATTACACAGAAAGGCAGTTTTCCCCAAGATTGTATATCCTTTTGATTGAAATGAGAGGGAGAAGTACATTCTATTTTCAGAGTAGTAGTAACAATGGCCCTGAAAGATCGTTACTGAAGTTGCTCAGTTTTGGACCTGGATATAGCGCTGCCTGTAGATAAACCCCTTCCTACTCCTGCCATATTAATAATGCAAAAAGAAGAGATAATATGAAAAGCATCTATAAGTACCTTTTAAACAGCTGACTTATATTTTTGGGAAACATTGGAGTAGTATTTGATTGTATACTTTTAGTATATGTGTTAACTCACCACAGTGTAGCAAAGAAAAATCTAATTACATATTGTTGTATTACTGCTCTTTACCCTAAGATTAACACAGTTTATAAGGGTGAATTAGTCTGGTTTAATGAGCATCATGGAAGAAGTGGTAGTATTTTCTACGCTGGTATCCCAAATGTGTAGGTAAAAATAAGCAAAAGCTTTGCAAGGTTAGAGGTCACTAATTGTGATTGCTAAACACTTTTTTCCAGGTAATACTCTTAATTGAAGACACTGTTTAATTAGGCAGAAATAAGAAGCTATAATTTAAAAGGTAAACTGAAGAGGGTGTTGCAGGATCTCTCTGTTAAAGGCACAGCAGAAAATTAATACTTTTGTTAAAAGGAAGTGTCTTTCCAGAATCTTAACTCCTCCTTTCCCCCTTCCAGTTTTCTGTTCTTTCTCATTTAGCCAGTGCAGTTGTTGAACTTTTCCTGTCATTGAGAATCCTTCATACAGAAGGAATATGACATTTGAACAGACTGGTATTGAATTAGCAGTAGGTAATATGATGCTGTTAGAGTTCTTCACAATTTTCATTTTTTTGATATGTTCCAAGATTTATTGATGAAAAATTTTAATATTTTTACCATCTTTTGAATAATGGTAATGCTGTCTGACTCTTGAGGATATATTTCAGCTATCAACTTTTTGCTTCTTAAAAAGAAATCAGAATACTTTCAGTTCTCAAATTTGAAACCATTGTGATACTGTCTAATGTTACTGCAGTCTGGAGATTTCTGTGACCAATTACTTACATGAATGCCATTCTATACTCTGCCATTTCTTTGGTGTCCCTGATTTATCTCTCAAAGCCTTTATGACTTTACGTTTGGCTTTTATGTAGAAGCAGAACAGGTCATGTGGTTATCCAGAGGCATTAGTATGGTAATTTTCTTCAAGTTGAGTAGGTGGAAATAATTAATGGACTGCTTTATTGATGTACATAGATAGCTGATTCTCTCTGTGGTTTCAATTCCCAGCTTCAATAAAGTAGCTTGAGATTTTATCTGAGGGACCAGTAATTACACAGGGCAAGAATAATTGCTGCACAAATACAATCTGATTGTGTTTCATGCTATTGCCAGGGCTGATGTTAAAGCTTAAGTATATAAACAAGGATCTGCTGCATGAATAAGTTGACTCCTTTTACTTAAACTCAAACTCTAGAGTAACTTAAATTCAGAAAAATCTGTGCTGGTGAAGTTGAGCAAACTTCAAAGAGGATATTGTAGTCTTAGTACAGTGTAACACGAATAACGTTACTGTCTTGAACAGACTCCGTCTCCTATTATTGACAGGGACCAGTAGCAGATACCTTGGGAAAAATAAGCATCTATAAAAATCACATTCATTACTATTTATCTCTCAGACTGATGCAGATTTTATGTGAGGATTTTGGCAATTCAAGTCACTGTGGTAGTAATCCCAGAGCTCTGACCGACCCTAATGAATTGGTTCATTTTATCAATTTATACTGGAAGCCATTTTTCTGGTGCTTGATTTTGAGACAGTTTCTCGGATTCATTCCCCATAAAGAAGCTCCTGCGTGGGCACCTCCCTAGGCACCTTTGTAAGCAATAAGGAAGAGAACTGATACAGCTTTGCTGCTCCGTCGTCTTTCATGTGCTCCTTTTACACCTTGATCATCAGCTGGCCCTACAGACTCAGGCAGAATCCTTGCCTTTCATACACTTGAAAGAAGTTATCAGTGGCTTTTATGCCTTTAGCAAATTGTTCTTCAGTGTCTTTTTGCATGTCTTGTTTTATATTTAACTTGCAGAGTTTATAATCTTTTCCATTTTTCTTATTTGGACACCATTTTTTGAAGGATACTCCCTTATTTCTTAGCCACCTCCTTTAATTTTCTGTTGAAGCTTGCTGGCTTCTTGGCCCTATTTAAACAAAGGCTCAGAATAAACACTAACACCTTAAAACTTAGTTCATATTCTGGCAATCCCAGTGTCCATTTTACCATTTAGGTGGGTTTTTTTAAACAAGCTTCCTCATTTTTATGTAGTTTGTCAGTGGATTACACAAAAATTGACTACGTAAGGGTTTTCATTCATATAAAGATGCTGAATTCAAGGTAGTATGGTATCTATTATACAAAGTGTTGCTCATCTAGTTACTTCCTAAATCAGGGACCCTGCATTGCTCAGACCTAAATTGGAGGTTGTTTCCTCGGTGAAAGGTTTGCATAGCTAACACTGTTTTAATGTCCTACTTATTCCAAGTGCCCAGTACAGGAAGCATGATCATCAGATCAGTGAGACACAAGGTAGACGGGAGGTTGTTAGCAGGGCAATCTCCACTTGCATCTAGTTCCGAGGGTGGCAGCTTTTTAAAACATGCTTTTCTCCCAGATATTTTATTGTCTATCTGATTTTCTGCTCTCTCATCTCATTTATCTCATTACTTACCTCATTTACTTATATGAGGCAACACAAGGAACCTAGAAGATCTACTGTGTTTTTCCCTGAATTTGGAAGCCATACTGAGAAATATAGGGGTATTGTCTGGATATTACAACACTTTGCAATGATAAAAATTATTTGCCTATCGTGCGTGAAACCTGCCTGCCCTTTGCTTCTGTTCCCAGAGCAGTACTAAGTCATGTGTGTTGCAAGGTTAAGCACTTTTAACAAGAAGTATGTTAACGAACATAAGCTGTGAGTTGAGGATGCGAGAACCTAGGAAGGTAACATAAATATATGAGCAGGAGGGTGGAGCAGGGGGAGAAGGAAACTTAGGGTTCTTTGAAAATTTTGAACAACTAACAATGGCTCCTGCCACTGGCACAGAACAGAGATCAGAGCCTTAAATCAGGATAAAAGCAGGGAGAGAGATGGGATTTTATCCTAAATAAATTCTCCTATGTTTTATAGCTTAGATATAAAGGTAATGATTTTGGTGTAGAAACCTTGCAGAGACACTCTCTGCAATTGCAGGCACACTTCCAAGTAAATGCAGGTATCTTTAAGGACTCCCTAGATTGTGAAGTTGAGAGCTGATGGGGTAATGCTTCACCAGGTAGGGCACATCTAGTCCTAGCCTTCTAGTCTTTCACAGTCATTTCAGAATGGAGAACACAGCCAGGACTTGAATGTAGCAGGCAGACAGAGCCCAGGGCAGCTGGGCTGCCAGATGAAGCCCCAGGAGCGCTCTGTCCCCAGAGCCAGGTGTGCTGGGAAGCGCAGAGTCATCTCACCCCACTCCAAGTGATGCATCTGTTCTCTTCTGAGCCAGACCAAACTATTTCAGTCAGTGCATCACAAGGACTCTTCAGAAAGTACCTCAGAGCAATTCTTGCAACAGACTCTTTATGGCTTTGCTAGGAGCAAGATGCAGAAACAGAGCATGAGGTACAACTCTGAGAAGTTTCTTTATAAATAAGCCCTCAACAGCCAGGCAAGTGATTAGGAGACACCCTTTCATGACCTAGACTTTTGAGTCCACCATCATTTTTTTTTCTAAGATCAAGTAATATTTAAAATGTCATAGACAGCACGCACCTCTGATCCTGTACTGGGAAAACCACTGCCTCCTTCCACAACGTGGTTGCAGACTGTTACATGTCCATCACCACACACTGTAGGCAGTACCATTACACTTATCTGCAAGTTTGCTGTACCTACAGAAGGGCATCCTTATGGGACACTGTTCAGTCATTGCTTTTCTCTGGAGAGGGGAGGCTTGTATTTATTTAGGCAAATCCTTGGTACTCACCACTAGGAGAATAGCATTCAATCCTCCCTTCATTGTTCTAGCTGCTATTATTTCACTGTTGTTATGAATAGGTTTGGTAAAAGCCATCAGAATCCCTCATTCTATTGTGTCATGCTGATACTAGAGCATCTTCATATATCTCAATAGAAATTGCTCCCAGTAAATTGAAAAAAAAGACAGCTGCAATAAGATACAGACTGAATAAGGATTTCAGAGATTTTTGCATAGATATAAAATACAAGTAACCCCCCTCACCTTGTCCCCATATAACACACAAAGTCTGCTGCCCATAGTGTGCCAACATACAGCAGAAAAACTTTGACTTTATCCAGTCTTCTTTCTGTTATGACAAGGCTGAAGGCATGACATTGATCAGGCAAAAACTTATCACCTTATGTCTATGTAACATGTTTGCAACAAATCAGCTTTCAAGCAGTATAAATTTAGGGGGATTTATAGACGAAGGCAGAGTTGACATGATCAGTATACAGGAACTTTTGGTAGAATAACCAGTAGCTAGAGAACCTTGTTAAATGAGATTGTAAGCTAGGATGTGGGCTGCATGCAAACTAGCTTGTAAGAGTAGCTCCTGTACAGCACAGGAGCCAGGCTGCTGTCTAAAATGCTTCAGGGGTCCACACACAGATGCAGCACATTCCCACTTACACATGACTACATTTTTATGGAAATAACAACATAATTGTGGGGAAGGAGATAACTGTTT
Organism: Morus bassanus; assembly: GCA_031468815.1. Taxonomy (NCBI): domain Eukaryota; kingdom Metazoa; phylum Chordata; class Aves; order Suliformes; family Sulidae; genus Morus; species Morus bassanus. Next base: position 3,330,024 of record CM062577.1, on the reverse strand, counting down.
CATTAATGACTTAACCCCTAGAAGAACCTTGTCTGTTAGCTAAGCTGGAATAATAAAATAACAAATATTTTGCTATGTTTTCCTAGATTCAGACAGTAATTTCTTTAAACTAAACAGTTAATTTAGTACTTGTATTTAATTTAAGCCTTGGTTTCCTACATCAAGCCTCTTTGGATTTTTCCATTACAGTTCTGAATACTTTTCTATTACTTTGAGCATCTAAGCAGCAGCACTAATTACTTAATTAAATGTAATCAGACATTAATATTGCATAATATCCCCATCCACTAGTTAACTTAGGCACGCAGTCTTAGGTCAGTCATCCTTAATTGATCTTCAGTTGAAGCATAAGCAAAGTTATTCTGATCAGTGGAGTAGGTTTACCATTGCTGAACTTTCTTTTTGTCTAACCATACGTAACAGAGCTAGCAACAAGAAGGTATCAGAGAGATTCCTAAGCATGAGCTTCCTAGGCATTTAGAAAGAAATCAAAGATTGCAACACAGACTTACGTGTCTGGGTGACAAGTCTAACCTTTGCAGTGCAACATCACAATGTTGGAGCTCCACCTCCTTGACTTTCAGGTGGCAGGCTGGTGTGACAGGCATTGCACAGGCTGCAAGGTTTCCCTGTCAAAAACAGAAATAACATTATAAAACATCCCCTCATAGCAGCTATTTTCCAGTGCAGCTTTTCTAGGACAATCCCAATTACATCATAAATTCTTTAAGTAATAGGAACTTAGAAGATAATGGACTGCCCTGTTTCGCTTGCCATTTTATTCTACTTACCATGTCTAGTTTATTTATTTTTGAAAAGCTTGCTAAAGAATTATTTTTACCAGTACCAAGAGTATTTCTGCCCAGATGTTTTTAGTAATACTAGAAACGATTCAAGCGAGATTTCTCCTTTAATATTTTCCCTCTTGAACCTACAGCTCTACAGTTCCATCATTAGTTTATTTTTTTAATTAACAACACACAGGGGTTTATCAAGGGACATCAGGCTATCTCAACTAACCTAAACTTTTATTTTAGGCCTCCGCATAAAGAGGGATTTTCTCTCTGACAAAAACTGAAGTGAAATCCTATGGTATTTCTCTTAAAAAAAGCACAAATAATTAAGTGTGCTCTGTTTTATTTTTAATTGCACTACATTTATTTTATTCATTTTCAAAGCATTAGCACTATCATTTTGCATACTCTGGGAGCTTCTCTAGTCTTGTTAGTCTCCAGTAGAAGTGGGCATTGACTGGTAGGGTAAACAGGGGAGCCAAGGAAGGTTTTAAGACCATACTGCCTGTTCATTTTTCTGATCATACAAGGCTTCTCTTATTTTGAAGGCCTTCCAACTGACCTTCTAGGGGATAGTTGCACACAGGGTTTATGATTCGAATAAAAGATTACTGACATAATTTGATGTGGGCATCTGCAATTCTAGCCACTTTGGGTGCTATTCCCTGATCTTCGCTCTCCTAGAGCCATAGAGCATTACACCATCAGCCCTCCTTATAGATTTCATGCAGTTCATACTAAGAGTAGCTATACGTTTTGGGCTTTGCATGTGAGCCAGTTTGATTGTTCATGTCAGGTGTTAAGAAGAGATATTTCACCAGTGAATTTAAGGTAGTAGTAGTGCATGTTCACTTCAAAAGTGTATGCAAGGAAACTTTAAGCTTTGCTATCTGTAACATGTCAATTACAGCTGGATCCCTTCAGGGCTGTTTGAGCTCACCTGCGTGAATAGCACCTGCAGATGCATGGACAGGCTAGCACAAAGAAAGAAAAAGCTTTAGCTGAAAGTTGAGGTTTCAGATCTTTCATAATAAAAGTAACATCTGTGGCTGATAGCTTAGGAACTACTGGAATAGGCAGTTACCCAACAACTGCAAAACACTTTCCATCACTTCTGAGTAGATACTTGTGCTGAAGTTTTGCTGTGTAAGCAATAGCCAAAGAAGATCCATGAAGTTTATATACTTTTGTAGAGAAGTTACATGACCCAACAAAAGTTTTACACATAAGTATACTCAAACTTTGAGGGCAAAAAGACATGGGTTCTCTAAAACACGACAGGAAAACACTTACCAAGATCAGCCATTTTCCTGAGGCTGCACCACTCAGAACATATTTTCCACCTGTCTCCCCTCCAAGGAATATCTTCCCAACAGGTTTAAGTCTAGTACAAATGTGAGGTTCAAATCCAAGCAACACTCTATGTGGCTCCCACTAGAGTAACCAAAAACTGCAAGCAGAAGCAAGCATTCACACTACAAAATCCTGCATACAACTAGCTACAGCAACTGAAAAGCTTTTTATAAGCCAGCTGATGTGTTGTTTTCAGCTCCACCCTCTGGAAAAAACACCTGTGCTCCTGTCCAGGGACTCAGCCACATGATCCTTCCCCCAGTGTGAGTTTGTAGACTTTGTCACACACAGTTTGTAGATTAGAAGAATACTTTGAGACTCAAAGGTTATGAAAACTTTTAACAAAATGTAAAAAGAAAAAAATAAAGCCAAAAAATGCATCAACATTTGCACCTGTGAAATTTCCACCTGCTACACAAAACTACAGAATAATTCTGATAAAGGCAAAGTTGCCTTGTATGCTTTAGACAAGGACAAAGTGTGCAGACACAAATTTAAATATGTGTATCTTGTTAGTTGCTTTTTCCTTGTTTAGTCAGAAATTTTTTTCAGCGTCCAAAGAGAAGTTCAGGTTGAACTTGTCTATAAATTGCAGATTAGATGCAATATGAACCTTCAACCTGCAGTTACCTAATGAGAAGCAGCATATAGTTACATCGCATTTTTCTTCTTTTTCCAATTAGGGGCACAGAATCTTTGGAAGTAACTTGGCTTGTCAAAAAAAATCAGGCGTTACTCCATGTTCCAAGCCGTTGCACATACAGGGAAGGAACTATTCCTCTTCACCATCAGAGTATGGCTTTTGCAATGAGATTTTTTTTTTAGATCAAAACTTTGACTAAAGAAAGGTCTGGGTGAACGGAACAGAAATTAGTAGAACCTGTCTAGAGAACAGGCCTGTTCTCTGGGATCACAATGTGTGAGCTTCTCCCATAATACTGCTGTTTTTTCTAAAGAATTCTACTAAATATGAACGCTTTTAAAAAAGTTGAGTAGAATGGAACGGTTTCGGTCCGAGGACACATTGGAAGTATGCAATATTAGCATAAGGACTGATGAGTCACGTTCCTACTGCTTGATAAATAGTCTATAATACTAACAGCAAAGGAGCTATTTATAATTGAATCTGGGATTGTACCTAGGTACCTTCAGAAGAGGGAAAAAAAAAACCAACTTCTTTCATGGTACAAAAATATACGAAACAATATGTTTTGGTCTTTGTGTATGAAGCTTTAAATTTCAAGTGCTAGATGAATTTGACGGTTTTCATTTTCAGTGTATATATGTAGACAGTATGACAAGTTTAATTATCTAGCTATCTGCCGTGCATGTATTTCTCTAGTCTTTCCAGACTTTTCTTAAACTTGCACTTCTTTCTATTTTGCAGTTCCCTCCTTTTGGGGTTTGGTGAACTCAGCTTGGAATCTTTGCTCTGTTGGGAAAAGACAGTCACCTGTCAATATTGAAACCAGCCATATGATTTTTGATCCCTTCTTAACCCCTCTTCGCATAAACACAGGGGGAAGAAAGGTATGTGTTCTATCATGTTCTGGTATAAAAACAAGAAGTTAGTAGACGTACAAACATTTGCAATACTTTATATTTCTAAAGCATTTACACTTTCATCTTGGTCAGCTCTGAGGCAGAATAGCAACAACATAGTGCTTAGCAAATCACACAATTTCATACCTACTGGAGCGAGAGCAACCATATATTTTTAGGTGTCTTCTAGCACATCTTTATAGTTTCATATTAACTGTTGCTTGAAACTCTGCTGTCTGGAAGAATAGCATCTCACTTAGAAACTCCATGTTTATAATTAAATTTGGTGTTCATCCTGAGTGGCATTTTAAAGGTGCTATTCTGAAAGTGTTGTTTAAGAAGGCTGGGACCTTCTTTTATTCATCTAAATGAGGAGAACATTGCAGGGCCATCACGTTAAGGGGTAGGAAGGGATGAATGAGATTCTTTATGTTATGAAATGAAAGGAACTGAGAGATACATCTCAGCATGGGACAGGCAGACAGACGTGTTCAAAAAGTAATCTAGTTTCTGTGTTATCTACAGCATATTGGCACTCATAAGAAGATTTTTTTTATTGGACATCTCACATATATTAATTAGAAAACAAAATGGCAACATTTATTTTAGGAGATCATAAGTGAATCTCTACGGTAATTGGATCAGGTGGAAATGATAGGTTAGCAAAGACTGTTTTGCTCACATAAAATCAGCATGATGATTTCTTGTTGAAAAATGACTGCCATAGCTGACTAGTTTATTAACCTCTATTTCTGACCAAACCTTTTCTTGTTTACCCAGATTTGGAAATATATCTTAATAAACTGAGGTACGAAACCAGAGTCTTTCTGGATTAGATAATGTGTGTACGTGTGGCTCAGGCACTTAGACTTCTAGGCTAGTCCATGTAGATCAAAGGTGGAGGCAGGAAACAGTCTTGACAAAGCGATGCTCTGCACATGGGTGGAGACTGTTGTCTGAGGTATGTGTGCATATAGAAATACTGCTGATAGATGCTAATCAGTGATCATATCCTCCCTTTTTTATACTATATCTAAGTTATGTTAGGAGCTACAAGGTTTTTGTTGTGGTAAAAAACTTAAGTTCAGTAAATGTTTCTACTAGTTTTCGCAACTCAGATATTGAAGTGTTGTGCAAATGCACGTATATAAGTCAAAATAATTCACAAGAAATTATTTATGACTATGAAATTGAAAAACATTCAAGCATATGCATTTGTGCTTGCTGACCCAGTGCTCAGAAGCAGAATTGAAACTGTCAGTGAAAAAAAATGCAGAAAGTTAACAAACCTAAACAATGAAAGCAGATTTGGATCCCAGGCATGTTTCACTTTTAATAGTCTCATGCTCATATCTATAGCATAGTTAGGGACATTTTACTTACATGGTTCTTAAAATTATTATCTGCTAATTTATTCTTTCTGTTTATGTCTACTAAAATAAGTATACTTACTAAAAATTAGGAGTACAGACAAATTTTAGAGTACAGCACCCAAAAAAATTTTTGACACCTACTTGGTTCCTAAACTGCCATTCAAAGCATTTCAAAAAACAAACTGATCCTAATGATTATCCTTAATGATTTTTCTTTCACTAAAGAATGCATTCACAGTATGGAAGTTTGAGGCCAATCCTCGAATAACTAAGTTAACAATTCTGCTTATCCAACTGGAGTGGATATTTTTCAATTCTAAAATTATTTTATAAATAAAACATCTTGAACCTGTTAGCACTCGTGGAAATAGTCATTAGTTCATAATGTTTTTGTGTTGCTTCCCTTACGTGGGGGTGCTTAAAGGGTATTTTAAAGGTTTTGTTGCTCATGCCACGCAGGCAGTTCTCTCTTACTCAATCTGTAATACAGAACAATGCAGATTAAAAGGCCTTGTGACTTACAATATCAGAACAAGCAGAGACTAATGAAAGGTTATTCTAAAATGATTTATCTTCTCCTGTTGTCCTGACAAATGAGATTTCTGCTGGAAACAGCATGAGATGGTAGGAATTTGCTCTGTACTTACCATTGAGGTTCTGATGGTACGTATGTACATACATCAGAATCGATGTAAGCTTCATCACAGAAATGATAAAATGGGGGTATCGTTACTTTCTGAAGGACGGTAATGCTTCCAACTGTGGCCCAAATTTCAGGGTAATACATACATTTTGCTTTTTAAAGAGAAATGCATTGAGGTTTTTTTTTCATTTTCATACGAAAGAAAGTTTTATTGATTGTGCTATTTATGTAAAGGATGATGTATTTCAGATTATTTATACATTACAGTATCACATAATATGAAAGTGAAGAGCAAAATTATATGGAAGTTGTCAGTGGGTCAAAGCCAGGAGTTTCAGAATATTTGATATCCTTAGCAATTCTAAGAATTCAACTGGTTTTTTTGTACCAGCTCAGGATGAAGCAAATGTCTGATTATTAATAAAATATCGGAGCACCGATGGCCTGGGAGATGCTATATCAGTAACGAGGTGTTCTTACCACACTCACAAATATTATCTTGCTGCTGTCAAACAGGGGTGGCCTTCTGTCATGTGACAAGAACAGGATTTGTTCTAGCTGTGGTTAGTCTGTTTTAAAGAGGTTTCTGAAATGGTTGAATCAAAATTCTCCTTTGAGGAAAAGATTGCAATTTTAATGCCTTAAAAAAATTCTTTGCTCATAGTTAAAGCTTCAGTGAGGATTTGATTTGGCAGGTAGTATATTAGTGTTCACTTTTTTGGTAATGCTTTTTGTATGTTAAAAATGGAGGTGTGTTTCATATGGGCTGAAGCATTTTCATTTTCAGGGCAATGAACCAATTGATACAGCAGCCAGGGAATTTCTTAGACAAGACGTAGCTGTGGTTATGCTGTACATGAAAGGATTTTATAGAACTGATCCTATGAAAAATGATGAATAAATAAAAAAGGAATTTGATATGGTTTCAAATCAAAGTTGTAATAAGCTAGCTTCCATGCACAGTGAACAAGAGAGACAGCTAGTTGCACACAGACTCAAAATTATACACGACTTTTGAAAAGGGAGCTGGGAGAAGAGTCAAGCCTTAACAGAGAGCTAGATGGAAGGAAACGTTCAGTACAGTTAGTCTTGGAACAGTAACTTCAAATTTTTAACAAAATTTTTTGCTATTAAAGTAGAAATCAGTTTCATTTGAGTTCTGATTTTGAAAACAACATTTCTACTTTGTGTGCTTCACTTTTGAAATTAACTTAAGAAGGAACAGAAGAGGTTCACCCACAGGAACAGAATCCAAGACCAGTCTAGAGAAATTCAAATAATGCATATGTCCTGGTTTTGGCTGGGATAGAGTTAATTTTCTTCCTAGCAGCTGCTACCATGCTGTGTTTTGGATTTAGTATGAGAATAATGTTGATAACACACTGATGTTTTAGTTGTTGCTGAGCAGCACCGACACTAGTCAGGGACTTTTGCAGCCTCCTGTGCTCTGCCAGGTGCACAAGAAGCCGGGAAGGGAGGGGCACAGCCAGGACAGCTGATCCAAACTGGCCAAAGGGATATTCCATATCATGTGACATCATGCCCAGTATATTAACTGGGGGAGTTGGCCGGGGGAAGAGGCGATTGCGGCTCGGGGATTGGCGGTGTCGGTCGGCGGTTGGTGAGCAGTTGCATCACTTGGGATTTTTTTTTTCTCCCCTGGGTTTCATTTCTCTATCTTGTTATTTTCCTTTATATTATAATTATCATTATTAATATTATCATTATTATTATGAATATTATTATTATTTTAATTATTAAACTGTTCTTATCTTAACCCACGAGTTTTCTTATTTTTGCTTTTCCAGTTCTCTCTCCCACGGGGGTGTGGGGAGTGAGTGAGCATCTCTGTGATGCTTAGCTGCTGACTGGGGCTAAACCAGGACACCTGGGTGATAGGATCACTGACTTAATACTTCCGCTTAACTCTTTCATTCCTTATCACTCATTTCTCTTCAGCCTTTATTTTTGAGGGTGGGGAGCATTGCTTAATTTCTGTAAACAGTTACCTGTTTAGTTCTCAATTTGCCCATCAGCAGACCAAAACTGTTCTAAATCATTCCATTACAGAATTTATCACTACGGATTTCACCGTAAGTACATACTTTCCTAGCTGATTCCATTGGAGAGTTTGTTTTATTTCAGTATTAGTAATGGAAGGCATTTTAGTAAACTAGATTGAGCCTTTCTGACAATTCTTTAGACCGCTTGGGAATAAAAATATAATTTGCTTGTTCCTAAAGAAAAGGAATGGTCTGAAAGGAGAGTATGAAGGACAATATCACTGTCTTCCTACCCCGCAGCCTCCAAGGGGAGGGAAGTACAGTCTGTGGCCTGTTACATGGCAGGTGACTTAATAGTTAGTTCTGACCTGGGGCTGAGAAGGAACTTCTTCCCATTCCATTCAGGAGCAAAAGGGATGGCAATGCAATTTGCCAAATATTTATACTGCTTTGATCCAGTTTTTCACAATAAAGCTCCAGTGAGCAATAACGTGCTTTATGTGCTGTCCAACGGGTGCAGTGCGGTATCAGGTCACGCGATTTAAAATTCAAGCATCATCAGATGTTGTTCTGAATTGTGTTGTGTTATTTTGTATGTTTGTGCTTCTCCGTTTCCTGAGAAAGTGGCTTTTCAGGTCCTGAAGGCTGAATGTCATTGATACAGATAATTGGATTTCAAGATCCAGAATCTCAGCACAAGGTATTTAATGAGTTTACATGCAGATAAATTCCCCAGAAGACATGCTGCTTTTGAGGAAACTCCCCAAGTTTCAGTTCTCTCTCAGGCTCAGCTTTGTCTCTTGATTATCCATTTTAGTGAATTTTAACATGCAGCCCATTTCAGATAAACAGCCCTTTTTTAATAAACAATACAAACCCTTATTAATATGCAAATCACAGTCCTCCACTCTGTCACAAAGAAAAAGACCATTTTACTCTCTCTGCTTTTTTTCTTTGGATTCACATAAGCACCAAGGCAATCAGTAACATGAAAACAGAATAACTTTACTGATGAGCCAGTGCAGTCTAGTGAGGTTTAGGCAGCAAGCACTATGGGTTTCAGTCTCCACAGCAGGGATTTCTGGACTGCCATGGATGATAGCAGTGGATGAACAAACCACCTCGCTTACCACTGAGCTAGTCCTCTGCTGGCATTTATTCCTCTCCGAGAACTCTGGCAGTCTGTCCTCTCCAAGAGCTCTGCCCTTGGCCCCCCCAAAATTTGTCTCCTGACTTAACCTGTAGCCCATCTGCCTTTGATCTCCTCATTCTCTGTGGACTTAATTTCAAGAGCCCTGTTTCCAAGACTCTTTAAGGCTGAACTACAGTTCTTGGCCATACTTTTTTTTTTTTCCTCCTAAAAACATGTTAAGTAACAGCATTTGCTTTAGACACTAAGTGCATCCCTGCCAATAAATTAAACCTTGTCATGTAAGTGATGCCACGCGTTACTAATCGTTTTAGGTCATGCTCAAGGACTGAAATTGTGGTTTAAAGTGGGTAAAGTTCCGTTTAAAATCACTTTATTTTTAAGACAAGGCAGGCCATTGTACCTGATGTTGACCTCTGGGGAAATAAACAAATCGATGTCTGCTGGCCAAGGACTGTTATACACATTCTCTAGCTCAGTGTGCATAAATGAAAGTTACTCAGTAAGATCCATAAGTCTGCTTCTTGTATGGGACATTAATGAATGCATTCACGTATTATTTAAATTAATACCTTTACAAATAATTGGCTCATTCTATGCATCACAAGATAACGGCGATATTTAGCAGTTTCTAAACTAAAACAGGATAGGAGAAAAGAGATTTATGAATTGAAATCAGTTAAATGGTTTCTCTGCCAGCTAGGTCTGATTCCATGCTGTTCAATCAATTCAGAGTATTACTAGCATTTTTCTCAAGAGTGCAATATATGACAACTGCCAAGCTTTGCTTTGGTGATTACTAAAAGGACAGATACTGGTGTGAACCATATTTCAGCACTGCAGGAATATAAAAAATGAATTGTTAGAAATGGTCCAGGAGGAATGGATAGCAATAAGACATCAATGTCATCTGTAAACTGATTTGTGATGAATTTTTAGAGGGCTTAATAATATGATGTTTTGATTTAGAGTGGCTTTAGAAAGTCAAAAGTCCGATGCAAACATCAAAAACTTTAATGAATAAAAAATGAAATATAGTATCGCTGCTTAAATAATTGTTTAACATTTCTAATACTTCTACAGTATTGCATGTTCTCAGATGTGTTAGCAAGTGAGCACAGAATGACACCAGCAGGTTAAAGTGACTTGTTTATTCGTCCTCATCATTGACTTCAGAACAGGAAAAAATATTAACTACTATTTCAGAGGTACTTGCAAACTTTGCCGTTAGTAGACCATATATAGGGAAAAACATATATTCAGGGTCTAGATCTGTCTCTATACTGGGACTTGCGTTTCCTTATCACTTCAGTGATCCTTTCTTGAGATTGAATCAATTTGGAATATGTGGGGACTCAGATGTGCATCTTGGCGTATTCTAAATTTCTGGTTGTCTGTGATAGTGGAGCACCGCTGAAATCGTAAGAGAGTCCTGAATGGGCACAAGAACGCATTTCTACAGCATCTTCATAGTATCAAGGTTTTTTTGCTCCAGTATAACTACTCAGCTTGACATTTAATCTTGTCCAGTGTCATAAAACAAGCTCACTTGCCTGCCATGGAAAATTCCTTAGGAGATCCTAGATTTGGCAAGAAGTGATGCAGCGGGCTTACTCCACAAGCTATATCGTACCCCGTTCTAGAGCTCAGGATATGCTCTCATTTTGGCAGCAGTACCTTTCAAATTACATGTTAAACTGTATCTCAGCTGCAGTTGTGTAGCAATTAAAAGCGATCCATGGTATGCTTGGAAAGGTGGGTGTGCTAACCCTGGAAATGCATTCAATGGGATGTTAATTGGAACATCAAGGGGACCTGCTGTTATGGGCATGGGGCAGTAGATCCATTAGAAGGTCAAGGAGTCTGTGATATTGAAGCTGGGCTAACTGATAGTAGCCAAAGGTCTTGTGCATTGCTTTCTTTTTTCCCTCCTCAATTGTTTATTTCAGTAAGTTGCTTTCCTGCTTTCAGTTCCTAATGATGTAGCTTCAAAAAAAGACTGGAGCAGCAGCTGGCCTCCAGCTACTAAATAGTTTGATACATTCAAAGGAATTTCCAAAAGTACCAACTTTGTTCTTAATGCCCTTTTTCAATCTTCTAATATACATCACACATTGTTTTGATAGTATCTTATTTGGATTTATTTCATCCTGCACTTAGGTCTATTTACAAACCTAGATGCTTATTTCAAGCCTTGCAGAAGTAAAAGTAACATATATCTTGTCTTTGTACTTGATTCTGTACTTGGGGCTATAACCACTGATATGAAAAGGCTGAAGATTTTTTTCTCTCACACTGATCCTGTTGTCATAGTAAAGGTGTGCAAGTCTTCTAACACCATATGCTTTAAAAGGAATATAATTTTGTATTTTAGCACTGTGAAAACACATTTCCTGCTCTCAGAAGGACGAGACATTCTTTGCACTTTTTTGTTACAAACATAAAATAATAAATGTATGATATATTGAAACTTAGTAAAATATGATAATATTTTCTTGAAAGCAGGTATTTTTGGCACAATATCAAAGAAATGTTTTTTACTGCGGGCCTGTAATGGATGGGGATGTTCTGTGTCATTTTGTACACAGAAGTTGAATCATATTCTCAAAGCCACGATATCTGGGGAAGATGCTAGCACATATAAGGTTATTGTTCATCTGCCACCAGTTCATCTGAGGCAAAACACTTGCCATGCCAACCAGGACTAATAAGAATCCGCATACCTCTCCTCCTGGGAAATCCTGGCCTCAACATTTTACAGTTTTGTGCTCTCAGTTCAATGGTAAAAGGTTGCAATATATAAAGCAGTTTTTATGATCACTGGTTGTATATATTGGAGACTTTTGTTTTTCTTCTCAGAAGGCAAGTGTTAGGTACCTGTGATGTTTAGTTATCAGTCCTTTAGGAAGGTGACATATTCAGAACTTTAAATAGCTACATAGCTATCTACCTAACATTACCAGTGTTTAAAACCAGCATTGCAACAGTTTCTTAAACATTTAAGAATAATTTATGCAGCATCTGAGACAGATTTTCTTTTTTCTCTTTATAATCAACATAAGTCCAGCTTGAAATTATTTTGAACTGATAAGTAAATAATTATTTATCAACCATTCAAAATAATTCTTCTTCAGTCCTTTTTATTTCAGTATTAGTTCATTCTCCTATGTGAGTTCAAACATTTGAGCTTTGCAGCTTCGTAGCAGGCAGGTGAGTATATTGCATAATAAATAGTGCTTCTAACAGTATGCTGGCTGTGGTTTTGGTTCTTAACCAATTGAAGTTGGTGGCAAGACTGACTGTTAGCCGATCAACCTACATATCCTGCATCCATCAAGTATGTATTTATATCCAAGCTATTTTTCCTGAAGATGATTTACAAATTGCTCTGGAATTCTGTAACAGAGTGCAGACCAGGAAGCCAGTTTATACGTGGAGAGAGGAGACTTTTTATGATGTATGTTCGGTGTCTGCTGCCCATCTAGGCAGGACATACATTTTGGCTGAAGATCTCTTTGTGGGAGTAAGGTACTAAGCCAGCTTTCCAAACAGTTACGCAGACAGCAGGCATAGTGATTGCTTGTGGCCTGCTGGTGGCAGCTGTGAAGTGTGAGCTGTAAGAGACCCAGTTCCTGACAAACTGGAATCGGACGCAGCTATTGAGGAACCTGGGGAAAAGGTTCTCTTCCTTTTTTTACATAACTCTCATTTTCATCCAAAATGGTTAAAACCATGGACTGGAGACTGGTTTGTCATTGGGTTGCAACAACCCCAAATAAGTGAAAACAATCAGGAAATAAACTAAGATCCACGTTCACTTATCACCAGTTTATTCACGTAAAAGTTAAGAAAGTTAAGTAAGCCTGCTTTGTGGCTGGAGCGTTAAGCACAAAATAATTGCAAGTCTGTTGTTTTTGGTTTTGAGTCTCCAGCACGACAGAAGACGGTTCTCTTAGTCACATGTCCCTGTATTGTTTTACGCTGAATGTAATCAAGAAATCACCATATATTTGGCAGGGATTTCTGCCTGTCTTGCAGCTGGAGTAGGTACTTTATAATAGACACGTCAATTCTGCTGTAAGCTAGAAAAGATGGGGATAAATAACACTGCTGCCAGGGTGAGATACAAATTGCTGTGGCAGTCAAATGTGCCATTCAGAATTTTGAGTAGCAGTTTGGTGTTAGAGAGAAGTGCAAGTTCATTGTTTTTCCTCCTGGTACTGTTAATTGCTGATTGTTAAAGACCGAAGCAGGCACGGTTTGCTTATAGATAGGAGAATTAAACTATGTATTTTAGGATTAGGTGCTAGAAAGGAGCTTAAGGAAAAAAAAATGAAGCAGTAGTCAATGAACTGTATCTAATAATCAAAAACAAATCTGTGGATCAGCAGCTCCTCATCAAACTGGGATCTGGATGGTAGCGCAGTGGGGTTATTTAAGCTGCATGTCACTCAAGAGACTGAGGAAAACCATCAGTAAATGATTCTGGAGCAGAGGAGGAAAATGTACATAAATTGGGGGTAAGAAACTGTTCTTAATATAAGGGACAGTGTGTATTACAGGGGGATGCAGGCCTTGCAAGAAAATAGGGAAGAGAAAGTAATCCTTTTGCATGTATCCTTGTTTTATTTGGGGTATGTTGTTCCTGAACAGAAAGTGACAGAAAATCATAGCTCATAGTAGTATCGCTTAGATGTGTGGTAGCCCTCTGTGTCACTTAGGTAAGGGATTGAATCTGTAACTGTTGTTTGCTTTATGTAACTTTCAACTGAAAGCAATTATAACTGAGCAGTTTTACCTCCAGCTTCTTTATCAAGTTACTACTTGAGTCCCTGAACAAGAAACAGTCCCGAACTATCAATGTAGGTCTGACAATGGAAATTTTAGCTTTTAAACTGAAAAAAGAGAAGAAAGTTAAACTTGGCTTCCAAAAATCATTGGGGAGTCTGTTTTAACTGGCAAATGAAAATAAAGAAGCATTTCCTTTTGTAAACTTGCATAGAAGAATAGGGAAAAAAAATGTAGAATCTTGATACATCAGTAGAAAATGCCAAATGCATAACAGTCCCATTTTCATGAATCTTCTCTAGGATCCAGTTCCTCTCTCCTGTCTCAATTTAGAACATCTGTCTTACAGGAGAAATAAGCATGTTTGTATGTATGCCTTTGTGCGTATGTGTATGAGACTCTTAGCTCACCTCCTTTTTCTAAAGCTGTATCCTATCATTCATCATTTGAGCAGTCACATAAAGGCAAATGAACATATAAGGTTTCTTCTGCAGTCTATTTTCCACAATTTTTCAGAATCTGAAAACTCACTCTAAGACATTTGATTAAAGCATCGTTCTGAAGAAACAGCATCATTTGTAAGGAAAGTCAATAAACTTTGATTTTTTGAATTTACGTTTTGTCTCCATTGCATCAGCTCCAGGTCTGAATAATGCTGTGAACAGGTAAAGGGATGGCTTCAGTAAAGTTATTTTGAATTTAAATCTGTATAACTTGTATCACAGCTTAAAACCATGTGAAGGAAGTTCATATGGGTGCTGATATACCCGGAGGGGATGGTTTCACACAGGCAGTTGGAGCACCTGAAGTGACTTTTAAAAGATAATTCTGTTTTTTCAAGAAAGATGACTCTTTATTTCAGTGTTATGAATTCAAAAGGTCTGACTACCTCAGAGCCGCTTTTGGGATCAAGGTGAAAACGTACATCATATAAATATAAGTAGTGCTAATCTCTAACCTGTGACATACTGCTCCGAAAAACAAATATACTGCGCTCTTATTTATGTTAACAACGCAGTGCCACCTGTCTCAGGGAAGCTATTCAGCAGATGAGGATGTTGCATAGACTACACTAACTTACATGGCATGTTGCCACATAGATACATTTGAGGTATATATCGAGGATGAGGAGGAAGGGGAAGGAGAAAAGCAGGCAAGGGTGGTTAGTAAGGACAAATTGTGCTTTCTTTGGGAGCATAGTAGAAAGGAATGTGTACACGCTTTACTCCCACATTCTTTCTTCCGTGCCCCAGCCAGCAGCTGGAGGCAGCATATCAACATCATAATTTGCTACTGATAGCATTAAATCCCTACACTCGCATTCTGCAGCCCTCCATTCCCTGACATACAAACAGTGCGAAGAAAAATATCGCACATATGACTTTAAATCACAACGTCTTCCAGGGCTATGGCAAGGGCGGCACGGCTGTGCTGAGGTGGCACTTAAAAGCTCCTTTGAAGATACTTTGCCTTAACGAAGTATCTAGCCTTAACTAAGTGTTTCATCTAGTCCTGTTTCACCTAGGACTATTTAAGACCTCTATGCAAAATAGTGTTCAAATGTACTGTGCAAAGAAGCCTTTGAAAAAAAAAAAGGATTAAAATGTGCTTAATTTATAATCACAAAAACATACTTTTGGTATTGTCACAGCCCTTCTAAATAAATGTATTTTTGTGTTTAGTTTTGTAAAGCATATTATTTATGTGATGGACATTAATAGCTACTTTTGAGTGACTTAAGCGTTTGATGCAAATACACATTCACGATCGTCTCTTTCAGTGCTGTTACTAAAAATGACAGGCTGCCATGGTTTCAGTAGCCTGAGGATGGATTGGGACGTAACTGCCTGTTTGACGCATATGGGGCTATTTACTAGGTATTGCTCTATTAGAGGCACAGAAACACCGTTAAACAGGTCTCCTGATTTGATGTTGCCCAGGGACAGATTTGAACGCTGGAGAAAGAAACTCTGCACCCAGAACCTCACTGCCAAGATGGATTTGGCATGGACAGAAGGCAGTGATGTTGGAGAGGTTCTCAGATTAGTTATAGCCACCCAACAGTAAATCCATGCCTCTAAATCTCAACTTTAGGCTTAAAACTTTGGCACTTTATCTTGTCTATTTGAGATCTTCTCAATGCAAGTAAGCCACTGTCTACCCATGACCAGATGGATATTGTATCCAGGCTTTTTATAGTGCTTACACCACAGTCCTTTTTTATAAATGTATTTACAGAAGGATATTGTGTGGAAGCACAGGGGTGTATGCCAGCATCTATGATCAAATTTCAGATGGAATGGTCCTCTGTTATCCTACAAAGTTTTGTGCCATCTACTTACCCATTTGTCATCACCCAAATGTCCTCAGGCCTTCAGGTAGCTACATATTGGTCATAAATGATTTTTTTGTATTGTTTGACCTTCTGGGACGCCTCTTTGTGACAAATCTGCTGTTAACACAAAGTGTTCCATAAACAGAAGAAATAATGCAGCCTGGTTTCCTACAGAATCTCATTTTAGCTTCTTTATAGCCTCTGTCCCCCATTATCACTTCTCCACTAGTCCACAGATCCCCTCCATTAGAAGGCAAAGGCAGAAAATGCTGCGGCTATTTCCAAGTTCCTTTGTGCCAGCTAGCCTGAAAATGCACATGCTGATTGCCCAGCTGACTGCTGCTAACAGCAGTCTGTAATACCTGAGCTTTACCTGCCTGGTCCTCAGTACAAAATTGGTTTGGTCCTTTCTTCTACCCAATTTTCACAAAACACTCAGATATCTTCTTCTTTGTCAAAGTTGGATGGAACTGGAGTTAGCGCAGGGAATGTAGGAAACAGGTCAACAACCAGTTTGTTACTATTATAATGAATTATTTGCAGTGTCTTTTGTCATAGGCATCTTATTGCAAGCAGTGTGTGTCTGTGAAGGCAGGAGCTATCAAAGCTGAGGACTTATGTAACAAGCAGGGAATTTCATGGGTAGAAGTAAAATAAAGAAAGAAATCTCATATCCTATAGATTGCCACTGTTAACATCACCGGTTTGCACATCAGTGTTTGGCTGCTGTTTTCTCCAGCAGAAATGCATCATTTTCAATATCTTTCAGTAAGTACAGCACTGAGAACTCCACATCATAAGGAAAATAAAGTTAGTAAACTAATAAGAATGTAACATTGCTTGGATAAAAATCTTAACAATAACCCCAAGGAGCATCTCACACAAGGAGTTTTCCTTCCTTTAGAAGAACTTAGTTCAGAAGGTCCAGCAGCTTTTGAACATAAATGATATGCTGTTTTCTTACTATCATGGTAAATTCAAGTTAGGAAGTTAAGCATCACAAAGCCTTCCGAGAACCATTGCAAACTGCAATGCAAGGACACGTGTGAGGACTACTATACTTACACTGAGCAAGGTCACAGCTAAAATCCTCTTACAGCTATGTGGTAAGTCTCACAAGGCAAAGGTGCACTACAAGAGAATCTGCTCAAAAGTGCCAAAGCTAGCTCAGAGAAGAATAACTAGAGGTATCAGCTTAAATTATGAAAACAGGGTCTCTGGGTTGGCACTGCACAGCTGGTCTGGAGCTCAGACAGCCATGGTGGGCATCTCTGCATTCATCTCTGTGGTTTGGGGGAAACTTCTGCCTCAACAGCTCAGGATATTTGAATGGACTGATATTTTTCCAAATGTCATGTTCTTTAAATGCTGTTTGAAGTTGAAGGTTTACTCAGTTCCCCCTAGAATATCACTGCAAATATCACCAAGATGTTTATATGTGTCCAGCTGCTTCATCACCTCCTGTTCCTGCTCTCTCAAAACCGTGCAAGGGAAGAGGATAAATTGTTTAGCAGGAAGAAGTCTTAGACCAGTTTCATGATGAATGCTCACCTCTGCAAGTGAACGCATAATATTCTCATGAAAGGACCAATCCTTCATTCTTGATGACTTGTATCTTGTATGTATTGCTGCCTGGACTGCTAACAATTATCCCTCATCCCTACAAACTAAGCAAAAAATATAAAATCAGAAACACAGTTGTGAATATATTCGTCACCACGAACGCCAAAATATGTTTGTTCTTTGAAGGCTGTGCTAATGAAAACCTCTACAAGGCACAAGATAAGAACCCAGAAATCATCGCAAGTCAGGGCGTATTTCACTTGCATCTCCATCATTCTTTGGGTAAAAACCTGATTTTCAGATCTCTGATAATGCTGTTAATAACGAGGTATTCTCAGTCCAGTCTCTTTCCTCAGCTAGATCTGGGCTCTCTGATTATCTCATTGACAGGATTAAGTATTATTTTGGCCAATGGATTTTGCTCATATCCTCTCTTCCACTTAAACTTGTCTTTTCCTGAAAGCCTTTTAGCTGTAAAACCACATATCTGTTTCAACATCTGAAATCCTTTGTCTAGTAATGTTTGTCCTTTTTTAGTGCACCATTGTGCCCTGCACAACTAATCATACGAGTAAAGGGATGTGCAGTGAACTATATACTAAAGAGATTCCTAAAAAGAGGAACTACTGGGAGGAGTGAAATGCATGCCAGGATTTTAAGTTTTCTTCCTGCCTCTGCCAGATACCATCTGTTATTTTCAGAAGGTTTGGGACTACCCTTTTCCTGTGAGCAGCATACAGGTGATTACTGGAGAGCGTGAGCTGTGCTGTTGAGCTGTAAGCGGGTGCTGCATGGTGTGGAAGTATGCAGCAGCCTTTAAGTGAACCCTCCACACATAAATTAGGAACAATATTACAGCATCTGGTGTATGTAATGGGAGAAAAAACGAGCTATGCTAGATGAAATATTGAGTATGTCAAATTATTACAACAAGCTTTATAAATATTACTGTTAGTCTGACTGCAATCATTTTTTAATAGCATGAGAACACAGAAAGAGAGAGGAGTTCTGCACATCAAATGTTACGAAAAAGGATGATACTGCTATAGAGAGCACAAGGACCAGCACCCAATTAGAGCAGACAGAAGCTAGCTGCAAACAAGAAGGAAACTGGAACAGCA
Source organism: Morus bassanus (assembly GCA_031468815.1). Taxonomy (NCBI): domain Eukaryota; kingdom Metazoa; phylum Chordata; class Aves; order Suliformes; family Sulidae; genus Morus; species Morus bassanus. Next base: position 3,311,359 of record CM062577.1, on the reverse strand, counting down.
ATTCCAGAATGAGAAGGATGGTCCTCATCTCAAGACCTGCCATGGTAGCAATAGTCCCCAAAGCATTGAAAAGATATATTTTGCAATTTTTTGCAAGACGAAGGTTACATTTCATTAGCTTTTTATGGTATTTTGAGCCCAATCAATAAGCTTTACTACCTGCATCCTCTGTTGGCTCATTGAAGCTAACTGGGCTATCAGCTTTCTGTCTTGATACACTGTAGATGGGCAATCACACTTTATTTAATGACTAAAATGGACATCTTTGGTGATACCGGATTCTTCAATGAGATATGTAATTGTTCCCAGCTTATGCAGCTTTTATTGAATTATTATTGAAAACATAATTTCATGCTTGGTTAAGTGATAAATTTAATTCATTTGCTAGCAAGATACGGTAACAAATATGACATTACCAGTATTACTTCTAAGAAAAGAGAGGAGGTTCTGTACAGCTAGCCAGCAAGTATAAATTAGCTCAGCACTTGTTGGTTAGTGTTTCAACATGTACTGCTGATGGATTTAAAAGTGCAGGAAAAAACTTTTCCATCTAAAGTAGGTCAGCTGTGACCAAAAGTTGTCACTTAGTTGTAATATGTAAGTTGAGTCTTGTGGGTACATTACAATCCCAGTTAGTTTTGGTAAAATGGGATTGCCACTGGTCCTGCTTTTTGGTGGCTTCAGGACACGGATTAGTCATTGTCTGGGCAAAAGACTTGTGGCTGCTTATGGGATTTCATTAATCACAACTAAAAATTTAGCATTTTCCTTCATGTAGATGTGTGTGTATCTACGCACTACTTTCACAAATGCATGCAAAAGGCACAGGAAAAACTATCCTTTGTTAAACTGAAGTCAGTGAGACGTGTGAACATGGACTATGTGCAAGGTACACCCTCTTTTCCCTTTTCAGCACAAGATCCATGAGAAAGACTTATCTGGATGAAGCCACGGATTTCTTTATGCAGGACTGACAATAGTGCCGCTTCGAGCCGGGGATTGGACTAGAGACCTCCAGAAAGCTCTGGCAGCCAACATTGCATTGAGTCAGTCTGTTGAACAGATCCTGGCTGCTTTAATCCTAACTTCTCTCCAGAAACGTTAACTAGTATTCCTCTGCTTTAACACAGGCATCTAAGCATAGCCTGAGGAAATGCTGCTTTTCTTGGTAAGGAAAACCTAGCTTTCAGATATCTGCAGTTTAATGAAATTAATTTTCCCCCGTATTTCTTGAATATAAAGCAGTTTGGATTGTCTTTGACACCTGAGTAAATACATTGTAAATTAAAGGTAGCTAGACAAATTTTCAGTGAATTTGATGAAAAGGTTAAAGCATTCACTGGAAATGTATTTTTTTCGTAATAGATTGGAATTTACGGGAACCCTTACTGACTTTGAAATGACACCTGTTATTTAGCATCTGCAACACTACTTGCTTCAAATGTCATCATTTTTAGCTTACTAATTCAGCTGATCACCTTATAAACACAGTGAAATTGCATTGAATATACTTAAAATAATTTTATCTTTAAAAAAAGATTATTTAATTATTTTTGCAACTTCGCACAATGCAAACACATATTACAAGGTTTATGGCTTTGACTCTCACTGGCTGAGCTGGCAGCATTTAGTTTTAAAGTCCAAGTCACTTCATGTAGGTGAAGAACCAGAATTAGACACCGATATTTATGGTGCATCCCTAAAAAGTCAATAACACAATGAAATTATTAGGTCTTTTATGCCATGATTGTCCAAATTATGTTTTCTCAAGGAGCCCTACCTACCTACAAAATGTTTCATCATTTTTCTGCAAAGAATCTATGGTGATCTCTTTACTTCAGACAGCAAGATTTAGTCCTTTTGCTTTCTCTCTGCCTGAATTCCTGAAGCACCACTCACTGACTCTACAGAAGCCAGTAGGATTTTTATTCTGGCCTGTTGGTGTTTGCAAGCAACTTTTGGAGTCTCTTTTGTATGCGTTTGAGTTTCTTCATGACTTTTTGAAGTTGAGGATCCAACACACCTCACTGGCCTAAATGTTAATCTTTTTCATTAACCAAATTTTGCTTAATTTACTTTAGCATAGAATCTCGTGGCATTCAATGGAGTTGCTTTTGGCAATCAAAGGAAACTATTTGGAAGGGGATAGCAAGCAATAGTTGGTTCTAGTTGAGGAACCGGTGGATATGTTAAGTAGTATAAATACTGCTAGGGGGTAAAAAAAACTGATTTTGCCAAACACATTTGAAATAGAAAATAGCTTAACCCATAAAAAAAGAGCGTAACGTAGTGAAACTGTAGCTTTTAACTATTGAATCTATGTTTCTACAGTAGAAGTCATTGAGTGTGGGCTTGAGAAATCACTGGAAGTTAAAAAATGATTACTGAGTTGAACACAGTAATTTAATAAATTAGGGTAAAAAAAATTGAGAAATACACAAAATGTAACAAAAGCCTGGTTAAAAACTAAGATAGAAGTTAGAATTTTCCTGGCATGGAAAAGTCACTTAACAGCCAAAGTTCTAAATATAAGAAAATAAAATTTTTAAAAACCACACAGGAGATAGTAAATTCATAATTTCTACTGAGTGAGAATTGGCAAACCTCTTGTCAATAGCTATAAAATACCTTCTGTGTGGAAATATTTCAGGACATTAAAGGCAAGGAAAGATATTCGGCCCAATGCTTTTTGCCTCCAATATACAATTTATGTCAGCTTTATCTTTCCATTTTTTAAAACACTGGGTTTTTTCCATCTTCTCTTTAAAAAAATGGCCACACAGAAGCCAGGAATTCTAGTGAGACTAAACTTTTTTTGAAATAGAAAGGTGTGTCGCTGTCATCACTTTGTTTGATGTTATGCTGGCCACCATTTTGTGTCTTTGTTATCAAACTCAGTTGCTGCATGCCTGATATTATTATGTTCTCAACCAAAGTGAAAATATCTGCAAAAAAACTTTAAAGATATCTGAATGGAATTCAACCATCTTTCTATCTCTGCCTGTCGCAGGAGGAAAAACTACTCTTTTATCTTAAAAAGCCTTTGATTAATTGTTCCTGGTCTTGATATCCTTTTAGAAAAGGTTCTTTAAAAGTGTACGTAGTCCTTCTCTATTGATGAAGGAAGTGCTCCATGTAATATCACATTTTCTCATTTAAATACTTTCTCAGTGTTCTGCTTTTTTTATTATGTTTGCAGCTGTTTTAAAGCACCTTAGCTGAAGCCTTCAGAAGTAAAGTACACACAAATGCCCTTTATTAGCCTTTCTGGCTTTGTCTATCGTGATCCCCCGTAATTTTCTTTGAATGCATATATCTTTCTTTGATAGTTGCATATGAGATTGCCAGTGTGGCTCTCAACAAACAAGGGTGCGTTTTAAAGGATAAGCAGAGTGCCTGTGAAATCATTGCACTGCATTACTCTAGCTTATCTTTCTACTTTCATGGTCTGTAGTCCTCATATGGATTTATTTCCTCTGTGCTTGCACACAGCTTTGATAGCGCCTTGTACCCTTGCATCATTTGGCCTGCTTAGACTCACCATAAAGCCTTATACTTAAAGGATAATGTTCATGATGGGGGAAGTATACAAGGCAATAAACAGCTTTCGCAGGTGATTAAACACACTGAAGCAAAGCTGAGGCATTTGAAAACCCCAAAAGCAGTTTATTGTAGGCACGGCAACATGTCACAAAGAGGAGCTGTGCTCAACAAGCCACAACATTAAATAAAAGCTTTTCTTTGCCTTGTCTTGCAAGGACTGGGAAGTTTTGTAGTGCTGCCTTCATTTCACTGAATAGACCTTTCCTTCTCATTTTTAATAGTGTGGGTGGCTTTCATTGTGTCACATACAGTGTAACAGGAGATAGTTCCGGTGTAATTGCTTGGGATAAAAGCAGCGAAATGTCTTTCTTCAAATAGCTATGGAGGTTCTTGATGATAGTCCTTTCCTCCTCTCCTCACCCCACAAGAGGCCCCCTTCATTCCCAACTCCTTTTTTTTGCTCTTGCTACTACTGCCTTCATCTATGTTTCATGATTTGGTTTTTTGGTTGGGTTTTTTTTTATATTTTTACCTCTACTTTCCCCAGCACTTCAAAGTTTTCCTAACAAGAATGCTTGAGGCTGAAACATTTAGCCACTTTAAGGAGGAAGTTTGAAGCAGGAGGATTATGAGTCACAACATTTTTAATGCTAGGGAATCTCTGCTACACAAATAGTACTGCTGTTGTAATGATGAGTTATCTAAGACTGAACAGCCTTTTTTAGCAATTATAATTTACTAAACCATATGATCATCAAGAGTATTTTCTTTAAAATGTGATGAATCTCTCTTTTGTTTGTTCCAAGAGAGGGCCATTTGATAAACTCTTGCAGACTTCTGTGGGGTTTCCTATCAAATGCAGTGAATAAAACTGCACTTGCAATTTTTCAGCTTCAACTTACTGGCACACGTGATGGTAGTTGGATATCATCATGGCTATTTGTGCAAGTTAGACACTTAAATGATACTATAGTTAACTGCTGGCACAAACCGTGTGACAGAAGAATAAGTCATAGGTCAATAACCCTCATGGAAGACTGTAATTTTCTGTGAATATGAGTAGAAGGAAAGTTACAGTCTAAGGAAAGAATATTTAATATTTTGCAGTGGTTCATGAAGGCAACATTTTTGCTGTTTATTGCTGAGAATTGCAGCATAGTCTTTCTCATTTATAAATTAGACCTGGGGGCAGTATCTTCTATGAAAGGAATAATAGAAGTTTGGTAACTAGCTTAGATTTAAGCCATATGCTGTAAAAGAGAATTTATCAAATAAAGCAATAGTCAGGAAAAAATCTGGTTAGCAATTCCAGGTAGTAGTGGGCTGAGGTTTTGGGTTTTTTTTGTTTCATCTTGTCCCTTAATCATTTCTACAAGAGCAATGTGTTTTAGGGAAACTAATATTTACTCATTTATGCATACAAAAACATTCCAAAAGTGTTGTAGAAAAAACCCCTGTGTACATTACATTCTTCTCTCAGATAAATATAAATCCACTCTAATTCTGGATTTGCACCAGTATTACTGAAACACAAATCTATCCTTGAATAACTTTATCCATTGTGTCCCGTTAAGTTTATCTATGCCAAATCTCAAATCACTAAAATTATGGCTAAATAGGGAGAGGTGGCATTCCTTAGCCTCACCGAGAGCTGGCAAGCGCATTCGCGTCATGGCAGCCCCTTGGGGAATCTGTTAGAACCGCATACAGCTGAGTACACTGTTTTGTGACGACTCCTTGAGAAGGCAAGCTCAGAGCAGACACTGGTATTAGAAGGAAAGACACACATAGGAAAAAGGTGTTTCATCTACAGTCGCTGGAATACATTCAAAGGTAACTGCTCATCCACAGATTGTGCTGTACCATTGCGGGAAAACATGCACATATTGTGTCTGCGCAGGGCAGAAATGATGAAGTGCAGAGAGAGATGTCAGTCCCTGAATGAAAAAACAGAACTGGCAGTATTTGTGTGGATTTTCTGGGAAGACAGGTGTCATTTGAAGACGTGCTGAGGATTTCAACTGTCGCATTTGGAACAGGAATTAAGGCCAATGACAGTAAACATATTGACTTTCTTTTAGAAATCTCATTTCCCTCTAAAAGGAACATGAATTCTTTGTTCCCATTTCAGGTTAGGAAAGAAGCTCTCACAGACTGATTTGGATTGCTTCTCACAAAGGTTAATCCTGTTCTCCATTTACTGTGCTCTTGTCAATCTCTATAATGAATATAAAGTAAATATACTAAGGTAGCTTTTTATATTTATTGTATACTTTCGAATCTACTCAGAATAGTATGGAGAACTGATTTGAAAGAAATAGAATAGGATGCTTGTATTTTGTAATTTTTAAATGTTTTGAGCTAACCAAGGCTGGTTTTGTAAATGGATTTTCTCTTTTTTGCCAAAGTTGTAACATTTTTCATACACGAATTTGACTAGCGGGTTATACATAACTGAAAGCATGCTTTCCTGATGAGTAGTCGGAAAAGCCAGATGCTTTTAGTGGGAGTTTTTTGGTTGAAATAGATTTGGTAGGGCTCTCTGCCCCTATTGCACCTGCCATCAAAATATTTGTTGCTCATTTTAATTAAAAACATGAATTCTATTATTTTCTGCACTATGGGGATGAATATCACAGTAAAGAATATTTCAAGAGGAATAAAGCTAATCCATTAAAATCTTTTTCTGAAACAGAAGGCCATTTCCATTACAGAATTTTCAGAGGAAACTTTGTAGGAGTTCTGGGACCATATTTTTAACATAGTTACATACCTAACGAAGATGTACAAATGTTTTGAACCCCATTTTCATCAACAGAACTTAGTGCCAGAATGAGTCTATGTAGTTCAAAATCACTTCAAGCGTCTATTTGCATCTTAAGGACTGAATTAGTTTTCAAACTCTGTCCCCTAGACTTCTGTGAAGTAAATGGTCACTTAAGGCAGTATTGTCCTCCACTAGATTAAATAGACTTCTAATATTGTATCTTCATCTGAATATATTTTCAGTTCAGCCACAGTTAATATGAAATATACTGCATTTTGTATTTGCTGCATGAAAGGAAGATTGATTTATTTCAGGTAGTTTATAGACTATTTTATTATTCACATCAAGATCTCATCTATTCCCTCTGCATTCATATTTTATAGCACTTTAACTGATTGATTTGATTTGACCCAACACTTTCATGGCACCTTTGCCATGGAGGCTGCACACATAAAACACAAACCATTTACTTGATTAATTTCAAAACTATTTACCTGACCCTTGGGTTATCCTGTGAACTTCTGGCCTTTTGGTTCTGACCATATTAACCAGGCAAATGCAGGTAAAACACAAGTCCCTAGTCCCCAGGGGTTAATGCCTTATTCACTAACTTACATCATCATATTTACAGTGCTGTACACTACAATTGTATTCATCCACTCATCCATTCATACCAACACAGCAAAGACTTCAGAGTTTAGGCCTGAATTTGACTAATTTCCAAAGCACCTCTTGGTGCTTGTTTTTCTCTGTCTGGAGTGCTAGGAACAAGTCAGGTCTGGCATAAACGGTTTCATCCCCACCGAAGTCAAATGAACAATATTGGCTCTCGCCCATGTCTGAATTTGCCCGTTTTGTGACACAGAAAGGCAAGGTAAGTTTTTATTCCCAAAAGCTTGGTGGTTTTTCTGCAGAATCTGTGATAGTGAGGCAGAAGCAGAGCCTGGATCTCTGCTCCCACAAGCAGATGTTCTGCATTATCCTTCCTCAATATGAAACAATTTAGAACTCTACTGAACTTCAGACATGCACTGATCATTTAGAAACCCTTAATAAACTACTCACAAATGGAGCCTAGATATAAATTCTTCAGAAAAAAGGTCTTTAAATTGTGTTTAGAAAAAATAGCAAAGTAACTCTGGGTAGATTTTATGATTTTTTTCCCCTTTATCTGTTTTGTTTTCTTTTCTCCACGCTCCTGCATCTCACAAATGAAGAGAGTTTTGGCTTATCAGCACGTTATCAGAGGAATTGGTCCTTCTGGCAATAAAATTCCTACTGCTTTTCACAGTTGTGAATGATTCTCTTGTTGGAGTTATGGCTCATTCAGAACTTACTCAAGCTAAATTTACACAAGAACAATCTGGCGTTTTATGGTTGCTCTCATACATACACTTCATGTGTGCTATTTCCAATACAAATGCAAGCCTCTGCCTTAACTGTGTTACATATTACTACAGTAGGCCACAGTACTGCAGTCCCTGAAGTGAAGCTTGCTTAATGGGGAAGTTGTGCTGAAACACACATCAGAAAGGCAAATTCATAAGCTTTCATTGGAAAGACTAACACCTGTCCTGCTTACGTGTGTGAAATCCCATTCGCTTCAGTGGACTTTGGAATTCAGTGGACTTGGAATTGCACTGTAATGCTCGTGTATTACAAAAATAAGTACTAGAGGAATTCTTTGTTAGAAATTACTGCTATTCTCAAAGGTGTCATAAGCTTATAAAGAAATCACATGGTTAACCGTAATTTCAAGATAAAATTCATCTCTCTATATTGTTACGACTTTCAAACTGTTAATTGACATGCTTAGTTCTAGGTTGATTCAGTTAGTATTGATTAGGATTGCTACCCCAAGCTGTTACTTTATAATTCTCTTTCTAGATCAGGCCTCTCTTCTAAAAAATAAATCTAAGTGCTGGAATACATTCTTCAGCCAAAATCTTTACATCACAGGGATGAAAAGCTGATGGTGACTGTGTGTTTTCTAGGTGTTGTCTTTCTTTACAAATCTTATGTTTGATCTCTGGCTTCACTTTAGTTTACAAACATGCTAAAACTCTTTTAAATCTCAGAGAAAGGTAAAGTGAAGTTTCCAAATAACAGGTTATAAGTTCTCAACCTTTTTGCAGTAGCTGTGCTGAGGGTGGATGACTTATTTCTCTTTGACTGAAATGCTTTCAGCATCTGGCTTTTGCAAACAAAGGCCGTTCCGAAATGATTGTGTTTGGGCTATGACCGAAGCTATGCGGCTGTTACATTTACAGTACAGTAGATGTCAAATAACAGTCAAAGCAATTTGGCATCACGGGAAATAATAGGAGTGATTCTAGTGCTTTCTGTAAAAACCTTCAAATTCCCATTTCATTAAAAATTCCACTCTGCAGCTGGTAGCAGAGATTACTAGGTTTCACCATCTGTGCAGATTAATGTTTCCTAAAGGAGAATGAATGCAACAGATGAGATGGCTGGCTTTTCAGATAAAACAAAAACCCAAAGTAGAATCTCTTCCCTGACTCTTGCATCTTACACCTGTTTCCTTTTAATCACATGACTGAATTGTTTAGGACAAACAATTCCAGCTTTCCTTAAAGCTGATTAATTTTAAGATTGCAGATCACCAATATGTTTGTGGGCTTGTAACTATGTAGAATTAGTGATGGGAAGAGTTAGATTTTATTACAGATCAGTTGAACACCTTCTTTAGATGTTATTCTGCTCATGCCCAAGTAAAATGTCTTCACCCACACATGCACAGTGATCTAAAGGCGTCACGGTATGTGCTACAGGCTGGATTAGCAGTGAGAAGCCAACGTGGGGAAGCTCAGTTGCTTCAAACCCATGCTCCTATTGTTTTCAGTCTCATCTCTTTCTTTTCTACTGGCCATAACTAATCTTTCCAGGGGAACAAGCATGTGATTCATTTAAACTGCATTTTTAATCAATCCTATGTCACTACATATCTTACAATGTTACAATTTTCAAATTACATTAGCTTCATCGCACACCAAACACTGAAATAAATTTTTGGCAGTGATCACTGTATTAGGATGAATCAGTAAAATTAATAGTGTTTCTGGGTTTGCCAGGAAATGGGACCATTAATTTGATTATTTCTTGAGGGCGAAAAAGGAAAGCACAATAGGCAATTACGGTGACCTTGAAACATCCACCATGCTTACCAAGCCGGGCATCAGTCCCTGCCTGGATTTCCTGGTATGCAGGCATGTCTTCCCTGAAATAAAAGACATTTTGCTTTGTTCTTAAGCATACTGGCCAGCAGTCAGACGCTGGTATCTGCGACAAGGCAAGCCGTAGCCCGGTGGGGTCGGTCCCATAGAGGGGGCACGCAGCAGAACAGGGAGGGGGACGGCTGCCTCGCACAGAAGCAGGTATTGCCAAAGCCTCTCTCAGTGGCTGCCGAGTTCCATGTCGGTTCTTAAAAAAGAGCTTGCCCATGCACAAGGAACAGCAGTAGCACAGGGTATTACCATCCATATGGATTAAACATTAAAAAAACCCAACGCCCCAGAAACCAATTACTAATACAAACATGAAAGTGGATAATTAAACTCACTGGCAACATTGGTCCTTGCTCTCCCTTGCATTTTCCTTTTATTGAAACCCAGCTGTTCTTTGGCTGTTGCCAGGGGTAACCAGCAGTGACATTCAAGGTCATCGATGAAAAGCAAGCCTTTTCCCCATGAATATTTTCCACTTTTTCAGAAACTTGCATCTTGGAATATATTCCTTTAAAACAACATACTTTGGTCAATATAGCACTTGGGGTGGTTTTTTTTGTTTTATTTCCATTCACTGGGCTTCTTCGGTCAGACTGTTACTGCTCTTCCATGTTAATTGTAACAAGCGATATCCCAAATTGCTCACTGTGCAAGTAATGTCTCTCAGGAGTGTATTACAGTGTCACCAAAGCTGCTCTGTCCTCCTTTAGGACAGATTGGTGACGCCATAGGAGTGCACTTGCAAAGCTTCCCAGAGCTGCCGTACCGTCAGAGGTGGTGTGGCACCAGCAACCCTCGTCCCAGTTGTGTGTATTCTACTTGAGTAGCAGCAAGTCTATTCATTTTGGTATTTTGCATGTGTTATGGTTTTGTTTTCCCCTTTCTATATCGTTGGTGATTAATTTTTATAGTTTTCTGCCAAGCAAATAGTTTATAGAGTTCATCAAAGCACTTTCAGAGGAATAAAGTCAGAGTTTCGTGGGAAGATAGGGAAAAAATCCATTCTTTTAAATGGGAATGTTGTGGTGATTCATCACGCAGTTCTACTTTACATGATTTTGAAGAGGTTAGGAATATGCTGTGTGGTTTAAAATGGTTTTTATTCCGTTTTTTTATTCAACCTGTATTTGTCCATTGCTCATTTTACACTTTTTATGTAAATAAGCTGCCTGATTGTGAACTAGAGAGAAATGAATATTCTCAAATATATTTGACATTGACTGTGAGTTCCCCATGCATTTTTATTATTTTGTCAGCTTTCCAAACCCGTATTTTTCTCTAAAAAGATGCTGCTTCAGAGATGAATATCTGGGAATGGAGGAACCAAATTACGGCTTTGCTTAGGTGAGCATAACTCCTTTTGATGCAAGTGGGAGTTTCACTTGTTCATGTGGTGTGTGATTTGGAAGAGTGCGTTTTACATCTAGTTTGACCCAGATTTTCCTGTACTGCATTTGGAAAACAGAGGGAACAAGCATAGCAGACAAGTCGTATTCGGTACCTACCCTGACCTGAGAGCATAATTTTCAAAGTGTTTTGCAGCCAGCAAGTTGAAGGTGAAGAGAGACCTGTCTGCTTACCTAGGAGGGAATTCTCTCTCCCAGACTCAGCACAGCTTTTTCAGGGCTGCTTACGTGGCCTCTAAAAGCACTGGAAGTGGTTTAGGCTGGATTATGGGAAGTGCAAATGACAGTACTTACCTATTTTACAAGCAGATTATGATGATTAAGTATTAATTGCTTGCAGTGTAGGTGGAGAGATTTTAAAACTCACCAGAGGGCTTTACAGCTTTCCTGTGAAGCCTCCTTGATGGATAAATGTCAGACCCCATCTTAGCAGAACAATTGTCACCATCAAAATATTGCCAAATTGTGTGACAGCTGACATGGCAGGCAGCGTGCCTGGATCGGAGCTGGGGACTCCAACTAAAAGAGAGGTAGCTGTAGGGTGATCCGTGCTGAAATGTCTCTGCACCGGGGTGTGTCAGCAGAGGGATGAAACCTGCACCACAGATGGAGCAGGAGGTAAGAAGGGGCTTATACACACAACCCAGCATCCCACAGCAAGAGTTTAAGATGGACGGGATTGTCATACTTTATAGAAAATACTGGCATTATTTTAATTTTTGCACGTGCATATTCATAGCATTCTCTAAGTGCCAGGGACTGAAAGGTGCCTGTGAAGCATTCAGCCTGGGTTTTGAGAGAATGCAGAGAAATTTTTTGGAAGCCCAAAGCAGTTTTATGGATTGTTACAGAAATTCACAGTGTATAGCTTAATTGGAGGACTGTTTGTGCCTCACTGCGGGAGTCAAGGCTGCTCTTCTCTTTTGTTTTATCTTCCTTCCTTTCTTCACTTCACAGTCTAAGTACCTGCAGTGGCTTTCGAGTTAATTTGCATCCTGCAGAAGGTAAATGGCAGAAACTATTTCTTACATTACTGCATTAGAACTGACTGCTGGAAGTTTTGCAAGGAAATCTTGTCTCTCCTTATTCTATCAGGAGAGAGACATATTACTTTCAAATACGGCTATTATATATTACCTGTGAGGTAGCTTTTCTCTACGGGGCTTCACCTTCCACTCCCACCTGGACGAGGTGGACATTTACAGCTATCAAAATGCGCTTGTTTCATGCTACAAAAAATAATTAGTTGGACAATGGAGAAGAGGCTTGTTGCTTTGAATTTGCATGTGTGATAAATCATCCCACAAGCCGTTCTTCCAGCATGAGTGTTTCTGAGATTGGGCCCTGTATTTGGAAAACGACTGATAAATACTCTTCTTTCAGCACCTGTGATTTCGGAACAATGAAGGTTGCTGAAATGTAAGCTCTTCTGAAAACGGTAATTTTTTTACGTGTCTAGGAAATAAAAGGAACTAGCAGCTTTTGATGGTCAGGGCAACAATTTCTGCGTGCTTTTGAAATTTCTGGAAAATATGTGCATACTCTGTTTTGTTCTGCTTATGGTTCCCACACACAGGTGGCATCACTGGTAATATGTGTTAGGAGAGCTACTCCGCTGGGCAGATTTTGAAAGGGTGGGTTCAACATTAGTATAAACTCAATTAACTCTAGCATATTTTGATTTGCAGAAGATTAATGGATGTCTATAAGGCCAAAACCACCTTTTTCTCCTTATACAGATTACTGCATTTATTTCAATGCATTTTTCAAATAATAATGAAATATCAGGACATGACCCAGAATCATCTTACAGTTAGCTATGAATACAATTCTATCAAATGCTTTGCTCATTATTACAGACTTTCAGTAGAACTGAAATTTTCCTGCAATATATCCACAGATAATTTGACACAAACTAAGCATCTTTGCTGACTTGTGAAACAAGACGTTCTCACATATCGTGCCTTTTGTGCCACTACCCTCTTTTTAACAGGATTAAGAAATCAATCATTGTGCTGTCAAGAGAGTGTAAATATTTCAAAAGATACTGTGGGATATTTCTGGCCAATACTTCATTCAGAAATGAAAAGTATGCTGACCGTACTCCAGGTTCATGAGTTGGAACCGTTACACATCTCTCACATTCAAGGAAGTACTGTTTAAAATACAATCCATAGATGACTAATTAGAAAAAAATAAAAACCCAAAGCATGAGTTAAGCCTGTTTGAAATCCCTAAAGTATAGACATTTACTCATGTAAATCCAGGGATATATGGCTACAGTTTTACCATGACACTATAGGTTTACATTGTTCATTGAATTAATACAACGCTAAAAAATTCCCAGTGCAGATACGTTTAGAAGTGCTTGGGCTAAACCTGTCATATTACTGAGCTGACAGACTTCAGCTTTGTTGAACATTCACAAACCAAACCTATTTTCTCACAGCTCTCTTGAACGCCAGAAATCTGTGTTTTTAGAGTATTCCCATAAGAACCTGTTCCACTTCTCTGTTCATCCTACCACTGACTAGATTGTTTTATGCTCAGCTTCTTTTCGGTAGACAATTGACTGATTAGCTAATCAGAGAGTTAGTTACAGGTATGCCTTCTCGGAACTACAGGCATTTCTAGAACAGCATATTTGCCATTTTTATACTTTCCCCTAATATTCCAGTTAAAATTGGTGAACCTGATGCACATTCCCACGTACCCACTTTATCCCACTTAAAAATAGCCATGCTGTTACTGTGATCTCATAACAAGACAGATTTGGAGCATTCTGTATCAAATACAGTGAAAGCTATATCAGTAATAAATATGTTGTTCAAGAATAGACACGTTCCAGACTCGAGAAAGTGGAACCATAAGAGGAGAATGTCAAGGGAGTGTTTCTATTTCATAAGCGGAGGTTTATAAAGAAATACAGAGAACAAATACAGTGCAGGGAAACACAGACAAAGAGGAAAGACAGAATGGGTTTTCAGATAACGGGAGAGAAAGCTATTTTAAGTGGCCACGCACACTGACAAATGAACAAGTGCTTGATGGAAGTGTTCTGCTGGTTGTGTGGAAAACTGTACTCTGAGCATTTGCAACTGCCTCTCAAGGCAGAAGCTTGACTAGCGGAGTAGTCTTTTATATAACTTTTATATATGTATCCTGCTCCACCTGAGCTTGTGTGCAGCCTTTGCAGAAAGTTGTCATTACGTAATCCAAAATCACTTCAGTGCTTAAAAGTGTAGACCCTATGCCAGGTGCAGTGAAATGCAGTTGAAACATTCACTGCGGGGGCTGTTCCTGCTGTCTTTGTCTTGCATCAAGGTTAAAGGCACAATAGCAATCTGCAAAAGGCAAACTATTCCCTAATCAGCAATTCAGTTTTTAGAATTCTGGCCTTGAAAACGGGAAAATATAAAGGAGGGCTTATGAAAAATAGAGGGGAAATTATTGAAAAGCAGCAGTACACAGACAGATTTGGGAAAAGGGGACTGTTATCCACCCTTTACCCATCATTCAGGCTTCATTGGGGCTGCATCTTTATCTGCTGAGTGAAGAAGCATCAGGAGAAGCTCAAGGGAAAACCCATCTGCAGAACAATTGTCCTTTTTTTCCTTCATTTCATCCATTTTCAATGAAGCTTTACAGACCCAGCACCAACAGTTTACAAGTAAGAGGCTTACCCTTATCTCCATTCCTTTTGAGAACTGGAAGGCAACTGCTGATCTGTAATCATGTTCAGCCTCCTAAGGGGAGACAACTTCCTACCTCCAGAACAGACCACCAAAGGTATCAGTAAATAAGTTCGTGAGTATAACCCATTTCTAAACCTTACATCCAGTTCTCAGTCCCTGTGTCCACACAGGAAATTATCAGGTGTCACATCTGAGAATGTAACACGATACCAAAGGGTCTAGTGCTAATAGCACATTTCCCACCTGAATAGATGGACATTGAAGATACATTTCTTACTACCACTGTCTTCTCAAGTACTTCTTCAGACATCTTGACATAGCAGCTGAGCCCATCGTAATCAGCTATAAGAACGGTCCTGATGAAAGTGTCCCTTTTTACCTGCATGATCAGCTCCTTATAATCCAACCAACCAGTACATTTTCTCATATTTGTACAGGCAAAGGGAGACACCACTGTAATAGCTAAAAAGCCAAGGGCATGCCACTGAGACACTAGTGGCAAATCACTGCCTTCTTGAGCAGATTTGTCCTGATAGGCCTATACAAAAATCAAGAGAAGTAAAACCATGACTTTACACACTGCATAGCTGCCACATTACAAGTGATGAAGGCAGGAAAAAAAAAAAAAAACGACCCACCAAACAGAAAGAAAGAGGAGAAATCAAGATTGCTGGGAACTTTTCAGAGCTGAGTTGGAAAAATAAAAAACACCACTATATAAGTTTGGCACCATAAAAGTTCCCAGCTAGTTCTGGAAAATCATAGAATGATGAAACAGCAGCTGCCTTGGTTTGGAGGGGCACTGGTGAGCTGAAGCTGTGCGCATGTCGTCCTTGGTTTTGCCATGCTCATGGCAGATAGCCATCAGCTGAATGTTCTTATATTTGTCCATTTTAAAAATGAGTATTTCCTCCATGAAGAGTGGAATTAATTGGAACTCTGCACATGAAAATGTCAACAGTCTGATTCATCCGGTGGCCTGCTGTGCAAATAATTTTTTCTCAGTGGAGCTGGATGTGTGTTGCCTGTGTGAGCTCTCATTCCCTTGTAGACCTTCCAGTTTCATCTAAACTTGTATCAGACTCTTTATGATATGTTTTCAGATATCCAAGCAGGTGTTTACAAAGGAAGCCCGCATTTCTAATAACTGGTTTGAAAAGCTACATATACTTAGCCATCTGTTTTGCCTACAGCACCATTTATATGTATTTTCTTTATCACTACTTCCTCAGAAAGCTAGTCTGTTCTTATCAGCATTATTTTTCAGAATATATTTATATTGGGATGCTCTCCTATGCATTTGTATAGGTATACTTTCTGTACATATTCACAGAGTATCCAAAATAAAAACCCATTGAAAAAAAGTTGCACTTAACACATGATCCCAGTTTTTGCAGTGCTGTGAAGTCACAACACTCTCATTAGCAGTACTGCTGAGATCAGAGTCTGGGCTGATGTGTTAAAGAAGGAAAGGGGAGCAGAGCTGAGCACCAAAAGCACTAGGGGGTCAAATCATATATACATCAGTGCCTCCAGTACAGACATTAAGATTACTCCAGATTTATACTACTAGAAGTAAAAGTAAAATTTTCAGTTCTGTGGCTTTCGTCCACTGTTCTTTGTGCTCATCTGTACACTGCTAGCATTCTGTAAGGCAGTCTCAAGCATCAGGCTGAGAAATGCATTCCAGAGTGAGCTGAGGTGGCAGACAGCTACAGGAAGGATTTTAACAGTTGTTTAAAAAAAAAAAAAGGATAATGGGAGCAGTCTCTTTGGGAAATAGCTTTACATATTTCATAGCACCTGGCTCAATAGTGGTGATGCCCAATCCATGTTAGCAGTCCCTAGACACAACAGAAACAGAAATAGTGAGCAGCTGCTTTGTGGAGACCACAAACACATCATTAAAAATTAAAAAAAGGTTCAAGGATTGTATAATGGAGATTACCAGAAGTACAGCAATATTGGGGCAGTTCTCATAAATACTCTTGCAGTCAAGCTCCTTAGATATGATGCTTGTTGTCCTAATTTGATTCCCATAACTTCTCTTAACACAAAGCAAAAGAACACCGAGACGTTTCAGCTTGATATTATGGGAGGGTTCTCACCTGAAAACAACCTGAACATATGCTGGGAAGGCTGAATAATATCTAAGGGTCACATTGTCTTTTCTGGAGTCATGGCTAAAAGAGGGAAACACATGAGAAAAAGCCATCCAAAACTGTTTTCACATAATTTTTCCCAATTCCCTCTGACAAATAATGAACACAGGGCCTGTCCTTCAGTCTCATTCGAACCTGAAACTTTATGAATGCTGGGTTTTTTGATAGGAGGACCTTTTGAGATACTCATCTTGGATCTGTCTCAGAAATTCCTAAACTGGGGTAATCTACCCTGTTAAGAGGGTTAAAATAGAGTCAAATATTTCTCAGCTCTGCCTGCTCCTTCTGTTTCATCCTGCATCTTTGAAGCAAATTAGTTGAGATAACAAAACTGAAAAACAGCAAGCACTATAACTTCCCAAGATAAAGCAGCATTGTTTCCAGGTTGCACCTGCTCCACCGGGTTGTAAAAATATAAGCATCAGAGCAATAATACTGTTTATTGCCCTGAAAAGCATTGATGCCTGACGCCAGTGCTTTTCTGGGGGGGGTGAATGGGAGAGGGAAGAAGATGCATGAGTCAGAGCGTGCGCAGGCTGGGAGGGGAGCCCTGCTTGGGGCTTCAGCTTGATTGGCTGCCATCCTCAAACCTGGCAATAAAGTTTTACAGTGGAGAATAACTGTAGGGTTGGGAAGATTCAGTAGGAAATAAACTGCTGATGAAGCACACAGGTTAGGAGTTTGGAAAGTAGAGTGACAATATTTTGTCTGGATGAATCTATAGATTTTTCTCTGTCAGGCTTCTACCATGAGATAGAAATTGGCCCCAAACCAAATCATCTGAATCAAACAGGCCAAAGTCTCAGTGGGTTAAAATCAAACTCTGCCTAGCTTTAATAAGCAAAAAGCGTAGCTCATCTTCACTGACATTTTCCTTTGCTTTTAGTTTAACAAGAACTGGATTTTTATGGGACTTTTTTTTAACTTAGTTGTCTTATTTGCTTTTTAGTATGGCTGAGTAAAGAATGCTTGAAACGTGCACTGGAACCATATTAAAGTTTAATGAATAAAGTGCTAGAGTACCACAGGTTTAGTGTTAGGCTAAAAATGTTAGGTCTGAAAAGAGAAGACCAGATTTCCATTTTTATTTACTAATATAAAGACTAGCATTAAAAATTAATCCAGGATTCTATTAAGGAATACTTTGTTGTTCGAGGAAAAGATAAAAATGGGAGGGATGTGCAAAGGGTCAGTGAGACAAATGTGGCGTGGCGTAGACTGGCTTAGTCACCAGAGAAACCAGCTAGTGTAAATTTATTCCTGATAATGCAGAACTTCAGAAAAACTTATTAGTTTTGTAAAAGAATCTGTTCAGGTCTCTGTTCATTTTTAATGCCTGACTTACAAAGCTTGCCAGCAGAATGAATAATTACTACCATTCTGCTTTTGTTTGTATTTCCTTATAGTCCAACATATTCCGCACCATCAAGATGAGCCTCAAACACCAGTAATAAATTAAACTAGTTGCCATGGCACCTTTATTGTTTCTATGGATTGCATCCTGTTGGCACTAGACTGATGGTACAAGAAAAAGAAAAACGCCTGTGTTAAAAGCCATGAGGGGAGAGTTAAAACTTTCTGAGCACCTGAATTTGATTCAAATGCTGATTCAGGTTTAAGTCAAATTAAATGTTACTTGTCTGCTCTGAGCCGTCCCAATAGCTCCAAGTACTGCCGCTCAATGGCTTTGTTTCTACAGTATTCACCCACAGCTCTGAGAAAGGGAACCAGAGTCCAATTTAGCCCTAGATGTGTATTATAACAAAAAATTCATGCTACCCATGGGCAGAGTTGTAGAGGCAGGATAGCAGAACCTGTGCCTATCAGTATATCCTTACTCAGAGGAATAATATCTTACAGGTTATCTTGCCTCAGGTAACAATCCCAAGGTATTGAAATATCTTTTCTTTTCTGATAGGCAACTTGAGTATCTCCCTTGAGAATTTTGCAGGTTGTTAATTATAAAAAGGCAGTAAAATTGTAAAGGGAAAGACCAAGACTGTGGTCCTGGATTACACCACTGAGCCATAAGTACCATATAACTAGAGTTATGGGGAGAAATTAATAGAAAATTGAAGCTGAATATCAGGAAAAACTTTCCAACAGCGCGAGCTACTAGATGATGAAGGAGTCTCCCCCGGGAAACAGTAGATGCTGTTTGTACTTGAGAGTCTCAAAACTGAGCTGGACAAAGTGTTCTACGAGGAACCATCCCAAAGAAGCCTTGCAAACCAATCTTTTTTCCTGATGTACGCACAGCACTCGGAGGGAATATGAAAGTCACTGTGGCCTTGACAGGAAGTCCCTGTTCCTTTGCTTTCCTTGTCAGTGATGTTCTTTAACTTTGTTATTATTTGGTTGCTCTCTCACTGTACCAATCAATGGTTGCTGCAAGAGGAGAAGTCTTCATAAACATGCTGGCACATGTCAGTGTCCATTATGCACAATAGAATGCATTTATTTTTCAGTCAGAAATTTCTCTCACCCCTACTTTATTCGTTCTCCCCAGTAACATAGGTCTTGTAACATTCATCTTGAATGTTTTAACCTAAAATATTTAAGTGGGCTCTACAGCATTTTTCAGAGCAATTTTTGTTTTTATTAATGACATTCCAAAAGCAGTTTATTACCATCTATATGCATTTCTTTCATGTCTGGTTTCTGCAGGTCTAGCCTACACAGCACAGGATGTGACAGTTTCTATCTGGTTTTATTTTTATTGCTGAATACAAATGTAGAGTTTGTCTGTGAATATTACTGCTGCCTTGCAGCTCTGGTAGTTTTTTATGCTCTGTCTTTTTAATGATTATGTGTAGTTTTTCTTCTAAATGCCTTTTCTACTGTTTACTGAAGTTGTGAAGTATTCACCGACTTCTTGAGATGTAAGCAATGCATAAGGAGGAAAGGGGATTTGATTATTTAAATTGCATGGAAAAATATGCATACTGTCAAAACAAAGAAGAGTGTAGGATTGTGTTCTCACACTCATAAAAGTCAGGAGTAACTGCATGGAACTAGTGGACTGATATCACTGCAAACCCAATTTAAATATCAGTAAAATCAGGTCTACTAATTCAATATACAAGAATACTGTAGTTTTAAAGATCACATTTTATTGTGAAAACTATTTACCATTTACTTACCCTACTGTCAGCAAAGCTCAAAGTAATTAAAACTAGCATAAAATATTTTCCAAATCCCGGTTACTTTTTTTCATTTAACAACACTTCTTACAATCAATTTCTCTCATTTTGTGTGGATTTTTTCTGCAGTAGTGATAGCATTTTACTATTATTGTTTTTAATATTCATTATTGTGAATATGAAACTGCACAGATGGGCAAGGATCTCAGGAAATGTTTTCATATCAAAACTGGTTTTAAACTTTTCTTATTAAGCTGTATATTTCAAGTTGATTGAAGCGTACTAAGGTTTGGGTTGGCTTGGGTCACACAGCATAAATTGAGCAACGCAGTTCAAAGTACTCTAGATTTATACTAGTGCAACCGAGTTAATGATGTGATTCCTAAAGTGGGATTCATCTCCTGTGACTGTAACCATCAAGTTTCACTTAGGCTACATCAGTGCAGAGAGATGGGCATTTCCAGAAGTAATTCATCCTACTCTAACCTAGCCGTCAAAGATAGGTGAATGAATTACACTCTGTAGGCACCCCTTGCTCTCCTCTAAGTATAGTGGTAGACAAGGCTATTAGTTTAAAGGAGACGACGAGGTATTAAAAAGCAAAAATAAGGCAGGATGACTCCGGGTCCCAACATCGGAATAAACTGCAAAAAACAAACGAGACAAACTCTTTTCTCAGAAAAAAAATCTTTTAGCCTTCATTTGGCTGATATTTATGTAACTGCAGAAGCATTTAGACTGCATACGAGAGAATTGTTGCAACTGGTTAGCTTTGCTCTACCACCTTCCAGCCTTTGGGCCCCAGTGGTTACAGGCCCGGCAGTACTGTGCAGCGCAGCATCATACAGCCCGGCATAGGGTTATTTTAGCTGAAATGACTCCCTGAGCTGCACACGTGTGCCGGGAGGTGCTGGTGTTACTCTACAGCCTGGTTTTAAATCCTGACATAGAAACAACTCTGAAATATTATGTAACTGGGAGAAAGGACTTAGGTTGATTTAGTTTGTTTTTTTAAATGATCCAGGTTTTGTTTATTAATAATTTTATATCATTGCTGATGCGCAGTGCAGCTTATAAGAAGGCAAACTATTTATGTTTTCTTACAGTTATCTCAAGTAAAGAAAAGATAGCATTGAGGCTCATTTGATTATATTATACTTCTGTAGTTTAAAAGATTTTCCAATTTTATCTATTTATAAAATTACTTGAAGCTGAGGATTAAAGAGAAAGGTTTAAAGCAGAAAAGCTGATTTAAGACTGAAGATCTTTCTTAGCAGCATCCATTTAAAGTTAATCTTTGATCATCTGTGAAGCTGATTACCTAACATATAAAACCTATAAAAATTATCCTCTTTTATTATGCAATGCAAATATTGTATTCTTTCAAATTCAGTTGATCGTGACTAATATTCAGAAAATCTGTTAACAAAACAGTAGTCATAAATGTTACAGAGAGCTACAAACAGACCATGATGGAAGGAGGCAGAAGGATAGTGAAAAGCTTTGTCATTGTCACTCACAGCAGTGAAATAGCATTGTAGGATCACAGAGGGGGCTTGTAAGGCAGACATATAGTTCTCCCAAGATAGTGAAGGGTTTAATATTTAGACATACTTGACAGAGAACATACAAGAGGTCCATGATATACTCTTACAATCTATCTATTGATTTCACATGCTCTTCCATTGGATATTAAATAAGCCAGATACCCCTCTGCGCATCATTGCCAAAGCAAAAATAAAAAAGTATGTTCAGCTTGCCAGATGTTCTTATTGGGCCTCCTGAAGATTTGCTTCTTGCGTTCACCTCAGTAACCGTGTGATGCCAGCTAACTCAGGTTCTCTAGTCCAACTATCAACAATAGTACCAACACCACCACCATCCAAAGGCAAAGACCACCCGTATAATCTCTTAATAGCAGAGCTCCTAAAACTGCTGTACTTGGTGTCTCTGCTGACCGTTTCTGCCTCTTGGAAATACGCTTAATCTGAGAAGGCTTACACAGCAAGTAGGAAAACTTTTCCGAAATTTTCACATCCTCAGACTTACGGTAATCAGAGGGGTTTTCGTATAATCTTTTACTTTATTCCCACAAGCCAAGAGGGGAGCGGGGGGAGAAGATGGGAATCAAGGACAAAACTACTGATGATCAGAATCCAGCAAAAATTAAGCAATGTAAGAGTCATTTCTCAGTTTATAAATCACTTTGTGTCCATCTCTGCACTTTTATTTTATACGCGTTTCTTTTTAAATGATGTAAGAGCTTTAAAAGTCTTCTCTGCTCCCATCCTATTTGTGTTCCAGAGGTTCAGTTAACAGTGCACAATGCCAAGTATATGTAAGTCCAGAACAGTCTTGAACAGTTAGGAGAGCTGTGGGGCATACTTTTATCTATACCTTCGTAGCGCTTATCTGTTGTTTTCATATACAAAATTAAACAGAGTACATGAAACTAGGCTTATCGTTAGTTTAGCTGGAAAACAAAATTTTGCTTGCCACAGATGAAGATTTCACATTATCTAGCTATGAAACCTTTCCATTTGATTCCTCTATTAAACCCTGATGAGGTGTTTGTTATGCCTTCTGTCACAGAAACCCATCACACACGGGATTTGTGTTTCGTGTCTATTATGTGCCCCCTAGCTTGAAATTAAGGGTAGGCTTAGTTAGTTTTGTATTTAGGCAAGCTCTGGATATCCATTTCGGGGGGGGGGGGGGGGGGGGAATCTATTTTCAACATCTAATTTGGACAAAAAAGGCTAAGTGTAGGATATTTCTGGGTAAAATGTGTCACTGGCAGATCAGTCATGCCATTTGCAAAGTGTTTTCACATTGTCTGAAATTGCAGCTGTTGAGGTGATTCTAGAGAAAACCACTTTGCTCATTAAATGTGGCTTCACTGGCACAAAAATCTGTCCTGTGGAGTGCATTTTCTGAACTCAGATAAAATTAGAGGTTGCACTGGTGCAAAGATCCAGCGAAGGGAATCCAACTGCAGGACTTGGTGGTAGGTAGTGTGCTGCTTACAGTCCTTCATCCACTGAAAACATAGAAGATGGGTGGTTCCCAGGCAGTACTTACTGTTTCAAGAACTGAATTTTTCATATGAATAAGTCACTTCTGCTACTTATTCATGCTTGATCTTTGTTTCTTTACGATTTTAGGAGGCTTGGTATCAATGAGCATTAAATTCAATTTTGTGGCATTTGTAAGACATTTCTCAGAAAAAATGCTACTCAATGCATAAGGTTACTGGCACATCAAGAACAACGATGTACTTCTCTTGAAAATAGATATCTATTTTCTAAACAACTTGGACTGTTTAAAGAGTTTGTGTTTTAAATAGCCCAAATTACACTGTTTGCTTCCTTAGAGAAATAAAATCTAATTTATAGTAATTAAAGTACATTAACCTGATTAAAAATTATCTCCATCATCCTGTATTTAATACCTAGCAGCTTCGTTGCCGAGACAGTATTGGTTTACACTGAGAAGGGATTGCCCTGTCAAACAGGCATGTTCAGCAGCAAATAAAATGGGGGGAATTGGAGAAGTTGAAAGTGAAAAAGGAGCTGGTAATTTTAGAAGTGGTTATTTAATTTCCTGTGTGTTTATCTGGCCAGCAATAACAGTTTCACGGGAGGAAAGGAAGACTATCCTTTAGAAATTACTTGAAGTACTGGAGGGTTTTTCCTCTGAGATGACGACTCAGGGAAGATTCTTGAGCATGACACGTAATCAGAACAAACTAGTGGAGGCTCAGAAAGCTCCATCCTGTCCTGGTACAGCTGTTTTACAGTGGCGTATAGGAGCAACGCATTTGGCTTCAACTTCCATATCTGCACTGACACCCAATACAAAAAAAAGGCAACTGGAGTAGTGGCAAGATTTTCGAAGTGGGTTAACCTCTGAACTCCAAAAGAAATTTAAACGTGTTAGAATCAGTTATTGCTGGTTTAGCACATCTTATTTTTGTAAGTGGAACGACCAAGTGGAAGATGTGAAATACGGCCCTAGAATATCACTTCTTTAGATATGAATAGTGCTGCGGGATCTTTCTGGAAGAAAACACGTATAAACCTGTGAGTAACTACCATGTGTTAAATATGAGGCATATATTATGAACTATTATCACAAAAAGTTTTATGATCATTTTGGAAAGAGAAGAGGTATTAATCTTTGTTATTTCAGTAAGGACAAAAATCTTTAAACCTTTTAGATTCACATTCCAACCTTCTGTATTCCTTCTGGAATTTAGAAGTTAGGCATTTTTCTACTGAACACTAATAGTTGTTGGAGCAGAATCGCTACTACGCTCCACCGCAACATTGCATGCAACCCCATATAATTCTTTCCAGAGGACCAAATTCTATGGATTTCAGCCTTGCAGTAACCTTACAAAATCAGAGGCATTACAAATATCTGAGTTGAATTCAATCTACTATCTAATTAAGTTGTTACAAAATTTTCTTGGGAGAGAGACGGCAAATAGGTTGAAGATATTTTTGTCCTCTGCAGTTATCTACTAACTGTAACTCATGGTTCGTGTCTCAAAGGAATTGAAATTCTGCATTTCGAGTGAATTGGGAGTTCATTAGTTAAGAAACAATATGCCATTTCCCAGAGTCATATATGCTACATAATGTAGAATGTATAAGGAAATATATAACCTTATAGGTACCTATTTTTTCTAGATTTCAGTTTGCAGTGAGTAAAAAGGAAAGTGCAGTGTACCCTTATACCTTATAAACTTGATGTATATTAAATATAAATCATTCTCATGCATCATATGCTACTTTTTAAAGGAAAAATATGCATTAAAAAGATTTGTTCGATCTTAGGTCTACCTTCTAGCATCAAAGATCAATGTGCAGTCTGATTAAGTTGTGCTCTATAGATTTCTGCAGTCAAGTTCATCAAAGAACCCATTTCTCTTCCTCTAATGATGCTTGAACCTAAAGTTCTTCTCTGAAGTACTTTAATTTTCACTTGGTCATTACAAGAAGACAGTGACTTAATGAACTGCAAATAGGAGAAGAAAGTAACATAAATCATTTTTGCATCCTTTTTTGTGGTATTAGCATAACTCTTCTTTCATCATTTTAATGCCTCCAGTGATTTCGCCACATATGATGGTAAAAATTAAATTATACTGCATTTTTTGCAATCCAGTACACCAATAAAAATATAAAATCATTAGAATAATCAAGATAAATTAATGTCAGCAAACTGTAATATTATTTGACATTGTGCCACAGTCACTGTTAGAGAGAGTTTCCTGCTGAGATAAAAGTCACTAAACATTCATCATAAATAATCAGTAAAAAATTTGTCATCTATTCTTCTGTGAAGACCTTCCCCAAGACACTTATTTAAAAAACAGAAGCCAATGGTTTCTTGCCTTAGCGCTTCTGACTGAAGGTAATATTCAGGACTCAAAAGTGAGATAGTAATTTAAGATGTTTTCTTTCTGGCCTCGTTTCTGGCTTCTCACCGTGCATACTTTTGTATAACCTTAAAAATATTGTTGCCATTATATTTTTCTAAAATAGAAGACTAAATCAGTCATGCAAAGAATATACCTGAAGATGTAAAAACAAAATAAAAGCGTGAATCATATCAAAAGGTAGTAAAAAGCAGACTGAAAGGACAGAAATAATTGCTGGTGCAATTTTTCTCAGTTTAGTGCACTTACGCTGATCTTGAATATGTCCCGCTATGTGTTCAGTTTGGAGCCCCCAGGAAGGGAGGATATAGGAGGATTTGCCTGACAACAGTCTGATGTGCTGATCAAAGCAATACGTAAGCAGTAAAAAACACGGAACAGGTGCTTGGCTGGTTTTTGGTGAGCCCGTCAGCCCTAGCTGCATGGACCTCCCAGGTATTTCAGAGAAAGAAGCTTTGTTTCAAAGTCATTAAAACATGTCTAAAAATTTTGCACTTCAGGGTTGTGTGGAAATCTGTAGAACATCAACAGAGAGAGGAAATGCCCATATTGTAGGAGAGTGCTGCGGAAGTGGTAATACTGTTTCAAAAGAATTATAAGGAGTGTGAAGCAACCACTACTCCTGCAAAGGGAGATCTTCGCTGGTCTACCTTGTGAATTGCTACTTCCAGAGAGGGGAAGAAGGTATCAGAAAGTAAGGTAGTTTTTGGATTTGCACCAGATCTGGGCTTGTCCAGAATTCAGAGTTTGTTCAGCAAACCACTGAACTAGGCAGCACTTTTGGTCCTCGGCTGCGTAGGTAGCAGTCACGTAGGAGATGGATGGACCTTCTCGGCTCAGACAAAGAAGCTTCGGCTAACTCATACTGGTGAAAGCAGGACAAAGTTTGAGCGCACCAGCCACAGCACAGGGCATTTGAGGTTCTAGTGCTGGCTGGAGGTTTCCTAGTTGCTTGGCACATGTATCAAGGGTAAAGCAAGGAATTGCTCCCAAGGTGCTCAGCAATGGCTGGATCAAGCAGAGAGGAGTGCAGAGCAGTCCTGTCACACAGGCCAGGGTTTTGTATTTAGTACAAAAAGTACTGCATGTTCTGAAGGAAGCTAAAAAAACACCTGAATGTCTGAAAAGCAGAAAGGAGACCCAAGTACACGAAATGCATACAGCAGCTATTTACAGCAAGAAATGGTATAGGGGTGGCCACAGGCAGCACAGAGCAGTCCTCGGGCGGCTGTAACCGACTCAGTTCACCCTGCTTCCACTCTTCCCTCTCTCACTCCCTTCACTGAAGTGCACAAAGGGCATTTAAACCAAAGGTGACATTTTCTCTGCCCTTTTTACAAATTTTTTTTAATGTTACACTAGTTTTGCATCCATATTTTTGTTTCTACAATCTGCCTCTTTATTAATGACAAAAAAATATTTCTAAAAAATCACATTATTAGTACATTCTCAGTACCAGTGGAGTGCTTGTTTTTCTTCTTGAGTGTTGATTGTAGGTGATGAGGTCCTTGCGCTTGCCGTGTTCTGGAAAGGCTCTGACATATATGTCTAAATAAAAATAATATTTATGGTCACTGGAGCCTATTAAACTTTTAAAAAACTGAAATTAAAAGCTTGAATTAATTGCAAATGAATGATTCAAGATCGTCATTTACACTTTTGCAATGTAATGGTTTGAAAACAGTAAATATTTCAGCATAAGCGCTCAGTGAAAACTGAAATCACTGGTTAAACAGGGATTATATGTAGCTTCCGGAAAATAAGAGTTCTCTGAACTTGGCACTGCTATGCTTCAGTCTATCTGAACAGCATGTGCTTCCAACACTGAAGTTCCTTATAAAACCAGGATGGGGTAAAAATCACTGCAGTAGCTCTGCAAATAGGTCCCCCAGTGGCTTTAGGCATTCATTATTAAAGACAAAGTAACACTTAAGGTACTGAGCAACTTCAAAATGAAGGCATAAATCTCTAACTGCTTGGGCAATCACCTATACAGGTAATACTCCAACAATAGGGACTGTTTGGCTTCATATGCTTTAATGTTTTATGCATTTTTTCTTCATTTATTTTAGAAAATGATCTTATTTCAATAGTAGCTCCAATGGGAGCTATTGTACAGTATGAGGCAACAGGAGCAGCTTGGTTCTAGTACCACACCTTTAAATATCACGTGGTATTTTTGAACAAACATAAAGCTGTTAGAGATTTCAGTTCAGTTTTATGAAACTCTGTAGCAAATACGGGATAAAGCAGTTCTTTATTAGACTTCTCAGTTACAAAGAGCCAAATGCTGTTACTCTTGCTCCCACCTGGGAGTTGCTCTAATAACCATCAGTTGAAGGTGAAGAAGATCTTTTTCCTTTTAATTACACACAATCCCAAATCACTGGCATTATCTAGCTGTCCTTAAGACTGGAATTTAATCCTAAAATATCATCTCCATTGTTAAAAAATTATCATTATTCTTTTGTGTATTTCGTGCGAGGGAAGATTTTCCTTCAGCTTTAAAATTTCCTTTTCAGAGATATACGCACATGTCTAACTTTGTAATGCAGTTGCCATTATTTTATTCAGTGGTCATTGTTACCCTTAAAAACAAAAATTTAAGAAATCACAGTCCTCTCTGTTACTCTGTGCTCATTATAAAGTGTTTCACCTCTGAAATGCAATTTTAAGTGGTGAGGGTTTTGTCCAGATTTAAGTGTATCTTACTGATTCTGTACCGACTTTAATTACAACATCAATGATTCAGCCCTTCTGGAGAGCTGGCCAGGCCTGCGACTGTCAAACCAGTGCCCCAACTTCTCTGTTACGACGATGCATAAACGTTGCTCTGGGCGCTTGATTCCTCTGCCACCTTACACTGAGGAGGACTAATATTTTCTGGCAGTAATTCAAAGTACAGTCTAAGGAGAATATTCTTGCTTATGTGTAATTGAAGGCAAAGCTCGTCTGGCTGTATCTGTAGCATTTGTAGTCATGTGAAAGAGGAAAAATTCAGTTAGGGTCCTGGATCCCGTTCAATATTCTTGGCTCATTCTTATTAAAATATTGTTCTGCTGACAAACTGAGATGACAGCAGTCGGAAATGTGAGATGGTAGAATCCCAAAATGTCTAATGCACTTACTGTGCTATGCTATCTGTGTTGTAAAAAACTAAAATAAATTAAATAATGCCACTTCTATTGTCATACTTCAATACTGCAGTATACAGTCTTACTTTCAAACCATCCTAGGTCATCCTGAGTAGTACCGAAAGACCTGTTTAGAAAATTCCTAGCTAGGATCTACAACGAAGGGAACAGATTTCTTCTTTTACGTCTCTCTTGCACCCCCATCAGGCAAGCTAACAGAATTTTTGAGCAAATGTGAGCTTCTCCCTTATTTGCCGTTCATCTTCCCTGAGAAAAAAATCCCAAACTCTTCATTCTGGGGAATAGAGTTTGCATTAATTGCTGCTTCAAACAGCATATACTTAAACATGGAAATTCAGCCTGAGATGAGACAGTAATGGAAATCTTGCCCCAAAAAAGACAACAACTTTTCTCATAAGGATTCCAGTGCAAAAGAAAAGAGACAGAGAAAATATGCTACAGGGCACATAAAGAATTGATTCCAAACAAAATGTGTTTCAGAGATTTCCCAGAAGGCATCAGCAGCTTCTTAATGCAGTTCATTCACAAATTCCTTCAGGGAGCTCAGTAAATAAAGGCAGCTGATTCTGCTTCTCTACGGGTCCATGTGAAGGATTACATTAAAATGTGCTCAAGGATTCAGAGAGGTGCTTAGAGCTTCCAGAGCGGCTGATACGCAGTTGACCACTCGTTGGCTTTGGTCCTGACAATTTAGGCTCAGTTAGGTCAAAAGTCCCCAGTGGAGCTGGGTACCCTTCCCTAATGAAATTCAGTGGCAGCTGAGTAGCTTGCTCCCCTGACTGTCCAAATCTTGAGTCAATGATGGCTAAATGAACAGAATCAATTCTCGTGGTGCAGTACTCTATTTGTAGCTCTGCAGCCACCTATCACTCTAGTGTCTAAACTCATCTAAACCATCTAAAATCAGTAACAGTTGCAGAAATCCTAATGGATTTCAAGGACTCTCCAGCAGCACCTCATGGTTTTGGCAGCCAAAGCTAGGCAGTTAGCAGTAACTTCAGATTTGGACAAGGTGCTTTTCTGTTTTTGGTTTTTTTTTGGGGGGGGGGGGTATGCTTATTAATTCAGGTCTAAACAGGTGTAAAGAGAAATTCTAGGCAAAAGAGTGAATGAGAAGGGGAAGGACCAGAGAAGCACTGAACCCAACTACATTAAACATGAAATTCTTTCTACAATAAATGGCTAATTCTGTTGCAAACTATGAGCAGAAAATGTCATTTGGCAAGATCATCCACAACAACTTATCAAACAAAATGGAATATTAAGAAAAAACTACTTTTGATAAACTTCCTAACATGAAAACTCAAGGGATCTTTCCAAATCCTCTTTTCTGAGTGTTTTCAAAAAAACACAAAACCTGTCCTAACTTAATTAGAAGAGAACACTTTGCAATGTGAAACGGCTTCTGAACCTGAGAGGTAGCAAATAAAAAAATCCATGCAAATTCAAAACGCACAGTCATTCCAGACTCTTGCATTAGTAGCTTGATCACCCACCCACATTTCCTTAAATCTCTTTTAAGGTTTTGGGCTACAGACTACAGAAGCTATTTTTATTCCTCATAGTATTCTGTGTAGGGAAATCACAAGGTGAGTGTTCTGGCAAATAGTATCTGTGTACACATGAACATCCTGAATGTTTTTTTGTCACAGAACAATAGGACAGTGTTTTTAACACCAAGCAAAGATGACAAGAGGAAGAAAACTAATGAACATCTGTAGGTGATTGGAAAGGTCTAGTGTTATTCACTGCACACAGATCAGGGTGGGGGTTTTTTTTCTCATGGGAAGAAGGATAAAATATATCAGTATGAAAAAAGGGTTTGTGAATTAGATGTAAAGAAGTCCAAAAGGAGAAAATGCTGCAGGAGAAACAACGATGTTGGAAATATCTTTATAGTTTGTAGAACATCCACTGAAGTTATCAGGTCTGTCCTGATGCTTCATAATTTGATGCTTCTAGGATAGCATCAAATGCTTTTTTTAGGATAAAAGAGATGCCTCCATTTCCCAAGACTTTTGAGTCACAAATTTTCATACGTTTTAGCTAGATTTTTTTAAAAATTGGGTGCCAAGTCCCTCCTGAAGTTCAGTGAGGTCTGACTTCCTCAGGCTCCTCTGAAAAACTCAGTTTTAATATCTGTAAAACTGGTTAATAGTTCTAATACCGGAAAGAGCTAAAAGCAACAGAAGACCTGCTGACTTTATTGGATTAACACTAACCACTTCTCTTCCTGAAAAAAACAATGAAAAATCACTTACTGATTCTAGAAATATTCAACAGAAAGCCTGCTATAATCTCCCACCATGTTCACGGAGGACATTCTTTCTTTTATGCCTAGGGTCAGGAAATAATAAGAGTTGTGAGCAGTTGTGTTTACTGTTATTTCAGTACGGGAAACGGTGGTTCCTTAGAGAAGCTGTGCATCACGCAGATGCTATACGTTCATCAAGAGAATGAGCTGCCACTGTACTGGGACTCCAGACACAAACAGCCATGCTTACAGATTGGTAATGCGCATAAACCTGAAAAAGTCCTCTTCTGAACGGGAAATTTTTCTGCATTGGCAGACTGCAGCCTGATTCTGAGCGATACCGGCTCTGACTCGATGAAATTCATGGGCCAAAGTAGCAGGCAGATGCTGGGTATTCTAGTAGCATCCAGCTGCCAGAAACCATTCTGTGGTGCTCCTAGACCTGGGCAACCAGCTGTGAGACATGGATTCAAATGACCTGGAAAGAAAATTTGGCTTCACTGAAATCAATGGCAGAAGTCTCTTTTTCTTCAGTGAAGCCAGGATTTCATCCCTGGCAGCTGCAAAGCTTCTGTTTGTACTGAATTGTTTTCCTGCTGTCAAGTCCTGTTAGAGCTGGGGGGGGGAGGGAGCTCTTTCTCCTGGAGTTATTCCTGTAGCTGAACCAAGATCTAGAGAATTTATCTCAAGCAAACCAGTTCTACTTTTAATTTTCAAAGGAAACTTGGAGACTGTTCTTGCCTAGTGCCAAGGAAATGAGATTTTTTTTTTTAGCAGAAGGACTAAACTTGGACACAATTTTATAAGTCAAAATAAGATGTTAGTAGTAGCGAGGGCTTCAGAAGCAGGAGAATTTATAAAGTTGGGTGCTGAGCCGTAGGCAGGCCCTATGGGAAGGGTTTGCATCCAGAGCTCAGAGGAGCCAGTGGTCAGTTACCTCATATTCTTATTAACCCAGATACTACTTACTGACAGAGTTATTGATGCAACATTAGAATCTGAGAGCTCATAGTGTGCAGCTTTACATGCTGGTCATTAAACAGCTTCGCTGTTGCTGGAGGCTACCGTGCATGTGGTTTTACACCTCCTGGTTTGGGCTCAGCTCAGCTGCTGCCATGTATTTACAAGCACCGAGATGAGTGTCTTGGTTGCACAAGTGAGATTCTCACTGTCTCCGTCCCTCCTCCAGCCAGCCTCCTCTGCAAGGCAAAGATAAGCAGACCTCAAACATGAAGAGGCAGGTAGGTATATTTTGCAGCTACATAGACAATAGCTAAATATTAAGAGTAAAATCCTGTCTTCTGTGCTCGGGAGAAGAGAAGGCAAAGGAGCCTATTGTCCCCCCAAGCCTTGCACCTGGCTCCCTAGGCACTGGGAGCAGCTGCAGCTCCAGCCAGATTACAGCAGAGATGTTCCAAAGCCATACAGAGGAATCGCATTCCTAAGGACCCTTTGAAATAATTTGGCATTGAATACCTTTTTTTCCTACTAGAAAAGCCCCTTTTACATGTCAAAGTAGAATTGGCATGCAGACTTGGTGACCAAGACCTGCTTTTGTACCACCAAGGTAAACTACCACAGTTCGTAGTTCAGCCATAGTCATCTTTCACGTCCCTTGCTCAGTGGTATTAAGGGAGGCTTCTGTCATGACAGAACAGTTGTCGTGCAAGTTTAAACTCGGAGTGATTTTCTGTAATTCCATTTTTTAGTTGTTTCAGCTGGGCACAGAGTAATCCCTGTGCTATTGGAAGAGGCTAAGAGAGTAATAAATGTTTTGATACCTGTTTCTGAGTTCTTCACAGTGATGTGGTATAAATGGACTCCATCAAAGTAGCACCTGATGTACAGTAACATCACAGACAAAGGAATTTTGGTGTAAATCCTGTAGCACAGGGCATATGTTTGTACCAGCACGTTTTAAAAACCCATTCTATATTTTGAAAAACACGTTACCGTTGTTTTGGTACTGTCAGTGCAGCTAGGTGTAATCTATGAAATCAAGTACTGAAACTAGAAATAGGATTCTTCACCTGGAGGATATACACAAGCTCTAATCACTCCTGCGGTTGAAAGAAAGATTAAAGCTCAACATCTATAAAGCAGAATTGCGTGGATTTCCCATCCCAGAATGCCCAAAGCAGCCTCACTGTGCATGTCTGTATTAAACATATCATTTAGCAGTAAATGGCACCTTTTCACCAAAGTTTGGCATATGTTTTAGTCTAAAGTACAGGCTGGATGATGCACATTAGATCTGAGTAGTAACCCAAACACAAGATGTTCGGAGGCATCCGAAGAACTGCTCTTCCCAGATCAGTTTTCCTGTATTGATTTAGCCCTTGTACCTCAGTATTTAGCGATTGAAACAACTACTGACTA
This sequence comes from Morus bassanus, assembly GCA_031468815.1. Classification (NCBI taxonomy): domain Eukaryota; kingdom Metazoa; phylum Chordata; class Aves; order Suliformes; family Sulidae; genus Morus; species Morus bassanus. The sequence goes on along the minus strand of CM062577.1, from coordinate 3,278,164 downwards.
TTAGAAAGCATTTTATCTGCTTAACTCATAACTAATTTTCAATACCCCATGGGGACTAAGCCTGCATCCCTGTGCACTGGAAACTTTTGGATACAATGAGGGGGTGGAGGGCACATGACGGGGCCCAAAGTTAATACATACTTTATGCCGCCTTAGTGAATATTAGGTTTTCTCCAGTACTTATGACTGAAACTCATAACTGTAGAACGCAGCAGGCTGAAATGAACACTTTCCTGAACAATGAACAGATATTGCTTAAAAAAAAAACAAACTGTTTTAATTTTGTAGGCTGTAATTTTATTGTAAATAGGCTACTTTTCCATATTTGGGTTTTAATCCTGCAAATATGAAGGCTGTTTCAATAAACAGGAATTTTCCTTCTTTAGGTTCCTAGTTTGGCATTCATGTGCAGTTTCGTGTCTGTACATAACAATTCACAAGAAGGACACTGATATGAATACTCATTATTCCAAGAAATAGGATGTTTATTTCTGGATAGAGTTACACAGACCTACCAGACAATGTATCAGACCAAATTGCTGGGGTTGACTGTACTTTTATTATTGGATTAACCTCTGAGCTTTCCATATACCATGTCATTCTTGCTGACAATAAAAAGGGAGAGTTTCAGCCTTTGTCTTTATTTGGTTGCACCTACAGTGTATTTTTACAAGAATGTATTTGCTACTGAGTGCAGAAACAAATCTTCAAATTTATTGAGCAACTTAGGGCAGCAACCACTCTGCGAGGAAAATAACCCTCTATGGAAAAATAAAGCACAAGCTTAGAACACGTGAGCAAACCGTTTGATTGCAGCGCTCTAATACTTTAGTTGTCATTGGAATAGTAATTATAATGCTAACAGAACTGACAGACCACTTCAGGGGTATTTGAAAATTATTTTAAAAGCCCTTAAAAATTATTAAACTGGTGGAGCATACCCTACCAGTGACTTAGATTGACATATTGCTTTGACATAATATATAGGAGCAGAGTATAGCAATGTGCACTTCGCTTGACCATTATTTCCCTTACTCATGCGGATATTTGCATAAGGGTTGGAGACTATCTGCAGTGCTGCTCATTTGGAACCGAAATTTATTGTTCACTTAGCTCGTAAAAAATAATCTAATTTTTTAAGCCAATAGAAAATTGTGTGAATTATTCACCTTGGTTCATTATTATAAGATATTTTATGGTGACACCACAGAAGTCATTATTTATAACGTATGGGATCATCTTTTACTGAATGCTTTCTCCTTTATCTTCTTGTAAATGTCTTGAAACTATGAAGTAAATCTTGAATCATCCCATCAAAATTGCCCAACAATGATAAATAGTTGTATTATGTGCACAGGATTGCAACTGTAATGTTTCTCCCAAAACTGCATATTAGCTTTTACTTCTGAGAAACAAGACTTTTGATATGATTTTTTCCTTAAGTGCTTCACTTTATCATAACACTGAATATCTACCCTGCAGTTTAGATGCAGATGGAACAAAAATTAGGGTTAGGGAGACTGTAGGCTTCTGGTTTTGAGAGAGAGTGAACTAAAATTAAAACAGATTTAAGTGTGAAGGAAAACCTATACTTGCCAGGAATAAGCCAGCTGGAGTAGTGTGAGAGAGAGACTCTGTGTGTGTTTGTGTGTGATAAATTGTGGGACTGAGTTTAACTGCGGCAGTCGGACTTTGGCAGATTAATGTAATGGAGAGAAGGTGACTTTTAAAATACCAAACCAGAATTTTTCTCCTGGAATTACGGCTACAGCACAACCAAGGATACCGCGACAGTGAGCTGGAAAGCTCATTTTGTTTCAAGAGAAAATGGCCACCTGGTATGCTACTAGATGGGGCCAAACCAAAAGAAAGACTATCAAAACTTGGTCAAATCTTCTCGTTTAATTGTGTTTGTCATCCCAGTTCAGATAAGATCAGAAGTAACTTTCCTAGTTTCTGCAAATATATTTTCCATGAAATATCTGCTTAGAAGCATCATTACACGGTGTTTCAGAAACACCGCATTCCTTGCAACGTTAGAGACTTGTCTGAAAACTGACCTGCCAGTCCAGTCACGCCATCTCTAACTAGTTCAGCACCTGGTCCCATTCTTTCCTCATCTCCACAAAGAAGCCTGAACGACAACAGGTTTCTGGTTCAAGTCTTGAAAAAGATGCGCTGGCCAAAATTAAGCCCTTTTTCATGTTATGCTTTATCATCACATCTTCTCTCTAGCTTTAAAATCCCAGAATGAAATCAATAGGGATTTTGTATTTATTTTGAGACTAGGATTCCATTCTTTGAACTTTCTGCCTTTACACATGTCCTTAGGCATGGAGAAAGCCAGAACAGCACTGTTCAAATCAATGTTGCTGCTCTATTACTGAGAGCAGAATCGGGTACAGCGATGACGTTCCTGTTGTATGCGTATGAAATGTTCTGAAAACAAAACCAACAGGGCATAAATGAGAGCAGAATTTAGTTAATATTAGACAAAATATCATAGTTGCAGTAAATTATGAGGTGATGTCTTGCTGAGTTAAGTCCCTAAGGACTGCCAAAATTGTAACGTTATGTACTATGTTGACAGGTTCATGTAAAATTCAGTACAGCCTGCTACGCCTTGGCAGCCATTCTCTGCAAGAATGGATGTGTCAGCCCTCAGCAGCAGCGGTGGTGGCCAGTGCAAGACGTGCCTCAGTGCTCCTGGAATTTCCTCCCTAACAGGATGCTGTGCGGGTGCCGTAACATCCTTGTCAAACAGACAGGCGGCTGGTCCGCGTGGAAGGGCCTTCCCACCGGTACTAACACTGGCAGATGTTTTTGGTGTTCCTTGCAAAATAGTGACAGTTTAACTGAAGAGAAAAGACAGCGTGGTGAGCAGCAAAACACGCTCCTGAACACCTATGTAGGTGACCTGTTAGGCCTGCAGAGCTACCTTCCGTCAATATAATATTGGGAAGGTGCGGGGGATGGAAAGTCAATAATCCTGGTGGATCAGAAGGAAAACTCCGAAGTGCAGACCAGCCCATTTTTACAGCTATTAACTATCTATTCCTACTTACTGATGAAACTCCAAAGTGTGAATAGAGCATACAGCAAAACAAGACATTTAAATGTTGTTTACATTTTCTGCCTGAGCACCAAAAAAGCTTTACTTATAAACTATTTTTTTTAAGATGGACTAAAAATACCTGCTTCTTCCAATTACCTTCCAGAAATCAATAGGCAGGAAAGCAAATTACTGCTCCTTCTCTTACATCTCTGCTATTATGGTCTCGGTGGAGTGAAATTACTTTACAGTTAATTAGATTTTTAAAAAATATAGGATGGTTTCTGTATAATTCCCTCGGGTGTTTCTGTACCTCCCCAGCTTTTTAAACCCATTTCTGGGAGATGAGGCATTGATTTGGAGGAGATTTAATAACCCATTGGTAACTGTATAATCACCTGTAGCTGCCGTGCTAGCATTGGCTAGACTTTCTAATAGCTATAAGCAGCAGGTCAATACTTCCAGCAAAAACAGGTATCTGTTTTAACAGCCCAGTCCTATAAAAATCATCTGGAGTTTTTAAAACATGCATCTACTTCAGAGTTTTAGCTCAGCTCAGGAGCATGCTTTCGAAACAAATCTTCTCCTCACCTCTACTTACTGAGATTTAGTTCACATCTGGGGAACCACCTAACATGACAGCGGGAATGCAAAAATCTGATATCACTGTGTGCGTGGGGGCAGCAGCACGGATGAGGATATGTGGGGGTAACCAGGGGATTTCAAAGACATCTGAAAACGCACTTCTCACAGTAAGCTCCTCCCTCCAGCAATCCAAAACTTCTGATATTTGGGACAGTGCATCTTCTCACCCAAGGTCTTGCAGTTAGGAAAATACCGAGAGATAAACTTCAGAAGCATACTGAGAAAGAGAGCAGAATAATTCTTTAAGTATTTTGATTTCTCGTTTTTAGCCATGACACATCTATTGGTGACATTTTATCTGGGTTGCTTAGGTTGGTGCCTTGCCTTGGATTTTAATTTATCCCATGGATAAAATACAAACTGAAACAAAATTTAAAAAATAACCCTTACATGGAGATCCTTGCTACTGTGGCTGGACAGTTTTCACTAGCCGTCTTCAGTGATGTCTGAGCACGATGCTAGAGTTTGTAGTACAGATGTGCCCTCAGTTTCAATCTCCTGTTACTTCAACCACTTTCCTTTTGAGCTTGAGGTAGGCTTTTCCACTAGGCAGCGTCCAGCAGCACAAAGAAGTGGTACGCAGTTAGCACGTCTATTGGAAACGCTCCTCCAGAATATATCCTCTCATGTATCAGATATCCTCCAGATACTATTATTTACTTAGGCGTGGTGCCATTTGAAACAAATAGGTGGAAAACTGTGACTTTCCAAGGTGAGAGATCACCCTGGGAAGTGCCTTCAAAATACCTGTGATCTTGTGCAAGTCAGTGAATTTTGTAGCAAAATATTTGATTTTCAGAAATCCCTTCATAGGTAGCAGAGGAAGGTCTTCAGCTGCTTAGCAGAGTAGCATCTGGAGCATCAGGAACTCCATCAGCATTGGGGAAATCATCCCAATCTTTCCTTTTGTTTGCATTGACATTTTTATAGGGACTTTCCTTTTAGCACATCATTGATTGAGCTTGAAATAGCATAATCAACTCAGTGGGAATTACCAGTAATAGATTACAGCCAAATTCTACTTTCAGTTATGGCTGTCTCAGTCCACAGAATTTTGCTGCAGTTACTCTGTATTTACCTTCGGGTGACAGGGATCAGGATCCATGAATCTGCATTTCCAAGACAGCATGATATTTATAAAGCTTGGGTAGTAACTACTAATTGAACTTCACTGTTTAACTGTAGGTTGTTTTCCTCCTGAAGAGAGCTACCCATTATCATTAATTAACACTATTTAATCAAGATTTTACTTTCCTTCTGATTTTTTTAAGAGACATTCACATTTACATGAATATTTTCAAACCAAAATTCTGTTTCCTCATGTTTGACTTTAAATGTATGTTATAGTTTATTCCTGCTTTTTCCTTCAATCTTTGTATTACTTTCTTTTATCATGCGTAGTTAATTTAGTTTTGCTAAGCTTGGTTCTTTATGGGGGGAAAAAGACAGTTATGCTTGGGTTTATTTGCTTTTGCCTCACTTTTCTGATTATAATTATTGAAGTTGTGCTTTGAATACCAGGGGTTACTATTCACATCCTTTATCAGATTTTTATTTTAAAGTTATGTCCTTTTTTTATGGATACACTTTCTAGTAATATCTGGAGTGCAAGCTGGAATTTTGGTGGGTTTGATCCCTGCCTGAGTGTACAAGTGTCATTTCCAGTGAGTGCTGGTAACAGGGCTTTCCTGTTCCATGTAATTTTTACAAGTGCTGCAGTTTGGTCTAAGAAGTGGATGTATACAAAATGAAGCCTTGGCTATTTTAAAAGAAGTGCTTATTCCCAATGGATGTGGGAGAAAGTGAAAATATAACATGAAAACAGTAAAAGTCATATAGTAGAAAAAGAATCACTGCATATATTCCTTAAGCCACTCTCATTATTTCAGTGTGTTTCTTGGGAGTTTTGAATACTTTGGAGTGGCCAAAAAATTAATATAATCAGTGATAGCTGCTTAGATGTGTCTTATTTTTCCTTAAGTCAATGTGTAAGTGAGTTCTTTGGATTTCTGAATGTTTATAATCTTCAGCAGTCATACCTTAACAGATAGCCACAGATATTTTGGATGCATTTGGTTTTTTATTAGATTTTCAAAGGAGCTCAGTTCCCAGTTAACAAACAGGGGAACCATCACTCTTTTTGAACGCCCAGTAGCTTCTGTTGTTCTTAGTTTGAGTTCCCGGGTTCAGAACACTTCTGCAAATACGGCCCTTGCTGGATACCTCCCAGAACTGATCAGAGGACAGGTAATGTTCACATGCTGGAAAAGACATGAACATTAACGGGAACCTGCTATGCTGTCAGCTGAACAGAGAAGCGGACGATAAGGCATCTGAACTCTTACGACGTGAATGAGCTTGAGCGGTACATCTCAAATCTGCTCACTTTTCCCGACTTATCTGACTTATTAAAGAGTTGTAGGCTGCCACTGGTTGCAGTAAATAACAAAGCACTTGCAAAATCTGACCATGTCTGTCAGGTTTGTGAGCAGAAGGATGTTTAGGTCTGAGCATATTCAGAAGCAGATGGGAGCCCAGCAGGTAGATAAATGCAAACCTCACCTTCAATGAGCACCTGACAAAGAAAGGTCAGAAACGAGACAGTGAGAAAAGAAGTCACAAATAACACAGAGCGTGTGCCTAATGACACTGGGGAGGAGGAAACTATCTTTTCTCCAAAGACACACTGTTTCCATATAATAATTTAGTTATCAACATCTATTCAGTTTTTAAACTACTTTAATACAGACTGACATTTTCTTTAAATTGTAACTCATGCAGTTTAATGACAACCTTTAATTTTCTTCTACCCTTATAATGTAACGTGAAGCAACAAAAGTAGTAAGAACTAAATTGCAGACATTAGAATTACTTTTTATCAGAAGAATGTAAAAAGTGCATTCATGCACTCTAACGCATGGGAATTTTAACGGGTGATGGCTTTCAACATTTTGTTTTCCTGCAATAACTGCTCTTTGGCACTAGTTTTTGCATGATTAATATTTTTATTACTGTATGGAGTAAGATCTCTTCTACCCTAGATTGATGACCTGGTTTTTAGAAACATTATGAATTTTTCATGTCCCACTGACTAGTGGGAACTAAAGTTTCTGAGCTTTCTTTTAGGAGACCAGACTGTTTCTGAGTAGCCTATTTACCCATGTTGTCTGTCCACACACAAAAAAAAGGTCCTCTGTGTAGTAGTTTGCTATGGCACAGCAGTCTGGGTCATTTCAATCAATATGTTTGATGGCCTGAGGCTTTTGGGTTCCTTTGTTTAATAGCATAGTGCAGAAAATATTCTGCAGAATTTATTAAGTATCTACTTAAAATACGAGTATAAGTAAGTGCTTTAGAGCCCATTTCTTTTAAATCATTTGCATGTTTGAAAACCAAATCATTCTTTAATGTGGACCCGGTACTTGCCGTATCTCTCTTTTTTTACCCTTGGTCCAATTTTTATGTGCTGTTTGAGTGTGACAGCTGTGATACCAGAGAGTCTCAGGAACCTGTGACTTCGGAAATAGTTTCAAGCACTAACTTACAAGAACTAAATATTGCTGCTTTCCGATTTATGCCGCTAGTCCCGTCTCCCACTCTAAGTTATGTCTCATGAAAAGCCTGCGGATAGGACGGAGCTGGCAGTCAAGGTGCAAAAACCCAGGAGTTTTAGTTTGCGCTTCTGCATTACCTTCCACAAGCAGGGAGGTTCACTGCGATGAAGGTTTTGGTTTTGAGGTCTAATGCCGTGGTTTGGCTGAAATTTTAACAACTCAAATGCAAAATTCTGAAGACCTTTTTCACGGATGATGTTAGCTACAGAGCTGGCCCGTTCTCACTGCTGTGAGTACGGTGTTGCTGACATGCAGATTTAGGTCAAGTGATGTCTACCTGATCATGCTGATGTTGCGTTCACTGCCCTCCCAGCGTACCAAGCTCACATGGACGGTTCCGTCCTTTCAGCTAAACTGCTGAATTAAGAAGTCTGTGTACATAAATAGCAGTATGATTCAATTCGGTTCTCAGAATCAGTCACTTAATGTAAGTTCATCTTTCATTTCCTAGACTGTTTATGAACATGTATGAATGTGGACACAAGTGCATTCGGGGGTGACTTACAGGTTAGAAAATCAGCCAGGGATACAAAGATGCTTCATACGAGTTGATCTGTATTTCTTCAGACCCAAATATTTTTCCTTTATCAAGAATTTTAATGCCATCTGAACACCTACATGGCCTTTTACTACAGTCTGCAGGATGCAACATATTTAAGGGTCCACCGTATTTAGCGGATTCTACCCTCTCGTGACCCACCACCCCTCCTCCCAGCTGACTGGGCCATCAGCTCCTGCGGAACCGAGATCCTTGGCTCTGGCTATAACAGTATGCATGAGGACTGCGCTTCAGGAAGATCATGAATCTTCTCTCTGTGTCCTCACTGGCATGCCTAATAGAAAAATGGGTAAACCAGAGGCCCAGAATGAACTGACAGCAGAATTGGAGCCTCTGTTCATTCATCTACATTAAACAATAAAACAACCTTGACCTGAAACAAAGGAGGCAAGGTGCCTGCTTCCCAGCCTCCGTGCATGCACACCACGTGCACTCCCTCTTCCCTCGCCCACGTCTCGCACGTATAGCAGTATTGTGCAAACACACTTACATATTTATAGCCTGCTGTAATGTTACTGCTTGTTTTATTTTCTTGTGCACACAAGCCTAATTAACAGCTATGACTCAATATATTTTTGATTTAAGCATATTTAACAATACGCTTAAATAATGATTTTGCTTATGCCTACTAACTGAAGCCAAACTTGTCAAACTATTGCTCCATTAATTTAATTCTTCCTCTTGATTTAGGGAAATCCAATTACTCTAATGTAGTTAGTCGTATAGTAAATGTTTTCAGTTCTCTCCTGTTGCTTAGACACTTCCAGAGTATTTTCTAGATTATTATAACTTGTTGCCTAGGGAATGCATAAGCAAAAAATGATATCTTTATAAATTGCCAGATGTGCCTGACTATTATATACAAGAAGTTCTGTATCATAAAAGGCATTAGCTTAATTTCAATTTTAAATAATCTACCAAATAACTTTTCTTCTACAATCTCATTTTACAATTGGGGAAGAAAGTGATCCAAATCATCGTTATGATTAACGGTCTTACCTAGCACTGTCAGCCCAGCACATGTTAGCAGGATGTTCTACAGAGACTGGAGGTGGGCAGGAAGGGAGGTATTCCTCCAGAAACACCTCTTCTCCCTGCAAGGGGCTGGGTGCTGGACAACAGCAGCTGAGGCTCCAGTGGACTTGTGCCCCAAAAGCTACATGTTGGTGCACAGGGTGATCTTACAGGCTTTGCCTCTGCACTGTGTGAAAAAGCAGTGTGTTTTCTTAAAATCCTTTAGTTCTGCCCCACACCATTGCTGTTACATGCGTTCCTACTTGGCTGGTTTAAGCACGTGTGTGTTTAGGTTTTTAGCCATATGAAGCTTGTTGAAATCACAGAATTGCAACTGCTCAGATCATTAGTGAATTCTCTCCCCACATCAGGTGGAGGGGAGTCTTTCAAATATGAAGGATGTCACCTTAACTCACTAATATGCTTGAAGATCCAATAGCTTGTTACATGTTCTGGTTACTGACATCACAGGAGTGTTTAGGAACAGAGGTAGTGTCCTTAAGGTCTCTGAGAATGCATACTGTGATACGCTTGGTGTCTAATGCCATTCATTTGCTAGTAAAATTCTGGTTCTTGGACTGTTTTTTTTTTTAGCCATATTCCTCTATTCAGCTGCCTGGAACAAGGCAAGACAGAGATGCTGTTACGATGTCTCCCAGGACTTGAAAAGATAGCCTAGTAGCACTGTCTCTGTTGATGTAGAGATAGCTGTCTTGCGAATATTGCTGGCATTTAAGTCCCCAGCAGTTCAAAATACACCCTGAATAAGAGAACGGGTAGGAAAGGACCATGTGGGAATCCAAACACAAATGTTCTGCCTTAGAGAGCAGCGTGTTGTTAGCTGCCAGCTTTTGAAAGGTTTGTGGTCATTTGGGGGGAATCTTCAGCCATCTATACTACCACACTCCAGGAGCTCAGTGAAGGCTCATTTTATTCAGTACGGCTGAGGACAGGGGCCTGCATTTTCTGAGTGATCAGGCATCTTAAAATCTCCCTTGATAAATGAAATAAATGATATATGCCTCTGCTGTCATCATTTGAGTGAAAAAGACCTGGCTTGAAACTTCCCCAGCTCCCACCGATGCTAGCAGAACTCCAAATCCAAGTGGCCTGTCTATACTGCAGTATGTACCAGTTTAACAGAAAATCAGTTTCGTTACATAGATACGGCCCCTCTTAAACCACAATCTGTCTTCTATTTAGTATCAATTAAAAATAAATCTATGTGAACTATTACATAGTTTCCAGATAAAGACTTGAGGCAATTTAATTAAATTGATCTAAAAGTAACCAAGTCTTTCATACATATATATATCCACACACACATACCCACACACATTTATTTGTATGTTATATATTAGGAATACAAAAATGGTGGGAGCCCGCAAGAAACAAAATGGAAAGAGGAAAGTGTTTTTAAGAGCTCTAAATTTGGCAGGGCGCAGAAGGCAGAGGAGTATTAGGCAAAGGGAAATCACACTGTGAATAAGATCGCTGTGCCAAGAGTTTTGATTAAATGATGCCTGACTGAGTTGTTTCCTGTGAATACCTTACTCCACCTGGTGCACCCTACCCACTCATTACAGATTTCTCCCCACATGAAGCTAACTTAACCACATAGTGCTGTTCATACATATGGTTATGTAAAATTACACATCTTAAGCTATGAACAATAGCTACGTTACATCTTAACTCGCGTATAAATTTATTCGTATGCATAGTACTTCCTGAAACTCTGGACATAACGGTCGAGCATTCGAACATGTTCTCATCAAGACCCCACCAACCAGGCAACAGATCAGGGCCCATCATCCTCCTCGACACTCACAGAGGGGTACACTCAGGGCATTAAGTTGTGTGTTTTGTGATGCCCCACAAAGAGCACTTTATCCAGACCTTTGCTGATATTCGTGTTACCCACAAACAGGATGGCACAAGAAGGGTCACTGCTAGTTGCTGCATATGGCCTTTTGCTACTGAGACGACATGATGTCATTTCAATCTAACCGATGAGGTCTTTCTGTCAAAACCAAAGATCTTAAGCTTTGCTTAGAACCAACAATTTCACAAGAAGTTGCGGTAGGGTGGTGCCTTTTTCCCCAGCAGAAATAGCCTAATTCCGGCTGATCTTGCTATGGTTTTGAGTCCAGAACCTGGATTTTTTTTTTACAGGATAACCTGAATGTTAATTAGCTTGTTGCGAATTCTTAAACATTGCACAAATCTGCAAAACTCTGCATCTGTCAATAATCCTCAGATCTCCTATACTGCCAGGAGACAGTGTCATTTCATCTGAAAAAAAAACCCACCAAGGAATTCTGAATCTTCAAAAACCCCAAAATATTTGGACACGATGAACTATTTTATTTCAAATAAAACTCTGGGTATGTGGACCAAATTGCCAGGTGACCTCCACAGTTTTTAGGCAAATGCGTTTGCTTAAATTCTTGTCTTGTGCGCACATATGTGAGTAGCCACTTGACTTGCCCAAGTAAATATAACCACCATTTTTCAACTGTGTTAGTTAACGCAAGTTGAAAATTTACCCTAAAATTGATTTAATATCTCATAAGCCTGATTTATACGCGCTCTGCTATAAATGATCATTGACTGAGTATTCAAAGCAGAAAGCCAAGTGAACTATACATAAAGAATGACTACTTATCTTCGCAAGGCATCCTTCCCTGTGCATATTGAATACTTTATCTTTTCAATGGTCACTTACAAATTCTCTGCTATAAACTCTAGATCTGATTCTCCTCTCACAACAGTGTAAATCAGAAGTAGCTATACTGAAGCCAGTGGATTTATACTACAGTAAATCCAACGTGAGAGAAGAATCACTCAGTTTCACGCTGACGTCGATAAAAACAACACCAGGCTCTATATAAATAAATGGCAAGAAGCTTCCTTGTGTCCATTCCAGTTGGCAAAAGTTATTTGGTAAATACATTTTAATGAGGCCCTTTTAAGCTGTGTTATATTTCACCTGATGTTTATGTGGTAATTCTTAGAAACTGGTTTACTGCATGAAATATAAGATACTTTGATGCAGTCATCTATACGTATATGTGAGAACAGGAGGTTGGGTGTGCCACATATGGAGCAAATGTACAATTTAGGGTTCCCAAATGGCATCTTTACATAATTGTTTGAAGACTTAGCGGTGCTGACTAGCTGTGGTGGTAAAAAAAAAAAAAAAAAAAAAAAGAGAGAGAATCATAAAGCTAATGATAAATAAATATTTGCACACACATGCCACACAATAATTACTAATTTAATGTCAGAAGACAAAGAGGAACAGCTGCTAGCTGTATTTTCCGTAACAAAAAAGTTCAGAGGAATTTAGAAGTGGTACTGATACCAGATTTGAATCCCTTCCCGTATTGTGCAGGTATTGTTAAGTAGTCCCTGAAGTTATCCTTTCCCATAGATTTTCAGTAGTAAGCAGAAGTTTTTCTTTCTAAAAGTACGTGGATTCTGAGAAATGACAGGTTTTGCTGTAAATAAGATTTTGCTTTAAAACAAGGGGAAATTTGCTAGTTATCAGTCCAGCGTATTGCACAGATTGCAAATACCTTCTATATTGGGGCTCTCAGCAAAAATAACATAATTTGACAGTAGTTTGAAAACAGACCTCTTGCTTGTCAGAGACAGTGTGAATCCATGGCTGCACAGGTTTCAGCAAAGACAGTTTTTAAACAACTTCCTAGCATTAGCTCGCTAGGGCCAATTATCTGCCAGTGGGATCACACTGTTTCTGGCTCTGGGGCTGTCTCTGTCAGCAGCAGCTCCAAGTCCTCTGTTTGAGAACATCAGGCAGCGTGGACATGCTCACCATGGATGTAATTTTGTTCCACTGAAATGCTGCTGTTTAAATGGAAGCAGCTAAGTCTGGCACCGATACCTCATGAAAACCCAGCCCGAAGGCTTCAGCGCTGAGGTTCAGAGCTGGAGACGGTGGTCCGCACGTATTAGCGACAGCGAGTTAAGCGGAGGGATGAGAGAACGAAGGCCTTGTGGGATCTGATGAAAGTATCAGTGTGGATGCAAAGAAGAAGTGTCCTGCTTTATCCCCCAAACACTGCGACAGAGGAGTTAGAGTAGAAGAAATTTTCAGCTCTGCTAAACCAGCCCATAGCAATATGGAAATGTGGTAACCTGCAGCTGAAAATGGAAATTTAAGCAGCTTCTGAAATGCATGCAAAAGAGGGTAGGCTCCTCCTGTGAATTTGTCCTGGAAAAGAGAACGTACTAAATACCACAGAGCTGAGCATGACAGCTGTATGGAGTTACTCGTATATGAAAATTTTGTAAGAAGAATGAATGCTTTGATTTTGTCTCAATTCATGTTGCATCATGTTGCATCCTGTAATAATAATCAATACTAATTTTCAGACACAATTAACATTTTTAGAAGCAACTATTTAATATGCAGGGCTTCTTTTTCATCTAATTTATCAATGTCATGAGTTCAGGGGGGTGTCAGGGGGGCGTTCTTAGTCTGTGCTAGAATACACACAATCAGTAAAAATCTTTCTGCTTTACAAGTCAGATTTTCCTTGCTCCTTTCTAGAGTTTTCATTTGAAACCAAACTGTCTAATCTTTCTCAAAAAATTGTTTACTGCTCTTTTATCATCACTTGCTTTCATAAATGCTGTCAGTGCACATGATACCCGCTCTACTTCAGAACCTGCCCATAGCTGTGTATTCACAAAGGTGATGAAATACATTTGATTTCCACTGAAACAAGCTTGAGGGCCCTGTTTAAAGGATATCTCCCACGGTCATGCAGTATTAATTCCATTTGTGTGCAAGTTAAGCTGTGAATGCCAAACTAAATAATAATCCTCCAGCCTCACTGGGGTGCAGGTTGAATTTTAGAGTATAATCAAGTTCCAGAAAATGGAAACACCCCACGTCATAAATGAGAAACTGTCTGCACAGTAAATGCCACAATTAATTAAAAATGATTAATATTAACCAGAATTAATTAATAGCAATCAGAATTAATTCTTCTCTGCTGCATACTCGTAACCTGTAAGTGGAACACATACGGTTTAAAACTTTCAGCGAGCACACTGCGAAGCCTGAATGAAACTTCCCAAGATGCAGTGTTTTTCATGTTGGTGCCTAACTTCTTGCTGTTGCATGGTGTATCTATGCTGTAGGCTTCCAAAGCATCCCATAGCTGCCACGCTCACAAAACTGAGCCCAGGATTAACTTTGGAAAATGGAAGAGATCAAACAGAGGAGCTCGCATCTCCCTGTTGTTCCGTTAGTCAGTTCGTGGTTCTGAGCTCTTCCCTCTCCCTTAGCTCGGGCTGTTTCAGAGCTCCGCTGCTCCCTCTGCAAGGTGCTTTGTCAACTCCCCATTGTGGTCCTGCAGTGGCGCAACACCCACATCTGCCCACCGCCGAAGGACTGCTCACTTACACTAGTGCGAGCCCTGAAAGTTGAGCTTCTAGTCTGCAGGTCTCCCACTGATCCCTGCAATAGATCTGAAAGTGTGGGACTGGAAAATAAACCCCAAGCCACCAAGCTACAGCTCTTCCTAAAGCATAATGATAATCCTTTGTGGTGTTTGTGGTTTGAACTGTCGCTAACGACTGCATCGGTAGCAGAGACCCTGAAGATAGGCCGGTCACAGATCAGAAGGATATCGGGAAACATGAAGAAGCTCCTTAATTAATTTCTAATCCTTTTTCAGCCTTAATCTTCTTTTTCATAGCAAGATCTGGCATTACACATTTTCTGCACACATGCTTTCTAGATGATGTAGATTAAGTCTTAGGTCTCTGATTTGCTAGAAACAGCATGTCGGTAGGTTAGCTATTACTGCAGCCTCGCACTGGAATACCACAGGATTATTCTGTCTGGGCTGATATATTCAGCTAAAATATTCATTAAAAGTATGTGAAGTTGGTCCAGTCATCCAGGATTTTAATCCATGCTTTGTTCTGCGCTTCACGAGGGTTTGTTCAATCTCTTTGCCATAGCTGGTGCTGTTTTATTTGTGCATTTATTCCAGAATTAGGCCTTGCATATAGCGGTGCTGGGGCGGGGGGCAGGAGGACTTCTGAAAACCTTGTGGCTGGGGTAGGGGGCACATTCCAGGAATAAGAACAAAAATACTGCAGATAGATACCTTGAGTACATATTGGTTATACAATTATAATCAAAAGGTGGGGTTTTTTCCTTACTAGTTAACGGTACAGCGTCTTCTAATTTACAATGTGAATACAGAAAATAAATGGATAGGCCTCTTCTACTAACATAACAAATACAGATGCAAGAAAGGCGGTCGGCAGTGCATGCTGAATGGTGAAGCCCTATACTCTTACCAAGACAAATATTAATCTTTTCTACCGAAGTTTTTAACACCCTCCTCCACAGATACCCTGTAGCAGAATCTGAAGTCTCTCGATTTGGAACATTTGAAATGTGTATGTTAGAGAATTCTGTCCCTATAAAATTTTGTAGCAAAATAGTTTCAGGATCCTATAGAAGGATCATAATGGGCTTTTTTCAGTGCTTTCTAGAGAAGCTTCTAGATTTCCCTACAGTTAAATAGGAATTTTCCATAAAGATAGGGAGTTTAATAAGGAGTTAGTCAAATTTACAACTGTCTGGACAACTATCACCCGATCGTCCTTCTGCTGATTCCAGTAGAGGAATATCAGGCTGTAGCTACAGCAGAGATACAGAACAGTACGTTCATCCTTTCAAACTCAGAAACGAAGGTAGGTCAGTGCTGACAGCGTGTTTTGAATTGTTCCTGTGTCATATGCTCTTACAGCACTACCAGATCCACATTCAGATAAGAATTTATAATCTGTCCCACAGCCCTAATCAGGAGAAAAATGTGTTCACTAGCTTGGATGAATCACTGCGTTATGGAAATGAAAGGCTGAACATTTACTGAACATTTTCAGTTGAGTAAAACACACACATTCCTGCGCTACATGTTTTTGTCAGGATTTAGGTAACTTTCAGACAGCAAATTGCAGAAAGCATTCAGAAGTTCTTCTGCAAACATCGTAAAGAACAGAGACGCAGAACAGATGATGGCTTTACCCAGGAGAGCAGAAGACCCTAGGGACCTTCCCACGTGTATTTAACTCGCTGCAGAGGTACACAGGAACAGGTGCTATAGGAAGAGCAGACTTAAAATTATAACTGTGCTGACTACCCATATATATAGGACAGTAAAAAAGAGACCAAACTAACCAAATGAGTGAAAGATGAAGGGACAAAAAATCACTTTACACAATTACAGATGAAAACATTAGGATTAGCATTTTCCCAATAGCCTGAGGGACATATTTAGGAGTTTGCTAGGATTATTAAAAGCAGCCCTCTCTATTGAAATATTATGACTTTTAGAATTCTGTTACTCAGCACTTCTAAGAATGAGGTCACATCTGAGGTGCCTAGATGTGGAAAAAGTTGACCTAGATCCGTATTTCCCAGACATTCAGCATGTGTAGACCACTTCTGGTTCATCAGTCTTCATGTGTCTGCAGGTCCCTCCAATGGACTCCACTGCCTTGAAGCGGTTCAGCTGCTGCCAGCTAGCGAGGGCAGCTAGCAGTGCCCCATACAGGGGCAACTGAGTTACTGACGTTTGTCACTTTGTGCCTTCTCATCTCAGTGCGATGGCATCAGGGCCCAGAGTTTGAGGAACACTGTTTGGCCCAGAGTGTAGAATTCTTATTTGAGAAGCTGTTGGCTTGATTTGGTTTTGCTTTTGTGTGACAGGACGTACAAGGAATGAAAGGCAGGGATTTAGGAGTATTAAATTTTTTTTTTTAATATATAAATGAAAAAGACAACAAGCAACAGTATTTAAACCAGAAACCTGAAATCCCTTAAAGGTGCTTTGGCCATAACATTTTTATTCAGGTTTTTACTCAATACCTATTACTATGTTGTCAATTGTCGGCTTGTATATATCACATTTTGTTCAGTAATCCCTTGGTGGTTCTGTTAGGCTTTATCCTCTATAAATTTATGTTGCAAGTCTTTTTTTTTTGTGCTAGGAAAGCACAAGCTTGTAGGAAAAAAGAAAAAAAAGAATGCTTTTGTAAAAGAGCTGGCATTACACCCTGAATACATATACCTGAGAAGACATGCAAATAGGCACCTATGTATTTGGATAATTATGTATATCCTTTTAGTCCCAGAATGGATTTGTATATTTACGAAAACACGGTTTGAATACACAAGCTACACTCACTCTTGAGGTGGAAGTTAGAATATCAAAAACATTTTTCTCTTTCAAACTGAAACATTCCAGGATGTTTGCCCCACATGTATTTTGTTATAGTCTAACGTGTACAAGAAGCTTGTATTGTTTCCATTTTATTTGCTTGCTTTAGTAAGAGATATGCTGTCATCAGATAAACCTTCTGCCTATTTATCCAAGGAGTAATCTAAACAGTCATTCAGGCCCCTAAGCCTTTTTCCGTAGGTAGACTGAGCAGACAGTCTTTGAAGACGCCATGATATTCCTGAACACATGCAAAGCTTTCGTAGGTTCAGACAAAAGTAAAATAAATTCCAACAGTGATGAAAAATATTTTTGCAATTGCAGGCAACTTTTTAAATGTTACATGTTGACCTAGCCACTGGGTTTCCATCCTCTTTCCTCTCTGAGTAATGTGATTAGGCATAATGGTATCCTGAAGTACTGTGTGTACCATATCTCTTTACCAAAATGATCTAGACCAAAGGTAAGAAAGTGTCTGCCTGTTAAATGCTGAAGGTGCTTAAGTTATTCTTCTATACGTGAAGAAATCGGTTGTTGGAAACTCTTTGCAATTAAGAAAAATAGCATCCTTCTTCCCTTACCACAGTGGGTCATCTCCAACTTATGAAAGGAAGCATTGCCTCTCTCCACCCTTGCTATCTTACCTCTAGAAACTCCTGCTCATGTGAGCCAAAACTCCCATTAAAGAGCTTCAGCCCTCCGCTCAGTGACATGCCCATGCTTAGGGATGGAAGTTGCCACTAAGGCTGTATGCGTAATTCAGTTTGGTGGCTGAAGTCACCTCTGAAAAGAGGAAATCTACCACAGAAACGTTTAGGTTGCCATGCCTGTCTGGTTTTTATATGCAGCAGATTTGGCCCAGGGTCCTTATTGCAAATGAATGTCAACAATAGAAAGATAATGGATGAGAGTTCTAGCAAAAACTTCCCTTATAAATTCAGCCATTTGCCAAGTCAGTTGATGCCCTACTTTCGATACTGTCAGAGCAAGCAATTCTGAACAGTCTCTGCTTATTAAAAGTGGAGTACTAAAATCAATATAGCAATATCTTGTGGAGAAAATTCAATTTATCAACAGGTTTGTCATTTTAAAGATGATTAAAGGACTTGTTTATTAGGCATCATCTAGACTTTAGAAATAGTTGATATGAAAATAATAAGACATAAGCCACAATAGACTTACAAATCTTTCAATTACATCAGGGAGTGGATATTTTTCTGTAAGTGAAGCCCTGGAAGCATTTCCTATCTTTACTTTAGACTACCTCAGTCACCAGTTACATAATAAAAAGTGGTACTGCTCATGGATTTCAGTAGCTCAGGGGCAGACCCATTGTTCATAATCTGTGCATCTAAATTTATTAAAAATACCAAGTGTGCTGAAATTTTCATTAACGTCTTGTAAGAAATACTTATTCTGATCTGCAAAAGTTAATTTTTGAAAGCTCCAGTTCAACTTCTGCCTAAGTCCTCTCTGGTTAGTAAGAACATAAGCACATTTAAAGTACTTTCCTCTGCTGCAGGTGAGAACAACAAACCTGAGCGTGAGAATGAACTGTAAAACTTGCCTTCATCTAGGACAAAGAGGGCAAGGCTGTCTTCACATTGTAAATAAGATGTTCAGTACCTTTCAACTTCTCAGCTATAATTTGTCACAAATAGGAATGTGAATGCACAAGTGCATGTGCAAACACCCAGAGTTGGGAAAGATACCATGTCAGAGGCGTTTGGGAGCATTCAGCCTCCGGTTTGCACACTACGGAGAAGGAAAAAGGTTTAAAAAATAGGATGAAAAGCAATTGCTAATAAATGGAATGCTGATCTGTAACTGAATATGGACTACTATTTTAAAAGATTCTTCCTGGGAAGATAATAAAGATGAACTTGTCAACATTATTGTTTCAACAGATTAAACACTCTTGAAACTCTTCAGAACATAATATGATAAAACATTCCTTAAAAAGGAACTTGTCTTTTATGTCTGGAAAGCTAAGATCCTATCTAGTCTAAATAGTATCCCTGTTGGAAAAGCGTTTGGTCGTATGCTGATTCCTAGCTGACTTCATCCCATAACCCCTTTCTTTTCCTTATGGGCTCCTCTGCAAAGCCTGATAAATTTGTATTTTGGTAAGCACAGTGACAAAGAAAAACAGAGGGAAACTGATGGTAAATTGCCATGACAGAAAAATTGTTTTTCTAATAGCCTTTTTCAGAATAGTTTCTCACCATTTCTGTGTGATTTGAGCTAGCGGAAAAGTGTTTTTAACTCTACATGGAATAAAACGTGCCTGGGAATGATGTCAGAGAAAAAATTGTTTCTTGGTATTCTGAGCTTTGTGTCATTTTGATTACTTGTAAAAATACTCATTTACACAACTTCAGTATACATGGAGCTGTGCAGGAGATTAGAACACAAACAAAGAAACAGCTCTTCCCCCATAGCCGTGCAATCTAGAAGCACAGCAGGTAACATGGACTGGGAGAAAAAAAATAGAAAACAAAACAAAACAACAACAGAATGAACACAACACCTCTTGACCAACCTTTACCAGAAGAGTGCTCATAAGTGAAGTCTTAGGAAGCTTTCTGACTGAAAGAGTCTCGTACGTACATCCACTGGAATGACGACGCGCACACGTAACACCAAGTCTGGAAACATCAAGGAGGCGAGGTCCGCCTCTGTGCTGTTGTCTCGCCTGGAGCTTGGGTTTGTGCTGTAGCCCGAATTTCCCAGCCTTCCATCCAACTAGCACATTGACTCTCCGACACGTTTGAATTAGAGGCATATTGGAATGCAGAGAAGCTTCTTCTAGTTAAGCTAGAATTGATAATTATTGGCTTTAGGGAGCTCTATTTCAAAAAAATATGGGTTTGTGGGTTTTTTTGAAGTGCATTGGCAGAGAAAAAAAGAGTTTTGGAATAGAGTGAGATGTCAGGAAAAGCAAAAATAAGTTCAGGATAGGATTTGTTTGTTTTGGTTTTTCTTTTATTTCTACCTCTACTGCAGTTCCACTGTTTTCTCAACATAAAAAGGTACACAAATGCTTTTGAGTCTGATAAAATGAGAAAGGAAAACAGTTCTCTGTTAGACAAGAACAGTAATATTTGTAACTGGAAAGGCTAATTTATTCACCTTCTTTAAAGAACTAGAAAAAGCAGGCCAGGCCAAAACAGCTCGCTTCTGCTGCTCAAAAAAAACAGTGAAATGTGCTACTAGGCAGAATAGCTTATGGTTTTTGCATGCCACAGAGGATTTGCTTTGACACATAATGAATTTTATTGAGGTCAAATTTCAAGTTATCTAAATACAAGTTTACCTCCAGAGATACAGGGCTCAAGAAATTTTTTTGCAATAACTATGCATTTTTTCCTTGGCAGTGATTTGGGAAGCAGCTTGATATTGTGAAATATACTGCTTTCAAAAACTTGTTACAGTTCTGCTAAAAAAGCTGATAAAACTTTTGTCCCTTTCATGGCTAAAAAGCTGAGCTTTATAGATTCTTCTTTTCATTTCCACTGACTTATAATTTCAGTAAAGCATGCCTGCGCTTCTCCGGCTACACCACAACTCAGACACTGCAATTTCCCTTAAACAGTGTTCAGTACATTGCATCTTCTTGGAACTGCATGGCCAGAGTGGTCAGAGGGTTTAAAAAAGCAGCAGCGGTCACTTCATTATTTTAGAGGGCTTATGAAAACTTAATAGGGGTAGAAATTTAGAACTTCCTGGCAGCAAGAGAATTAGAGAAATAAAGAACTACGACAAATGGGGTTTTCCAGCTCTTTGTAAAATTGTATCATTAACCTTAATAATGGTATGTTTTGATTGCGGTGTAAAACAGATGAACTTTCAATGCGCATCCCTTACCCTGGCTCAGAAAGCTGCGTGCTTCTCAGTCATTCAGACAGCAAACTAACACTCTGGCTGCACAACAGCAAGAGGGTTTTGCCAATTTATTAATCTAGGCCTGTGTGTGAGGCCAGTCATTTTTCTTCCTCTTTCTATTCGCAGAAGTTAGTAAAAAAAAAAAAAATAAAAAAAATTTTATTTCTGTATATGAATGTAGAGAGATATATACATACAGAGAGAGAGATGTGCACGTATACATATAAAGATATATAGATGCAGGTGAATAGAGTGGTGGGTGTATTAATAATCTACACAACACTACAGTGTTATTTCACCACTTAGCTTGAAAGATACTTCCCGGATTAATTTCGCACAACCTTTTTGTTAATGCTATACACAAATAGTAAAGTAGAAGATGCACCAACAGTTTAAAAAAGAATTTAAATCAATCAACTAGCTATACCTCATCTGTTCAGCAGGGAAATTTCTTCTAAAAGTTGCATCAGGAACGAAAGTACTGAAGAAAATGCACAAGCAAAATAAAGATGTTACAAAGTCTGAGTACATTTATTAATATGCAGTTGATCTGATGAGATATTGAGCATCTAAAGTCTGAAGTCTGTCTTGCTATATGGAAAACATTAGGAAAGCAAAACACACTAATTTCAATATATGTCCTATAAATTTCCATCTGATTTGGATTCCATTGGAAAACCTCTGGCATTTCAACCAAAGAGCTCTCTGAAAGAAGAGCTCTGAAGTCCAGGCAGCTACCAAAGGTCAGTGCAGCTCAATATCAGTCACTAAAAAAGGACTCAGTTAGAATCTCAGGGTTTTAACGTATTCAATTTTACATTTTAAACCCACATAAAAAATGGAAAGACTAATTTTCATTTTTCTGGATTTCTCACAACTTTGTAAGGCTTCTGTACCATTTACAACCTTTTGAAAATTTATGTAAGCCTTCAGATTTTAAAAAGGCAGGTCTTTTGACATCCCTTTATCAGAGACAAAATTATCCTCAGCACAGTTTTTAGTGCAGATTCTTCAAACTAAAATCTTGTTACAGACTGCTAGACTAAATTAGGGTAATGAGTTCTCCAAGCCCCGGTTATTCTCTCAATTACTTATTGGCTGAGCCTAATTCTAAACTAAGGTTAAGGAACTGAAAGAAGGACACAAATGTAATTTTTCCCTCTTTCATATAATGCTCACAACTGTGTCACAGTGCAGGATGAGACTTGTCATCAGTGGTAAAAAGGTGGCTACAGAAACACAGGAATGTGACTTGCTGAGTCTAGTTCTGCGATCATAGAGTATTGAGTCCAGCTTAGAACAACCCAAAACAGCCTTTTTGAATACTAGAGCATGACGCAGGCACACGACACTTCAAAACAAACTTGAGTTCTCTGCTAATAAACCAAAGTCGCTCCAGCATCGACCACAGTGAAGACACATCCATGTCTGCTGTTGAAGCACTAAGAGAGTTTATTTAAAAAAACCTGACAGTGGTCTCGGCATGGAGACTGTGCCCCATTCTACATACGATCACAAAGAACTTGGAACTTGACATAATCCCTACACCATTTTACCTGGCTGAAGATACCTGTGATTATTGTTGCCCTATCTGCTGGGGAACTGCATGCTGCACGGTTCTTGCTGCATGCAAAGAAGTCTCTTAAGGTCACATTGCAACATAACTTGTCTTCGCACATTCCTCTTCCCTGGCTTCAGTTTGCCTGCAAATATTCAGGCTGCAGGTTTCAAGGTACTACACAGCAGAAGATGGTGAACATTGAGATCCAGCCCGCTTTCCTACAGCAAAACATTCTTCATTATTTCTTTTTTCACCCCAAACAGCATGTAATGGATCCCTCCATGCAGGAAGCTCTCAGCATCAAGATATA
The DNA here is from genome assembly GCA_031468815.1 of Morus bassanus. Taxonomy (NCBI): domain Eukaryota; kingdom Metazoa; phylum Chordata; class Aves; order Suliformes; family Sulidae; genus Morus; species Morus bassanus. The sequence goes on along the minus strand of CM062577.1, from coordinate 3,255,251 downwards.
TCCCCCACGTAAAATCCTTTCTGGTCCCTCAGGCCTTCAGTCAGTATTGGTGGAAGCAGTCCCTTGTCCAGTCACAGAAGACAATTTTTCTGCTTGCCTATTTCAGTAATTTCATTTTAATTTCAAAAATCCCATGAAAGCTCTGGGATGAAATTCACCTCCTCCACATGGTTTGAATGTAGTTGGAATATTTTAAATTAAGGAGAGCACAGTTTCACTGTAAAGCTAGCGTCAATGCGCACAGCAATTATTAATGCTAGACACCATAAATTTGACTGCATCTGCTTTAGGCTTCACAGTTACTAACAAGCAAAAATCATTGCATTAATGGACTAGTGGAAATACAATAAAGCACTTTATTATCCCTAAAAGGCAGCATGTGGCATATAGACTCTGTGGGGTATTACCAATGTCCTAGGAGCAGTTTCATTCATTCACATCCTGTGGCATATAATTATCTCAGACTAACCATGACCCTGCGGGTCCTCTATTAAAATTATAATTTTGTTACAGAATGGTGTATACATTATTGAAGCACATTGTTTTGATCATTGAAAATTGACATATTGTGCTCATTAGCCAGTGAGCCTGAATATTTAATTTATGAGGTTTGCTCCAAGTTCTTCACAGTTCAGTCACTTAAGGGAAGTAAACAGGCAAAACTGCAGAGCAGTGAATGGGAAAGGCTCTTGCTGAAAATGGTGCTTTAAAAAGCAAAAAAAAGTGTGTCATGCCATATGCTGATACATGACACATTACATTAGGCAGGTAAATGGGTTAATTGGACTCATTAACATCGTTTCCTTTTTAAAACTTTTCAACTGAGAAGATGAAAAGATCATTTTAATCTTTACACTTCTCTCTTACATTTTACATTTTTCACATGGGCCTTTTTTAATCAAATATTGATGATGATGCCTGTTGTTCTTCAAAGCTCAGCAATTATATTGCAGCTCCCTCCCAGGAAGTGTCACTGTATCAAAACTCTGGTATTTCCTTATCTTTAATTCTCCCCCCGCCCCCCTTTTTTTTTTTTTTTCTAATAAACAAGATCTATCGAATTCTTGCCAGAAAAGGCACCCTGGATATTTTACTTATCTGGTGGCCTTCAAGCAACCTGCTGAGCCTACGTCCTCCAAACACTGGGTTGTAGACTAGAAACCTGCTTGACTGATGCAACAGACCCCACAATTCTGTCCCCCAGCTGAAACCACCACTTCAGAAACTAAAACCAGGGATTATGGTCGTGTCACACAAAACCAGATTGGTTTTAATTTTCTTCCCGGCTGTGGAAGTCCCCGTGGTATATAGGTGAAAGCTATACGGGATGGGTCAACAGTGCTCTCTGCTGGCAGCAAGGAAAGCTTGCAGGAAACAGCTGGAATTTGCCTTAAAACTACCTTCAAAAATATAGCATGAAATACTTTGAATATCTATCTGTGTCTAAGGCCCCGAGACATTTATAGGCAGATCTACAGAAGATTATGATTTACAAGGTCAAGAAGCATGCTGTTTATTGCAAGCGTGATTTTGAAAATGATGTTATACTAGCTGCGTTTCCACAATTTCTGTACGTACTGTTGCATACAACGATTAAGCATAAAGATAAAGGCAGGGAAAAAGCATTAGGAAAAAACAGCTGTTCAAATGGACAAATAGTCATCAAATGCACTTAAATAAAACCAAATGCTCTGTAGAAAACAATTGTTCAAAAACAATTTTAAAATTCTTATGTGTGTGCATGTGTCTCCGTGTGTACACACAGAGAGAATACTGCAGGACAAGGATAGACCTCTCAGAAGTTTGGAAAATCTATAGAACACTTGTCTCCTACTTGATTCTATCATTATCCTTTTTAAGAGAAGACTTTAAAGAACAAGAATACCCTTTTTAAACAACTGTTAAATAACTTAGAATAACTCTGTAAAATAGTGTTATTTTCCAGCTTGGGTTCCCTCTAACAACAGCTAGAAAATCAAGACAGCAGCATAAAACTACTTCTCAAACTAACTGGATGCCATAAGCACAATATTAAGAAAATAAATGTTCTTGTATAGCCATTGCTTTGAAATAAGGCAATGTAATTCTGCTGCAGAGAACTAAGCAGCATGCCTTAGTAGGTTACATTTGATATTCTAGTTTGGTGTGATGCTTCGTCACCGTCCCTAAAGTCAGATTTCAAATCACAGACTTGCCCTGAAGTCTAGGTAAACTCTGTTTTCAAACCCTGAAGCAGTCTCTGGTTTGCACAAGAGAGAGAGAAGGTACTTACTGCAGTACAATCAATTTAAATCAACGAGGACAGTACTTTATATCACAGAATATGATCTGGTCAAGATTCTGTGAACAACAATCAAAAAACATTAAAAGAAAGGAACTTGATCGAGGGACTCAGAACAACATGATTCAGTTTATCACTGCACTTAGAAACTCAAGTTCAGGTGACCTGAGCTACAGAGTGAAATTCTGCATAGGACAATCCTGTCTACGTGTCAGGAAGAAAATAAAACAACCTGCCATTAATGTTGACTCATCCCAGTGAGACAAAAGACAATTGCAGATTTAGTTTTGCAGTTTTTAAGCCCTTTGAGACCCCTGGATGGCAGATGCTAGGAACCGTTTAATATTAGTGTTAACGTTTTAATGTTTCCATGGAGCATTTGTGCCTCCGTGAACCTGCCAGGGAGAGGAGTTGAGCAGAAAACCAATGGCACATTACAGGTTCCTTAGGATCCGTGCTGCACTCACTGGGCCACCCGTTGCTGTCACTACATGGATACCGAATGGCAGAAACCGAAGGTCAGGACAAAGTGTCTGGTATTAGTAGTTCAGGGGCTGCTAACAGGGGAGGAAAGCCCACCACTCCCTAGGCTTGCAGAGCTGCTTTCCTGTTCCGCTGGAATATAGAACTCCAAGAGGAAAATATGGAAGCCAGGTGGCAGATGATAGAAACTTCATTATTGCAGGATACAAAACCAGGGCACTACAGCACCTTCAAAACTCTCTTCAGTACTGGTGATTTGCTTCCCTACACAGTACTAGGCCTTCTTTGGACTGTATCTATTTTCATCCTAAAGAAAGGAACATCTAATATTGCAGATAAGATCCAAGGACACCACAGCAGGCAGCCATACACAATTGATTTTCTTGCTTCCTCGCATTCACTGCTGCTCCACTGGCAGGTACTGATACAAGTTTAAAAACGTTCTTGGAACTAATCTTCAGACCACTCTTTACCTGAATAAATCCAAAATGCACTCTTTCGCTGTTCTGTAAAGGCCCCTGGGAAGCAGAGAGCTGCGCTACCCCTTGAAGAAAGGTGACAGTGAACTGCTAAGGTAGCGTCGCACTGAAAGGCAAAGAATCCATCCCCGCTCCTTCTGCTTTCCTCTTGCATTCCCTGCTTACATTTCTAGCATGGCTTCGCCTTGGAACAGGCTTCTTTTTCACTTCCGCACAGGGTTTTGAAGGCTATTTTAACACAGACTGTAATGTAAAGATGTAGGCCACAAAGGAAGTTTAGAAAAATATTTAGTTCAGGACTAGTTGCAGAAGAAAAAATGAAGTGAACAAGATATATAGTTAACTAGGACACAACAAAAATGCTTCCACAAATGCAGGGGTAAAGAGCATCATTAGAGAAAAACATTTTGGGATTGTTTGGGAGGTTTTTTTTCCTAATGGTCATAAAGGTCTGTAGAGTTTCAAGATAAACACGCATCAAAGATTTTGTGTTTATTAGGTATGCATTTTTATTGACTTTGCTTGTGTTCCACCTTTCAAAGAGCAGAACTGGGACTTTTTTGTGATCACAAGACCAGCAAATTATATACAGATACCACATAAGTATTCAGATCTTACTTACAAACATAGTACAGAATATATTAGGAGCGTGTGCCTGTGCGGCTGTCTTGCATCAAGATAAAGAGACAGAATAATGCTGCTGGGGAATTATGTGCGCAAAGCTCTGTGAAGCAAAAATTAAAATGAATGAGATTAAATAGAAAATAACTACATCAGGAATATGTTAATAATTTAATTAAAGTCTACCAAAGTTGAGCTATTCCACAATTAAGGGTGAAGCCCATCAACATGTTCTGTTCTACTTGGGGATTTTGCCACAGGTAAAAATACCTGTTCGGAAACGTTTCATAAGGTATGAGGAAAATGGGGTCAGCTAAGAATGTGGTACGATCATTAACTTTGACAATGCTAGGTTTCACTGTTTTCCCAGACAGGCTTTTGCTGGTGTTTTAATATATGTTTTCTTTAATACAGTCTCATTTCTAGTGCATAAGATAAATGTGAATATTGATCCTTTTGAAAAACAGGAGGGCGAGATTTAGTGCTCTTTTTTCCCCAAGCTTGTTTGCTATGTTTTCATCTTTATATAACTTTCAAGTCAAACAGAAGCAGAAAACAAAAGGCTTACCTAATAGCGGAGCAAGAAGCAACACAAAGGCCATCGCTATGAAGGACTTAGCACCAAAGATTAGTCTGACACATTAAGAAAATAGTTATATAGATCTTAACAGATCTTTTACATTTTCCTTTTAAACGACCCTATAACATTTTATCCAATCCACAGAATGGTATAAAAAATAAATATGCTTTCTGGAATAGCAGCTATTGTTGACTGTACCAGGCAGAGGCAACATCTTTCCCATGAAGGGCCCCTGTCTTCAAACTATTTATCTTGTAGGAGAACATACAAAATACAGAAAATAACACCTCGTTCTGTGCCTGCGGCCTGTTACAAGACCACATGCAACTTTGCTTTCCACAAAACCAACTCAGCTGATGTTCCAAAATGGGAGTGCACCATCACTTTAAAGGCTCAGTACCGTGAAATATGGAAAATCCTTCTTTTATCAGTAGGTTCACATAGTGAATAAGATCAAAACCTTCTTTTTCTCCAGTAGCAGTTAAGACTGTGCATGGTGAAAAGACAATGCATTGTTTTCTGCTGAAAACAATGGAAGACAACTCTTTTCTCTTGAGTTGTTTTTTGCATGACACTTTCCTACTAGGTATAATGCATTTGTGGACTTTGAGCTTGCAAACAGAAGGCGATTGCACTTACGTGATACTATGTCCTACAAGTGTAAATGGTTATACGTGAAATGTACGCTTTTAAAGGTGATAAGGTACGGGGTTTGTATGTAAAACAGACAATATCCTGGACCACAATAATTTCACACAGCGTTACGGTAGGACTTCCCGTAATCAAGCACAGCCTACAATACAACCTTGGCAAGTCAGAAAGTCTCCAGAAATAAAAAACAATGGTTCCTAAATAATTCAATCTTTCATTCAAATGTAATCTGAGTAGATGACAACTAGAAGACACTGCTATTCTTCCTGTAGTAAGCAAATGCCTGCAAAAGAAGTGCCCATTAAAAGTTGCTCGTAATGGTGGTATATGTTGACACTCTCAAGAAAAGAAATGGGCATGGGCATGTCGGGTGCAATTTGGTCCTGCATCTCGACTGGTGTATGTGGCTACTCTTCCCTTGGGCACACACAGCCAACAGGGAAGCTAGGGCCTCACTTAAAGCTGAGGCAGCAGGTAACGGGACAAGACCTTGAAGTTCTTGTGTTGAAGATCTTGGGTTTTGTCCTTCCTGGGGACAAGCCTGTGTGCCCATGCAGGAGATTTTTATAGTCCCACGTCAAGTGCTCCTCCCTCCCCGCAGGTCAGAAATGAGGCATGTCAGATACTTCAGTGCACTCCTGGTGTTCTTTATCTGCACTTATGTAGGGAAATTCCGTTTTAAAACAGTCAATACAGTCTCATTACAAGCACTGCATTTTTATGAGGGGGGGAAATGAGACAGACAAATGTTACTCCTGTCCATGAATTTGCCTCTTATCATTTCCCCTCGCTGCTCTGCAGAAGAGTTATTTGATTCATATTAGGGGTTATTTGGGTCACTTTTACCTTGAGAGAGAAAATAATGGTAACCTAATTTGAGATTTGTACCAATTTAAGAAAGAAAATGGATTCTGAATATTTTGCATAGTTGCTAAATTTAACTAAGTGTTCAGTGAAGCATGAGCTTCTGAATGTGAATAAGAGGCTCTAAACCATTTTCCCCTATTTGGTTTTAAACTACATTTGTTACTTATGATTAGCAATTTTATGTCACTCATATGCAGTGTACTGAAACGGAATTCAATAAACTGACCTTCCACCTATCAGACTAAACTTGGTAGTTAATTATTATGCATGCAAAGTCAAGCAGAAGAACGAAGGAGCATTTACAAATAAGATTATTGTGTTTTATTTGCAAATGGGAATATTTGTGTTTATTACTTTTCATAAAAAATTTTGAACTGAAATAAACACAAAAAATAGAACATCTGTATCAAAGTTTAAAAACTACAACAGTCAAAAGCTGTTTAATCTCATCCATTTAGTTCTATTGCACAGTCTGTTCGGTGTAACTTTTTACAACATACTGTGCAAGAAAACAGGTCATTTAAACTCAGTAATTAGTATTACAGATAAAATGACACTGCAGCAATGTTAATTACTATAGTACTGATGTAGTATAGGATATAATACATAATAGTCATGTCTTTAATTTTAAATTGAAGTGCAACAAAGCATATTATTGCTGCACTTCCTCTTCTTAAACTAAATGAATGTTACTCAAGTGTACCATTTGTATCTGTGCAGAATGTTTTTAAATAAATCACAATTCTGCTTTAACTCAAACTGGCATATTTCACTTTCTAATGGCCTAAATTAAGGAACCTCTCGCTATAGGAACTTTTCCTACGACAGTGGAAATTGTGACAGAATTATATTCCATATGAAAAATTTCCACAATCATTTGCTTTTTCATTACAGCGGCTGTAAATCAGTTTGCAAATGAAGCACAACATTCAGTCTTTTTAAAAACAAAGATGAATCTTGAAGAGCATTACAGCTATTTGAGGTGTACTAGGAACTAGAGATATATGATCAAATTGTAATTAATTCTGTACTGCTAGGCTAAAATATCTGGCAATTGTAAACATAAACTATTCACAACAAAACAAAGAGACTTGCAAAGGAGGACAAGGAAAGTTTTTACCTGCAGCTCCAGTAGGAGTAGGGCTGCCTATTTATGAATAATTATCTTTCTGCTTTTTGCAGCACCTTTGCTTTTGGATAACTTTGTTATAAATATTAGAAGAAGGAAAAATGAGTTAAATTTCAGATTTGTTCAAGTATACTTAAATAATTTATGTCAGCTGAAATGTTCCCATTTTCAGTGCAGAACTTTTGTAATGAAGCCATTATTCAGACCTTGCATAAAAAATAGTCTAAAAGCCTGCTTATTTAGAAGTACAGTAATCCTATTCGCTGTGTTAACCATGTGTCCCTGGCTAAAATATGTACATATGGATTTAGCAAAATATTTGAACATACAGTGTAAGATTCAAAGCAGAAGTTGAAGTATAACCTCGGGCTGTGTATTTCATCTCACAACAATAAGATGCATTGCTACATTTAAATGAAGGTGCATAAAGAGCAGAATCTTGAAGTACATGTAACTAGTTTCTAGGCTTTACAAATTGTTTTTTAAAATGCCTTTTTTTTTTTTTTTCCCCCTTTTTGTTTAGGTCAGTGGGACGATGTATAATACAGGGAGACATGTATCTCTACGATTAGACAAAGAGCATTTGGTCAACATTTCTGGAGGACCGATGACATACAGTCACCGCTTAGAGGAAATCCGGTTACACTTTGGAAGTGAAGACAGCCAGGGATCAGAGCACCTACTCAATGGACAGGCTTTCTCTGGAGAGGTATGGAACATATTTGGAGTTACAAATGAACCCGTATGAATTACTCGCTTCCCATTTCTGCCTGAAGGTATTTGCAAACTAATTTGTACTGATAAAAATTGTTCCCCTTTATCCATTCTGAAAATCAGAGGATTACTTTATTTGCCCATGCACTGCAAATTGTGTGAATCATATCTGAAAGTGAAACCGTTGTATGTATTGTATGCATAGACACCTATATTCTCATACACGCTACTTACAAAGTAATCAAGTATCTTTTGATGGGTCCTTTATATCCCTAGTAAACGCAAATACAAGATTAACCACGAAGTAATACCGGAAGCGCTTCAAGTTCTTACGAAAGTGCTACTTTTGCTACTCACTGGTGTGTAACACTTTACATTGAGTATCATTCTGCCTTGGATTCCTGTAAAAATAAGGTGATACTTGATTTTAGAGATGGTCGCACAGAAGTCTGTGCTCAAGAAATAAAGTTAACTCCCCAAGTAAACCCTGGCAGAATTGGTGCTTGCTTTGTATTTTAAATACGTGTCTGTAAGCGTCCCAGAAAAGACCATAATTTAGTGATCCTGATAGCTATTGCAGGATAGCCCCTTACTCTTGCTGGATAAATATTATAGTCTTGTATATGGAGTACTTTTTCAAGATGTGTAGTAAGATTTGCAGACTTTCTGGTAGACAAAGCAGAATCTTTCCATTCTTCTTATGTAGGAGCATTTTTACGTAGAAGAAATGCACAGGTTTTGTAGTACCCCATCCTTCATCGGCTTGTCTGTGAACTATCTGGCATGCAACTCTACTCCACAAATCTTAACAAATAAAATAATGCTTCAGAATAGCTGTATATTACTGTAGGGATTATTTTTAAAGATACTCAAGGTATCCTTTCACCATTCTTTCAGAAGACCAAAATGAATACTTCTTCATACTAAAGCACTTATTTTCTTGGAGATGAATAATCAAATTACTATCTGTACTATCTATCGCAGACTGGTGATGAGTCAGTTAACGCATACCATTTCCTTTGGCACTGTGCAACAGCAGTTATTTAAGAGTAGGAAATGAATTGCAGAGTTGTCAAATGATGGTATTATAATTGATGGTAATCATTTGCTTTGTTTTATAAGCTACATAGATGTATAATGTAGCCAATGGCAGCTTTTTCATGGAATTATTCATGTCTTACACAGCTGACTTTTGGTTGCCTTCGTTAAATTCTATGATCAGTGAACATATAATAATGTATTACTCCTTTAAGAGCTGAAAGTTAAGTATGCTGAAGTAAATAAAGTCCTTACTTTGCTAATCAGATTTACAGAACAATATTCAAACAAAAACAGGTTGACTGAACAAGAAAGCAAAAATCTGGTTGAACCATACCATTGCACTTGATATGATGTATCAGCATAATTTCAGATATTCTGAAAAGAGTTTTTAAGTTAAACATTCATCAGTCGTAGACTATAACAAAAGGTAAAAATGTGGAGCATTGTTCTGCAATACTTAATGTTAATCCTTAACTAGGCTCTGGTTTTGAAAGTAGGAGTTTTGAACGACTATTAACTTTTGGTATTATTTGCTAATAGAGACCTCAAGTTTTTCTTAATAAAAGCAGAAAACCTAGCTAAGTGGAAACCACTGCCAGTCAGTTATGCACAGCTGGATCCACAGTATATGCAGGATTCATCTAGTTATCTAAATTCCTCCTGCAGTGAATAGAAAGAGATTAGCATCTTCAGGGGATGATCATTCCTGATAGCTAGAGACGCATCTCTTAGGACAGGATAAGTCACTCTGTGGAGGTGCATCTCCCTTGACAACAGAGCAGAGACAAACAACAGGCCAAGTATCTTAGACTAGACACCTCCATTTCAGATGGTGAGATAAATTCTGTCCTTTGAGGAGGTGTTTTTCAAAGTTTCAGAGAGCCGTTTTGGGCAGCTAGACAGGAAAGGTCCAGTAAGGTCAAGTATTAATTACTAATTTGAACCTGCAGTTAAGTCTTATTTATAGAACACAAACTGTTTCCAAAGTACAAGCACAGATTCAAATCAATCATGCTGAATAGCACGGGTGCAAATTTTCAGTGAAGGACAGCAGCTGACGGTGTTCTTAGAATATGCATCCACCCGTACAAGTGCTGTCTGTATAAATAAGTGATTTTTCGATTAGCTCTCAGCACTGGAAGATGTAATGTCTACAGCTCCCAGCAGCTACAGTAAGGAAACTGTAGACACACTAGCTGACTTCATGATACAGTACATGCCTTTATAATGTAACGTGTGCTTTCAAGACCGTTGCTGCTAATTACTGTCACTTCTGCATTGGGTAATGCTGTCAGAGGAGATGGGATAAAGAAAAATAACTGCGGAAGTGCATTAGTTTAATTTAGCTCATGCAGGTAAGAATAGCAATGAATATTTGCTGACTTAGGCTTTAGCAGGTGTAGGCAACCAGAGAAAAATCATTGCAGGATTACACTGACTGCTAATTGCACGCTAACTCCCATGACACTGCCTTGTTACTGCTGTTCTTATTTGTGTTGGACAAATCCGCTATGGGTTTTACCGAAACCTCCGTTTTGCTGTGGAAACAATTTTCAAGGATGAAGTTACCCAAGAAGTGTGATCCATTCCAGTAGATCACAATCAGCTCATCCCTACTCCTCCTTCCCTCCGCTCCCATTCATATCTGTCTCCTCATTTTCACTGAGGTCCCCAACGCACGTGAAAGTCAGCACATTGCAGAGAGAGAAGGCGAACCTGGGGAGAGGTCAGGGGAGAGAGCAGTACCTCTCCCTCACGGCGCTGGCAAAATATTAGATTGGCTCAAACAGAACGAAATTAAATCCAAGTGCAAACAAGGCAGAAGCTTTTAAACAGCCCAAATATATATTGAATCAGCTGCAATGTTCTTCACATATCTGGAAACCCCACCTAACATCCATACTAAGCCACGAGGTTGTTCTTAGTGACTTTTTTTACTTAGTGAAGATGTTCCATAAGTGGGCAGGCAGTCAGAGCAAGCTAGAGAGCACTGGAGAGGTACCATGGCATGAAAAACAATCTAGAAATAGCAAATTGCTTCAAAATATACTGAATGATACCAAGAGGCTTGTAATTTCCAGGCTTTAACGTTTAACTAGGTGTTAAAGGCCGTCAAGAGAGATCCCTACAATAATCTGGTTACCTTTTAGCCCCAAATTATCACTTTAGCAGGCACAGTAACTGAACTAATGCTTAAACAGTTTGAGTGTAAGGGCTTTAAAACCGTGTATCAGATTATTTTGATATTATCATCAATATGTTGGCACTGCTAAGGTGGAAAGAAAGGCAGGCTTTGGAATGCTTAAATAAATAAATCGAGCATTTACTTGTCCCTCTGATACATACTTGAGTGGGTTTCATTCCCTACTCTTTGCATAAGCATCCTACTGGATTATAATGATTAAAAGAAAATCTTGGCTCATGCAGAGTCCCCAACTAAGACACCAATCATTTGTGTCTGCTGCCTAATATCTCTATGCAAAACAGTTTTTAATGCTTCAGAGTCCATATCATTTAATGAAAAAGACCATCTTCTTTTCAGACAGCAGCAGTACAAAATACAGCAGAATTTACCAGAGTGCTATTGTTCATGCACTGTCTACCTTGTTAAAGTAAAAAGGTAACAATCTCCAAAAGGCTGATGGTGAGAATGGGCCCTTTAACTTTACCATGTGGCAAAGTCATAAACACCCACACCGATTTTTTTTCCTAAGCAGAAAAATGAAAACTGCGCTGCAGGAGACCTCCAGCCACTTTATGGCTGTACACTGTAGCAGCCTTATCAATGTAAAGGCAGAAAGTCAGGGAGCTTAATTATTTGGTGTTAGGCATTTTTCACAACCTCAATAGCTGGAGACTTTCAAACAAGAGACCATAGTCCACAACACATGAAAAAAAGAGATTTCTTCTTCTCTGCCCACCAAGTCACCCTTTGAAAACCCATTGACAGAGATTATAAACACACGATGATTTCATCCGCTACATAAGTAAAATGAAAGCCAGAATACTATCTAAATTAATACATATCGCAAGCTATACACACAGTTTGGAACTGAGATTTACTTTCGCTGCTGCTAAAAGCTACTGAGAAAACCGAATAAAATACAAGAAAATAGGAATCAAAGGACGAGGCTGGAAATTCTGAAATACCAGCCTTCTCCTGCTACTACAATTTCTTTAACTGCAGGCATATTCTAAGCGAGTGGGGAACTTCTAGTGATAGTAAAGGATTACTTATCAGAGAGATCAGTGTTGCACATCCAATTTCTGATATTTTTAGAAGCAGGACTGTCAGATAGACAGCCTATGAGAAGCATCCAGCCAGCTGGAATAATTTAATCCAGCCTGCTGCAGAATTAGAGTAGCCCGAGTTGTTAAATCAGAAACAGTGCCTCTGTCACTGAGACCTTCTGTACACATTTGACTTGCCTGTGTGGTTCCAAATAGCATCCCCAAAAATCCTGATGTTGGTATTGTTTATATAAAAAAAAACAAACCAAAACCTAACCAAAAGACCTTTACTGGAATGAAGTACTGTATATGTACTATGACTTTAGTTAAGTTGGCAAAACAGAACAAGTCATGGCCAATCAGCCTGTCAGAAGAAACAGCAAGTACAGGCCAACTCTATATTGTGTTGCTTGTTACAAGCCATTTACATCTCCTTTTATTTGGTAAGGCCCCTATCTTCCCAAAAATTTCATCAGCTAGAAGGTGAACGGTCAGTTGCGCCTCCCAGGTGACATTTGGCTCGGGACTCGGCCTCCTTTTCTAACCTATGGGTCAGTTCTGCTCAAAAGCCCCTGCTTTCTCCACACAGTTCCCTACACTTACCCAATATTTAGATTGCTCTCCCAGGTCTGTTTTTCTGTTTGGTTCTGTGTTGGAAGCCTCACTGATGTGAGGATTTGTGAGTCTAGCATGGCTCTTCATCAAATTGCGCTAGCACATCATCCTTCCTCTTTCTCAGGAAAGGAGCGTTAAATCAGCTAGCGATGTCCCTGAGCAGAGAGGACAGGAGGGTCCCGCTTCTTCATAAACGCATTCCTACAGGTGGTTACGATGCCAAAGCAGAGCTCGCTGTAAGCCAGCCCCTACTACGCCTCGTAACGCTGGCACACCTGCCAACAGCTTGCAGAAGGAAGTTTGAAAATCAGATCTGTCAGTTGCTACAGGCCATCTGAATTGCATTTTGGAGACTTTATTGGAAATGATGCAGGTCATTTTTAAGTATTTCAGCCAGAAGATAAGTTTACTGTACTCCGGTGCTTATTAATGTTGAAAAATAAGCCTCTGAGGAAAGTACCAGATGAGGGAACACATGTCTAATGGAAGGGTGGTTTAGTAAAATCTCTATAACCTTCAGATTAATGTGCAGCTTCAGAGGAGAAAGGCAATAGGATAATGAATTAAATTGCTAAAGGAACAGAATATAAATCAGGAAGAGGTGGTGGTATTGTCATCACTACAGTATGAGGAGGCTATTCACATGAGTAATTCAAAATCTGTGGGAGATGAACATGTGCATTAGATGCAAGAATGCACCTCTGTCCACCCTGAAGATTACAGGTGGTTTCACCCAAAATTTTAAAAAATATTCATATCCATAAAAAGCAGAGTTAAAGTCCAAAAGGCACTTATTCATCAACACATGCTTATTGTGTTTTTCTAAACCAAAATCAATTTTATACTTTAAGTTAAATGGGTTTTTATTGCCGGTTAATATAAAAGAAAATAGGATTGAACAATAAATTAGCACAAATTGAGGGATATTCATGCCTGACTGTGGTCTGCTAATTTAAGAGCTCTGAATCATCCAATGGAAATTCCTTTCCACCCTCTATTGACTTCATAAGGAAATGAGGCTCTTTAACCGCTGCCTGGTCTGTCTCCCCTCTAAAACTATGTGGAGATAAAATGGCTGCCTCTCCCTCTGGACCACAGAGCCCTTCGGATTTAAAAGCATGGTCCACAGGAAAAAAATAAAAAGTATGGTCTCAGGAAGAACACTGCCGAGATAATCTAGACAGCAAAGCTTGCAGGGAGGCATACTGGAAACCTGTTATTTTATAAAGTGAAACTTATCAAAACCATTTTTAAATGTTCCCAAAATACTTCCCAAGAAAAATGAGATGATAAATCAAGATGCTAAGCAGAAGTTTTGTTGACTAAAGACTCATTAAGGTGCTAAAGCTAATGCACTTACTGTACCTGAAACCAGCAATAACGTAAGAGGTGACCATAGAACGGTACAAATGGAATAGGAAGATAAAAGTTAATGCTTTAATTTATTGCGTATTTTTCTGTCGGATATGGATCATATTGTTCCAGAACCACTGCGTGAAGTAATACACAATAATTAACTGTAGTCTGTTTGTACCAACATGTAATATAGACTACAAAGCCTGTTAAACTGTCGGACTGTGGCCTCACTTCCAGGACTGTAGCTGAGAGCGAGCAGAATCTAGAGGGGCAGATCAAAATGCTCTGAGACTCCCAGGCAAAGTAGAAAACCTGAACATCCCTTATGCTCCCCGTAAAACTGCAGCATTCAGACAAGTCTTCTACACATCTACAAATCCATCATTGGCAGCTGCTCTCTGCTCTCGTAAGAGGGGCCGTGATGCCTCTCAGCTCTGTGGAGCCTGGGTAGCTTGCAATGCCGCCACGCTCCTGCAGTCCTGCAAGTCAGCTCAGCACCAGCCTTCTGCCTCAGTCTGAAGAGTTTCAATGAAAGCGAAGGACAGAGAAGTTTGGGGCACGTAGCAACTGAACATGTAAACTTATCCCCCAGTAGCTACATTGGAAAATATAAAGAGACAAGCTACAAGATACTAAATTGCTGCAGGTTTCATGAGGTACTGCAAATAATTTCCCAAAATCTAACACTGAAAATCTGAATGCTAGGTTTTATTTCCCGGATTTCTCACAGTATTTTGTTCTGACCCTGGTATACTTCTATTTCTTAAACAATTCAAAGCATCTGAGTTACACACATTTAACTGTTACTGTGTGGATGGATAAGAAACAGGTCTGCAGATGAAAATGCAAACTAACTGCTGTACCCGATTCCATTTACTTGATTTCATGTTCCATTAGATTTTCGTAGGTTTGTTATTGTTTTTTTTTTTTTTTGTGGGAGATTTTCAGCGTTATATACACTTACATGAATTATGGACAGAATTGTGGGGTGAGGAGATGCCAGAGAAGGATTCCATGAAACCCAAAGCTGAAAATGGCTGGAAAGCCAGGCAGTCACTGAACCATCCAAACATCCATGGCTACATGGCAATAATAACAATTTCAAAGTACCAGTCAGAAAAACGTGTTGACACCCAGATATTTTGTAAGCAGCGAATGGACAATATTTAAAATGCAGTTGGCGTTTCTTATCGAGGAAGCTTCTCCTTTTGAACTACTCTGTTGGAAACCACGAGAAAGAT
Source organism: Morus bassanus (assembly GCA_031468815.1). Taxonomy (NCBI): domain Eukaryota; kingdom Metazoa; phylum Chordata; class Aves; order Suliformes; family Sulidae; genus Morus; species Morus bassanus. Next base: position 3,239,962 of record CM062577.1, on the reverse strand, counting down.
GACTTTCCAGGAACATAGAACAGAAATTTTTGTGGTATGTTTTACATCAAAATGCAGTAAACTTCCTACACTGGCTATGTGCTAAAAATGCATCTTAATCCTTAGTGGCCTTCAAAAGCAGTTTCATCTTTAACACTTTTGAAGTAGAATAGTTGACTTTTAACTTATGTTCCTTCCTGTATTTTTTTGGCTAGACAGTCATCTTCAAGTCATGCGTAATATACGCTTGTTAAACAACAAATCCCAAAACTCAATAGCCAGGAGAAGTTATAGAACCAAGTGAAGGTATAGCAACTATAAATCACTGATCGTAAATAAATAGGGAAAAAGCACAGCAAGTAAAACTCATCTTTGTATGAATGGCCGCATTGCTAGGCAGCGCCAGTATACTCTTCACTCGCGGTCTTACATTTAGTGCTGTTGTAGTCATACTGCCATTTTTAAAGGAAAATTAGACTCTAGAAACAGCCTGTTTTATCCTTCCCTTAGGAAAAAGCCTTAATTACACAAATCAAGTTATATAATGTCCAAACTTCATATCAGCAGTAAAGAATTTTACTTCGTGTATAATCAGCTTCTCATATCATAAATACCATTCATGTTATTTTTTCACCTTTCTAAATCTTGATTAGCAGTAGAAATACAAATGATGTTTTTCATGTATTTTTTTCTGCAAGGAGAAGAATTTACAGTTCTTGCTATAGGTCTAAGTGTGCATTTTATGATAGCACAGATAAAACTGGAAAAGTTTAGTGGTTTTATTTGAGGCAAATTGGAACAGGATGTTTCTCTTGGTGTATAAACCACGGAAGTTTAGTTATTGCACCAACAGGGAATCAGGCTTGGACCTAGACGCAACTGTGGCTCTTCGTAGAATACAAACTAAGAAAAAGATGAGGGAGAATTACCTATTTACTTCTTTTAGCAGAAAGACTAACAATAACATCCTATATAATTGAAAGGAACAGTCATTTAATTTTATAATCCCAAACAATCATTAGATACCATCTGGAGTTTGAATGATGCTTTGGAACAAGTGTTTAACCACTTAAAATATTTGAGACTAAATTTCAGGCACCCGAGCAGGATTTTGATCTCTGTTTTAGGCTTGCACTTTTTCATCTTATCAGATTATTGAGGTATTTGTGTAGTTGCTGCAGGTGAAAAATTACAGTTCACTGTCACATCAAATAAATGAAGGAACCTTTCAGAAGTATTTCAGTATGTCATCATTTTGATTATTTAGACCCGGTAAAATTGCATAAAACAAATTGCATTAAGTCTTTCTGGAATAATTGAATACGTTATCATTTCAGACAACAAATGACACAGACATCACCTAATTTCTGTAGATTATTAACTGATTTCTAGAAAGCACTGGTAGATATTTACATATTTGAAAATTTTCTGTATAATGTTTAAGGCAGTTAATTCTTAAAGCAACGAATGAAAGGCTGTTGAAGTTAGGGTACCAGCTGCTACGTGGCATTGTCATTCTCTTCATTATATCCACTGACGTGCAATAGGACTTCTACTCTCAAGTCAGTTATAGTAAGACTCAGAAATGTTTCTGCAAATGCTTGCTTATCTATCACCTAAGTCCGAAAGCATGCAAATTCCCTAGATTTCTCAATGTTTTACCGAAGCATGTTATTCTTCCTGGATTCTGCATAGGAAATTCTAGGCGCTTGATACAAGTTGCTCCATTTCTGGAGCCCAGTGTTTTTTGCTTCTGTATATTGCCTTCTGGAGACTTTGTGATACAAGCTCCATAGACAGTCTGCTATATACTGAAATTTAAGAAACTCTACAGGCAGATTTTTAGGGTTGGGGGTTTTTTTTTCTTCTTTTTCGTTATCTACACATATGTGGGTGTTCCTTCCCAGAAAACTTTCCTTCTTTGGAAACTACTCTTCTGAATCTTGTGGACTATCCATCCATCGGCAGAATTGTAGGAGCTGTCCAAACAAATTGCAAGCTCTATGACAATGTCAGCTTATATTAATGTAGCATGTGACACAGCAAAATATCTGCTGCATGGAATAATAAATATTGAATTTCTTAGATACTGAGTGAAACAGATCCCTGTAGTAATAAATATATTTTTGCACATGTTTACCTTTCAGTTACCAGCTGGATTTTTTTGGGGGGAGAGAGAAGTGGAAGAAAGTGTCCATGTACTGAGAGCACAGTCTGTCACAGACTATATTCTAAATCCCTTTGGTGCCTCAATTTTAAAATCCAGCATCATAAAGCAATAAGGTGGAGTTTTTCTGCTTAGACTAGCAGCTGTAGGTTTTGCTCTTTTAAACCACTGGGACATAAAACATTCAGCGCTCTAAACCTCCAGCGTCACTTATGAAGTATTCATTTTGCCTCGTTCCAAATTATTATCATTTGCTTGGGGTGACTTTACTTGCTACGGGATGATTCTTCTTTAATTAAAGACTAATTTACCTCTGCAGCCAAAAAACTACATGCATTTTGAAATGGGTTTTATGTTACTTGGTAACGGTTTTTCCACTACACTTCTTGTAAATTTTAACTTTTTCCCCAAATATATTTAATGTAACATTTCAGAGAAAGGAGGAGTCAGACTCTTACACAAAAGCTATTACAGCTATTATGGACAACCACGAAAGAAAATAAAAAGCAAGCATATGTGAATTTTTATTATCTTTGCAATTTAGCAAGACAATAAAAAAGAACAGTGAGCAATTACTGTAAACATTACCCTGGACAAAAATCTCATGAAGGCAATAGACTTTTGTCTGAAGTAAAACCATATGATTTGTTATTTATATACTAACCACAGACATCAGACTGTAAAAGAACGTAATACCCTTTTAGCCCAGTCCCTCTTTACTGACACGGCCCGTGCACTGGAGGATGAATGCTGGCAATCGGATCATGAACAGGAGAATCCGGAGGTAATAGCAGATGAGACACAACACTTTCAAGATACTGATCCCTCACCATCGCACACAGCGGAGATCCTCAGGCACTCGCCCATTTGGTGCTGAGCACTCGCATAGCCACGCGTGTCTTGGTTGCAACAACTTGCTTAATGCCTGAGTGGAGTCAAAACCCACCAGTTCTGAGAGCAAGCGTGGCCCTTACAGCCCAGAGAGTGGGGATTCACTCTGGACACTGTCATCTTCAGTAATTTGTATGTTACTCCATACAACAGAAGAGCTTCAGACAGCGAATGGGACCCTGATTCTGAACAGCCTAAACTTGTTGGTAAGGCCCACTTGTGGGAGGCAGGAGTTCTGGCTCATACCCGTGTCCAAATCGGGCAAAGGAGGCAGCAAGGATGGCGTGAAAGCTCTTCACATCCTACGTGGATGCTCTGATTGCTGTGACTTGGGACCTGAATGGTGGGGGACTACATCCTCCTAGGACTGAAATAGCCCAGGAGGAGCTCCAGCCCAGAAGTTTCCCTCCTCCCTGATAATAATTACTGTTTTCTAATACACAGTGGCAGCTGTGAACCCTTACCATTAGCTCCCTAACCTTCAGTATATTTTTGTAGCTTCAGCTACTCCTTTGTTAGGTCTTTGTCCTTTACCTTATGTTTAATAGTTTCTTATGAGGCATTTTAGTTTCTTAGTAACAAGCCAACTAAATCATGTCAATTCTAGCTGCCTTCTTATTACATTTTCAGGGAATGCTGTGAGGTTGCAGAGTTACAGTTTTCATTTAGCATACTAACTTGACCTTCCACCATCACTGTAGACCTTTCCTTAATTAAAAGCACACAGGCATACACTGCCTCCCAGAAAGTCAAAATACTTTAAATTTGAGGTATTTTAACCATCTAGGTAATTGATACTGAGAAAGAAGTACTTCTAAATCTTGTTTTCTTAACACAAAATTGTGACAGATAATGGCATCGGGTATTTTACGAACAACAAAGGGCAGCAAACTTAAGTTTTTGTTATCATTTCATAAGCATGTCTTTCTAAAATTATTACAGTTAGATCAGTTTCTCAGTGTCACGGTTTTAGCTGGGATAGTTGATTTTCTTCACTGTAGCTAGCATAGTGCTGTGTTTTAGACTTGGTATGTAAATAATGTTGATAACACCCTGGTGTTTTAGTTGTTGCTGGGTAGTGTTTCCACTAGTCAAGGACTTTCCAGCTTCCCATGCTCTGCCAGGTGCACAAGAAGCCGGGAGGGGAGGGGATACAACCCGGAGAGCTGATCCGAATTGGCCAAAGGGTATTCCATATCATGTGACGTCATGCCCAGTATATTAACTGGGGGGAGTTGGCCGGGGGAGGCAGTGATCGCGGCTCGGGGACCGGCAGCGTCGGTCGGCGGGTGGTGAGCGGTTGCAGCACTTGTTGTTTTTTTCTTTTTTTTTCCCTCTTCTTCCAGTGTTTCATCTCTGTCTCACTCATTATTTTCCTTTTCATTATATTAGTATTATTGCTGTTTTATTTTAATTATTAAACTGTTCTTATCTCAACCCACGAGTTTTCTTACTTTGGCCCTTCCGATTCTCTCCCCCATCCCACAAGGGTGGGGGAGTGAGCGAGCGGCTGTGTGGTGCTTAGTTGCTGACCGGGGCTAAACCACAACACTCAGGCATACCTGCCTTTAAAACAGCATGTGAGTGGTAGTAGGCACAATAGCATTGGTGTTAACACTGTGGAGAATTAGAATTGACAAGGTTAAACCACATTTCTTCGAAGTCTGTTTTCTTTCCATTTATCTTTTAATATCTCACCTTTATCTGTCTGCACTCTTATCTCTGTATAAACTAGCTGGACATTACTGCACACACCTGCCAAGATTTGCTGGATTAAAACTCAGTAAAAATTAACTCATTCTATTCAGTTACTTTTCGGTAGTTTGGTTGTTTTTTTAATCTAACCGCCATGAAAACATTTCCTAACTGACAATTTGCTATAGGCACATTAGAAAAGCACCATATACAAGTTATTACCCTGAAAGTTCTATCAAAGGCAGAGAGAGTTCTGGATTTTAGCTAGAAAGGGCAAGTCTATTACTGTCCATCTCTTCCCATCATCTTGGATTTTATTCACTCTTTCTTATCAAAATCCGAACATGCTACGGCCATCTAGTCCCTGGAAATTCTGCTAATAACAGAATCAGTTGGTAACACAGTCTTAATCTGCTTAAGCTTCAGTATAGGACTGGTCAGAAAAAGCTGTCACATTCTCTCAAATGCATACTTCCTATGTACAAAATATAGATATTTTTTATTTTTCAAGGCATATTCAATGTGAACAGTGTACATTTGGCATATTTTGTTACATGAATTTTTGCTCTTTTCACCTTTAGCAATTTCTTTCCCATTTCCTCTGACAATCTAAGGACGAAGTGATCAAGGACTGAGCTATCAGTCCTATAACAGTTATCTCCAACCCAGCCTGCTACGTTGAAGTCTATCCAAAGCAAAGCATGTAGCTGTGGTCCTGAGAGACCCACCATTTTTTGTGCTTATACAGGATTTAATCTTACAGCATCCATGGCTACAGGAGCTCAGCCACCCAGTTCTCATTACCTGCTACTTTTTTGCTTCATACCATGTAAGTTTGAAATACCCCAGCGAGGTTGTGTAGACAGAAATGTCTTCCTCCTGCTCCAATCTGCCAAACTATCAATGCAGTACATTTCACTGCACTAAAATTCGTTACATAAAGCAGTAGAGGAGCATGGCTTCCTAATTGTGGTTCTACTAAGATTCTCCAGAAGAAGCAGGAAACAAACCTTTATCCTTTTTTTTTTTTCTTTTTTGAAAGAACAAAAAAAAAACTTAGGGCAATGTGCATAAATGATGAATTAGCATACTTGTCTGAAATAAGGAATGCTGGTTCAGAAAAGGGTAAAAGACTTAGTATTAAGTGTACTACTGTCAAGTGCTTTGAGAGAAGACAGGTTAGTGTTCAGCACTTGCTCTCTTCACAAAAAAAAACAGGGAAGGGTCAATAAAATACCATAAAAATACACTACCAATAAAAGCATAATTAAAAATACATACATAAAGGATTTGCAGAACAATCCATCATGGGTGAAACCTAAAGCCCTCTTTACCACACATTTCTTTAGCAGGACATGCCTGTACTTCGAAGACAGAAACTAATAATCAAAGAGGCAGTCAGAGCTCTGGTCCCAGTTCTGCATATTGTGAAATCACTTTGTGACCTTGAGGTTTGTGGATTGTTTCTAGAGGGTATTGTGGCATTGACCTGTGGAGCCAGTTTTACCCAAATTACAAATTACTACACCAATGTTGCTCCAGTTAAGCTAGGTTTTGGCACATTTTGTTCCATTTTTACCTTCAGAGCAGCGGTCACGGTGAGATATATCCAGTGAGGTGGCTAATGGAGAAGCTCAGGAGAGTGGTGCTGCTGTGATTTTAAACAGTACAATCCATCCCTGACCATCCCTGCTTTAGGCAGGATTAATGCCATAAAAGAGGCATCACGCAGGAATATTTCCATGCACATCCAAGGCTGCAGATTGCAGCCTAACCCTAGGAGTTGTGGTTTAAAGCAGAGTTCTCTATAGCTGTCTTAAAGCTCCCATGCTGTAGGTACCTAGATAGTCCCTTTGACAATCTGCCTGCACCCACAAACAAAACTTTATACACACTTACAGCCCTGCTGAGGGGAGGGACATCACAGGAAAACCAGCAAGTTACTGTAAGGTAAGCTAGAGCAATGAAGACATCGAGTCCCCAGGCTCTTGGCTAAATCACAAGACAAACTGGCAGGACATCAGGGTGATTTCTGATAGCCTTTGGTTGTGTTTCAGCAAAATTTCTTTGAAATCAAGTTCCCTCCACGAGGTACTTCGGTTTTGACACGTAAGCGTTTTCCAGCAAATCCCTGTTTCAGCAAAAAAAAAATCCCAACTAGTTCTGCTTATGATTAGTCTAAGGCCTTATTCTGTGTGAAGCCCAAGGGTGTGTTCAGTTAAGAGGATTTTCACTGTTTGATTTGTAGCTTAGAGCCTCCCTGTCTACTGTTCTTAAGTCACAAAAGGCACAATAGAGGAACTGTTCTTCCTTCTAGCTGGTGGAGCTATTCCCTGGGGCAGTTAATTAGGGAGGGGGAAAAAAAAAGTCACCCTTATTCTTCCAGATTCTAATGAATGTCTGTCTGTTTCATTCTCATAGGATTTTCTTTTAGAAATCCAGGAAGATGATGAAAAGAAAAATGGCAGGGTAAAAAAAAGAAAAAAATCAGTATCTGAAGTTCTAAAAGCCTTTTTTCCTGTGGCCTATTTGAAAATACGTACCTACTTTTTAGATATACTCAGTACTAGAGATGAATACTTCAAAGAAAGTTGGAAATCTTTTGATAGAATTCTGAGCCTTCAGGCAGCGCATTTGGGGTCTATCCCCACAAATCATATACATTAACCGCCCCATTGAAATAAGTGAAACCGTGGGCATGCCAACAAGTGTAAAGGTAGGATGTGTGTTTACAATGCAGTTGTTACTGTCAGGAGCATAGTACAGAGGGTCACAATACAAGGAAAGCAGGATGCAATCCCTAGGATTTAAAGTATTTAAATCCATCTACATTTAAAATGTTTTGGCTCCACTGTGATCTTATATATGAACTTCACATTCATTTTTTCTTATTTGATGTACATAAGGTATTAGCGAATAAGAAAGTATACAGAAATTGCTAATACAGTAGAAATGACCAAGTGATTAGAGTCAAAGCAGAGTTTTTAAAAAGACACAGACTTCTTTACTAGCACAGAAGAGCACATCAGTTTTGTGATGCCACACGTCTTTCAAATGATCTTGTAAACACATCAACATTTTGGTTGTGATCATCAAATAATCTTTGGACAGCTTTGGACATAAGTAGATCCATTTTACCTGTGTACTGCTAGATGGCATTCCTTGTTTTGTTCTCTAAAAGTGGCAGCTTATAACTCAAAGCAAATGACCCTTATTAAATCTAAAGATGTACATCCTTTAAAATAAAAAATAAAAAAAATGGGGAATTCTAGAAAACCACCAGAATTACTGAGCTGTATCATCTTATATCAGCTGAAAATGTGTCCCTTAATGTTTGTGAAGAGGAAGATAAAAGTGCAATGAAGAGCTGGAAGAGACCATCTGTCTCCTTTTAGTTCATTGTTTTGTTTAGAGTTGGGCCTGAACCAAAAGCGTAATTCAGACATGTCCAGTGTTTGGAAGTGGTCACATCGTGGTCCCCTTGGACATTCAGAACTGCTGATGGCTGCTCACAACAGACACTAATGATAGCCCTTGTAATGCTTTTTGTCAAATGCTTTATGGTCATTAACACGTTCCCCATTAACTATCAATTACCTTGCGGTGCAATTATTTTGTCGATTTTACAAATGGGTAGACCGAGACAGAGAGGCTGAGTCAACTGCAGTCACGACAACAGACCATGGCACAGCGAAGACCAGAACACGAGATTTCACAGTGTTTTCAAAGTCCCGGAAATTCTGGCCACCTGAATTCTCAAAACTCACTCATAGTGGTGGGTGGATGCTTTAAACAAGCAGGTCTTGTCATTGCTATTTCTAGAGCGAAAGTTAATCGCCCCAATACACACTGCAGCGTGCAGACTACAACGTCCAACTATATTAAAGGGCAGTCACGAATTTCCCGTCATATATGCACAATATTCTGCCACCCAGAAAATCTTTTATCATCTGTACCTGAACCTGTCTTTTACCAGCTACTTTTTAAAAGGTCCAGACTTGTCATGTAAATATAGCAAAAGAGGCAGATAAAAACAATACCAAATAGAGAAGACTGTAGTATAATAAATATGCCAAGCTACGTAATTCTAGAATACTTTCTTCTGGATTGCAGTAGGGCTGTAAGCATTGACAATATTAAAAGTCAATGAAGCAGTGAAAATAATTTACAAGATGTATCCTCAAAGTTCATGGAATGCTGATATGGTAAATATCTTTTAAAATGTCTCTAAATATATAGTATTTTTTTCTTTGGATGTATAGTCTCAGATTTATTGAACCATTTAATTATTTTGACAGTCTTCAAACTTTGAGATGTTGATTGATTCTAATCAGTAGATCTGTAACTGAATAACTGTTTATCAAATAGCTGTTAATGAAGCAAATAAAGCAATTTATCCTTAACGCGCACACATTTCATTTGTATACATTACTTACACCGTTCATCTGTGCGGAAAGCGGAGCCTTCCAGTTTCTACAAAACAAACTGCACTATGGTTACAACAGCAAAACGACAACAGGCGTCCCTTGTAATTTTAATTCATATTGGAAACCTAATTTACAGCAGTGGCACAATGTGTGAAAATAAAAAAAGCCACATACGGCTGTGTGAACACCACCAGCTGCAGACAGTAAAGCTATTGCCAATACCTTGAGAAAGAACAGCACAGCCTTTGCAATCTGAAGGCTGTGACCTGCTGCGATGCGTCAGCTTTCAAGTTTTTGGGCCTACTTTTCTAAAGCGGTCAGCCCAGCGAGAGCTACAAACTATATGATATGATATCATATCATATATATATATCATATATATATATGATATAAAAACAGCAGAATGCTGAGCTGTTTTGAATGAATGACCCACTATTAACAGTTGGCTAGGTGAAAATATTTTCCTTTGTTGCTTGAGAAGTTGTCTTCAGCGTTTTGATTCATGGAAAATTTTTCTCCTCCTCCTCCCCCTGTTCTGAAGCAATGTTAGCAGCTCCTGCTTTAGGTCGATTGTACTGTGGAATTGCTAAAGTGTGTTTTTGCTTTTATTGCTGCTAGTAGTTTTACCCTTCTCCCTATTTGTTACTCACACTGGAGGAGCCAGAAGGAAGCGAGTGTCTGAGGAGCTGGCAGAACCCCAGCTGCCGGTTGCTCCCATCTTTGGTCTGTTTGGCTCATTGACTGCAGATGAGTTTTTCGTGGCAGCAGCACCCTCTTTCTTACTTTTGTTTGCTCTAAAGTTTTGTCTGTACTGAGATTAGAGCTTGTTTTTGTAATGTAGATGGGCCTGTATGGTCAAAGGTACGTTGTTGAAATGGAGTTCCTGGAAAATCCAGGCAGACACTGCAGACATCATTGGCAGTTGAGCAGTTCAAAAGCATCACTCGTGTAACGTTGTCTCAGCTAGTCTGCAACAGTGACCCGTAACTGAACTTCGGCCAAAGGGACCACAGTGTTTTATCTGGGTCTTTTTAAGTAGTGGGAATTACATTGTCAAAGTAGATCTATTTTTATCCATTATGAAATTGTTTATTCACCAGACTTTCAGCTGGCCGAGACCAGTACGATGAGTGAATAAAACTGCACAGAGCTGCAAGCAAACTACTGCTGATCATCTAGGCCTGCATAACAACTTGCCCCTGTTCCACCCATGAAACTACCCTTGATATCAGGAGGATTTGTGATGGTTGCCAGATGCCAGGCCCCAACTCAGAGATGTTACTCTACCACTGGGTATTGAATACTTTCCTTGTAAAGTGCAGCAGAAGCCTGAAAGATGCTAAAAAATAAGGTCTGTTCTATTGTTCCTTGCTAAAAAGTCCGAAGTTCTAGCAAAGATAATAAGGACATCAAATCATTAATCAGAAGCACAAACACAGTACGTTCACATTGCTACACAGAGCATGAGCGGATTTAGCCTGTGTCTGTTCTCCCACATGTTCTGTGTTAAAGGCAGTTCTTGTGTCTTTTTACACAAGCAGCACATGTACTTTGTAGTGTTTCAGATAACACAGAACAAACGTTGCTAAAAAATTACAGAATGTAAAAGTTTAGTGCTCCGAAGTTGGGAAACGGGAACAGAAAAGCCGGCAGTGCATCCATTAGTTTGCTTGCCCATATAGTCTTTTTTTGCCTCTCTCTCCACTTTCTCCTCTGATCTGCTACAAAGAGAGATCAAACAGGGTGAATCAAACAAGTAAAATAATTCAGAAGGTTGGGGGCGGGGGGGTGTTCAGCCACAACATCAGTTCTGCTGAATTGCAACATCACTCTATAAATTTAGGTTGTACATTAATGTTGCCCTCCTCGTATGATAAAAAGCTATAGAATAATATTTTTAAAACACATTTAAGTTAACGTGACATTTGGCATCTGTTGCATTTAGGAAACTGAGTGACTCTAATTATGCAACGTCAAAGCTAAAATTCAGAATGCAAAGACACAGTTTGGCAGTACAAAGCAAAGGTGCGATACTGTAACCTGCCAGAGCATCTGAACTTATTTTTCTGTGGTTTCAGAAACACTTGCAAAAGCAACCTGTGACATCCTCAGAACGACGGAGACAGCAGAGCAGCAGTGCTGCCCTTTCCCGCTGTGAGGTCCCCTTCAAAAAGGAGCAGTCTGGTTTTAGACATACGTTCCCCAACCTCTGAACACCACTGCGAAAGGAAACGAGGGTATATTTAAGGACCATTTTGCTTCTCTAGGAAATGCGCAGTGAGGAATGGCACAGCTGGATAGCAGTGCTAACATTAGAAGAATGACAGATTTTAAGTGACAGGAAGAAACAGGACAGAAGAAGGCAGGGAAAAGGTTTGGTGTTCATAAAAGCAGGGGAATATGTGGGTTTGAATACAGGCAAGGAACACGTCATGGGCTTAGGTGGCACAGGCGTCATTACAGGAAAGTCTGAAAAAGAGCATGGCTCAAAAGGAATCCAGTCCGTGCTGGGCACATTCATCCACTAGCATGTTTTTGATTTCATCTTTTCATCTGCTGGCAGTAACCAAAGTTGACAGGGGCTATTGGAGCAAAATTTAAGTCTATTTAAATGAAGGTGGGCGTCTTCAGTTCTGCATAGAAATATAGACTGACTTGATAAAACAGCTGAGTTCAGCTGAAATTACAGGGGAAAAAGTTGATAAATTGAAATCTGGACTGGAGGACAAGAGCCAACAGCAACTTTATATAACGTGTTTGAGGCCTGTAATGCCCTGAAGTACTAACAAACGCATTTTTACATCTCATCCTGAGAGTCTTATTCTGGAAATGTCCTAAAAATCTCAACCTTGATGTTCAAACTCACTATTATTTCGAGCAAACCTATTTCCCTGGTGAGTCGCCCTCTTTTCTTCTGCAGCAAATTTCTTCTGGTTGACTCCCAGTTCTGCACAAAGTGATTTGTTAGATTGCATTTTTTTTCCTTCCGGAAAGTGTCAGTTTCTGAACAAGATCAAATGATCTCCTGCACTTCAGTACTGACTAATTTTAATTATTAAAACCTTTCTCCCAGGAAAAACTCTTCATGCTGTTTGCTGAGAAACCAGCAATTTTTAATGGAATTCAGGAACTTCTTTTCTTGAGGAGATCAGGGAACACTGGAGACAGAATTCTGACTTTAAGCTGGGCTCACAATTCAATGACTTTTTTTAAAAAAGTAGGAAGAACTAGCTTTTTCCTTTACCTTTTTTCTGTGTCTCTCCCTTTAAACTTGCAATGATGGGCTTTGCGAAGGCTAGAGTAACAGTAGCACATACTTCGTTATGCAGTAGAATGTAATCATATATATTTAAATTAATTACAAAGCTAAACACATACTTTGCATGTATACTACACTTATTAAAATCAGAAATCAATCTTTCATTAGATATCATTTCAGTGATATGCAGTTCCCATTGCCATGGTTCTATACGGGATCCTGTCCCCACAACATCCTAGCAAATCAATATTGTTAAAGTGTCAGTGAAAAAAAAAATTATAGCTACATTCGTATTACAGTTTCTCACATTTAAGTTCTCAGGTTTTTGCATCATTGACAAATAATTAGATGTTTTAGGAAGGTAATTGGATAATTACACTGTTGTTCCATAACTCAGAATCTAAAGACAGCACTATCTGCATTTAAAGTATAACGCAGCTTTGCCTACAGACATTACAAACCAGCATATCTTAGCACAACAACAAATTGTTTGCTGCAGTATAATGAAATCAAATACATGCTTAATGATGTAAGCTTGACAAAGTAATAAAGGAATATATAGAGTCAGCATTATCTTCAATTAGGTGTCTACTTGGTTGAAGAGTTCTTAGCATTACAGTTCAAAGAGCTGGAATTTTATCTGCTGTAATTTTCAGCTCCATTTCATCTGTGCACTAAGAGAAAGATTCTCTTTCACTGTGCAGGAGCCATACCACAGGATAATGTACATAACAAAGAAATTAAATAAAGGAAGAGGTGGCAGGCACAACATTAGGACTAACTGAAGAAACTACAGCTGGTCGAATTTGTGAATAGTAATTTCATGGGGGAAAAATAAGACAAAACCCGCGGGAGACACCGCTTGTATTAAGTGATCTTTTCTTGCACATCTAACGAAGAGCAGTACCATTCCAGTCACTGTGCGCCAACAGTGGTAAATATTTGCATGATTTTATGAGATTGGCATGAATTCAAAGCTAACCACAGTATTTGCAGCAGCCCAGCATTACAGTCGCGCTGCGAGGACGCAGCTCCCTCGCTGCATGGGGAAGGCAGGACCCACGATTCACTCTCTAAAACAACCATCCACCCGGCGGGGTTTGGCAGGCGGAGGTGGCTGCTGTCGGGGACGGGAGAGGGGCAGGCACCACCTACTGCTCTTTGCCTCCCCTCCTCACTTGTGATCAGTAATGCCGCTAAAGGAAATGGTGCTGGGATAAGGCAAGTTGAAAGCCGGCTGTTGCCGAGCTGCAGCTGTACCTTTCACAATCCCCCACAGAGGTGACGCTGCAGATCCCCATTCAGTTAGTATTTCAGGGGTCTACAGCTCTTGCAGTGGGAACTGGAAGCAGCAAGAAATAAATAGCGTGTGGTATTTGCATGGCAGTCACAGAAATGTTTTGAAGGCCAGGCCCTTTGCCAGCGAGAATAAGGAGCTGGTTTCAGAGCCTGACAGAGGCCAGGCTTTCTGCCAGCAGAAAATAGTTTACTATGTGGACAAAATTAATTTCAAAGACTTTTAATTGGATCATCACCCAAATTCACCTTTTCTAATTGCAGAAAGTCCAACAGACTAAAGATTTCTTCAGGAGTTCAGCGTTTTGGAGCATGGCACATTCCCTGGTTTTCTTTCATTAAGGGAAAATATCTGTTTGGCATTTCAGGTACCTCCATGCCAGTATTTTCAGCGTTTCAGCTACATAAATTAAGCTGCAAATGAATAGACTGTTTTCTAATGGGGGGGGGGGGGGGGGGGCAACCAGCTTTGATTTCTGCTGTCCAGTGTAGAAAGCCTGCTGATACAAATTGCAAGTGTGACTTTACTGCTGCCCCTTTCACCACCATCGTGTCCAAGAGGCATATTCTGAGTACTACAGGGACTCTGGACTCATCTGTGTTTTAAAGACAGACGTGTAGAACACTTGTATTGCAGATCTGAAGTGCTGTTGCTACACTCGCTGCCCTTGCCAGTGAAGAGCTGAATTACCAGTTAAAAGATTCCAGATTCGTAACGAGCCAGATTATATCCTGAACACTCAGACACAGGATCCCCGAAGCACTCTGTGCTTAGGAACCTCCATCCCACAAACCTCAAATCCCATTTGGCAGATCTGCTTCTAAGAGATGATGCACCACAGCTTCGCCCTCTGTTCATTCGCCCCTCGGTCTAATTCCTAAACGAAGCGCTATTCACTTTTCTACAATGAGGCTGTCTGCATAACTGCTTTCTTCGCCCTTTTGTCCATTTAATAGTCACGTCTCACTGCTCAGACAGCCCACAGAGACTTGGCAGGTACCATATTTCTGTTGCAGTTGCTATTGGTTTTCATTATTTTTCAATGACCTTCACTTACTAACTTGAAAAACTTGTGAATAACTGTAATTTGGGGTGTATTCCCAAAGGCCATCTCTCAGTTTTGCTTCCTAATGCCTAGATGGGATTTTCAGATGGCTTCTTGTTTCTAAGCGTGGGCGTTATACAGACAAGACAAACTGGGAAGCAGAGGTCAGTGGTGTTTAGCTAGTCCGGGCGACAATGCCCAATGAGTTAGGAGAAAGGTTGCTACTGTGCTGAAATATACAATTAGAAAGTTTTTGAAACAAATGGAAGAGGATGGGTTCTTTTCTTGTATATGTGAAGCCGAGACATTTATTTGCTGTAGATGTAGGGAAGCAGCTTTGATATAAAACAGGAAATTGCAGAGAATACCTTTAACAAAGAAAGCCACTGTTAGATCCTTGAACTTCAACCGCAGTATAATAAGGCTTCTGTGTTCATCTTCCTCTGTTTGTTTGTAAATGGCACTAATCCGCAGTCGGGCGGCTGTACTGAACTGCTCTTACCATGTGGCGATTTTCAGTGCCCTTTACAAGGTACCCAGAAGAATGTGTTCTTATGGTAAACAAATGTTGCTGCGTTTCATGCCCTTTTAATTTATGCTGTACCGCATTTGTTGAGTAGCGTTTGCCACTATCCTGCTTTCTTTGACCAAATCTGCAGATAGAGCTAAAAGGCTTACTTTATAAAAGATAACTGACTTAGTTATGACTTAAGTGCCAGTTATCTTTTACTGACTATAATGCCACTCAATTCGTTCAGAAACAAAATAATTTTATAGCTGTCTGCCTTAAGCTGTACTATCTCATATTCTTAGATAACTCATGTTCTCTTGTTTTGACTGTTCGTTAATTCTCAACTTCAAACTTACCTTTTAAACTACAAATGTGAGACTGTCTCTTATGCAATTCACATAAACAACAAAAAGCAGTTTTACTTTCCTTAGCATTAAAAGACGCTTCCAGGATATTCGTAAACAAAAAAAACCAGAAAAAAACCAAACCCAACAAAAAAACCCATAAACAAACACCCACCCACCCCCCACCCACCCCCCATTTTCTGCCTGCAGGGTAGATCTTTGCCTTCTTTCCTCTCAGTCTCTGACTCTGCACCTTAAAGAGGAAATGCTGGTGTGAAATTTCTTCAAATGATATCTAGAAATTTGACTCTAATATATCATCTCATCTACCACAGCATTAATATCCTAAAGGACCTTCAGTAATTCAATAAAACATTCATTCCAGAAATGCTTTTGGCTATTTTGAGTCAAGCTGGGCTTCCTCAAACTTTTCTGTTTGAGCGCTCAACTTACAGTCAAAGATTTAACGCTACAATCACTAGCAATTATATCCATTTCGAATTATTTTCCTCTTTTGTCAGGCTTTAAATGTTTCCCTGTTATCACTCCTTAAGATGCTGAAAATCCAAGCGTCCCACGGTCTCGTGCCAAAACTATTTGTATTCTGAGCTTCTTTTTGCACCTTTTATGGGTGATATATCACAAATTGTAATGGATCAATAACACAAGTTGAACTTCATGACACGACATTCATTATCTAGGTGCCTTCCCCAACACCCTTAATGTTACACCTGAGCATCTCACAACATTGTAACTGGAGGAGTGCAGCTATTCCCATTTCAGAGACGGCAAGCCAGGCAGAAATGGTAGGAAGATTTGCTTAAGGGCAGAGAAGGAGTTGAACATAATTTTCTTAAGTCATAGCTGAGCAGCCCAATCACTAAAGGGGAAGGAGACTCTTGAGAGAAAAGCATGTGTCAATAAATCATTCAGAAAGATCCCATGACACCCTTTGTGTGTTTTTGCATTTAACTTTCAACAGATATCCTACTAATACTTTGCAATTCCATTGGTTTAAAACAGAAAGTCTCGTCTCACCAAGTGCATATGTCCATCCTCCATGTTTATGTTCTGCTTTCCCTTCCCGTAGGGCAAGCAGACCACCTCCCTTTCTTCCCCTCCTCCCTGCGAGAGCAGCCAATTTCCACACACCCTGTGCTAAGTTCTTCTCCCACCCTACACCTGCCAGAGGGAGTGGGGAAGGAGAGGTCACTAAGCCATGCACTGTGGCAGGAGCAGTAACGACAGACTGGGTGCCTGTGCTAGGCTGAGATCAAGCAACCAAAGAGAGCATTCGGGTGGGCAGGCAGGAGCTGCTGCCCAAATGGGCTGGACAAAGACTTCCACAAAACTCAGATCGACCACACCAATAGCTTCTTAAAATACATCCTCAATGTTATTCTGTGTTTTCCTCGTATACACGCCTTATTGTCATTTTAAGAATGTAAAATCCCAAGCTTCAGTTTTGCCATGGAAAAATTAATATTCTTAACAATATACTTCTATACTCCAGAGAGCAGGTAAAATTGATAACTGCCTTGTTTCTGCTTCTGGCTTGTAATCCTAACGCTAACCTTTTCTTTGCTTGTTAACATCAGGTATATTAAGCTTGACCATTTTTTTTCCTTCTGGATTATAAAATGAGGACAAAAGGGACAAGGCCTAGTTCAACAACTAGCTTTGCACTAGCCCAAGTTCTATTCACTTTTGTTGCTCATTCCTTTATTCATCAGTCTGGGATATTTCTCTGTTTGCTCTTGCCCATCGTGGCCACCCTTTGAACAGAAATGTAGCTACAGATGGTACTTTGGCAAGGTAGACTGAGAGCCGTAGTGGCATCACATGTCGTTAGAGAAGCCTTGAACTGCTAATGCATCTCTGTCACACCGTTTGGTGACCTTGCACGTACATCCTTTTGACTCAGTGTCTCAGGGTAACACAGTGAACAACAAAAATAGCATCAATCACAACTTCACCGCATTTTTGACTTGCAGGAACCATTTTCTGCTGTTTTCTGGACTGATTGCTAAAGAAACACAGAATTATCCCAGAAATTCAGAGCACCATTATATAACTGAATCTCCCAAATGGAACATTCATACTGAATTCATCATCATGGCGTCTCAGCATCTGTTGTATTTAAAATGAGAAAACAATTTAAATGTAGTGATTAGTCAGAAAATCCTGCACGAATCCAGAAATGATGATAGGCTCATCTAATAGCCTTTTTTCCTATATTACCCCTATTCTGTCTTAAGATGTAACTTTTGCAGATGATGGATTGGGTCAGCGCCAAATTACAGCTTGCAGCGAAATTTTACATCAGCCAAGACATAATCAACATTAAACATTTGAGTCTAAGACTTCATTTTGATCCTCACACAAAGTGAATTGCGGAACAGTGTCATTTATTTATGTTTACCCAGCTCTTGCTCATCTACTAACGACGAATGACAAGAGTGGTTGACTGACAGGTCAGCCAAAAAATGTTTAGAGTAATTGGCAGTGGAAGGCTTCAGCAATGACTGCCTTGTCAAAAATTCTCCTGAAGTCGCACAACAACCAACATCACAGACACATCTGTGTACCTCTGGGGCTCAATCTGGATTTTTCCTTCATTGTGTTTCCTACTGTCTGAAGAAGAGTACAGATGATTATGACACTTGCAACAGTTCCGGCAGCGTTTGGATGGCAGGAATCCATCACCTTTCGCATTTATTTCTTCAGCCTATTGTTTACTTAATCGTGGGGTGTTAGCACAAAGGTGAAAACTCCTAACAGCAAGTTCCGAGACACGCACGGCCAATCTGACTTCTTAAGCTAGTAATTGTACTTGGTACTGTAGTCCTGTGGATGCGTAAAAGAAACATCAAGTTTTAAATATTGTCTAAAGAAGCCTTTTTTCATACTTGCAAATGAACTAAAGCAAGGCTTACAAAAGAAATAAGAACATATAAAAATATTCAAGTGAAATACTTTAAAATCTTCTACGCTTTGTTCAGGTCATATTTTTCATATTTTCTAGCTGCAATGGTTGCATATAAACAAGGAATAAGTATGTTTTGCTCTGTTAGTAGCCCCATCCGTGCAAGATACCAGGTCAGCAGCCAAAATGGCTGTCCTGCTTCAGGTCTGATTCTCGCCGATCTCTTTTCAAAGCACTATTAAACACCTAGCTAGACTATCTTAGAACAGATGCCCCCGAATGCTTAAGACTCCCACTCACCTTTCGTTTGTACGTCTCCATCTAGAGATAACTACTTTAAACCTAAAGCAGGCGATGCTACTTTTTTTTGTTTGTTTGTTTAAAGACTCGTAACATGTGCTGAAAAGAGCACAGAGTGTTAACTGCTTACCAGGGACCCCTGGATAAAGCTCCCTGTTGAACACCACTCGTTGAACAGAGGTATTGCAAGCTAGTTCTTGTTACCAACTGCTCTAATGAAGTGTTAGACACCATTTGCAGTTTAAGTGCTAATTCCTAGCATGTCATTATTTCTAGTAAAGTAGATTTTGCAGCCAAGTATAGTTAACCCTTGGCTGCATTTCCAATTTACTGCATGATGCATTGTTGCATTTCTCTGCACATGCTTTTATACAGCTGTCTGCTCAGAAGTGGGAGAAAACCGAGTTCTTTCCTTGCATTCTTAGTCTTATTCTTTTAAGTAAAAAAGAATTATAGTCTTTTTTATTTATCTAGAATACAGTTGCTGGCATATTGCTATAAATGTGGATGACAAGCTTTTCTATTAAACCAGTATTTTATAGGCGTTTCTTTTAAAAGAAGAAATAACTGTCAAAAGCAGTAAAAAAACCCCACAAACCACATTTGTCAGCAACAGCCTAAGGAGCCTTGGTTTTAATAGAGAAAATGTCAAAGAGAGTCAGAGATATAAAATTATTTCAAACGAATGCTTTTTTTTTTTTTTTTTTTTTTTTTTGCAATTCCCTCCTTTGTTATATTAAACTAAGTTAATCTTTTTAACTGATTTTAGTCTTAAAACCCCAGTAGTTTGCTAAAATGCTAAGTAAACTGCTGGAAGCATAGGTGGTCATGTAAAATTGATTTTATCAATTTACAAACAATGTCAGAGTACCTCGCTGCTGTGGGCTTATACATAAAAAATAACAGACAGGTAGATCTATAGATTAATTAATAAGTATGTGGGTAATACCACCTTGGCAGACCCTAATGTTTCGTGACACAGTACCCTGTGCATGCGAAAAAGATGGTTTTGCTTTTCAAAGACAATTACTGTGAATCATAATTTCTGTCTTCTTAAACAGCATTCTTCTGAGCCCACTAACAGCCCAGTTCTCCAGCTGTTGCTTTGCATAGGCTCACTGAAAGCAAAAAAGGGACTGAGAACGGGAACCGAGAGTTAAAGTTCTTACCCTGCTTGAATTGTAATGACTTGTGCCTCGAGCAGGCCAGGAGTATCCACCAAGTTGCGATACTGAAATACGTACAATCTTAGTGCGTTCTCCTTGCATGTGGGTGAGTGTGTGTGTGGACAAACAAGGTTTGATCATTTTAAGAATTCAGGAGAAGACAACATTAACATCCAGCTCCAAATCCGAACCAATTATGAAAAAAACTGCAATTAACTTTCTTTCTTGAATAGTCTATGCAATATTTAGGCCTATTATTCAGCAGCACACCATAAAAACCCTTTATCGCTTGCCAAAGGTAGGGGAATTTCCACTGCATCACTGCCAGGTATTGGTCCAATGAAACAAGACAAATCAGGACCACAGGTTCTGAGGAGCCTGGTGCATGTTCTCACAGGCGATGCTACACCTTTCCGTGAAGCAGGAGGTACATTTAATTTAAGACAAATCTAAAAATGTTTCTGCCAGCTACACAAATCACACATCCTAGAACCAGGGGACATTTAAAAAAACTTCATTTCTTTCACAAAATGAGGACCTCAGATCTCATACCTGTTCAGATCCACAAAATTAATACCATAAATAATTCTTAGGTGATATGACGTTACTGATCTTTCCAAGAGGTTTTACAAGACCTGTGAGAGCAACTGTATTTCAACAATGGAATATCAAGTGTTGTCATTAATAGGTTTTAACTCATTAAAATTATTTTCCTCACTGGACACCTGCCATGCAGAAATTACCTTTCTTTTGCTGTTTTTATTAAACTTTGGATGAACAAAAACATACAATTTTTTCCTTAATGAGATCTTAGCTACTTTTTACAAGGACTCTGAATCAAAACAAATATTTAACTCATCTTCTTGAGCAATTTCATTTGCTTTTGTTCCCTGCTGTGCTGGAAACATGTTTTGTGCTTGCTCTCAATCAGGTATCCCAACAGTTTATCAGGCAGCACGGCATAATACAAATATTATAGTTACAGATTAGGTGTTTCCTGCTGCCATTCACTTCGTGGTTCAGATCCCTTGTCATTTACAAATCAAAACGTTTACACACTCAATTATAACACTTCCAAGTGAGAATAAAGGTTATTCCATTACTCCCAAGACGACTCTGGAAACATTTGCATGTAAAGTACTGCGATACTCTAAATTCCCTCAGTTTCATATTTCTCCATGTCTCACTGCAGCAGAACATCTCACAGTGATCTAACATTTATAAAAGGGTTATGTGTATGCAGTCGATCAGAGCTCTGTAATTCACAGAGGGTCTTTGTCCAAGCTAAAAAAATTGCTAAAAGATTACTGAAAAGAGTCCCTGGAATTTCTGGCACCCACAACCATCAACACAGCAAACTGCCTCCTTTTGCTTAACCAAAGAGCCTTGGTCAAATGCCACACAGAAAATATCCTACTACTAGCTCTTTGCCAAAGATGCACATTTCACCTGGGTGAAGCATCAAGAGAAACAGCAAAACACATCGCAGAAGAAAACCAGTACAAACAGTATGAGTACTACGAGTACAGGGCTGAACTTTATCAAAGTACAGGCAAAGAACAGGTTATTATCGTTATAAACACACATGCACGTGTGTTAGGAAAGGGAAATTAGATGTTTTCCCCACAGCGGCCAGAACATGAACCATAATATCAGCCTATCTGCATTATTTTGCCCCAAAGACACAGCCTACCTGTGGAGAGCTGAGGAGAGCACGCTCAGTCGATTACCCTTACGTACTGTCAGCAGCTCCTGCTGACATTCCCACCACCAACAACCTCAGGTGTCTAAAAAGTGCTGTGTCTGTTCCTGGTCCTACACACGTTCTGGGGTGATGGAACAAGGGCACATTCTGGATTTTCATCTGCTAAAAGAGAGTAATTAATCTTAACTCTCCTTTTCTCCCTGAAAAATAGACCTTCTATAGCTCAAGGAAAACAAAGAGCTAGCAGTTGTTCTATGGCAAATTAATCTTAAAAGGGGAATCTTCCAAAGAAAATCAATAGCTTATAACAAGATTCTGTACTGCGTTTGAGCCCTGAAACTCAAACTCAAATCAAAGGGTACTTCCAGCATTGCAAGTTTGCTCTTGTTGTGCTTTGTTTTTAATACACTGTCATTATTTGAAAAAGTGAGATTTTCACATACGAGCAATTTTACTTACGCGTGGCTTCACCTTCTTGGGACACTCTAGTAATATTTAATACAGACTGTAAAATTACCAGTATTTCAGACACCTTTAGAGAAAGTATTCTCAAAAGAAGGAACTTAATGGGGAATTATGGTTTTTATCCTGCATGTAATTTTCTCTATCTAAGGTATCTTTATTCATTTGTACCTTCCTAATTTAGTCTGTTCTATATGAGAAACTTTGAAAATGATGTCTCAATACATGGTGTCCCGGTTTTGGCTGGGATAGAGTTAATTTCCTTCCTAGTAGCTGGTATAGTGCTGTGTTTTGGATTTAAGATGAGAATAATGTTGTTTTAGTTGTTGCTGAGTAGTGCTTACACTAAGTCAAGGACTCTTTAGCTTCCCGTGCTCTGCCGGGTGCACAAGAAGGCGGGAGGGGAGGGGGCACAGCCAGGACAGCTGATCCAAACTGGCCAAAGGGATATTCCATACCATATGATGTCCTGCCCAGTATATAAACTGGGGGGAATTGGCCAGGGGGCAGCGCTTGCTGCTCGGGGATGGGCTGGGCATCGGTCGGTGGGTGGTTGCATCACTTGGTTTTCCTGGGTTTTGTTTCTCTCTCTCTCGTTGTTTTCCTTTTCATTACTAATTATTATTATATTTTATTTTATTTCAATTATATATATCTCAACCTATGAGTTTTCTTACTTTTGCTCTTCAGATTCTCCCCCCCATCCCACCGGGGCGGGAGGGTGAGCAAGCGTCTCTGTGGTGCTTGGTTGCCAACTATGGTTAAACCACGACACATGGTCAATCTTTTTTAAAAAAAAAAAAAGTTATGAATTTAACCACAGTGCCATGGAAACAGCTTTAAAATTAATTTGGGTGCAGGGACGAAGGATACAACTCTAACACAGAAAAAGTGACAGGTTTCAGAAGAAAAAAGTAGTCTGTCTTCATTCAGCACTGGGATCTTTGGGAAACAGTAACGCATAGCAAGGCAAGGGGATCTTTTCAAACTACAGCGAAGCAAGATTTGTCAAGCACACTCTCCAAAATGGTTCATTACCAAACTGAGAGGTGATAAGGAGAGGCAGAATGGGGCAGAGGCATACAAACCCACAGGAATGGGAAACTTGAAATGAAAACCACTGGAAAGCACTGATAAAGAATGCCAAAGTTCTCAGACAAGTACTTTTATTGTAAAGAGAATGCAATACAGGGTGGAGAGATCATTTATAGATCAGCAACGGAAATAACTATTCTAACTCTTAATCCGTTCAGGTCTGTTAACTCATTCCCACAAACGCCTACTGACTGCTTGCAGGCTAGGTACGAGTTTTGCACAGAGTGAATTGTGTCCCTTTCTGACAGCGAGAGAGGTCTCCAACAGAGCCGGGACACTGCTGCGTGCCGAGGCCTGTATCACTCATTGCAATATAATGTGTTTTACAAGACTAGAACTGCACTGGACAGTAGGCTCCTTGCAGCGAGTCTGAGACAAATATCCTGTGTGCGGTTATATATACTCCAGGAGTTTTGTTTCCATAAGTCCCATCAGTAAAAATGGGAGTTTGACATTGAGTCAGGGCTTGCATGGGTGGAAGGAGAATTTGGTCCTTGCTTTTACCCATTCCTGCACTAGATAGTTTGGTTTGTTAGATAAGCTATGTTAATCTAATCCATTGTTTTTCTGGGACTTCATACATAAGGACTTCTAGTCTAAAGCAGATTTCATCACTTATTTCCTTGATAATTCATAAGTTAGTCTGGCTGCCAGAGTGAATAGATGTACATAAAAAGAAAAATATGTTACTAAGCCTAAAAATTTCAGTGAGTGCGCAGTCCCCAGAACCATGATGTTATCAAAGTGCAGTAGTACCACAAAGTGATGACTAATGAGCCTATAACCTCTATGTGCTGTAGAGTAAATGTTCTCATTAATTCTTTACAGGACCTTTAGAAAACACACTGCATTCATCCTGCTTCCTAGCTGTCAGAATTTAGTAGATGACTTCATTGGCTACTTTGACATTTTTACTTTTTTGTTCCAGTTTGGTTTGTTTGCTTGCCTTAAAAAATGCCTACCGTGTGAATTATAAAAAGGTCAACCAATAGTTCCCAATCCAGACAGGACCAAAAGCAACTGAAATTAACACATTATAGCAGTGATCTTGACCCTTACCTTATTTTTTGGGCCTGTGAACCATTAGCTGTAAAGAGTAAAGCTACGTGCCAAAGAACTTCTCGTCTTACTAATGCAAATATTCTCTTTCAGAATTTCCAAAATCCCTTTTTACACCAATGTCCAAAGACTAAAACAGCATTGCTAAGGGATTTGGGGGCGGGGGGTGGGAGGACAACACTTGGTGGATTTTTATATTAGGAAAGCTCATAAGTAAATTACTCAGAATCAGACCTTATAAGAATACATTTTGCAGTCAGGGCAGAGCGTAAGAAATAGAACTGTCTGAACACTCCCAGAGTTTGGACCCATCATTTATTTCTCAGCTTATCATAGTCTGAGATAATAACGGTGTAGGTTATACATAAATTGGGATGCCGTTACAGTTCAGATCACTACTAGTGTGGTGTTGGACATACATATTTGGATGGCAAAGCACGGCTTTGTCTTTGTGACTTGATTGTGCACTGCAGATCGTATAGAGAGGTTATTCTTGCAGAGAAATCCTTGCAATTGTATTTCACTACTGAAGCACCACGCATTGCATTCATCCAAAAGACAAAGTCACCAATGCAGGCACTAAACCCATTTCAGTGGGTTTTGGGATGGCTTTTTTTTTTTCCTGATTATAAACATGGAAAGCGCACTATGATGAAATTTCCTTAATGGCAGTATTAGTCTTCGGCATTTGTACAGTTAAAAAGACTACCAGACATAGATGGAATTAATACTGATCTTGTTCAGAGTATGTAAGTCCAGAAATTTCAGTGGACAGCCTTCAGATTTGTGCCAGCACAGGGAAGACACACCTGATTTTTAAATACAAACATCAGGCTGCTGCAATTCTGAAAATGCCAGAACAATGACCTTACTTTTCTAATTGACATCTGAAAAGAAAGAAAGATATCTTTAGGCTAAATAAAGTTAACTAGCCTTTCAAATTCTTAGAAGTACTTAACTCTAACTCACGAGTTCATTAAAGTTGCTCATCTTAAAAAAAAAAAAAATGAGGGTACAAATTGCAATATAAATGGTAACAGTGTCCAGTGATCCCAGACAGATCAAATACTGTTGTTCTGGGCAAGACATTTACATATGCAGGGAAAGAGATGAACTGTGCCTTCATAATTCAAAAGTTCCAGCCAATCGTAAAACTAAAAAGCAGCAGGAAAGCTGTAGGGGCTGCGGAGAACCTGGTTAACAATAATACAGTAAGTGCATAACTGTAGGAGCTTTTGTAACCGAGTTTGTAAAATCTGGGGCCAATGAATATTAGTATTTTGAATTCTGCGAGTGCTGGTTTAAACAATTCCAAACCCGTATCCCATATGTTTCTTCAAATATTTCAACCCCTGACTCCTCTGTGTTTGGCTCGAGGCTGAGAAGTACAGATTACTTGATGCCCATGGCAAGTGCTGTTGCAACAGGGAAATGATGTCAACCCCTGCAGTGCAATTCGTCACTTGATGTGGGTAAATTCACTTACTGGCAATTTAGAAGAAAACACGCTGGTGCTGTGCCAGTTGGAGCCAGATGGTGACTGAAATTATTAAAATCGTGCATGCTGCAAACCTCTGAAAAATTGCAGTGACAAAATACCCTAAGCATAGACGGGATCCTAATACAAACCAATTGGTATATAGAGGGTAGTTGCAAACAGTGCACGGTATGATTTGCTACTGTTTAATTGTAATCTTTCCCTTCCCTGTTTTCTAGGTTCAGCTAATCCACTATAACCATGAGCTGTACACAAATGTCACAGAAGCTGCAAAGAGTCCTAATGGGTTGGTGGTAGTTTCCATATTTATGAAAGTAAGTATTCAGTTCTATCAATACCTAATATATAGACAATGGACGACTTCTCCCATGAGCTATCCCTAGATTTACATAGGATAGATCCCTAGGTGTAAATCTAGGAATTAGACTCCTCATTATACTGTAGCAATGAGGCTCTGATCCGGAATCCAGAGACAGCATCGTGCTAGGAACTGAACACATAATCTCTACTCCAAATCATTTGCAACGTAATGTAAGGAGGGTGAATAGGGATAAGGGGGGGGGGGGAAATCCTTATGTCATAAACATCACTCATAACTCTTTAACAACTATGACAAAAGTTACTAATTTTGCAGATTTGGTATTTCTTAATGAAACGTTATTCATTCAATTAAAAGTAAGTCTCTCCTAATAGGTTGAGGCCCTGGGAAAGAGGGCATGTTTGCTCTTCGGAGCATGCTGATATTTCAAAGTCAGCAAAATAAGTTTTTCTCACAATGTTATTTAAAACATCTTAAACTTTCAAAACTGAAAGAACATTAAAAGTATAACTCAATATCTTCCATTTCACAGAGCTAGAAAGATATGCAAATATTTTGTCATCTTTTAGTCTCCATCCTGTTGCGCTCAGGATGCGTAGTTAGGTCTGTAAATTACAGTAATGTAGCATTGAACACAAGACTTAATAGTTTACTCAAACCTCCCTAATTATATTGGAGAAACCTTTCCTCTCGTTTTATTTGAAGCATGCATTTCGCCTAAAAATGTTGTTCATATTCTGCCATTATGTATCTCTGTTTCATCAGTCTAAAAAACCCATATATTTCTGAATAAGTGCTTCATGCTGAAATGAATAGCTTTCATCGGCAGACCTTACATATTGGATATCTATTAATTCCCTTTAGTACTCTCTAATCCCATGTCATAAGGTGAAGTCCCTGACAAACCATTAACCTCAGAATTAAAATATGCATTTCACAGAGAATATTGAATAATTAGATATAAAAATTGCCCTTTTATACAGGTCTAATATTTAAGAAAGATATTTAGGTTAACTTTTTTCATCCAAAATGTATCGTATTACGACCCGACAACCTGACTTGCTTTCGCACAAAAGGGATAAAACTGAAGCAAGCCTTCAGAATGCCTGGCATGCTAATTTTGCCTAAATAACGCATCACTCGTGTACTTGCCGAGTTGCACACCTCTTGTAATGAGCAACAAAATTTAGTATCTGCCGCACCATATTTTTCTCTAGGCCTCTCTCACTGGCATGAAAAGATGTGTTCGATTTTAAATGTCCAAAGTTGTTAGAAAAACTTCTAAGTGGGGAAGTAACTGTCTGAATTTCCACAAAATGAAACCTGAACTGAATTTTCCTGCCTGTCAAACAGAGCTGGATTGCAGTTTGTCCAATAGCCCATTTATTTTCCTAGATCTTAAGTAAACTTTTTGAGAAGTTTTCCATTTTCAAAGTAAATTGATTTCATTCTGGATAAATACTAGATGTATAATGGCAGTATCCAGTGTCTGATAAAAAAAACCCAACATCACAGAATAATTGAAAGGTAAGTAGGATATTACAAGGCTAGCTACAGAGTTACTAAAATGTCTCCATAAAAAGTGTGACACCAATTTTATTGCTAACCAGTAATAATTTTGCCATTTGCAGTGCAATAAAATCTCTTGTTAAATTATCATTGATAATCACCAATGATATTGTTGATAAAGTACATACTTCCCACACATACACCCCCCACCCATCCTCCCCAGAAACCCCAACACAACAGCAATGCCTCTAAGCCCTCTATCATTTTTCCTCTAAATCCTCTTCAGGTATGCTTATGTTAATGTGGGCTGAACATTTTATGTGTGTATATATATGTGTACATATACATATTCATGAGTGCATGTGGGTGAAATTTAGGCACTTCATACCTGTATGTAAAACAAAAGGAAGACAGATGTCATTTGCAACCTAAGTAGTCTGCAAGGAAACTGTATTTCTCAATAAATAGAAAAACAATAAATACTATATGAAAATTCTACCTAATTATGTTAACCACCTGCAAATCCCATCAAAGCTATTAGAGAAAAACTTGTTCTCATACTTGTATTCAGGCATTAATTTCTATTCATCCTGTTCTCCCATCCCTGTTTTTTTTTTTATTTACTTTTACATACTAACTTTCTAACAGGTTTTGTTAGAAAAATGTCAAAATAATTATTTCCTTTTCCCACAACAGTGGAAAAAAGGCAGAAACAATTTGAAGTGGCAGGAGAGACCGAGCGTGTGTGGGCGTGCACGCACAGAACAGCTACATTTCCAGAAGGGAAGTGTTTCTGAGAAGATTTTGACATTGTACACTTTCTCTTCTGTAGGTATCTGAATCATCAAATCCGTTTCTAAATCGTATGCTTAACAGAGACACCATAACAAGAATAACGTATAAAAGTAAGTTTCTTTCAATTTACTATAGCTAACAGCTGTATGCTTTTAGTATCAAATAATGTATTTAGAGATCCACTGAAACAAGAAGCAGTTCATTATGGGCAAAAAATACAAAGTTTGTATTGCCAGCAACTCTGCATGACAAATTTGGGAACCTGAAAAATCTAGTAAGGTCATCAGTGCATCAAATATATTTTGAACTTCAAAGTCGATTTTATGTTTGAACAAGCAATAAATTAATGAAATTATACTTAACAAATACATATACTGTATTCACACAGAATACTCAGGAGAAACTGCCTACTGTTAGCAATAAAAGTAACATGCAGAGCAGCCTGGGTTATATCAAATCAAGTTACGTCAAGATGCTGCATCATTAACTGTGGATTTAGTATTCATTAATGCTTTCTTTTTGTACAGAAAAGTTATAACATTTCTATTCAACTATTGCTACATTTAATGGATATATAAAGAGGTCATCAACATAGCATGTATACTTGTTATATTCACATTTGGAAAGTCTTTAGCTGATAATGCTCAATCGTTCCATGTTTGTATATTGAGCCCGGGGAAAACTGGAGCTTAAATGTCAGTGAAAATTAGGCTAGCTTAGAGAAAGTCATGAAAAATTAAATCTGAAAACCTTATTCCCTTTGTCAAATATTCACTTGAATTCCAAGCAGATGTTACGTTGATAAAATAAGTTAAACGATACCGGAATTTAACTTTCAGAAAGCACACAGCAAACTGAAAAAATAAATTATGTAAAACTCAGCCTTCGGTCGTTATTCTGTAAACAGCAACTCAACATTTTTCATAAACTTCATTAATTCTGCTTTCGTTTATGAAAGCTGGGAGAGAATTGTTCATGATAACTGGAATGAGACTGGTGTCAGGACTCCAGGATTTGGTTCACAGTTTTACTAGGGTTTGCCTCAGATTACCTCTCTGTAAATTAACTAGATCGTACGATACACTCTACAACAACACAGCGTTAACTGGAAGACTTTGCATCTGAAATTTCAGACGTCTCAGATGTCCATTTAACTGCAACAAAAGTCACTGAACTTCGGATTTATGATGGAAGGGGTTGGAGAGATTTCTGTACACGTCCCCAAAGTACATAGTCTGCTTTCTTTCCACAGACTCCATCTTTTCCTCCTCCCTGCAAAGCCAGGATTGTAAAAAGAAAAAGCATAGATGTGAGACCAACATAAAGTGAAAGCACAGAATTTTACCCACTAATTCCTGAACGCGAGCGCACTAGAAAGATTTTGAGTCTTGCCATACAATACCAAATTTGAACAACGGAGCCAACCCCATTGTGAAGCAGATAGTTCCTTGCCCTCTCCTATAACGCACACCTTTCTTCCCACTGATGTTTGTCTAATTTTACCCTACAGTTAACAAACCTTGTTACATCTTTAGTCTAAATAAGAGACCTCTATTATGACAAAACTCTCTTCTCCGTGATACCTATAAAAAGGAAGGTGACAGAGGGTTCCCCTCAGAACATTTTTTTCCAGATTGTTTTATCAGCATGCAACGTCGTCTTCTCTGCATGGAAGCAGCAGGAGATTAGCTCTAGTTTTTAAACTGCCCATCTTGATTCCTTGCAAAAACACAGCAATGCTGTTCTGTAAGATCTTCCTGCCTACCAGCACTGCTGCAGCGTCCCAGAGATGGGGAGTTATCATTAAGGGTGTATGTGCTTTTTCAGGCTCTTTCACTCTCAAATTCCATATTCGTGGCTTCTGTCTGGGGACCAGCCGGATCACCTCTGACTGTACCACTGAGGAAGCTGCTTTTCCCCGTGTGTACACACACACAGACCTCACACTGTGACAGGTCTCACACACTGAAGATGACAAGAATCCTGCCTCATTTTTCCCATCGCTATCCTGCATTTACATGAGTGTCACAGCCTTTCTTGTACTCCCTGGCTCCACGTGCTACAATGGCCGGCCAGCAGAGCAAAGACTGGACAGCTTGTGGTGGCTCAGAGCAGGGGAGAGGCTGTGATTAGGAACATACAGCTCCACAGGGTGGGAAGGCACCAGCAGCATCTTTCCCTTGTTGCACGAGTAAGCATGCAACCATCACCCACCCCAGCAGGCAAGCAAGCCTTCCCAACACAAAATATTTCATTTGTACACCGCACTTAGAAGTGGGCACTCCTCCCCTCTGGAGCTGACAGCATCCTACCACCTTTCATTGGTTGTTTTGTCTCTTTCAAAGGAAAATGCAATTTCAATCACACCTAATTTGGGTTTACTAAATGAAATTTTGCATGAAAATGAGCACATAACATAGGCTGCAAAATCAATGATTAACAGAACTGTTTTAATTTTTAACTACTGTTATCACTAACGATTTATCTCTTAAAATGAAATCCTTGGTAGATACAATGCACATAACATTCCGCAGGGCATTGTGTTACTTACTGTAGTAACAAGTATTGACTAGGAATTTTTTAGGGTAAATTGGGAGCGTGAAAGTATTGAAAGTAATTTTTCAGTTGTCTTGCATGATGGATTGTAGCATCATTGCCGAAAACTAATTTTACCTCTTACATTGCGAAGATTTCTATTCCGTGTTTAGCAGCTGGAGTTTTTTAGCTTGTGCTTTAGGGGTCCACTCCTGAAGCCGATACTCAGCAGGCTGCTGACAAAATGACCGGTCCCAGTGTGCTCAACAGGGGCGTGGGGCGAATGGTAAGTGGAGCATAGGTTCAGAGTCAGGACAGGTAGTAACGTAACTAAAATACTTTTTTTAAACAGCAGCAGCAAAATTAAGAGCTATCTATGCTGCTGCATGAAATTTCCATAGGCAAAATGCATTCAAAGGGGAATTTCTACTCTTAGATATTAATGGCTACAGTGAAATAAAGTGGACCCCAAGGAATTTTTAAGCGGATTTTAAATGCTTATTTTATTCTGTTATCACAGCCCAAAGAATCTACTGTGAACTGGTTGAAACAAGTGTTCTTTCAAACACGCTTTAGTCAGAAGCTATGTGAATATCTAAAGAAAAATTGCTTTAGTATTCCTCTTTAAGTAGGACATTTGAGGGGATAAGTTAGCTGTCTCTCAGAACAGTTATGCTACATTAGCTATCACCCAGCATTTGCTTAACGTTGGAAAGAAGTAACATTTTAGATCCCCAAAATTCCTTATGAAAATTTGGGCTTCTCACGCTCCACCAAAATACTGTCGTATGTTCAGCTAGGCAGAAGAGTTGTAAAATTCTGAATTTCCTCAAATTCAATCTTTAGCTATTTTATAGATAATATATAAGTGAATAAAGTATTCCCATTTTCAGAGATTATCCTGAAAAAGCTTAAGATTCAGATTTCTGGAAATAAGAGACTATTAATTTCTCAAGGTTCATGTTTCAGTGCATTCTCTGAAGGACTGAGCTCTTGCAGCTACTGTCACAAGCAGTAAAAGCTCAGCAGTCTCAAACCAGGCCCTAAGAGACTAACCTCAGGTCTTCAAAATTAGTCTCTGTCAGCCTGGGTCTAAGCGACTTGTGAAGGCTGGTAAATGGAGAAACTCTGTTTCAGGATTACAAAGCTGAGCTTTACAACATTCTTTACCCTGTAAATCTAATCTAGTAAGAGCTGTACTTTCCCTTTTCAGATATCATGATATGAAATTCAAAATCAAATGGACCTTCCTTCATTCAGTAAATAATATATTCCCTATGATTACTATTGTTTTAAAGAGAACATACATGGAATTTGCTGTGAAAGCAGACCCCGCATGCCTGTTACAAATCGAGGGATAAAAGAAGAGGATTTCCATCATTTGCTAAGAAAATTGTCAGAGTCAAGGCCTTTATGTAAATGAATATGAAATCTAATTTGTATAGAGAGGAGTTCATGAGTTCAGAAATCACCCTAAGGCACAAGCAGATCAAGATAAACAGAATGTGGGCTGTAGATAGGAATGATGCTGAAAATCTAGTAAAGGCTGAATGGGTTTATTAAAGGAAGTTTATTACTGGCAAGAGATCACACCCGGTGATTTTGACCATTTTGAACTACATACTTGCAATAAATATAAGACAAGACATTAAAGTGGTGCAGTCTAGTATTAGTGCAAACCCACCAGTTCCATTTCAGTTCCAGAATGGGAAACCTTTATCAAGATGTGGGGAAAGGGAAACAGCAGAGCTGTTCATGGGAAAAATGCTGATAACCAAATGCTTATTCTGTAGTCTTTTCTCAGGCTGTTCTCACGGAGCCATCTGACTTCCCATGGGAATATAACCCATATACAGGCACAAATAAATACTGCTTTTACTTGGCCAACCTCTTATTTCATTATTTCATTCACCCCTATCTCCCCCTTTTCCTGAAGTGATATTTCCCTCCAGTTTCCCATTAACCACAACTGATGGATTTTGACACTTAGCATAATTCACTGTCTCTCTTCAAAATATATTCTAAGTGAAGACAGAGGCAATGAACCAGGTTTGGAGCCACTTCACTGCTGGGTGCTGGTGGGGGAGATGGCCACGCATTTTGTAGGTCCTTAGTATGCAAACAAGGTAACCTAAGCAGTTGATCCAAAGCTCAGTAAGGCTAAGGAGAGCATCTCTCCTCATCTGGAGAGCACTGGCATAAGTCGGACTTGCCTGAATGAGTAAGGAGACTGTGCCCCATGCTGCTCCCACACTGTTACATGCCATGTCCCACCCCCAGGGCATTATTATGTTCCGAGAATGACTGAACACTGTAAATCCACAGACAAAAGTTAGAAGCCCATATGAAAATAATGAATTTATTCTCTATCAAAGCAATGTGAGGCAACTCCAAAACCCCCATGATTACCTGCATTAATGCTAGCACAGTAAATCTGTTTCTGTATCTTCCATTTGATAAGTAGTCCTATTGTTAATAATCTGTGCACTGTTCCGAATACAAACTAGTCAACTAGAATGTGGCGCACACAAAATATATATAGATCATCAATATCCCTCATCTGTATTAATCTTTACTTAGCTTTCCATCTCCTAGTAAACGTTTCAGGGCAAATTCTACCTTGTTTAAATCATTTTAGCCCAACTGAAGTCAATATGGATGTGAAAAAGCAGATTTGGTCCTTAGAGTTTGAAACTATCTATTCCGACTGACTCTGTGCCATTTGGAGCTAACACACCACTCTCCATGGTTCATAAATAATGAACAGGATGTTCATGTGGGAAAGGAAAAAATGTGCAATGACTCATTGAAAACAGGCACTGGCTTGAAAAAATGCATTCATTCTCTTCTCATGTAGTTCTGGCAAAATTACTGCTGCACTGCAAATAATGTTTTTAATGAATAGGACACAGGTGTATTCAGTCATCTCTAGCTGTTAAAATTTAACAGCGTTTTCACTCTAATACTATAGCAATGGTTTTGCACTTCTGTCTGGAAAATTTTGGGTTTAGAAAGACTCTGTATCCCAGGCCATGGGCCAGTGAAGGCTGAGCATGTTAAAAAAGGTGACAGTCAGCCACCTACAAGACACTACTTGAAGATCCAGCTATACAGCATGGCAATTACCCTGGCTTGAAGTGCAAAAACATGGCAGAAGGCTGTATTTCTGACAAACTTGAAAGGGCATGCCAAGATCATATTTCATAAAATAACCCATTTAAAATATGAAATAACAATAAGACATTGGTCAATGTGGTATAAATGTTACACTCTCACCTTGACACTTTAACTGATGCTGTAGCCACTAACATTGCTACCCTAGAAGCCTGTAGCGTGTTGAGTGCACTATGTCAAAATAAAAAAAGGTCACATTTGCTTTGCCCATGTTCTTTGATTTTCTGTTGCCCAAGACAGTAGTCTGCAGTCCTTTTTTTTTCATCAGATAGTATAAGACAAGCATTTTGCTCACCTAAGTTTTGTCCTTCAGCTATAGATGTTAAATTCAAGTTAAATTACTCTTTTCTTTTTTAGTTCTGATATGCTTCGTTGATAGTTCATATTTCTTTCCTTGGTTCCATTTACAATCTTTTCCCAATGGCCAAGGAACAGTTTATCAGCTTTAAAGAAAAAAAAAAAACAACAAACAAACAACAGAAAAAAAAACCACAAAACCGAAAACTGTTTAAACTTACAGTAAATGATACACGAAAAACATCAGAGAATCCAACAGAAATGCCCAAATTATTGACATTGACATAAAAGATGCACTTTCAACATTTTTCTTTAGTCTGAGCAGTATCTTCTATTTTATTTGTACTGTCTTCCTTGCCTTTCATTAAAATCAATGCCAGTTCATCTTGTGTATTGAAAGGGGAAACACGCCTAAATATGCAGCTTTCCTTGCCTGCATTTTAGCACTTTCTCTGCAAATGAACCATATTGAACACACCACACGCAAGTGAAAGCATGCAGAGAGATTTCACAACGTTATGGCTCGTAACCAGCCCAGCTTATACACGATAGCAGTAGCATATAAGAAGTAAAGTGTGTATATCCCCGAGTATTTCCTATTAAGGAACTCCTGCAGCCTAAGATTTGGCAGGAAAATCTGAGCTGCGGTTTTGACAGCACTGCCAAATATATTGTAGGGCTGGCATTACACAAGGGAAATAGTGCACGTAGTACAGAAAAGGCTGAGGAACTTGGATGAATTTTGAAAGACATAACCATATCTCATTTTGGTACATGTCCACAGAGTGAATTCTGTTGCAGAGGGATACCTCATTAATTCCCAGGGAGACTTACAATAAAAGCAGGGACCCTAGTAAGCTGCTTTCAAGTGTACTTTTTCAACCCGATATTGACATTCTGAGTGAGCTTGCACTGCATCCACCCCCACTGCGCACATGAAAGGCCAGCAGGCTTCATTGAGCAGCTTTATTATCATGCATTAACCTTAACTTCCTCCTGTGGTAGAAGGGCAATTAAGTTTTAACACTCTTGGCCTTCCCAAGGCTTTGTTGAGCAAAAATTGTTAAATCACTCCAAAATATGGTTAGTCAACATTCTCCAAAGACTGCTGCATCTAAATCAATAACTGCAACTTCAAGAAGCTTTTAGGTCCAATTCTTAAACATGATTCAGAGTTTCACTGTGAATGCTTGTGCTAAACTCACAGAAGGTGTGCATGGGCATCTCAGAGTAGAACTCAACCCAGGCAGGATTAGTGGATTTGTGTTACTTGTTCTTGTCCAAATTGCTGGACCATTCAGAAACTTATGTTCGTTATACTTCGTATTTCAGTAAAACTGATGATGATGTTCTGGAATAAAGACTGTACGTAAAAAGGGTGGGATATTTTTTGTGAAGCTATGGTTTTATCTCAATTGTTTTCCTTCTTTATTCTCCAGATGATGCATACTTACTACAGGGGCTTAATATTGAGGAACTTTATCCAGAGACGTCTAGTTTCATTACGTATGATGGGTCAATGACAATTCCACCCTGCTACGAAACAGCAAGCTGGATAATAATGAACAAACCTGTCTACATAACAAGGATGCAGGTAAAAAGACAAAAGAATGACTCGATCTAGTGCAGGTACAGATTAATATTTTAAACTTATATATTTGTAGCTTTATATACAAAATCAGATTCAACCTTTTGCTGTAGGGATCTCTGCCTGCAATTTACACAGTTTGCAAAAGCAGTGAAGAGTTTCTTGGCAAAATAAAAATATTAACTATTTAGAGCTCCCTAAGTATCTATATACACACACAAATGCACTTTGAGGTGGGCACTACTTTCAGTGAGGGTTTGTACCAAATGGTTTCCAGTGGCCTCTTCCATACTAAGTTATTCTGTGAATAGATATAGGAGGATTCTAAAACAAATAGAGCAGTGTTGTACAAAAATAACTGAGGCTATTAAGTATAACAGATACCATTCTTATGTCAGAAAGAAACAGACAAGTTGTGAGTGACACTTGTGGCCATTTAAATACACATCGATAGCACGTTAATGTGACAGAGATCCAGTATATAGGGCCGCCTTGAAAAAATCAGCTAGTGCTTTCTGGTATGGAATGACAGCATAGACATTGCAAATATCTTCAGAAAAATCAGACTGCAAAATTGAAGCCTCTATTAAAAAGAAGCAGGATAGATCATGCAAAAGAAAACACAATTAATTTCATAGTCAAAATTATGCTGTTGAGGAAACACACCAGTGGAAAAGCCATAAAAACTACATTTCTGTATGACTCGCTTACAATCCAAGGCCTTAACATCAGAAAACAACAAATTTAACACCAATTGCGGTCTTCTCCAGAGGTTCCATCAGTGAGTTGCCTACGGAGCCGTGAGCTGAACTAAAACCTATTCTCTTGCGTACTAGAATCCCAAAGGAATATTCAAACCACCATCTGCCTGTCCCAAGCATGCAGCAGAGCAATCTGGCCTGAGAAATCAAATGAGGAATGATAAAACAACCCTAAATATTACTTTGGGATCTAAAAATCATATTAACATTGTAAATAAGATGACTTTAAAAAAGCCCGAGAGATGTTTTATCTTTGTGATATTCCTTCTGTCCAATTTTGTCTAGATGCAGAGAAAGCACTTTGTTGCTTTTCTAAATGGGTAATTTGGGAGAATGACGCAGTTGAGCACAGGCAGACACGCTGTACTTTCTGAACTTTTCAAGCAGGAGACCTGAACGTTTTCCCACAAGCAACATTGAGTTACAACATTAATGTACAAAACAAGGTGTAGAATATTTCTGGAGTCTATGCTAGTACCTATGGGTTATAATCTCACGATACTTACTCCTTGTCATGCTTTACTGATAAGTTACATCCTCCACTAGTAGTGCTGCAAATTGATTTCATGGAATACTTACTAATTACATTCTGTACTCAGACTGAAAAAGTAATGCACAAGTTTCCCCTGGAAGTTGTTAAAGATATTCAGTATGTAAAACCCAGCTACTGGATTTCCCTATTTAAGCATTAAATGCCACAACTAAACCTCTTAAATTGTATGCTGACATGGAATTTTTTTTTTTTTCATATTTTTAAACCAAAATATTTTGAGGGCTTCTGATTTACAAATTGCAGCTTTTCTTTGTTTCGTCTCTCTCTAGTTTCCTATACAAAGTTTGAAAGGTTTTTGTTGACTCGAACCAATTAACGTGCTTTTAGCACAGTTGCATAGTCATCATAAGAATCATTGCTGTCTGCTTGTAATTTGCATCCAACCACTGCTAGGCGCACTGAAAACCCTGGATGATTCAGTAATTCCCTCTCTGCTGATCCATAAAACCATCTGAAAAGAAGGCCATTGTCTACCGGAAGAACAATATAGACACAGCACAGGCAGTAGCAAGACAGACCTGTCAATGGAGAGAGGATTTCACTTTTTAACATCATTAGTTTCATTACTTCAGCAGCATGACTCTGTCAGTTCTCCTTTCCATCCTGACTGGCCATACCTGGTTCTTGAGCACCATCATCTAAAACTCTGTCTTCTCAGCCGGAAGCTACACTAATAGCTACAAAACTTAGGAAATTAGCCCTTGTCATTCATCAAGTTCATTTTCTCTGCACCAGCTGCTGCCATCCAGTACTCTGGATTTCATTTGTTTCCTGATCAGCCAAGGACACCTCATACCATTTCCGTTTACCCCACACAAAACTAGTTACTTTCGTTTAAAATGGGGCTCAGAAACAGAGGACCACAGAAGGAACAGTTTTACTTCAAGTTAACTCTTTCAACCCACCTCTGACTACAAATCACTGAAATTCTGTTTAACTTTCATTTATTAAGTAGTTTATTGAATAGTGTTGTATGTTGTTTACTTACAGGAAAGACCAGTACTAAAAATCCTTGTTTTGTATTTTGTATAGATGCATTCTTTACGACTGCTAAGCCAGAATCAGCCATCACAGATATTTCTGAGCATGAGCGACAATTTCAGACCAGTCCAGCCTCTCAACAATCGATGTATCCGAACTAATATCAACTTTAGTTTACAGGGAAAAGATTGTCCAAACAATAGAGCACAGAAACTACAGTATAGAGGTACGTTCTACCTCCAGAATAATCCTTTCTATGCTTACACTGAGCTCTTTTCTTTGAGAAACCCAAGTGCATAACAAAGCATACAGATAAAAACAGATGAAACTCCGTATCTGGGGGACTAATGGTATGAGTCAAACATGATGTACTTGAAATGGATGAGGAAACTTGCCCAGAAACATGCAGGAGAAGCATGACAAAAAGGTGTCTGGGACATCTAATATTATTTTAAAAGCAGATAGGACAGGCCTTCGGTTTTCTAGCCTCATTTTAAAAGTCTTCTCACCTTACAAAGTGCATTTTGCTCCGTTTTACCCACGTTGGAAAGAAAGAGGGGGATGAGCTAGTCTTGATGACAGCTGATCTCAAACAAAAGAATAAATTTCACTTTGGAGGTGCACCGCCGTAACACACACCCAAATTGGAAAGCAATGGATATTAAACAAATGAACCAAGCCGGTCTCCTGCTGGTAGAGTCTTACACTGCCACAGCTGGGGGCTCACAACTGTGCTGTAATGTGTCTTATGCATCTTTTAGCCTATGCACACACAGTTATATTACTTGCAATAATGGTGTGAAAGTGCCTTCTTACGAATAATATTATGGTTATGAAGGAGTACTACTGAAGGGTGGAAAAGAAAGCACATTTTCAGCAGCAAGGCTGATGACCGAGTTGCAGTACTTCAAAGAAACAGTCATTCAGACTTAATTCTTTTCCAGGAAGAGGAGGAAACTGAACCTCCTGGCTTTTCAAGATGTTTTGTTTAAGTGCCTAATACAGTGTTTAATCCAGCCAGTTTCATATTTGGAGGTTAATACAGCATAATTGTTTTTGTTTTGTTTCTCTTTCCTTTCAGTAAATGAATGGCTCCTCAAGTAAGAAAGACAGAGCAGGCAGAACCCATAACCTCAGTGGAATGCTACTACTGTGAATTGACATAATCTAGAATGCACCCAACCTCACTCTCTTTGGGTTCGTGACAGCATGTACAAACATGCTGTAGGAAAAGAGCTACCATGTTGGAAACTCAACTAAAAATTCATTCATATGATTGGTGGTAATTAAAAAAAAAAAAAAAAAAAAAAGACAGCATTACAGTAAGTGTGATTACAATTTTGATACGGTTTTCCTGAACAATTTAGCTTCGCAAAGAAAGACTTTTCAGCCTTTGTACATAGGAAATTCTTCCTCTTTTCCCCTCTCCCTCAAATTAAAAACAAAAAAAAAAAAAAAAGAAAGAAAAAAGGTGGCTCGGTACAGCATCAAAGTGGAGTTGTGTTCTGTGTGCCAAGTAATCCTTGGAAAGCTCTCATTATTTCACTATCATTAATGGATACTGACAAGACAGAACAAGACGACTGTAGAGGAAACTTATTTCTAGGTTATGATCTTTCTGTTCATTTAATTAAAAAAGGGACAGACTTTGAGAGATAAGTATTGTAAATATATCACTGCAGAATATAAAGGAAATTGAAATATTTCCCTCTGTCACATATCTGTAGTAGGATTTGCCAAAATCAGAATTGATCCATTTTCTGTTTCTTGTTTTACAACAGGTCATACGTTGTGTTGGTTACTATTAACAACTCAATAAATGTGTTTAACAAATTAATTTAGTAAACTTGCTTTGATTTATTTTTTCCTTTCTGAAATAATATGCCTCTACTACTTGTGGCTGCATTATTTGTGGTTTGGTTTTTTTTTCTTTTTCTTTTCCATTTTTTTTAACTTTATTTATTTATTTGTGGCCAATTTAAGTGAGTTAATGGCAATTAGGAATGCACTTAAAGCTAGTATAACTTTAACTCCTCTTTATGGTCCATCATTAATAGAAGTTGGGCTCAGAAGCAGAAAGCAGTTGAAACACATCTCAGTTTAAAATTGCCATTTCCCCTGCTGAATCCATTATTGGGACAAACAAATTCAACCCTGTAAATTGGTGGTGGAAAGGGATGTATTTTCTTTACAGATAAAGCAGGAGCTGACCAAGTAAAAGCGAATGCCTTTTTTTCTTGTTTATAATGGTCATTCACTGTGTTTGGTTACTGTCAAGAACTCAATAAATGTGTTTAACAAGTTCACATAGCGCACGTTTGACCTTCTTGCACATTAAGAGATTTTTTTTTTTTTTTAATCTGGAGTGGGGGCAAACCTATGCTATTCTGTCCCTAATGCTCACTTTATAACCCATAACATGTCAAAGTTCACAGAAAAGAAGATGCAGCTAGGGAGTACCGTGCCTGACCAATGAATTGCTTATACCAAATGGAAAAATAGGCACTACAAGGAGTGTGAGGGAACTGAACCACTGTAAATAAGTTATAGCTGTTGCAGGCCAAACATGAAAAACATGCTATTTCATCATTGGCAGAAGAGAACAGTGCAGGTAGCATCAGACAGGAAACTCTTGAGTCTATGTTGCAGACAACAGTTTGGAAAGATTGCAACTTGTGTCTTCATCTGTGACGTGAAAGAGAAAGTTATCAGGAAAGTGAAAACGTGCATGGGCTGGCATTCGGGGGACTCTCGAAGTAGGTACGTGGATGTAGATGGAAACCTGTAAAGGAACCCAAACTTGCCAACAATTCAATTGCTCAGTGAAAGGTGCAGAGGAATCACTAGTGAAAGAGCAGAGGTTGGCCTAGGTGGGCTGTGACACAGTCACGCTGTATTTGGAGCTGGGTTCCGGGCTGATGACCCTGGCCCAGGATCCTAGTAGCAGATAGACAGTACCTGATCCTCAAGTTATTTAATTTTAAGTGTTTCAATTTACTTCCATATACCACTTAACACTGCGCAGTGATCTGGAAAATCCACAACACAACCACAGAGGTGTCACACAGTGACTATTACACTGTTGATTAATAATGTCAAATTCTACAGCTGAAATAAAGCAAAATTATCACCTTAGATTTACCTAGCTAATAAAAAAAAATGAAGAACAACACAAGTCACACACATTTAGTATTTTTCAGCTTCCATAGTGATCTATAACTTTTAAACTTGTGGTGTTGGGATTGTTTCCACTACTTATTTGGGTGGTTTGTGTTTTTTGAAGCTTCTCCTAGGATTGTTAAGATTGCAGAGTAAAGTTACTGAGAGCACAAAGCCCAAAATACTTCAGTCTGTATTTTTTGGACAAATATCTGGCAGTTGTTGATTCAAGTTTGTCAGCAACAGAAGGTAGGGATGATAAGCCAGGCCTCCATTATAAAGCTTTTAATAAGTAATAAAACCTATTTTCTATTTTAGCGAAAGCAGACTGAAGGGATTTAAGAGGAGGGAGAAATGTGATAGAAGGGACTAGGCCTAGGAAGGAGTCATGCTGTGCTTTGGATTGGGTGAGGCTGCAGTATACAAGCCCTGCAAATAGAGAAATGGAGCAATCATACTGGGACACCGCAAATATATTTGTCAGCATTTCCTACTTGATTTTGCGAACTGATGAACTCCATCTTGCCATGATTCGTTTAGGTTTCTGTTTTAATAATAGATTGCAGTAGAAATAAACCAAACCAAAGCTTAGAATTAAATATCTTGCACATCCCTTGCATTTCAGTAGTGCTCAAATCTAGACATCTAGCTCCAATTTTTCAGATCAGGCACGTATCTCTGTGTCAAGAGACACCAAGCATCCAAAGAAAGCCACACCTTGTCACAAAGCCTTTAAGCAAAAAGGTAAAGTTTCAGTATCAAACAGCTGGCACAGAGACAATCTTCCGATGTTCAGAGTCTGCGCAGCACGGCAACATGCGCACACAGTAATCCTTCCAACTTGAGTGCTTTCTGTCCGCAACGCTCACCAGAAGTCTGGCTGCACGCTGTACTCAGTGCTTTGGAGTAAGAGCTGAATTTATGGCCTCAATACCATTCGTGCCTGAGCCATTCAGATTACGATTGAGATTCTTTGCTTGTGATAAGGCTCAGCACAGGCACGAGCTACCTGGCAGGGAACATAAACCTGGCAGCGGTCCTCAATGAGCAGTCAACACCACAGGCAGGACCAGGTTGCCATGCCATGATGATAACGGACATTAAAAACATAATACTAAGAAATGCTCAGATTTGGTCTTCTGCTACCATGGTTACGAATATGATAGCAAACCAGGTACCAAACTTATCAAGCTCATTTGATGATAAAAAGCATGAGAAAATTCAAATTTACAGTACTCTAAAAGCCCCTGTTTCAAGCAGTATTCAAAAAAGTGTGATAGCCAAATTTTATAAGATCAGTTTTTCCTTTAATTTAAAAGGAAAATTTATTTCTACGCAGAAAATAAGATCTAAATAGGATCTGTGGAATGAAGGCAGAAAGCAAAGACCTTCAGCATAATCGTACCTATAGATCGCACACATTTCTGTCCTTCCACCATTCTATTCCAGCCTTGAAAGCTGAACCAGCAAGCAATCATCTCAAGGATCTGCCTAGAGGCTTGGATATTTTATTATAAAACTCCTATGAATCAAAAGCCATCCTTCCTCACCATTCAAAACCTCTCATTTTTCTATGAAGTATATACTCCGAAAGAAGAGGGAGCAAGGGAAATGGTGCTGAAGAACCGAAACCTGAGATCACGGCACTGGCAGCGTCCAGCAAGGCTGGGAACAATTCCACCTGAAGGTGTGCAAGGCTGCCCTCCCCTCTACTGATCCAGAGACTCACACTCAGTCAAGCAACTCAATCAAAAATGTAAGTCGGCCAGTGAAGATCAGAACTTAAAAACCATCCAAATTCATGTTTTTATGACTAGCACTGCCTGCTCTGAGCGTCCATATGCTGTTCCATGTCTTGGCCTTAAGAGATGTCACCAGTAACTGCTGCTCACACGACATCAGTTTGTCAGGCTCTTGAGACATGGGGGCCTGGTAGAAATGGGCTGCCAGCAGCCAACATCATTTTAAGGACTTTGCATCCAATGGTGTCTCAATCCATACATTTGTTATGAAACAAAGAAAAAAAACTCTTAGGATAATACTTCAGAATCCTTCCTGCTTCTGACAGACCCTGCCTTTACTCTCCCCATTTTGGTTTTCTGGGGGTTTCACACCTTGCTACTTCCAACACTAGCCTTCCCTTTCAAAATTATAAGCAGCTTTGAGCAATGTGATAAAGGCTTACCCCACAGAAACACAACACTGCCATAAAAATACAGGAGTTGGTGAGTCTCTTAATAGTAACTGTTGCTGGAATCAACATATTTCAACTGCCATTAAAAAAAAAAAATCACAAATATAGAAAGAGCTGCTACATCTATTAATTGGTGAAGACAAGCCAGAAAGCAGGATATGACTGCACCCAAAAGGCCAAGACCAGAAAGCAAATTAAACCCCTCCAACATTTAAGGTATTCCTCATGACTTTTAATATTATGGAGGAGGAGCGTTTAATTTTTTCTTTTATTTTCTAAAGAACTCAGGTTTAACAATACTGAAATTCCATCACAATCTGAAAATAAAGCTGAAACTTTCCTTAGCTGCTGCTTTCAGGAGCTGAACCTTCCCCAAAAGTCAAGAACTGAAGTGAAAACTGTAACTGATCAGTATATTTTATTGCAAATACCAGAAATGCAGCAAAAAGGCAGATGTTTTGCATGTTCTGCTGTATATCTCAAAGCTTTAGAATTGGACACTACCCAAAAAATCCCAGATGTTTCGTTCTATCCTCCAAACAGTATAAATTTTTCAGAAAGATCAGCCATAACGGCTCCATGTTTTGAGGTTT
Organism: Morus bassanus; assembly: GCA_031468815.1. Taxonomy (NCBI): domain Eukaryota; kingdom Metazoa; phylum Chordata; class Aves; order Suliformes; family Sulidae; genus Morus; species Morus bassanus. Next base: position 3,195,678 of record CM062577.1, on the reverse strand, counting down.
GGTTGATTTTTTTTTTTTTATTAGATTTTATTCCCTAGATGTAATGGCTGACAAAGCATAGAGAGTTTGCTGTAAGAAATGCTGATTTACTAGCAAATGACTTACCGCAGTTCTCAACAGCATACTGTAAAATTATTCAAGGAGCCTGTTTGCACGGTAAAGAATAAGAACCATTTATAATGTGAAACGTAATGCAGGCAAACATTTTCTGTTTCCTACAGTGTCAGGCTTCTATTCTAATAACTAAAGATGTGTCAAACACATACTCAGAGCAGAAAATGAAAAACAGGATAATAAATCTTCTAAGGATGGGAAAATAACCCTCAGTATTTAAATAGAGAAAAAATCCTTAGAGGAAGTGTTAGAAAAATAGAAAGAAAAAAATCAACACATTTTATGAATTTAGGCAGGTGCTCCCACACTGTAAGGGAAGAAAGAGCTGGAGTCAGAAGTAAATCCAAGTGGAACAAAGTTACAGCTGCAAAATACAATAGTCACCCCAGAACAAAGGTTAAGGCTACGAACTTCAGCCTTGGGTGGCTATTCCCAACACAAGGAGACAGTCAACACCTAGCAAGGAGAGCTCATTTTCTGAGACATTCAGGTATTTGCATCCAGGGCATATGTTTAAATGCACAAGTGCAGTGGTTTTGCTTGATCAAGGGAAAGCAATGCCGAGTCACATCCAGAATGCCCTTCCTGACCCCTTGACACCATTCTGGATGTGCCGCCTCAGTGCTGTATCGGGTGATCTTGTGAACTTACCTCTAGGGCTCTGCAAACAACTCACAGCCTGCCAGAAATCCCTCATATGCTTTGCTTCGTTTACTGTCCCGATGCACACCTCTGCTTTAGTCGAGACTATTTGGAACTTAAGCTATGCAAAACTAATGTCCAAAGGGCAAGGCAGACCTCACTCATGTAACAATGATGGTAGGATTAGCTGAGGAAAACAGAGGGCAATCAAAACACAAATCATGAAGAAGGATTTAATTATGAGCCACTGTAAATATAATTGTTGCACCTTGACTCACCTGCATTGGGGTCATGTCTTACAAGGGCACACAGAACGGGTTGCTGACAGTGCCTCATCTCCTAACTCCTCCCAAGCACCAGGATTCAGAACACTCCACATTTTTAGATGGTTCAAGGTTTATTCCTGCTATTTTTGTTCCACCTTAGCGGTGTTTCTTGGGTTGGCGGGGAGGGGGGAGTAAAGATCTAGGAAATTCAGCTTGGTATGCAAGTTTTGAGTCAAACTAAAAGGTTTGTTTAAACCCCCCGCTTTGGCTAAGGGTCCTTTGGCTGCATTCACACAGTTTAAGTTGAACAAAATCCTTTACACTAAAATTTGTTGGCATGCTAAGCTATGAAATAGTGGAAAGAGGAGGAAAAGGAAAGGACAGGGAAGAGCCAAGAACTGACTTGGGGCGGGGGGGTGGGGGTGGAATCACAGGAAACTTGTGACACCTGGTTGTGCGATGATTGAGCCCCTGGGAAGAGACACAAAATAGCACTGGAAAAGCTATTAAAAAATTGTTGCGTTTTTTTCACCCCCTAAGTGTAAATAACAGAAGGGAACAAGCAGAAGTTCTACCAACAGCACTAGTACATTCATCACCAGCAAATTGATGAAAAGACCACAAGTAAAAGAACAAGGGGGGGCCATTTATGTCTACATTTACGCAGGATACTTATCAATTCTTTTTAATTTTTCTTTTTTTTTTTTTAAGCAGTTGACCATTTGATAGGGAAAGATAACTCCTCATTAACACTAGCACTTCAGACTTACAGCCTAGAAGACTCTTGGATAACTGCCAGATCTAACTTGCAAGATGAGTAAGTGATTGTAAACTATACATGGTAAAGAGGTGGGAATACGTCAACATGATGAGGAAACACCATATTAATATTCAAATATGTGATAAAAAAATCTTATTAAGGTGTGTCAAGACAACATAGAAAGTCATAAGCATAACAGCAGAAAACAGAATTCAGAAGAATCACAAGGGAAAAAGATCCATCTTTTCCCTCTGTCCTGAATTTTTCCCTTAATGATACAATAATATAGCAGCAAGCGGATTTCAGTTTTCTGCCTTCTTTCAGGCATATTTAAAATTTGACAGCAATATGAATAATAGTGACATTTTCAGACATTCGTGCCAAAGTTTTGCCATACTGGAGGCTTCATTCATTAAACATTTATTTATATCTGTGTTCTATGAGCTGCAGAAAAATTTACAGAAATGGAATTCCATTGACAAACATTTCACCCAAATGCTGTCCGCGTTCCTCCAACACAGATGGCCAGCTGAAATGCTTGCGTTAGAAACAAAATCACTGAAACTCTGCCATACCTAGTAAGCAGTGGCAAGAGGGATTGCTCTACACGACCTCTCCTCAAAGCATGTGAGCTAACGAAAGCAAACATCCCCTTTTGAGACCTTAAATCATCTAGCCCAAATTACGGACCAACAGGACTTTGGCTCTTAAAAGTCTTGATGAATCCCTGCATAATTCAGAATACAAATGATGAAGTAGATACAGAATAATTCCAGCCTTCAAATTTTGGGAATCGACTCTTCCCCCACCTCCTTACATGTCGCTTGTCTTACATACAAATAGAGAGAACTTCTTCATAGGGGACATGCTTTCCTGTAAGCAGGGGAGATGCCAGAGGACATAGTCGTTACCCTAGGTAAGATTTCTGTAGGGACTCGAAATGATCTGAACTGAAACGTTAATGCAGCTCTGCTTTTTGGTGGGCTGATACAGCTAAGGGAAAAATAAAAAAATTAAAGCAGGTGAGATTTACTCAGCCTTCTAAGAAACAGGTTATTTCCTCTGAAGACCTACCATTCAGTTCTGTCTCTGTTTTTTCACCACACTGTCCCAGGGAGGCAATGGACAAAGGTTTCAATGGCACTTGGGGTACAGCTTCACCATAAATGTACAGCCCTGGTGCTGGCTTTCAGCTCAGAGCCCACCTGCCTCCGTCCTCCCCCTGGGTCATTCTTGCTCTGGCAGCTCAGCCAGCTCTTCAGATTGTTAGTGTGTCTTTCAGATTCTTCCGTTCCCATGTACTTGCCATGCACAGCAAGATAATTATTCCCAGGGCAGGGGTATAATTTTCCCACCAATCATTTAGAGCGCTGTTTTCTCATCCTCTGTTTAAAGATAAATTAGTCCTATCTTTTAAAACTAAAAATTCTAAACTAGATAAAAGAGGTTGGCTCATAAAGCAGTTACAGCACTGTCTGGATTTCCACTGCATATTCGAACAGGGGCTACCTTCAAGCTAAGGGCAAATTCCAAGCTCAAGCCTCTGAGCAAGGATTCATATCGTTACTTGGCAATTCTAGCAGCCCACCCTTGTGACTGGTGTTCAGGATTGTTATGCTTTCCTATGAGTTACGTGTCACAGGAGGCTCATCTGCACAGACCAGTGCCTGAGGCTGCAAAGCCTGAAAGCAAGCAAGTCTCCAGCAGCCCAACTGCCTGGCCCACAGAAACACATCACAAAACTGATATATGGATGTGCTGTTGTGATTCAGCATGTCGCTGCACTGCAAATCAAGCAAAACAACAGAGATCACACCGACTGCTAATATCCGGGCACAACACTAGCCTTTTCCTTCCCTGCTTCCATGCCTTGATACATCCACACTAGTTTTCAACACACTCATTTCAGTATCGGCTAAATCAGAGAGAAAAATACATAAGCTAGTTACTACTAGCGTGTCTTACTGCCCACACCAAAAATAGGGATTAGGGACAAGCAAAGCGGGGATTAGGGACAAGCAAATTAGCTTGGCCTTCCTTACCTCTGTCATAGTGTTTATAGACATGTATCGATTTTGGTTTCCAACACAGAAGTGTTTCCGTGGAAGTACAGACTGCATATTCTATTTTGACATATGATTTTCATTCGCAAGCAGTGCACGCAGCCGTGTAAACAAAAGACATGGGAAATCGGGGGCCTAGTTCAAGTTCAGAGAAACTGTGCTCAGTAATGACAAAACTCTTTGTGCTCCTTACTTACTGCACATCTTACTTCATGCTGCACTGTGATTGGGAAAGGACTGATCTTGGTACCCTCATAAAACAGATGAGAAAGGAAACAACTAAAAGGCAGGAATGAGGTTGGATTGTTTAGACTATAACAGCTTGCTTTTTTATGATATTTGCATGGCTACAGTGAATTATTTTGATGTTTTATTACCTCTTGAATTTTAATATCTCAGAATAATAGTATCAAGTTCTTTTTCCTCATACTTGTTGTTTATTTGCGGTTTTATAATAAATTTTCACAAGTTAATTAGAAAGTTGCTTATTTGCGGCATTTAGAGGAAGAATATGTCCTATGAAAATGATGTAAGGTTCCTTATATAGAGGATTTTTTAAAGTTAGACTGTACAGGAAGAAGGTAACATATCTGGTATCACCTTCATGCTTCCCAAAGCCAAAAACACTGAAAGAGACAAACACAAAACAAAAGAAACTTCACCAAACTTTATAGCCTTAAAATATATTTTCTTTTAATAGACTTTACCCTTATTTGATTTACAAAACAGAGCACGGGAATAATGTTCTCTGCAAGCAGCTCCATAAATATTGTGAAATGACTAACAAGAGACACCCGACAATGGAATCTAGTTGCTTTTATAGTCTAGGATTTGTCATTGTGAATCAGAAGGTATTGTGAAAGGGCAGTAAAGTTTGGTGAGTGATTGTGGCAGGCTGGAGCTCAGCAAGGTAAGCAACCCCTTTGCACTTCAGGAGTAGGCATCTTATGGTGGGGGAAGAAAGGGGAAAAAAAACCAACCAGATAAAATTGACTTCAAGATGTTTCTCTTAATGAAAGTTTTCATGTCAACAGTCATTTCAATGGTAATGTCAACATTTTTTTGGAAGAAGTAGTACCCTGTAACATTCATTAGGGATGTCATAAGCATCCCACAACATATGGTGTCTCAAATCCAATTACTTTTCTATTCAAACCATGACCTTGAATAGGTTTTTAAGAGAGAACACAAAAAAAACCCAAAACCTTTTGCTTATTTTATGGCTTAGTGGTATACTACTGAAATTCAGAATTATGTCAAATTAGCTTTTTGTTTGTTTTCCTTTCTGTTTTTTTCCAAATTTAAAAAAGTTACAGAAGCTTATTTAAAAAAGAAGTAGTGGTGGCAACATCTACTTCCTAAGTCTATTTGCACATTGAATGCACCATGTACGTAGAAAAGAGTATTTGGAAATACTTTAACCAGCCATCAGCTGAATTTGGTTTAAAGTGTCTCTATTCAGAAGGCTAACATTGAACTTCTCTATATCCTGCATAGCCTAAAGCTCCAATTCCTCTCTGCATTGGGATAACCTCATAACCCAGGTGTACAAGAGGCTCACATTGACCGGGTATTTCTTGCTGCAGCCGCCCGCTTCGTACCGTTTCTGAACATAAGTCTTTCCAGTTCAATCCATGCAAAAAAGGACAGAAAAATTTAAAATAGTCTGTTTCTAGGTCTGTTATTTAGGCCCTACACCTGGCTAATTCAGGAAACAAAAGAACCCCTTTCCTCTATATTTTACCTTTTAAAAGCACTAACTTCAGACAAGGATTATTTGGCAATACTTGCTTGCCAGATAGAGCTTTTCTTCTGTGAACAGCTTCCCCTATATGACTTTAACAAAAGCTCCAAGGGTATTTTGCTTATATGAAGCTCTAAAAATGTGACCCATTCTATGTCAAACATGTTATGCTTTCAGTAAATAAGTTCTTTATAAATATACATGATACCTTATTGGAACTTCTCCACTTGCCACAAGAATAGGGATATCACCGTGCTGCTACAAAAATACATATAGAAATAATATTAGTTATAGAAAGCCTACACTTACTTGCCATCTTGTTGCAAGTTCTCCTAAAACAGATCATATTGTTACCATATAAACAACCATGTCTTTAATGGTACAATTAGATCTGAAGCAATTACTGTAAATAGTTACCACAGTTTTTTGCTGAGCTTTGCTTAAGTATCCCTGATCATACTTGCATTGTAATGTATTAAAATATGCAATTATGTTTAGCATACATTCATTTATTATGCACAGTCACTGGAAATCAAGTTCAATTTGAATATATTTTCTAATTGATATTTAGAAACACCGGCAGTCAAAATAATTCTGGAGCCATATTAACACACAGATGAATACACTAATATAAACCTCTGTTACCCTTTTTAATGGTGAGAAGAACATTAATTCAAGACATTAAGTCATTAAAATATTCAGTTTTCCTCGTAACTTTAAAGTAACCCACAACCTATGGAAAGATCAAACATGATTAATATTTTAGAAAGAAATATTGATGAAAGAAAAATCCAAGGGGAAAAAAAAAAAAGAACCACCCAGTGTATTTATACCATGCAAAAAAATGAACTGAAAGGGCTGACTTGTCTCAATAGCCATCAGTATTATTCATAGGAATAGAGCTCAACAAGAGAAGCCATCTTTTAAAATATTCTGTATTTGTAGTATTATTTATAATGTGAATTGAATAGAATGAGAAGCTGACAGCACTGCAGTAGGAAATATGGTCATTCAAAAGAAGAAGTAATCAGCTTTCTGGGACTTCCCCACAGCCTGGGGCTTGTGAGATGTTTGTTCCACCAGAGGCTGTACTTGCAGTCTGTGACAAATCACTGCCCCCTCCTATGTCTCTGTTCACACCTAAAAAAAAAACGTGATAAAACCGTAGCACAATAGAGAGGATTTGATATAAGAACAACCACATAAACAATTCAGATACTGCAGTAATGGAGGCCCTTATAAAGTTTTGGATAGGTTCACAGCACAGACACAGCCGCAGCAGTGCAGTATTTCCCACTTTTTTTTTTTAACGATACCTCCAGGGATACGGAAAGCAAACCTAATCCCCATCCAATGCCGTAAAAAATTGTCAGATCCACCTGACCAGCAAGAATTGAGTTATCAACCTACAGCCAGCAACGTTTAGATAACAATATTTAGCATTTAGATAATGATGTTAATTTTCCAGATGCCTTGAAAATGACGTACCACCCTTGCTAGATGAGGTAACTGAGGTAGACTTCAATGGCTAGTACAGGGCTACTCAAAAAACTAATTCCAACCTAACACCAATTTCTGTGCCCAGGCTGCACCTTCAAATAGTTGTTTTCCATTTCCACTCTGTTTCACCACTTGTATATTTTCTCTCCATCTTCTCATTCCCCACAGCGAGCATAAAGATAAGCACACTGAAAAGCTTGCTGAGCAAGATCAGATAGCGTTTAAAAAAAAAAAAAAAAAATCAAAGCATACCAAAGCCTATTTCATCAAAGCTCAGAAGAGGCTTTCATAAAAATCCACAAACAACAAGATAAATGAAGTATTATGAGAAAAGGACAATGTTATTTTAAAGGAAAAATGTAAGGCTAAGGATACAGAAAGAGGATAGTAAGATTAAATAAACATAAAACAAAACCAGTACTAGTTATTCTTGTGTCGTGTTGTTCAGAATAACTCGAGTAAGATTAACATTGAATACTGTCCTTTCAGGACGCTGTTTAATACTGGCAAAATATGGGGAGGACTGAACTAAGCATGTCTGACAGCAAATAGAAAAAGTACACAAATTCAGTGCTTAACGAGAAGACCAGTATAAGTTCAGCTTAATTAGCAGTACTTTTAAGAAATATTCACGTCTACAGAATATTTAGAATTGGGGGACACTTTCCTGAGGGGAACTGGAATACGAAAAGCGTGTACACAAGGATGTCCTGTGTTCTGTGAAACAAAGAAATCTCTTCTTCAGACCTCTGTATCATCTTTCACTGCGCTGAAGAGCCGTTGCCATGAAACAAATGTTGCCAAATTTTTTTTCATGTATTTGAAGGCCCAAGTTCAGCAATGATCGATTTTTGACAGTGACTTTACAGAGACTACACAATACGCAAGTGCCATAACATACAAATTACAGAACAATACTTATGAAGAATGAAAAGTATGAAGTACCATACTCATTAAAATGCCTCACTGTGAACAATTGCTTAACTGACGCTTTAGAGCATGTGCATGATGTAATTCTAAAACTGAGCTATCCTACTGTATATAGTAATAACCCCCAAATCCCTAAACATTATTTTTATTTTTGTTATTATTTATTGCATTCTTTACCTAAACAAGACCAAAAAGACCTTTTCTCATGAACTATCAGAGTTGCTTTTGTTTTTATTTTCCGTCAGCAGCTGCGCAATTACTATTGCAGTTCAAGGCTGAAATTCACGCCCTTGCATTTTGCTTCCCCTTCTTATAGCAAGAGATGAAGCACCCATTTCTCCCAGATGCACTTCAGCACCCCAGAAATATCTGCATTTGATTCCACTGGGAAAAATCCTCTCTAATCAGTAAACCATTTTGTGCTTCTCAAGAATGGAAGGTGACACAGAAATGCAAGACACAGTGAGAGAACACTCGAGCCCACCCGGATATGGTAACGGGAAAAACTGGCACTAAGACCCCAGACACTGCACACAAACATACTGTGTACCTACAAATGCATGAGAAACAACAAGCTAAAATTAACGTATCTCATCATATACACTGCTGTCACTCTTGTTAACAAATGAAAAATAACCCAGGGCCTTATTACTGGCACCGACATACTGACATATCCTGTATCACTGAAACCTTGCCAGCTGGTAGCCAGGGCATTGCACTGCCCCATCCCTTCCCTCATGTACCCGATACATTCATAGACCTGGGAAAGGACACAGAAGCACTGCGCTCATCATCTTTACTAATATCAATCACAAGGGAGATGACTCAGGCAAGACCTTCATATTCAAGTTTGTTCATTTGACACTTGAATCTAGAGCCAAAGCCAGCACATTGCTTGTATTCGTTTATAAAGTATCACGGATAGACAGATTTGCGGAGGAGCTTGCTGAGTCTAGGAGGAAAAACGTAAAAAGCGTATCAGGCTAGGACTACCCAGCATTCACCGTGACTAGGTTATAGACAAGAATGCCTCAAACCTGATGTCACTTTCTTTCCTCAGATTTTCATGGGCTATCTGTGGTCTCATCCCTGTAAGACAGTCAAATCCTGGGCCTGGCCTTTCTTTTAGAGGAGACCAAAGAGAAAGAGACATCATAACCTAATTGTTACCCTTCATAGAGCACTCTCCACTTCCCACCAAAAGGGTACGGCACCGATCCTGATTTGACCACACAGTCTCACGAATCCCAACTCCAAAACCACTGAAAGAAGCAATGTTACCTGCAGGGAGTTGACACCTGATGAATCAGCATTGTATCCCCAAATCTTTTTTGCCTGGACGGGAAGCAGGATCGCTTTGGTTTTATGAAACTTTGTCACGCAAAGCAGATGAGCAGAAGTTTGAGTCCTAAAGGCAGAAAACAAAAACGAATAGAGATTAGATAGAAACATAGTCCAAGTTGAAGTTGCATCACCCACACTTGAGAACACTTTTTTTCTCCACCTTCATTGAGTCAGCCAAAACTTATTTCAAGAAACTCTCCCAGGTGGCAAACCCCAGGCACCTACAAACTTTGCAGAACCTGTGTGAAGACCTACAGGCTTGGTGAAACAGAACATTCCCATATAAATCCACATAGCATACCTATGCTACAGTACGTAAACCCAACAGTCCAGTTTTTAAAACAAACAGCAGCGTCAGATCAGTGTTGTGTCCTCACTTAAGGTCCCTCAAGCCTGCAAATTTGAAGTTCAGCTGGGCACTGTAAGCAGAGTTACACTTATTCATTTCTTTAATAGCAAATTTGCTTCTCCTTGTATATTCCTATTTGTTTCTTAATTCCAAACTGAAGTAAGTTCCTTTCCACAATTTGCATGCCATTCTAAAGTACAAGATGAACATGTTTGTAAAAAGCTCCTTATTACCTTGTGCTTTATAATATTATGCAAGTTAAAATTGACTACAGATTTCTCTTAAATCTGTGAGATTTTTTGTTGTATCCACCTATGTGCTCATTTGCTAAGGAACCAATGTGAAAGAGATGCCAATTCTTCTCTCCCTTAGTGCTCAAAACATTAAAACTTCTATTTATATATATATATATCTTTATACACACACACAAAGTGCCATGCATGTGGCAGTCACTGATTATTCTATAATGGTTGGGGGATTCATCTATCACAGCTCTGGCATACAGATGCTATCATCTTCATCTCATGTTTTCCGAGCCCTGAGGATTTTCATTTTTTAGGTTGATACCATAATTTCTCACGTTGTCAGCTCCAAACATGTATTGACAAGACTGTCAAGAAGTTGCCTTTTGTGCGTTTATTTTCTCTCCCTCAGTTAATTCAAAGCTTTTCAAATTATGAGAGAGACGATTTATCCTTTAAGGTGTAAATAAATTCAATAGAGACAATACATTTAAATTTGTTTGTCATAGTACTGCGCTGGTTTTGGCTGGGAGAGTGTTAATTTTCTTCACAGTAGCCAGTACGGGGCTGTGTTTTGGATTTGTGCTGGAAACAGTGTTCATAACACAGGGATGTTTTCGTTACTGCTGAGCAGGGCTTACACAGAGCCAAGGCCTTTTCTGCCCCTCAGCCCACCCCACCAGCGAGGGGGCTGGGGGGGGCACAAGGGGTTGGGGAGGAGACATGGCTCGGACAGCTGACCCCAACTGACCCAAGCGATGTCCCACACCATACGGCGTCATGCCCAGCACATAGAGCTGGGGGAAGGAGGAGGAGAACATTTAGAGTGATGGCGTTTGCCTTCCCAAGTCACCGATACGCGTGATGGAGCCCTGCTGTCCTGGGGATGGCTGAACACCTGCCTGCCCGTGCGAAGGAGCGGATGAATTCCTGGTTTTGCTGTGCTTGCGTACGTGGCTTTTGCTTGACTTATTAAACTGTCTTTATCTCAACCCACAAGTTTTCTCACTTTTACTCTTTGGATTCTCTCCCCCATCCCACCAGGGGTGTGCCAGCGGCTGGGTGGGCCTCAGTTGCCGGCTGTTCCTTTCCAATGAAGCTTTATTGTTAAATGGCCCATTGGCATTTAACTAATACACAGGTTTTTGGTCCAGGACTTAGGAAGATGATAACTCAGTGAATGATTTTATTAGATAACTTTCTATGCAGTTTCATACTGTAGCAAAATTATGATTATGTATTATAAATACTGTATCTTAGCACTCTTAGTTTACTACTCCCCATCACAGGTATCACCATAATGAAAAATACTATCAGTGAATTTCTGGAGCAAAAATATGCATTCCTCCTTCCTTTCAACAGCCAATAAACAGAAATGTATGTTGTGTTTCCCCAAAACAACTCTTCAGACAAAGAATCACTGCGACATATAACCAGAGTCCAGATATCAGATTTACGAGAGCTGAAAACCATATGGCAGTAGGATGCCCAGGTAGCAGAAGGAGGGGCTAGTGTAAGATGATCTGCTGAGAAGGAGGCAGGCGAGTTCTCTAGGATAACACCAACAATTCAACAACAAAATAGCTTTTTAGCTGAAACCAAATCAGTCATGACAACCACAAAACACTTACAATTTGTTGGCAATCTTAATGTCTAATCAAGTTGATGATTTAGCAATATTAAAAATCTCACTTGGGATAAGCCTTCACATGTAATCAAATCTTCACCTTTTCCTTTCATTTATTTATACAGGGGTGGGGTAGAGTTTGTTCAGACATGAAGCAATTTCCATGGAAATTTCTCATGTTGAGAAAAGCCAAGAGAAATATTTCTTGAAATTTGATTTTTATTTTCGGTGACCACATGAAAAAAATGCCAGCTCTAGAGAATATTTACCGCTTCCTGGTAACTTCAATAATCACCATTATCAATGATTGATTGATTATCAATCAATCTCTGTTGAAAGAAAAATCTGTAGAGTTACTGTGGATCATTTCTGACCATTTAACAACCAACCACTGTAGGCTTGTACACATACGCACAGCAGATTCTACCACAGATGGCTATGTTTGTAATAAACAACTGCTGATATTTATGGAGAAACTTCCAACCCATCATACCCTCGTGGTGACAATGGTTTGGTTTTTTTCCATTTTTAGAAGAAGTGACAGTGGACACCTTCTTGCGAGTTCATTTAGACTAAATGCATTAAATTCAATGGGAATGATTCTGTTCGCACACTGTCCCAGCCCAACACTGAAATGCCATCTCTGGAACACCCCCAAAGGCCTTATTTTTGAGGTTGATAAATGTATGTCTTGCTAACATTACCTGAAAAAGGACTTCAGGTTGACTGGGTTACTATTAATAAGCTAGACAGCTTAAGCTAAACAGGACGTAGCAAGAGCTAAAACAGCTAGAGCTCTCCAAAATATAGCAAACACGCATTTTGATCAAAAAGTGTTGAACACATTGCTTAAAACCAAAAATTGTTTCCTCAAGCAACAAAAAAAAACCCAAACAAACCCCAAACAACCATCCTAAAGGCCTTCATCCCGTGCCAGCTGTGACATATATGGGAGCACGTTGTGAACTGCATTAAGGTAACGTAGCAGCAGTTGATCCCATTATGGAAGGGAAAAGAGCCCAGGCTGCGCAGTTTGCTAGGATCAACATCTGGCTAAATCTCTTCTTTCTGATTAAAAATCTCTGTAATCTAAGCTAACCCCCATGTGTGTTCAAAAAGTTAAAAAGTTACAGCTGTTGTTGTTTAAATCTCTCCTTACTTGATGACATTGTGCATATCTATGAGAAGGATTTCCATGCTCTCAGTATAGAGGAAAGAACTGATGTTTCAATTAAGGCTTTTAAATCTTATGTCTCCAGAAAAGTTCAAATCTCTGCCACTAATACCTTTTTTCTTTAGTTACTCTGAAAACACGATCAGTCTGACCTTCAATCTTCTTTGCTTTCCGCATTTATCTCCTTTTTCTCCTTGTGATTCTGTATATAGTCCCTTTTCTAATAGTTCACGTCCTCAATTTCCCCCACAGATTTGATGCTCATAACTTTTTTTCATGTTAAGATTTGAGCCTCATGGGATGCAACCTTGATTCCCCAGCAAAAAATCTAGAGGATCAGAAAAATAGCATTCCTCAATTTGTTTCAGGGTAAACATTTACTCAGTTTTGTTTGTTTGTTTTTAAACAGCAGACCGTATAATTTCTCTGAGAAGCATAGTCTACCAAGTATTTCATATTACTGAACTACAATCACTCTTTCATTATAGGAGCAAATACAACCACCATTAAAGCACAAAAGGCACTTAGAGAGTAAATGGCGAGAGCGGGGTGAGAAGGGAAAAATCCCTATAGATGATGGTTTATATTACCTCCTTTACCTTTACCACCCTACCACCATGTTGTGGGACACTTTTTTCACTTGTTTCACTTGTTTTTCTAAAGGAGGGTTTAAGTTCTCATTAAGCAGCAGCTACTTGAGTTGCCTTAATTCAGCAGCTACATAATTCCTGTCACAGCTATATTTTAAATGAATGCTAAAAATGAATTATTTAATCCAGCTAGTTTTGATATTTCAGTAAGGAAGAAAACCAAGCATTTCAGATTCTACATTCTTGCTCACAAAGCAGATCAGCTGAGTGGCACATTTAGCCATTTAACCTGTAGGGTATTTTACAAATTGTAGAAATATTTTTATTATAGGGAAGGTAATGGGAACATCATATCCTACCAAATCAATTCTAACGGTGTTCACATTAGAAGAAATTAATCATTAAGTATTAACACCTGAACAACATAGGTTATAAGTAAGGCATGAGGAGTGGATATTAATTTTCACATTCTAACTCTTGTGACTACAGGATCTGAAGCATGCCATAACTTCAATGGATTTTTTTTATTAGTACAATAAGTCTATGCAACTGTGTGATATACTTAAGTTATGCCTGAGATACCAGTAAGTATACAGGGTAATACTCAGTAACACAATTAACACTGAAGCCAACTTTTCTTGGTTGCTGAAGGATTCAGTAAATACAGCTGCAAAGTGAATCAAAAGGTGTTGTAGCAAAACTGACACCTTAAAAGCATATTTTGAAGGCACTCAGCATTGCTACAAATGATTACTGGAAAAAAATAAAACACGGTTTGCAAGGATCTAATTCTTCTCTTCAAAGGGAAGATGATGAAAGACAAGGGTTTAGGGTGTCTATGCACCCTTTTAGAATCACTCTTTAAGTAGTGAAATAATGATGTGTCTTAAGAGGTAAGGCAGCAGATGAACCATAAATATCACAACCAACGTACTACTGGCTAAAACACCTTATTTATCCCACCCATCCTCTTTCAAAACAGAGCAACGTGGCAAACACTTCTCAGAAAAAAACACCCATGCTAGAGAAACACACACCTTCCTGTTCTATCTCAAAGCACTGAGAAATTTAAGCATGGGATGTCATAACCTGTTCACCTTTCAATCTCCAGTTTAAATCCTCCACTTCTATGGCATTAAAACACTTAATGTATAGAATCTATACATGTGCATCTCCTTAGTTTTAGGGTAGTTAACCATAATCTAAAATATAATCAATCATTGTTCATGCAGAACTCAAGGTGCCACGCCAGTGGGAAGCAGAAATCTCCATTCTAGTATCAAAGGTATGTGTGCTGGATGTAGCACCTTTGTTTCATTTTGGATTTAACAATAATTGAAAGATTTTTCCAGCTTTCTTTGAACTAGTAGCTACTTCAGCAATTGTGAACAGTAAAAATAATACTTCCTTTTAGATCTTCAGAAGCATTAACTATCCCATATTTACTGAAGCCCTCATTCAGCTAAATGGGGGAAAAAAAAGCGTCAAACATATTTACAGTGTATAATCACAGATCTTTGTTTCAAGGACAATAGCAAAGTCAGATTCACAGAAGATTAAGCCAGTTATTTCTGATACTGAAGGTGTGGTGACTATGGTTAGTCTATCAAGATCCCACCTCTGATTAATCAAAAGGCTACTCCCAAACCCTGGTGTTTATGCTCATCCACTGTCACCCCAAAAAGACTTTTTTAAAGTCTGATGGATTCTGGGTATGGATGGGCTTCGGTTACGCAAAGACTGGATCTGCATTTTCATTTGTCAAAATTCCAGATGAGTATCATGCATTCCAACATGTCTGGAAATTCAAAACAAGGACAGAAAAACTCTGCAAATAGGAGAATTGGGTGGCTGCTGAACTGCAAGCATAAATGATGGACAGTGAAGAGACAGACAGAAAGACGTTCCCAAAAGCCTAAATCTTGTCTTCACTTATACTATCGACTGTGGCCTGAACCACTAAACGACCAAAAAGAGTTTTATTCATAGCATAGCAAAGACCTTGGAATAAGATCATTCAGGTATTTGTGAGCTGAAGGACTGGACTTCCAGGTCTATGTTGCTTTCAAGTCGCTGTTCAGCTTGTCATCTAATTCAGTATTCAAAAGGGCAGCATCACTTCTTATTTGCATTCAAGCAAGGACAGCTTTTCAAGTTTAGTATCCAAATTCACTGCTCACGTTAAAGCCATGGCAAATAACCGCAAAGCAAATAACAGACATTAGGTTACATCTTCACCACAACTAACAGCTTGTTTTCAGGTTGGTGGTGTTTTCATTTGTTGTTTACTGTTTTATGAAAAAGTCATATAGGTTTGAATGAATCTATTTTGTACTTCTGGTAGAGAAAACCCTTTCAATTAAAAAGAAAAACAGCACGTTTATGAGGTAAGAGAAAAACTGGGGAATTCCTATAGAGCAAGAAGTAAGCTCACAAATGTAGCCTTGTTCATTGTTCCCTCCCTGTGGTAGGTGATGCTGGTGGTGTCTGTAATTACATATCTATCGGCAGCAGCACAAAACATTTAATTATATTTCTGACACATTTATTTCCATACCCTCTGCTTCCCTCAAGTGCTAGATATAATCACCCTGCTGGACTCCAACCTGCTATAAATCACTTGCTCAACATGGTTTATCACTTCATTTATATTAGCCAGAAAACCCACAGTAAAGCTGGAAGTACCAAGCCTCCCCTGCAGCAGCTCCTTTACATCCCTCTGCACACACTCATGCACACACCTGAATGACATTAAACCATCAAACATCCTGCTGCAAACACAGTGCTACTCAGAGCTTCCTTAGTGCTCACTCTCTCTCTCGGATCAGAGCTGAGCACCTTTATTCTCCGCAGCACAAGACATCACATTTCTTTCATGAGCATAGAAACATCCTTTTTTTTAAGGGTTTGGAGCCCATGCGATGCCAAGAACCTGCAGTCCTCATTTCCTTGAATTAAAACAGGGGAGGTCACCCCCTCAAAGTTTCCACTGAAGATAAAAATCTTCACTGTATTGTAACTAAAAGGTAAATGTTTTTCAGTCACTTAAGGGAGAATATAAGGGGAAAAATAGGCAGCAGTTCTTTCAAATACTTAAAACTCTGTGAAAAACCCAGTACTGTCACATAATATTTGGATGAGTAGTGACCTAAAAGAGACAGAAGGTGGCTGTTGTTTTGGGATCTGTATAAATAATAAGCATAATTTTTTTTTCCTACTGCAGTCAAAACTGAATATTATTTGGTGACAGCTTTAACAATTCTGAATTTTGTGAGAGCCAATAGTAACCATAATTATGTTTGGTATAGCAGGGGCTTAAAAAAACCCCCACCTCTCTTTTATTAAAAACATCAAGCTATGACTTGAATTAATGTGCCCAATACATGTGTCATCACTCTGTTCCTAGCATCATGGTATTTGACCACATTTATATATAAAGAACAAATGAATCACCAAGCAAGTGTTCTTAGAAATTTAATTTTCACATGGGGCATCACTTTACATCACACTGATTCTATAGAACTCATACTGGCCAGCAAGACCAAACCCAAGACATCCAACATGTATCTAGTATTCAAAAGAAGTAAGCGTAGGAGATAATATTGCACAGTACAAATCACTGTGTAATTAATTAGCTACTTCAGAAGGGAATTTTTCACAGTAAGAAACAACTACTTAACAAGAATGGAAAACAACTGGTCCCTAAAAAAAAAAGGCAAACAGATCTTAAATTTCACAGTCACATCTAGACACTACTGCAATTTTACTTTTGAACCCCACTTCATTTCAGCATTGTAATCTTGTTTCAACTGACGCTCATAGAACGTGTCGTACAGGGTTCTCAAACACCAAAATATCGGTGAATTAGGTCTCAACACTCTGCAACATCCTTAAGATATAATCTTTAGTAAAAGGGGATTTGATACTGCTTTAGCATTTACAATATGTACATGAATATATCAACATATTTTATTAAGTAAACACAAAGCCCCATGCAGTAACTATAGCAATTAACTACATCGTTTTCTCTGGTTTGCTGTAAGGCAGTAATGGCTTAGTACATTGTAATCTGACATTCAGCTGTTCCAAAAGCTAATTAAGTACCTTTTGTACTAACTTTTGTGCCATCTTTGTTATACACAGTTATTTATACAAATGTGATTGTACCTAGAATCACAGGAGAATAGAAGAATGAAAACTTGGGTGTCCCAAGATCTACATAAAGCTTCTTTCAGCAGTACAAAACCAGCCTTCATGCAGTGTGATGCTAGAGCCCATGGTGTACCTTAATCGAACAGAGAACAGCAAGCAGTGCAATACCAGTCTGCATAAATTACCAGACCAAGGCGGATGATGTACTGTACCTACATCTGTCTCAATAGGGCCATGTTAGGCTCTCCATACAGAAGCATCTGACATGTCACAAACTAAATAAACATAGATATTTTCTGCAACATTTTTCTGTTCTTAAATACACAGCACGATCATTTACTAGAAAATAAATCTTGCAAACCGATAAGTGTTACGGTTTGCTAGGTTTTTTGATAGCCATCTGGCTTCAAAACAATTGTGTTGGTACAGAAAATTGATTGCCAAACTATTGTCTGTAATCATCATTTAAGGAACATATGCTTATACGTTTCCAGCCTCGTTTTCAGTTCATCCTAAACAGCCAGAGGTTACATTTAGCACATAGAGAAAAAAGAGACATGAGCTGCAAGAAAAACCCACAAACACCGCATGAATTTGATAGTGGTGTAGCAATGTATTCAAATGAACTACTGCACTGCTCTGATCCAAACAGGTCCCACAAAGACACATAGCTGCGTTCACCCATGATAAGTTATCTACAGCGTTTCTAAATCAGCATGCTTAGTGTTGTTTATGAGCAACACCAGGTATGAGAAGATGATAAACTTATGTAAACCAGCATACTTTAATAAGGCAATTAATTTATAAAGTAGTTTATACAACAAGGGAAGTAAAAATATATTGATGCAAAAGGGAATTTAAATGTTTAGGAGTAATTCAAAGTCTCATTTTCTATTGTATGCAATAAGAATTTTCAGAGGTCTTGTTTTACAAACAACATACAGATTAAATTTCAAGTCAATATATGTAAGCATTGATTTGGTAGTTCAAGAAACTTAAGTATTCTTACCACAGCAAATAAGCTTTGAGGAAGGAGAAACTGATCATGCTCCACTGTCAGTCATCAAGGTATCCTTTTAGAGCTCTTTATAGCTCTATGCATAGAGCAACTTTGGCTTCTTTTTTTCTTCTCCCTTTTTATCACTATCTTTTTCACTCTGCTCCTGTATGCAAGTATCACTGTAGCTACAGGACAGACCTGGCCCACTTCAGGTCCTCTGGTTTCAAGGGAATGATTCTGGAAACACCTTAAACCACAAAAGCCAACACTGAAGTTAGAAGCAGCTTTTAACTTTGATGACAGCCTTTTTCCACTTACCCCCTCCCCAAATTATTCAGTATTGCCTCAGACCCTCGTAACTGAAGAGGCATTTGAGACACACGAGTTAGATCAGGAAATCAAATTAAAGCAAGTCCATCAAAAATATGTATTTAGTTCTAACCTGGCTCCCTAAGTAAATGCCTCTGCTGGCACAAAGGATGGGGCAAAATGACCACAGAAGCAAGTAGAAGTGCCACCTTCAGTACCTTACAGCATCAGTGAAACTACAGCTTGAGTAATTTGACAGAAACGGTGCATATACTTGTTTGTTCAACTATGATGGCTGTGTAATGGGATTAAATGAAGCAGAGTACTCATTTTGGACTGCTGCTAAGCATTTAGTTCTTCCTCAGGTATTCGGACTGAAATAACAGCAGAGTCTCAATTGACGTAAACAGACAAAATAAGGAAGGCTGAGCAATGTGACTTAAATAAAATAAAAGATGTTTAAGACCTATAAGGAATCCCCAATGACAGACTCTTTTAGATCAACAAATGCTAGGAAAAGGCAAAAAAATTCTATTCAGTCCTAATCTATTATAACCTTCAGAGTATCATTACATTTCCTTCCCTGACCTCTTTCCCTGCTAACCAAAGACCACTGGCAAACTAGACTACATCCAGAACATACAGGGGGAGAGTGGAGGGGGTATAAGATTAAAATAGATAAAAAGAAAAATCAAAAGATTTCTTGGAAAATGTCCAAACTTTGAAGAATTTCCCATTTTGCAAGTTTCTCAATACTGCTGTGCTCAGAAGCCCACCGCATCAAGTACTTGGGTTTGTTACACTGGGGAACTTCCATCTTGTAGATGGGGAGAATGCCATACAGCTGTGTCACAGCAGGGTTGTGAGATTTTGGTTAATATCTGTCAGGTGCTCTGAGCTTCTCAAATCAAAGACTTCATGTAAGTGCTAAGTCACTTACAGACAGAAAGTCACCTGTTTTTTTCTTGACTTTAGTACAAGAAGTCATGACCTTATGTAGCATTTCAAAGCAGTGCCTAAGACAGAGCCACATCTTTTCCAGCAAAAGTTTAGTCCCTGCTGTGCAGTTAAAGGTCTTTCCCTGCAATTACAAATTTCTTTTTGCAACTTAAATAGCTCTGCATTTAAGCTCTCTTTCCGTTGTTTCATTCACCTGCAGCATACACCTAGTAATAGAATGACAACAGAGAAGTATGTGCTGAACATGTTTAGGTTACAGACTAGCAAACTTACTTTGCCACTATATTCAGCCCATTTTAAGAGACAGTGATCTATGTGTGTGCTGGATGCACAGCTGAACAGTAGAAAGGCATGAGGAGTTACAGCAGGGCAGGAAAAACATTGCAGTTATAGGCACAGAAAGATCTGCAACATTATTAGACTCCAGTTGCCTTCCTACCCCCCCACTCATTCAGAAAAGCTTCTAAACACTTGAAAGCATGATCTTGTCGAAAATATTAAATACTAGAATGGCTCTTGCTTCCACCATATGTTAGAATCACAGCAGTAAGGTTAGTGCCCTCTTTGAAAGCCCTTGTGGTATTTAAGAGCTAGATGGGGAGTTTCAGGAAATGATTGTGGTTTCAACGTGGACTCTGAATTTGTGTTGAGAATTTAATAGCATTATTTTCTCCATTTTTTGTTCTGTGGTTTCATTTATTTTATGTAATTATATTTAAAACACACATAATTGGAACTTTATAAAGCTCTCTGCAAACAAGATATAGCAGGTATGTGTAGTTCACTGTGACCATGCGTATCACCTCTAGAGCTCATAAAAAAAAAGATTTTATCACTCTATTCCCTATAATTTTCTCCCACCCCCCACAAGGACACACACATATATTTTCATGGCAGATGCTTCTGCATTATCAGCAGCAGCACTGAAGGTGCCTTCATCCTACAGTCTAGGACCAGTAGATAAATCTTGTACAATCTACAAGTGGTGTAATTGAAGAGAGACAGGGGAAGAGGAAAGTCAGAGCTGGTAGCTGAATATGTGTATGTGCTCATAAGGAAGATGAACACTGCTAGAAAGAAAAGCAGTATTGGTGTAGTCACTAGAGGCTCTAAATACCAGCCTGGAAGCACACGGGCTTGTGATTGTACTCATGACCTGTGAGAGAGAATAGCAATCCAAGCAAGACTTGGACACAGGGCTCTGATTTGTCCTTAGAACAGCTAGTTCCAAAAAAAAGAAAAATAGTCCCATCTCACAAGCTCCCCAAAACACCCAGGTTCAATTCTGCAAGACCACTTCCACAGCCTTCTCCCCAAACAATTAGTCTTTTCAACATGGGCCCCACATTCACCCTGTCTTACTCCTCCTTATTGCCTCTTTCTCTCCCCAAACCCAGATCCCCCACCCTTGGATGATCCACAAGGCCAGGTCATGTCTCTATTTCCTCAGCCTCCCAATCCCCTGTCCTTATTTCATGATATTCCTCGGAAAGTCAGATCACAGGACTGTTTCTGGGTGTCGCAGAGCATGCAGTCAGCTAATCCACTCACTCACAACCTTCCTGTGCACAGTGCAGATCATCTGAAATAGTGATCAAGGCTTAATAAATTAGAGTTTATCAAGATCGTTAGTGCTCCGTTTATTTCATTATGGTGTTGCAGGAAAATATTTGTTTACAGTTTGCTTTAAAATAATCCATACGGTTATTGCTAGTGTTCAAGAATAATTTTATAAGCTTGCTATTTCTTTTAGATTTTACATTAGATTAAAATCAGATTTAAGCACCCTATAAAAGACCCTGTCCTCCACAGGGAATTACCAAATCACAGACAAGAATTTTTATGCAGAGGATAAAGAAATTACCCTCTTATCATATAAACTGGATTAGATAATCACAAGTTCATCATGCAGAGATGTATCTTAGAATTTTAAAGGACTGAGATTCTTCAAAGTCCACAGAAGAACAAGAGAGAATGGAAATACACATCAGTAGTTGCTCTGGGTAATTTGCACTTGACATCTCCGCGGTGGTTTCACATTCAGCACTGAAACAGTGTCTTAGTTTACCAATACAGCCTCCGGTTTCAAGTCTAGCCTCATCTAAATGCACCTGTCACACCTCAGTGACTACATATAGTCTGCGATTATCTTATAAATGGCTCCATACCCAATGATAAATGAGAAATGGAAACTATGATCTCTGACAAAATTCCATGTAAATGCAAAAGTGTACACAATGTACAAAAAGATGTTTGTTTTTTAAATTTGATTTCTCCCTTGACTATAAAATAGCATTTTTTCTCAGAAGTGTTCTCTTCACTAATTAAAAAAAGCAAAACAATCCACCCCCCAAAAAAACCAACCAAACAAAAACAAACCAACAAAAAACCCCACCCACCAAAAACCACAAAGATACTTAGCAATTAAAATTATCTCAGTGAAGAATTTTGTTGAGTATTGTCTTGGGCAAAGCTGTGAGGGAAAGAGCTCAGGTAAAGCCCGGGTCCTGCTGCCAACTGATCCATAACTTTGCAATGCTGTTACGCAACACACCACCTCTGCCAGTGCTTTGTTTGCTTCTCAGCCTGAACAGTTTCTCTTCTCATCCATAAGTCTCAAAATATCACATAGAGGACCTCTATCTGCATCATTTGTTTCCCTGAGCACCATTTTGACTGAGTATGAGGAAATGAATATCTGAAATGATGCCCTAGAAATACACTAAGAAATAATAGGGTTAATATGCAATGATTTACAGAACTAGAGTAAAATGTTTATTTAGGTTTACACTAAGAGCTTTATTATTTTAATCCTGTTCAGAAAGTGTGAAATATAAAGAAATTAAGACACTTCAATAAATAATCTTATTTAAAAAAATACATCTTAGCTCAGACAGGACTTCTAGGTCACAGGATACTTTATCCTTCTCTTTCTGTCCACCACACCCAACCTGTGAAGTGTGCCTCAATGTGTGTCATCGCAGAAATGGTATACACGCTACAGAACTTAAATAAATGCATTTTTCATTAAAAATAATGGTTTTTTAATTCAGTGGGAGTTAGATCAGACTATAACTGAAAAGCATGGGAATCAAAGTTCATTAAATACAGATGGAACTGACCAAGACAGAGCAACAAAGTTAACTGCTAAGGAACTAAGTCTTACAACATCTTCCTTTGCTGAAAAGTTGGTATTTTATATGCATTCAAGTCATCTAGAAGACTGAAGAGCATAAATTATTCCACCACACATTGGCAGTGAATTTACACTTATTCAACTGGCTTCAGATCCAATTGTTTCAGGTGGCAGAATAGGAAAAACTTTGATGTTTAACTAAATCTTAAAATTTTGCCATCTGTTCACAAGCAATTTGCCAACAGAAAGATGCCAAAATTCATTTAATAGTTGTCAGGAGTTGCTCACTCTATTATTGATTGTGCATGATCATAAGACAAAAACAGCTCAGGACCTGCCTGGATTACAACTGACAAATAACCAGACTCACATGTATAATTTACAGAGGATTCAAGTGGATAAAATAAATGCACAGCGGCAACAATGCTAGCCCTCCCACATACTCAAATAAATAAGCAAAGGTTTTATTCTTGCAGTGGAATGAACTGAGAATTTACCTCTTCACAAAATAAGAAAATACTCACATTAGTAACATTACTGACTTCAGAGAAATTGCTTCTATGAATAAGGAGCCAGAGCCATGAATAACACCTGAACAATCTGAACTATGGAGCAAAATCTACTTGCCAAGCTCCTCCACCGAGCTCAATGTGACTACCCAGCTTGGCTTAATTTCTGTGATATAAGATTTCCTTTCATTCAGAAATTCAAGTGAGTCTCATTCATGCTGGCTCTGCCAGGTCTATCCAACAGAAAAAGTGCTGAACGCGTAACAGCACACCAAACAACTCAGTGTAGTATACACAAAGGTATCTTCAGGGGGCGGGGGGGAATACAAGGGGAATACAGCCCACTTGTTAAAAGTTCTCATCTCAAATATTCAAAATGTCAAGACAAAAAATAAAAACATTTCCCAATGTAAAAATGTTTCTGTTAAAATTGCTTGTGCACTTTATTGTGAAGGAATTGGAATGCTAAGAAACCATCCAAATACAAGAAAGGGACTTGGCTGTTTCCAAGACCGTCACAACAGATATTTCATTTTTAGTGTTTGCCAGCTGGCTTATACACTACGTAATCTTCTAAGCTGTTAGAGCATTTCTAATGGTTTAATATTCTTAAAAATCAAATGACACTAATTGTAATAGGGACTTAAATTATAATCCAGCTGTAGGAAAAAACGTTACCAAAAACTGGATACAGAAAGACACTTCAGATTTCTAGGCTCAGGAAGACATTCTCACTCATTTTAACAGAAGTTCTGGTCAGCAAGCAACAGGAAAAACAGACGAGGTTAAAATATTAGCCTTTCTCAATTCATAAGGCTTCCAAAACTCGTAATATGTTTACTCATTAAAGAAGTCTGAGGTTCCCCTCTCCCCCCCAAGAAAAAAAGGGGGGGGGGGGAACAGATTTAATTACTTCTTCAGAAATTGAAAGAGAATGCTTGAAAAATAATGAATACTGGCAGTAATTGCCTCCAGAGTTCTAGCCAGATGACTTAATTCAAAGTTGTTTGGAGCATCCTTAATTGTAAGCAATACTTTCAAAAAAAAAGTGAATTAAAATGGACATTTGTTCATTCAGATGAGGACGACTCATCTTTTTAGCATTCTAGTCTGTTTTACAACTATGCATAAAAATATAGACAGGGCAGAGGATAAGTACAGCAATACACAAATGAAACTAACTTCTACAATATTTGCCATTTTCCTTGCGAGTGGTAGCAACACTAGCATTCTTCCATGCTGCTGAAGAGTCAGAAAGCATCTGCTTTAAGCTCCCTAATGAAAAAAAAAAAAAAGCTTCTTGAAAGTATAAGTTTCACTCAACGCTGACAGTGTTCCCAGTAACAGGAGATAAAGACGGCATTGTACACCTCCGTGGAAGAAGCACTCTTTAGTGGTACCTCTCAAGCCCTTCTGGCTCTGCACTGATTAATTGGAAACAGGTACAAGTTAAAAATATTTCTCAAATCACCCCGTGGCTGCTTGCAGGCTCTGCTAACTGTTCTGAGCATGGTGATTTACCCAGACTTCTGCTTAGCCTATATGCATGCGTGAACAGATAATTACCTTTATACTTGCTGTATATACAATATTAATGTACAGTACAGGTAGATTTGAAGGTAAAATAGACCGTAAGCCTAGTAAAGACTGCATTAACAACAAAGAAATCATCTGTCTCAAAAAGCACATTTGAATATATAAATTTCAGAAAAAAATATCTTGACAAAGATGCAGTACTCATTTTGGCATTATTTTAAAGCCTTCCTCATAGTCTTGTCTACACATGGTGACCACCACATGATTTCAAATGTTTTAAACATCAGAAGCATTATAGAGTCAATTTTTTTTAATATATCATTATTTTTTAATTGAACATTGCAGTGGCTTTAGAGAAAGTGAACTATTCCCATTCCAGCTCCAGGTGATTTACAGACAGAGCCAGCCCCAACCATAGCAGCAGTTACAGAAAAAAGGTGGGGGAAAAAAAGCCCAACTAAAAGAACATCTCTATCACGCGTTTTTGGTTAGGCTGGCAATCTATTTTACCCTGAAATCCAAATTCTGGGATGCAGAGATGAGGGCAGATATAGACTGAAAAAAAATCATAAGTGACAAAGCTTAACAACATTACCTCTTTACCAAGAACAACTGCTTGTTCTTATCAATTGCTTAAGGCCCCAGAACACATATTTAAGACTTGTTCCTAGTTTTAAGTGGCCTCTAAATCACTGAAGACATTCTTTAGGACTAGGATCTCATAGCAGGTTCTTCTTTCATCAATCAGATCCTATTGTATTTGACAGCTACTGAATAGCACATATAGTAGTTCACCAAGTCTGAAGAAAATAAATAAAATGTGCTGAGGTCAACACCATGATAACAAGACAGGCTATAGCATATAGAAACAAGCAAACCCTTCAGCACAAAATGATCTATCATTCTGTGGTAAGTTCAAAAAGAAAATAAAGATAAAAAAATAAAAAAAAATAACAAAAAAAAGTAACCCTTGGAAATTCTGGAAAGCCTAAAATTTTACCCCCTTTGATATTCTTCATTAAATGCTGTCACTGCGACATTGACAGATGATGTATTGGATGGTAAATCACAGTGGAAATGGACTATAAAACACAACTGTTTGTGCAGTTATGGAAACTGTGTATTTTGGAAGTGTGTCATTTTGCTTCAAGGCATACAGCCAAAATACAATTAGTAAATTTAAAGGTATATTGTAACTGTTTTTCTTTATAAACAGCTCAACACTCAGAGTATGAACAGTTTGCAGAAATTATATGGTGAGCATGGGGGATGTTTGGTTTTGTTTGTCTTTGACAGTTACATTCAAAATGGAGATAACAAACTTTAAGGAAGCTGGGTCTTGCTCTAAATTCAGCACTGGAATCACTGCACCCACGTGTGTATATATGCATACATATAAGAAGGTGTGTGTGTGTGCATACATTATATATATGTGCGTGTATGGAATTTCAGTACAGAACCATTTAACATACCATTTACAAGTACCAGGAAGACAGAAAAAAAAGCCCCTGCTGTTCCTATATGCACCTATGGCATTGGTCCCCCCTCCAAAAAGTATTCATATTCCCCCCCCCCCTTTTTTTTTTCTCTTCTTAAGTCTTTTTCCTCCACAGGCAGCTATTTACATGCAGCTTTCAATTTGCTGGAAAATCTTAAAAACAAACATATGCACAGCCTGCAAATCGAGAACATCCTCAGTGAAATGGAACAAGAATGTGCTCTGGCTGTACAGCCTGTTTTTAAAGTAAATGACAAGGTCAGAGTCATTTACCAAAATGGTCTGTTTAGTCATCCTCTCAAATGCTTAATATTTTGTTTAACTTACAGAAGGAAAAAAAAAAAAAACAGGCAGAGAAAAACAAAAAATTTTGTGTACTGGCTTAGAAAAGACTGACTAAACGGGATTGCTTGATATTCTCTAAATAGGAAATCTGACTTCAATTCACTGAGGTGGACACAAAAACCAAAGAATTAAAAATTCTATTCATAAGAGGGGATGAGAGAAAACACAAAAAACATATTTAAGTCTTTATTTCAGTAGCATTTGAGAATATCTGCATCCCCTTAGCCCATTTAGTGCATCAGTAAGATGCACATTCCTGGTGAGTCAGCCACTGTGAGTTAGGTGATGCCACTGCCTGAGAATCACCTGAGCCTCATAAAACATCATTTTGTTATTTTAGGTGTAAATAATCCAGAATTACATAGTGACAACCCCATTCAAAGGTTTATTAATCAGTTGCAGAGTAGCATAAAGCTTCGCAGAATGACGGATCACAGACAATAAATTCTTCCAACAGTTCCAGATTTTCAAAGTTTCACAGTTTCCAGATGGTTCATCAAGAACACAGACATCACAGATCTACTCAGGCTTGTAGACAGACTAAAAGAACAGCAAGCAAAGCAGGGCAGTGCAAGCAGAATTTGATAAAGCAAACCTAGATCTTTCAACAGTCACTGATATTACTACTCCAGTGTTTTAGAATTTCAAGCAAAAAACCTGGAAGTCTCATCACATACTGCAAAGTTAAACTAAGGCACTTCTGCATGCTGCTGTCATTTGTGTCGATAGTTGTTCACCAAGCAAAGATAAATATTAAGTGCCATCCTAAGAAATTATTTCCATCAACTATACATTTGCCCATGTAAGAACATAAGAACCTGGTGGGATATGGATAGCTAGTCTGAAAACACAACTTTCCTGTAGGTGGCTTTGATTCACTTCATGTTTTTTCTCCCCACAGCCAGAAAAATACAAACAAGCACGTACCTAAGGGAAAGGCATTATGTCGAAAGTTAAGGTTGATTCTAATATTTTTCTAAACATCACAGCAACCACCCATCAAACACAGGCAGGGGCCAATCCTTTAAAGGTAATGCAAACTCATTGGTACACAGACAGCCAAAGGCTCTAACCATTTGCATGACCGAGCTGAGAACAGACAGACTGAAGACATCAATGGCCAGGTGCCTGCCTGCAGCACTTGCCTTTTTACAGAAGAGTTACAAGCCTGTGAGAAACAGGCTCTGTAATGAAAATGCCAGCAGAACCTAGGCTAGAGCAGCCCTCAGATGTGCTACTTTAATGCAGGAAATTACAATGTGCACAAAAATGATACACTGGGGAACCAGTAAAGATGATTAGTGAAGCTTGGCATGAAGAGTAAGGCAGACACCCTTTTGGAGGAGCCTACTCATTGGCAGATTTATTGTGACATTGTATCAGTAGTCAGGTGGTATTAATTATAGCCTTATCAGCCACAGTATATTGTAATCATACCGTGTTTCACCATGGTGACATCCTGGCCACAACGTATCAGTGCTGCTGTGATGTCTGTCACATATTGTAATACCAGTACAAGTCAGACCTTTTCACAGAATGTATAAATTGCCTAATTTTGTCATTAGTAAGTCAAAGTCTTCAGCCAGTATTTTCTTGATTTGTACAAGATAAACTCATATTATGAGTTGGACTACAAAGTCATCAGCAAAAGATTTAAGTTAATTGCTGCTGACTGGACGTGAAAAGCTGTCAGTCGTCATCAATTTTATTTTACAGGTGAATGACAAAGCAGAAAATCTGGCTGCTGGTTACATTGAGAAAGACAAACAACATGCTGACAACACTTTAAAAAGCACAAGATGCTGGCAAAACAGCAATTCACTATTAAACAAACTGTATTGTTTATTTTCATTACACAACATGACATAGAATATACTTAATATTTTTGTGATCTGCATTTTGATAGGTATTTATCGTGCACACAAACTTGTGGGGCCAGGGCACCTTTTCCTTGTCTTCTTTGGAAACTGTGATCCGTGATACTGAACAAAAGCCTTCTCAAAACAAAACATTTATCTTTAGAAACTGTAGCAAGACAAAAGAGAAAAAAAAAGATTTTTAAACAACAACAGATACCCCACCTTAGAGCTCATTCTCTCTCAAGCTAACTTAAATACAGTCTCCTTTTAATTTACAGGAATAGAACAGACTCAATTACCTAATCATGCATGAGGAGCTTGGCTTGTTGTTGGGGTGTTATTTTTCACTGCATAGCTAATTAGGTAATTGTCATCTGGATTTGCCTACTCCAAGACTGAGCAGCCCTATACCAAAGAATGAATAAATATATGTTCATTGCTAGCAGTAGAGGACCCTCAGTGTCACTGCTCTGAACCACTCAGGATGGGCATCTGGGGAATGAGGTGGAACGTGCTGGGAATCGGATATCCACAGCATAGCATTAGCTATTCAAAAATGCCTTTATATATCTATATGTAGCTCTGGCATACACCTAGGTACCTCTACAACACAGCTCAGTTCTGTGTCTTCTCTGGCACAAAGACAGGGAACATGCACACTCCCTGCTCCCAACCCTGCTTCCACTTGTACCTAAAGACACACTAGAGCGTCTGGGGTGTGTGTCTAACACATCCACCCCAACTGTGAGCAGCCAGTGAGCAATTCAGCTAGAGATGAAATAATTAGCATAATTCTTCTCTCATAAATACCTAGGTATATATGGTCATTCTCTATGAGTGTATGCAGAGATACCCTATATTTACACGTTAATGTATGACTGAATGACATTACCCAGGAATCGTAAGAACACAAGGAGTTCTTGAAGTTATCTTCAGGGA
Organism: Morus bassanus; assembly: GCA_031468815.1. Taxonomy (NCBI): domain Eukaryota; kingdom Metazoa; phylum Chordata; class Aves; order Suliformes; family Sulidae; genus Morus; species Morus bassanus. The sequence goes on along the minus strand of CM062577.1, from coordinate 3,166,090 downwards.
TGAATTTCTGATTATTTCTCATCCCGCTCCAGTCTGGTAGGAGAACAGCTCCTCAGGATTACAATTCACAGGTGAAATTCTTACCCCACAGACAGCCAGGAAATCTTTGGCTCCAGTAAAGGGCATGACTTCACGGCTGGTAAAGTAGGATGTTCTTCTCTAAAACTTCCTAAACCTATTTTCTGATTTTTTACCTAGTTGCTTATACCTTCCTCAGTGATTTGCTGACTTCAATCCCCACCATTTGGATTATTCAGTGTATAGCTGTGTCAGGGAAACCACACATTTCTACATCACACATTGAGATACATTGTGCTTAAAACCAAAAAGATAGAAGGAAAATTCAAAACAATGAAATCAGAAATTGAAAGGCTGTCATATTGTAAGAAACAATAGAAAGCATCCGTGCCATCACCAACAAGATGTTGAATGCCTGAATAATGAGGAAGCAGGGATATTATCATAGATTTATTTTCCTGCTAATAAGAAGAGACTGTCATCCAGAATATTGCCCAAAAAATTACTCCATTCTTGTAAAAGGTGAAAGCCAGCAAAACATCAATGTATCAGCTATTCAGGCTACCTATTTTTAGGAAAATGTATTTCATTTCTTTGGACAAAACATTTTATAAATTTATGTTCTTGATGAAAAAAATTATCTTTCCTTAATCAAGTTGTAATCTAATCAAATGACTAATCATTTTGAGACTGTTACATGAAAATTAGTCCTTGTTACATGCATTTAAATTTGGAAGACTATAAACTACAGAAGTTTGAAATTTAAAAAAAAAAAAAAACAACACAATAACAAAAACACACAACAAACCAAACAAAAAACCCACACCACTTCTTTCTTTACTTCATGTAGCCAGACTGAAACAAACATCACATGAAGACAAAGGAAGAAGTTGCTCTAAGGAACTCCACACAACTAAGTTCATGAGATCTAAGCAGTGGACAGAATTAATCTGTTAAACCTTTATTCAAGTAATTTATAACAAGACTGATTAACATTGCCTTTTTGGCTATAAATATAGATAAAGCTCTGAGCAGAAGGGTACACTGCCAATTCACAGGATCCTTGCCAGTTGGATTTTGCCAGAATAAGTACTGAAGGACTCATTTCCTGGGAAACTGATTTATGAAAAGCATAAAACCTTTCATATTCTAAACACATATTAAAATGAAACAGTAAATTAATGACTTGTTAATTATTGTCCTGTAGGTTTGTTTCTGTTTTGAAGCTTAGAAATCATAAACAAAAGAAATGAAAAGAATTAATCTGAGAGCTACTGGTGCAAACACATCATAGATTGTATTAAACAATAGAGAAGCCATAAACACCACAGTTTAGCGTCTGCTAGTCTATATATATGTACTTTTGAAAGATAGATATGACGTCCTGAATAGTTTCAGCAGCAATAGAATAGCCTCCTTCAGGGTTTGATCTTACATTCATTGAGGTAAATAGCTAAGTCCCCGTTGACTTCATTTGTGCAGCATCAGGGATTTAGAAACTCAACTATTTTACCTCATTCATCTTAGATTTCTAGATGCACTACTCACCACAGACAGTTTAAAAGCAAAGAAAAAAAAATCAACCTAGTAATCTGTTCAGTGGGAACACGTTTCAATTAAGAACCTAAAGAGCCCTATCTGTTTTCACAGCTGTAAGCTGCTGGGGAAGCCCTGGTATGTTTTGTCCTTAGCATCTCAACTCAGCTGCAAAAGGATTTATTCTGGAACACGCTGCTGCAGAAGCTGCTAATTAAAACAGAGTTCTTGTTAGGTATTTTGCATATGGATTAGAAAAATGGCAATCAGAACATGACACAGAATAGATTTCTCCATAAAGCACACAGAGGTACCCATGATGCACAGAGATACATGCACATCTAATTCTGTGACATTCAAGACCTCCACCCTTCTTACCAAAAGGCAACTTTCTTGTCCTTACATTAAACTTTTTCCCCCTTTCTCCCCCTCCCTTTTTTAACTTACATCATACAACTGCTACCCTTCATGCATATTTTTTCCCTTTTATGTCTTCATTTTTGGGTCAGTTACATAAGATTGTTTACTGTCCCATTTGCAATATTTTATTAAAATCTATGTGCAATAACAGCAATAAGGCTAGGCAAAGTGTTAACCTACTGCAGAGGGGCATTTAGACCAGGGTGTAGGGTTCAAAGTCAGTGCTTTCACTAACAGCCTGTTGAATAGCAAGTGGTTGTCAAATGTTTCCGAGAAACAAAAATCACAGCTTCCATGATATATTAAGCTTAAAAAGGATGCAGCAGAGAAATAAAGAGAGTTTATGTTGTGACTTCTGATTTATGTGATAATTGCAATGATTGACAAGAGTCTGAGAAACAAGAAGGAAGCTATGGAAGTTTATAATGCACTGACATTTATAGGCAAGGATGACTGTCACAGTTGTCAGCACTTTAATAAATATGTTAACTTTCCGACTCTTGCAATAACGCGATCTCTTCTACTTTCTGATATTTTGTTATCAAAACTCCATTATCTGTCCTTTGCAGCCCAACATACTATAAAGCATTCACAATGAGTCACCTTTTTAAATGCGATCAAAAAAAATATCTGACATTTAAGACCTGACTCTGAGGTGGGCTGAGCACCAGAAATGCTTACTGAGCTAAAGGGAAGCCTCAAAAGCTTTAGAGCTTTAATTCTGCCCCAGTCTTCACATGGGTATACATCCTGTGCCAGATCAGCAGGAATTATGCACGTGACAAAGCAGAATTTTCTTCTGCAAAACTAGGTTTGAATTTCCCCAAAGTTTGACCTATTTTTTGTTTTGGTCATCCCTCACTTAAAATCCAGGAATTAAATCAGAAGCTTACAGAATCCCTATAGTTACACTTTTTCAAGAACAAAGCAGGCAGAGCAGCACTTGAGAGGGCAATTTTCAGTCATAAACTGCTTTACGTGCAGCAAGGATCAGCCTAACTCTTCCCTCTACCTTCACACAAAACTGAGCCCTCCAAAGTTTTGTAAATGTAACCGAGCAGTTGTCAAAGATTGCAAGGTTATAAATGCAGAAAAAAAACCCAAACAAGTTTCTGGTCATGGCCACGCACAAGAGAGACTGTAAAGTAGATGCAGTGCCAGAACGCGAAGAGTCACAAGGAAAGTTTCAACTTAACAGTGAGGATATCTGATGGAGAAAGAACTGAAGTGGGTAAACGTGCCTTTATAGAGCAAGATATGACTCCATCAAGGTCTCAGTTCTTAAAATCTGAAGAAAGAGGTAAACAGTCTAAAGGACACAATCGCACATCATAGCTTTACACCTCAGCCAATTTGGTGCAGAACTGTAAAACAATACTACCCAAAGCAAGCTCCCACAACATGCTCCCCACAGAGAAAAGAATTAATTTGCAATTAGTTTGATAATCTCTAAAACAATAGGAATGTTTTAGAGATCATGCTACAAAAAAGGAAGTGTTTGACATTAGCCAACATTAAGGAGACCACAACTTCCAAGTCAAATGTGAAAAATCACTTTCATGCAAGATGCGACTGCTAATCACACAGCGTAACTAAAAGACCCCAGCTGAAGTAATAAGAAAACAGAAAATAAAGTACTTTCATGCATCCCTGTTTACACAAAGGGTCAACAAAAACCCCTTCTCACCAGCTATTTCTTCCCATGTGTCAAAAAATACTGGGGTCTGGGACATCAGGAGAATGAACATTATGGTATCTTAGCATGATGTGGCACTTCAGAGGCCTTGAACCAAACCACTGAGCCCACTATCTGAATTTTCCCTTTGGTGTGGGAAGATAATCATTTGCAAGTCATTCTTACCAAAATACCCAGGGAAACAACTTCGAGAAAGATTTTTTTCTTCTTCCCAAAAAGATGGAAAAAAAAACCAGGTTCTAAAACATACATAAGCAAACAGAAGGGGAAAGCTGTGAAGTCTGAGAGACCGGATAGTCTTTCCCCCTCTGAAATATCTTCGCTTCTCTACTTAATATAATAAGGACATAACATTTAAAACCAGAACTCAACCAGAGCACACAGGTAAGATTAAGTTTGAAAATTCAGGTAGGGGCTCAGGCTGCTGCTGCTTTGAAAGTTGCTGTACTCATGCTTTTTTTTTAACTGAAAAATTCAGCATCAAATCAGATGGAAATTATTTTTCATTCCCACTTCGGTTTAAAACAACAAAATGTAAAACAGAAACAGCACAGAGCTTGTGTTAAGAAAAAAAGAACGTTTTGACAAACAGCACCCAGCATTTCCAGTGAGAAATGGGATTTCCATCAATTCTATTATGATTTTAATATGTGGGAGGTTTATGTTGCTTAACAACAATCACAGGTATATAAATTAAATTATAGATTTGCTGTGTGTTATTAAACAGAAGTGTGGAGCTTGGAACCAAGCTACAGCTTTACCTGACCAGATTAAGGAAAGACAGCATAACTCCTAGAACAGCAGGCTATCAGGCAACTACAAGAGCAGAAATGACATTCCTATCCCCTTTCGAGGGGCAATTCCTTCCCACAAGTCCAAAAACGCTGGGACTTTGGGAAAATGAACATTAACTGCAGTGTGGTGCCAAGATGCTACAAAAGGCATTGGTTACACTAGCGACCTCACTATGTGGGTTTTGTCTTCGGCATGGAGAGGAAGAAAAAACAAGGGTTTTGTAACAAAGTCAGAATTGCTTTTGTGGTTCATACGAGCAGCCAGGTACTCAGAGCTTAACGCAAAAAATTCACCCAACCTTACTTCTTGTCTACGTTTTATCATTCCTAAAATACCACAGTTTACAACTTCTCTCCCCCAATAATAGTTTAGATCTAAATAAGAGCTATAATTTAAATTACATTGAGGTCTTATCTGTTTAAGAGCAAGTCTCATTAAGCCAACAAGAATATTAATTAGCTGTGTGCATACAGCATCACAACTTCGTTATTCAGGCATGCCATACCAATATAACCCATCAATAGAACCATACAGATTACCCAGGTTCCTTGTCTTTGAAACTCTTATTTAACAACAAACATTTTCTATAATTAAAGAGAATCGTTTACCTTGCTCACAAAACCAGTGCTGAAATATCATCAGAACACATCTCCAACCCTACAAACAGTATACTAATTTATTTATTACTGGTTTCTTGGGTTTTTCCCCAGTTGTCCTAGTCCACATACACCCATTTATGAAATCCATTTCCATAGAAAGACAGATGTTCTAGCTGAATCAGTTTTATTGGAATCTCCCTTCATGAGACATTTGTATAAAACCAGTACATCTCAGCATTTCTGTACATTTGTAGAGCACTGAGTTGCCCTAATGTGCAGTATTAGTGACAGCTTTTAGATCCTATATACATGTGAATTTATTTTTTTTTAAAACCAACATAAATTTTCAGCATGTTCCACCAGCAAACAGCAGATCCTTCCCTGAAATAGCATCATTTCGGCAAAGCCTTCCTTTCAACAGTTAAAGGGACAGACAAAATCAGCAGGCTCCTGCAATATTCTCTCATAAACATCACGGAGCATCAAAGCTCCTACATCCTTGGCTGCAAAATGTTTGATGTCAAGACTGTTATCTTCATTATAACATAGTGAAAGGTCTTGCAGAACTAGGGTTAGTTTTTGCTAGTTAAGACATATTAAAAGACACATGTAATCATACTTTCTCAAGCTAACCTGGAATTTAAGAACATGTATTTTGCTGTGCTTAAAATCTTGATCCTTCTGCCTCTAGCTCCAAGTATCTCTAAAGTGTAATAAGTCCCACTGGTCTAATTTCATGTTACCAGCTCGTTGGTTCCTGTTAACAAGACAATTTTCCCAAGCATTTTTCAAGTGTACTCATTTAACAGCATTATCATTGTCTTCCAACTGTGTTAATGGACTCCACAAAAATAGACCTTTGTAATGAATATGCCTGCTCTCATCTCAGTTTTTAAAATCTTTGAGGAATTAGTTCTTTAAAGCTGAAAAAGCAATTCATGTGTCAATTTCTGCTCCCACTGAAATCAAGAGCCCTGTTGGCCACAATATCCATCGAAGGTAATCAAAAGTAAGAACCACATTAGAGCCAAAAATTGTGCTTTGTGCAAATACAAATTGTACAATACATTTCTCTCATAATGAACACACAGCCTTTCTTCTGCTCAATGCACAATCCTCTGTATGTTTGCATTCCACCAGTACAATATACCCCAAGAGACCTCTCCGGCTTGCTCATTTACCACCAATTCTCCTTAAAAGTCAAGAGGGAAATACATGCTCTCTCTTGTCTGCTTGCTACTTCTAAATCAATCCCTCAGATAGCAATTTATTTATTTGGGTATTTCATCAAGGCACAAAAGAAAAGAAGTTACTGGCTACTCATGACTTATGCATCTTCAGGTAAAGCAATCATACTGAATATTTTATTCAATTATAATACAAATCACTGAAGTATGTGAATCAAACAACAGATGAGGATAGACATTGACTTTTGATGACATGTCTGAATATGAGACAACGATGTACTACAACACCAAAAACACATAATCAAATAGATATTGTACTGAACAGGCAGACTTATGGTTTCATGAAGTCAAAGCAATAGACCAGGAGAAGAGTTAATGCGAAAGACCCAATCAGGTGTTGTTTGTAGTCTGATACTGAATACATTTCCTTTGAATTAAGGAGTTTGAGCTGTGTCCACAGCTTGTTCTACACAGCATTAGGAGTGGAATGTGTATCTCCCACATACAGAAAGCAAGAGGATTGGCACTCTTAGAAATGTCGCAGGTATTGTGGAATGCAAAAACCCTTTCCCTCCATATTAGAGGCAGTATGTCTTGACAGGTGATACACCATATTGGAAGAGGTTGCGAGTACCCAGATCTTGGCCGTGGAGTTACTGTTGCATCTCATATTTACTAAATAAAAAGAATTTATGAGGCTTTGAACATCGCTGAATCCCACGATCGGCAGCTGAGGAAAAGCTGTCAAACAGCAAAAAGAAAAATTTTGGGAAAAACCTTAGATTTGATCTACTCATCTTCCAGGTGGTTCTTGTTTAAGAAGCAGAAACTGGTCACTTAAGTTATCACTATACCACCCAGCCAGCAGAAGGGCATTCTCCACAGTGAGCTCTTATCTCTATCGTTGCCTCCTCTAATGATCTGTCACAGCTGGGCCTGGCTGATCTGGGACATTTCAGCCCCCTGTCCCCGCAGAAAAGCTTTCCCCAGAGCAAAGACTGTATTTCTGCACAAGTTTCTTATGAAGCAGAAACATTCTACATTTAAGCAGCTGAAAATGAGAGCACACCGGGGAGGGGTGGTTCCCAACAAGAATGATGTTACCTCTAATGACACACCATACGGATGGACCCAGGAGCAGAGCTCACACCGGTGCAGTGGAGCAGGATAAGGGGACCCATGAAAGTAACTGCTTGAGAGATAGCAAAGGAAATCTCAAGCATGGAAAGATCTAACTGTACAACTCTTAATGAGACAGCGATGATCCTTGTCATAGCAATTTTCTCTATTTTCTTGGATTTTTTTCTTCCATTTCAGTAAATACACCATCCTACCTAGTCTGAAGAGACTGACACACAGTTGGATAGGACTCATTAGCTGATAGCACCCAGATGCTTGACAGCATTATACAGAGCACTCAGTAATGCATATTATTGAAAGAGATGAAATTTAACCACAGTTCAGACCTTATAAATAAAACCCTTCTATACAGTTACATGTTTTTCCTCACTGAATTATCTCCAAAGATATTTTTAGCAAGCCCAGCTGCAGAGGCTGGTGCAAAGCATCAATACAATCTGTAAAGCCAAACCTCCACATGTCAACGGGGACCCGACAGACGGAGCTGCCCTCCATCGAGGCATGTTTTTGCATAAGCTTGCAAAGCAGTATTTTGTTTCCATTAGAGGAAGGGAATAATGAGCACTTTCTGCAGGACAGTGGGGGCCAGAATATATACGAAGGTCTTAAATTTACAACTTTAAAAGCCTCATCCACAGGCTCTTCAAAGAGGCACCCTCCCAGAGGCTCCAATGGCCGCAGCAGGCCCAGCGTGAGGGGCTGCCATTGCTAGGCAATACCCCCCCCACTCACACAGCACCCCTCTCCCCAGGCTCCTCACAGCCTCCAGCCAAGCTTCACCAGTTGCCAGGCAACAGACACATGAGTATTTTCCTCATATAAAAAAAGTGACCAAAAAAGAAAATGTAGTTATGCACATATATAGCTAGATATACACACACAACTTCCAGCCACAAACAAGCAGGCCAGAGGAACCTGCATTCTCCACCTCTCCCGCACGCCTGGGGAAAGGTCTGGAAACCTCTCTCCTCAAAACACTTTTGTGGTGAAAAACGGCCACACCATCCTGACAGGCCTTCCCTTCTTCTACACGATGTTTTGGGCGGAGGCTGAGGGTGGGTTTTGCTCTGCCATGAGGGGACAAACCCTCCCTCAGGCAGTGCTGGGGCTGACAGGACATGGTGTGGACACTCACAGGTGCTTTATGGCGGCAAACAGGTTCAGTCTAATGGCCCTGTAAGAGACATTCAAATGGAGGTGAACTATGTGGGAAGCATCAGAAAGCACTAAAATTCAAAACCAAACCCAAACTTTCTACTCTAAACCACTTGATATTTAAGTTGCTACTTTTCAAAGCTACACAGACAGAGATTGGCTGGTCATGTCCCCTTTCCCTCCTTCCCCAGCCGGTCCGAGCTTGCGTGGGACGACTTCACCCACATGCCACAAGGGAGTGAGTTTTATAAATACATCATGAAAATTGGACTGTAGAGCAACATTAATCTAGAGTTATCACAACTTAATTGTTGGGTAAACACAAGCGAGTAACAGTTCTTTCGGTGACAGGGAGAGGTTACCTGCCTGCGTCAAAAAGTCACATAATTTCTCTCAGTTTCCTCATAACAAGGAAGAAGATGGCACCGCAGCAAACATCTGAAAATAAATTCGTGTAAAACCTGAAAATTTCTGCTCTGGACAAGTCCAGCAGAATCTAAGTCCCCAAACCATTTCAGTATTTTATGTTTGAAACAACATGCAATGTGCTGTGTGACCTGCAGAGAAGAAGGGAAAAAAAAAAAAGCCAGAAAAATCTCCCACCTTTCTTTTTGGTGTTTCCTGCTACAACAGGCCACAACACAACAGACAGGCTTGAACGTGAGGAACCCATTGTAGAGGCAGCGTCAGGGAGGGAAGCGCTGCGCTGGAGGCTCACGGGCACAGCCAGCACCACAGCGGGGTGGGATACAGCTTCCTCGCGGCACCGAGGTAACCCGCCAGGCAAACCGCAGCCTGGAACAGAGGGGGTTTGCTTGGAAAACAGTATGGGGTTTTGTAATCGAGTATCCCAAACACCCATGTAAATCAGCCTAAAAGTCACAATCACCGAATGGCAGGGGTTGGAAGGGACCTCTGGAGATCATCCCGTCCAACCCCTCTGCTTGAGCAGGCACACCCAGAGCAGGGGGCACAGGACCGCGTCCAGGCAGGGTTTGAACGGTTCCAGAGAAGGAGACTCCACAACCTCTCTGGGCAGCCTGTTCCACTGCTCTGGCACCCTCGCAGTGAAGAAGTTTTTTCCCATGTTTAGGTGGAACTTCCTGTGCTCCAATTTGTGCCCATCACCCCTTGTCCTGTCGTTGGGCACCACTGAAAAGAGACCGGTCCCCTCCTTTTGACATCCACCCTTTAGATATTTATAAGCATTGATAAGATCCCCTCTCAGTCTTCTCTCCTCCACGCTGAAAGTCACTGCTAAGTCTTTTAGTGACTGAAAGTCACTAAAGTCACTGCTATTGTATTCATAGCATGGAACAGAAAGTGAACTTGTACTTTGCTGACAGTCAATATTTTATAATTATTTTTATATATAAAATTTTATTTTATATATTACAATATAAAAACTATAATTAATACAATTTTATTCAAAAATAGTATTTATTTTATTTTTGTCTTAAAATGAAATCTTCAGGAAGCCTCAATATACTTTATAACTGCTACACCTCCATTATTTTAAAATTAATATTCTATCTACATGACACTTTCAAACATAACATTAAATAGCATATTTTTCTTGCCTCATTTTGCTTTGGTGTCAGATATTTTTCTCATTTAGTTAAGAGAAATAAGGGTATGCAGGGAACTAGAGGGAGAAGATATCTCAAGCCAAAGTTACCACAGTCTCCAGACACTGGTATTGATAAAGAACTTAAATATAATATGGGATTTTAAAATACTTCGAGTTTTAGGGGGAAAAATGCTCATACCATTATTCAGGAACAATGAGGGAACATCAAGAGTCTAACGAGAGTTAAAATATACCTGTACCACAGCTTGACAATCCCCATGTGATGCTCTTTTATTACCAGTCATCATCTTGTTGAAAGCTAAGATTTTTTTTTTATTATTTTTTTTTTTTAAGATCAAGGGCCTTATGTTATTGCACCAATTTAATTAATTATTTTCTTGCTATAGGAGACCATAAACAACAAAAACCAGCCTGGACACAAAACATAAATCTGTAAATTGATACTGCTACTGTTAAAGAAATTCACATCTCTCTCACCTTGTTCAGACACACCTACACCACTTCAGCCTTAAGCAAACCAGAAGCAGGAATACCAAAATTTTTTCAGAGAGTTTCCTACTCAACACAATAGGAAGGATTACTAGAAAGTTCGGAAAGGTGGGCTGCAAATCTGTCAGCTTATTTCTCATAGCTGGTTCAGAAGCAAAATTCTGACTGAAACCCCTTCCCTGTCACTCCACCCCCTCATAAGATTTAGAAAAGGACAGATTTTGATAAACCAGCCAGAGAAAATTAAAACTTCAAATAAAAGGGTTTCTAAACTTGCCCAACTTTCTTTAAAACACAGGTTTATTCCAACTTCAGCTATCGTTTCCAACATTTACATAACAATGCTAATTACAATACCATCAACCACTTTTCCAGTGCAACAACAAATAGCTTAGTCTGTATAGAAGCACGCTGCTAATTTCATTTACTTCATTCATACCCACCCTAGAATTTTAAGCAGATAATTTCATTTTAAACAGAGCTTTATGGCCTTGACAAGTCATTCCAAAAGAAAGCAAAGATGCAAACAAATCACAAGATTTTTTTTTTTTACCTTCAGTCATATGTAAAGTTTGAGTGAGAAATGCTCTAAAACCACATAACATCTGTATTTCCATAACTTTATTTTTTTTATATGACTGTTTTGACAAGCACAGTCCTTGACTATTACCATTTTTAATAACAGAGGTGAGGTAAGAGAGGCAGACTGCAGATGCTGGTTTCGTGAAAACAATTAATTGCATGCATGCGCTAAATATTTTCCCCTTCTGGAGGTTTATCATATTACGATGTGAAACCTTCCCACAAAGGAGCAGGTACGATGCAGGGCTGAACATCTGTGGGAAGTTCTAATGTACCCGCCTCTCTATTGCTTTTAATGAGAAAGACAGCAGAACAGCTCAGAATATTACATCTTCTGTTGCTCATAGATTCTGTATATTTATTGGAGCTAGGAATTACAAAGATAATTGGGTTAGAAACATGTGCATTTTACCATTATGTGCTGAGGAAAGGACAGTCACTGATGCGTGCAATTTGTTTCTAATGGGCCTTGTTGTGGAAAATTAAAACTACGGCTCTGCAAGTCTTACCAGAGTTTTCTCCATTCTATTTTTGGCCTAATTTACTAAGGAAATGAGGCTTAAGCAATTACTGTACCTGTGTGTCTATCAGTCCTTGTAATAATGACTTAACCCTTCGGCTAGCCTTAATAAAGTCAGCAAAAGGGTAGCGTCTCGAAGTATCTCAGAGACATTAAGTTCCCATAGGTTTAATGAAATAACGGGTAACTCCATTTCAGTTACAAGCCTATCCTTCCCTTGCAAATCCTTCAAGGTGTTTCAACAGAAGATGGGACATAGTTTTACTTAGTTATCAGCATTTATTTTCCTGTCCAAATATAGTTACCGTTGGTGAAGCTGTCTGCAGAGGTGCTTGTCACCACTTCATAGTTACAGCTGACTATAAAGGCATATAAATTCCAGTCTTAACAGTGGCCTTTCCAGGTGAATATCTACAGAGCGTTAGCCTTAATAACCATTGGGAGGTTTTTTGTGTGTATGGGTTTAAGTTTTTCACATTTTCTAAGCCAGACTTTCATTTGCAGCAATTGTTTGAACTGTTTAAATTTTTAACAAATATTTAAAAAAAAAAAACACAAGCAGTTATCCTCTTGGATAGCATTATGGCAAGAAACTAAAGACAAGGCTGCTTTTAACTTCGCACCTATGTGATAATTTTGAAATAGTAAATGTTCAAGGAACACACAGCCCCTATGCCACATTATTTTTGAGCTAAAGGCTGGCCCTCCATACAGAATATTCAGATCTTCAGAAAACATAACATTCCTACAAACATTTTAGGACCATATTGAAGGAGGAGAAGGTCAGCAACATCCCCCCCTCCACTTCTGTCCTCTCATGTTTGTTACATCACCTATTATTACTTCAGATATTTATCATAGTTACATGCTTCAAATCCAACTTTAGGTAGCTCACGCAACTCAACACCACTATGTGGTCTACTCATTAAAAGTGCATACAAGGCTAGCCTAGCTAGATAATCTACATGCTAGAATTCTTTAAAAGAAAAAAGTCAAGGACTGACGTATACCAGCATGTATTGGTACTCAAAAGAGCAACAGGGAGTAGGGAAGAAGTAGTTATAATGCTGCTAAGCAAGGAAGCAAGTTGCTCAGCCTAATATACTGCAACTGGCAAAACAATGCTTGACGTTTCACATCACTGTCTTTTTGCATATTAGGTCTCCAGAGTCATCTGTAACTCACATCTAAAATTGCTGTGACCATACAAGGCTGCTGGACCCAGACTGGAGACAACCTAGCCCTAGCATTTTCTCTTAAATCTGCCTTCCTCTCATACTTACTGTGCACAGTTGAGCTGACAGTTAATCAGAATTTGGGCAGGGAGCATTTGGCAGATTGCTTCTGCAGTAGGAGGCAAAACAAATGAACTCCATTTTCACAAGATCAAAGGTTTTTATGTTGAAGGGAGACACGGGCACCTTGCTAGCATGAAGAAGCAATAAAACATGAGTTATTATTGCAACACATTTTGCTCTAGAACATTATATGATAGTTTGGGACTTCTCAAGTTAGAACTCATGAATACTAAACTGTGATCGATTTGTTTTCCCCACATAGCTTCAAATCATCATCATGGTATGGGCTCAGCAAAGACTGCTTTTAATGGGGTGAAGTACTACACAGTGATTTCTCAAACTAACATGGAATAGGAAATCTGATACGCTGCATATATGCTACTAATTATGCAATTAACTAAAACATCCTTCTTAAATTTGGGTGCCTTTAATAGGAAGCATCTCTACTAGTTTTGATGTTAAACCTCACTTCCTCTTCAATCCTCAAAAAAAGGTATTGTCCCCACTTTGTCCCCACTGTCCATGTCTGCAGTTAGAGATTTTATTTGCTATTATGAAAAGCAAAGCAGCAGAGGATGGCATCTCATCCTAAAGCAGTTAACACTCCCATGCATTGCACAAGAGAGCCAGGACACCCAAATCAGGGAGGCAGACCCCAGGCAGAGGGAGAAGGATGCCTAAGCACTGGATGCTACTTTGGAACATCCACTTCCTCTGTGATCTGATCCTGGTTATTTGCTTGAGGAAATCCACAAGATCTGTGGCCCAGCAAGAGTCTAATCCAGGTATTTGAAATCCCATGTTAGTGTGTCTCAGACAGCGAGCTCGCTCTCCTTTCCTTTAATACTATGACAGTTAAGAAGAGAAAGGAATATATATAGTTAGAGGTATGAAAGAAAGGAATAAAATCACAACAAAAATCCCTCACTGGAAATGGCAATTTATTTATAAATCTCTTCTTAATAAAGAAAACTTCATTCTTGAACAGGCCTGAATTGTGAGAAAACACGAGTCTATGTGAGGTGACAGATATCATCCAATCTGCAGATGAAGTAGTGATTATAAATTGGTTTTTCTCACTGATGTGTAGTGAATACTTTGATATTGCCGCATTACGTTTCTCCTGCACAAGTCCTTTATTGGAGTTCTGAACTCTTAAGGAAGCCAAATCATCTTTAAACAATATCTTCTTTTTTGCGCACACACACCACCCTCCTTCTTCCAATCCCAAACAGCTTTGGATTTCTAATAGTTCACTCACAGTCATCCTATTCCCAGTCAAGAGGTGTTTTGGTAACATGTGTTAGTTCATATAAACTATAGTGTCAACAGGATGAATGAGACACAGTGAGGAAGTTAGACACTAGCATTCTTTCACAAAATTTTTCTTAATATTGCTTTATGATACTTCTGCCAAGTCTTCCCAGCTCACGAAAGTGGACCTGCCAGAAGCGTTACAAAACCCAACACACAGGTGAACACTGTATTGTGTCACACAGCATTTCTCAGAATTCCCAACACGGGTGCTGCTGGTTTTAGTATGATCATCCAGACCAAACAGTTTCATACTGGCTTCTCTAACTTCATTTTGACTGTCCACTTACAAGACCATTCTACCAGATGTTATTTTATGAAGGTTTGTTTTTAACAAAGCATTTATCACAGTTACATCTGCACACTTTTCAGTAGAAATGTTAACATCTGCTATATGATGTATTTTCTATCATTGCCCTATATGCAGGTTACAGGATTATCATCCAGGATAGCTATATGCAGCAGGATTTGGCAAAATTATCTGCAGTACTAATGCTGCTGCAGTATAAGTTTTGAGATATTAGTTTTGCCTATATTTGCTTGCACCATAGTTTATGTCCTGTGTGCCATATGCTGAGACTAAGTTTAACAGTAACCATTAGTCAGGTCTTCAACTATTCATCCTCTTGCTCTTCAGGGGGAGCTGAGCAGGGTTGGAATGAATTCTTGAGTCTTTACAGTGGAATTGGGAGCGCTGCTCTGTCCTTCTACCTTTAAGGAGGTGACCTGCCATCATGATATGATCATGACATGGACTAGGAAGTGGTGATGTGCTCAATTTCTACACAAAGTCCAGAAAATTTATTTTCCACAAGTGTGGGGTGGAAAAAACCTGCCAAGTACTTTGGCAAAATAAAGATCTACATGCAAAGGGATTTAATCCAGACAACATGCTTGTGCTTGGTGGCTCTATTTCAGCCTCTCCCAGGGGAAGATTTATTAACCTTTTGTCTGTGGAAAAGTTGGACTTCACCAGAACTACAGAAGTTATAAAAATACAACTTAAGAAACACAAACCAGAAGTATTCAGTTTTTCCAGCCATGAGGTTTGTCATTCAAATGCAAAGCAAACACATAAGGGCAGTTCAACATAGCCCCCAGTGGAAAAACATAATGGTTTCAGGGCTAGCAGGGTGAGCACAGGAATGCTAAAATGCTCAGTTCTCATCCTGTTTTACAAAATCTTTCTGCAGCCTTAGTAAACAAGGGTAAGTCACACAAAGATTTGCTCAGCATCTACTGATAGCTCTAAGTACTCAACACTTAAAAAAAACCACAAAACCACACAAAACAACAAAAGCAGATTCTGTCTACAAAGAAAGATCTGTTTAGGTGTCATTAATCTGGTGGTTGTTCTAACCTACTCTGCCAGGACTTGATATTAATAAACAAAGAAATGTCATAAGAAAGGGAAATGCATGTTTATATACATTCTCTCCCTCATTCGCAATGTGAAATGATATTGGAAATTACTCAGTTATCACCCACTGCCCCCAGGATATAAGCGGAGACTTTTAATGGACTCATGCAAAAAATTCACAGAATTCTATCTGCCATAAACAGCTCTTCTTCCTATTCTATCAAAGGCTATTTCAACATCAAGCAGCACAATCACCTCCCCTGGTGAATCCAATTTTGTATCTGCAATCACTGCTCCCAGATGGTGGATATTATCAGTCAAGAATCTGTTTTTAATAACAACTTGTTTGATCTGTACAGCCTATTGCAAAGAGCAGATCCCTCTGGCACAAAGTACTTTTCACTAATATTTTGCAATTATCATAAAAAGGGGCTGTATAACCCCACCTCAAAAAGATTCTTCACAAGTTCAATTCAAAAAGAGCAGAAAACAAAACCAGATGCTAGATTAAGACCAGAAGAATCAAATGCCTTCCAAAACTTTTTAGCAACAGTCATGTTTAAGGGGGGTAAATAATACTTCCATAAATACATGCACACAACCACCACCTAAGTTTTTGCCCTTTAGTTTTCCAGTTGTATTTCTTATCTACAGTTGGAAAACTGTAGTCCATTTTACAGTTTCTTGTTCAGAGTCAGGACTTTAAAGTCAGATAAATTTTTAACACCAGATAAAAAAAATACAGCATGAAATGCCATTAGACTGAGCGTAAAGAAATTCTTGATTCATTCTAGCTGAGTTTTACACACCTCTGCCATAAAAGATGTGGTATGAACTTTTCCCATGCACTTAAAACTTAAAATACCGCAGATTATCCTGTTCTGGCCAACCCACTCAGGAAGTAAAAGTGAACAGAACTTTGCTAGTTAAGCCCTCATGAATTTATGGGAGAAAACTTGTTTGTCTTTCTTACTTTTTATTAGCAGCACCTCTTTGAATGCATAATTCCATTAAAGCTTTTTTCCCCTGCAGTATCACTATCCTTAAACACAGTACGTTTCAAATGAACAAAGAAAGGAGTGAAGCTAAAATGCATGAAGAGCCAAATATAAATGAAGGAAATTAACTGTCAGATCTCTTCAACCACATTTTCACTGAGATGGGAAACCATAATTTTTAGAACATGTTTAGTATGTGATCAGGATTTATTAAACAAGCATGGTAACTTTTGCAGCAGCAGGAAACAGAATGAGTATCACCAATGTTATTTCATACTCTCCAATTTGCTCAATACGTGGGGTCTTTTAACCACCTTTTTTTCCCCAATACACCCTTTAATAGTAGAAACAGGTTCAGATTAAATCTCTTCCTGTAACATGTCTGAACACATTTGGAAGAATTTAGTACAGAAAAGTAATAGAAGACTATGTTCAAGCTTTGAAGCTAGTCCGGCTCTTGGATTTACGGTTAGGTGGTAACATTACTTTATCAGCACCACTGACAAATGTTGAATTCTAGAATCTGAATTTCTAGCCAACATATCTCCTGAGCCTGTTTTTACCTGAAAGGGAATAATTTTATGCTCCATCAGTTCACAGCACATTTGCAGCTATCAGGAGAAGGAGGGCTCCACTAGTCATAATCAATTACACCTACTGAAAATAATCTGCATATTTTTCATAAACTGTAGAACTATAAAGACACTCAAAATTCAGAAATTGGCTGGTCTTTGTTCTCCAGATTTATGATTCTGTATCAATGCAAGTCTTACTCTACTGGGTGCAGTGGTAACAAATGCATCTTCATGGACCAATCTGCATTTTGATGCTTAGGTTTTGTATTTGTATATATACATACACATATGTATGCATATATTTTTTTATATATATATATAAATAAAAATCAAAGTCAGTTCCCAATTTCATGTTTGAAATCAAACAGTCTGGGATCAGCATGCTTTGAATTTTAATAAATCCCTGCAGGGCAATTGCAGGTTATGAATACAGAAGACAAGTTCTGTGCACACGTTTCCAGAGCTATATTCTCATTTAAGCGTCCTTTATTTCCTGCCCTTCGATTTGAGTATAAAAACCCTTTCTGGTTTCATTTTAGATCAAACTGTTGATCAAAAACCAATGACCAGTAAAACAAAACAAAAACATTTACCCTCTTATGAATCAACTCTCTATATTAAACCATATCACATGTCACTACACAGTAATGTCTAGTGCAAAGCAGACAGTATGATAAGAATTGAAAGAATTTAAGTTTCAAAAAAAAAAAAATCACATAAGAAGAGTTCACAGAAGATCAGATGTGCCTGTGCTGTTGGTATCAACATAAAGGGGGAGGGGTGTGGGGTGTGGAGAGCAACAAGAAAGAAATTCAAAGTGTCTTCTTCAAACCAAGAATTGTTAGCTAAAGCTTATAAAATATGTTGGGTTTTTGTTTTTTTTTGGGGGGGGGGGGGGGGGGGGGGGAGAGAAGTCAAGGAGTTGTGATTTCAGAGCAGAGACTATGAAAAACACTGCCCCTAGGGTACATGTAACTCCACAGAGCAGTATGGGGTAGGAGAAGGGGCTGATCATATGGGGAGAGGGGAGTCTATTGAAAATGTTATATACCTTCTCCATGGAGACATACATCAATAGTTTTTATTTGTGAGCCCTAGGTGTACACCTCAGAACTGTCGTGATGGATTAGGACAGCAAGATGTGTGTTACAACATCCATATTCCCACCTTGTTAATACAGGGGATTTCATAGAGCTCAGCTACGTCTGTGCAGTTTTCTCATGCTCTTGTGTACCCATGTTATAGTAAAAATTAAGTGCTTGCAAACATTAAATGGATTACGCATCTGTGCCTATAAATTTGGAACAGAAAAAAAGCTGCAATTTGGGATACACATAGCTTCGTTATCAGTTACCTCCCCTAGTTCACAGGGGCACCATTTCCTCCACTTTGCAAAGACGTGCAGTTTGTGGAACAGACAGGGAACTTGTGCAGCTTCCCCTCACAAAGCCCGGCTGATCAGTTCCCTCTGTCAACCCCTACACCTGGGAAAGAAAAGAAAGCAAGAAACCCATTTAATTAAGGGCTTCCCGATGGCCATAGCATTAGGCAATCTTAACATTCAAATGGTAACATTAGTCATCTTTCCAGGAGCTTACTAATGTATATGAATCCTTGAAATAATTTTGTGTTTCTATTCCAGAATTCTAATGAAAGACCTTTAGGTGAAATCCAGCCAACTCATTTCCCAGTATTATAAAAGCTTATGAAATGCTCAATTTGTATGATGTGATGATACCTTTTATAAAAACTTAGAAAAACAACAGTAACCACTAAAAACAGCCTCTTAAGAGAGGCTCAAATCTATGCCTAGTAAAAGGGTTTGCCGTATTCATCAAAACCAATCAATTAAGCAAACAAATGACAAACACAGAAGGTTCCGCTCTTACAGAGTTTTTCTTTATGGCTAGCCCAGCACTGGCAGAATTGAACACATTAAGACTCTCCCAAACTGTGAAGGATAATTTTCTCTCATGAGTGAAGTCATGCAGATGATTCTCAGCTGGATAGTTTTCATTTTTCATATTGATATTTGTTGTGCTCAGGGGACATTAACAGTACAGCATGCAACGATGGAAAAAAGCTGAGACCACCACTATTAATAGTCCCTAACTGCTTTAAAAAATTGGTTACAGCTCACACATGTGTGTATATATATATAGACCCATATATAAAAACATCTAACACATATATAAAATATACATACATATAAAAATGATGGGACTTTGGGTAATCCTTATTGGTTAAATGGGGTGGGGGAGAAATGCAAGGAGTCTCAGGGATGCCACAGCATACAAGAAGGAAGTTGGGGAACTATGCTCCTAAAGCTCACAAGAAGCCATTGCTGCAGAAGAACTTGCTCACACAGAAGTTATCCGACCAGCCTCATCCACAGTTCATTAGGGAGGATGAACAGACCCACATGGACAAAGATTCTGAGATGCGGTGAGAGAGAAGAGAGTTTCACTGCTTCCCCCAGCATATGTATTTATTCAGAGAAAATTACCCCCCACTCCCAATTAAAAACGTACTGGGTTCAGATTTCATGTACCATTCTCCCTTTAAGTTTTTTGAACAGATGGTCACAATAAGAAGCCGCATTAATTCCATTAAAAAAATGCCCCTTTATGGCAGGTAAGAAAAATATTTTCCCAACCACTTTTATCTATGGAACTGAGCAACAACACTGGAACAAGCATAGAGGGAGCTGCAGATCTCTGTGCATACAGGTTTCCGGAGTTACTTCTGCAACCCAAAAACCAATACGTGGTCTTTGGATTAGAAGACAGAAATAGGATCAAGAACTGGAGAGGCATTTTCATAGCTCAGGGGATTTGCTGTGCTCCACCGATCAAATCTCTTAGCCACTTTGGGCCTCGCTTACTTGGATAATGGGGTTGATAACACGCCATAACCCTTACTATGATGGGGCTAAAGTATAATTAAAGCACTTTAAGCCCCCCATAGTAAGGTGCTTGTAGAAAATACAAACCGTATGACTACTTGTCTAATGGCGTTGTAGTCCTCAGCACTCACCATCATTGCCAATGTCTGTTAGGAATGTGACCCCTCAGGTTTTGGCTTTTAGAGCTCTAAAGCCACCTAGACACTGTGACAGGTTTCATAGCAGTGACTTGCCTGACCTCAGGAATGAAGCAGTAAATTTTTGGTGCAAAGCAACAGAAATTAGTCACAGGTCACTATCACAGGATTTGTGTCTAATTGCCCAGCTGAAAACATACTGCAGGTGTCCTGTATTGGCAGAGTTCTGGTGCTTGACAAGGCACAATATAACTTCAGGCAACTTTGACAAAGCCTTGCACAATGCAAGCCTATTCAATCAAATTCCATTTCTTTGTTTTAAATAAAAGTCTGAATCAACATATTTCAAAGTTCTATAAGCCTCTTCAGAAAAGTCAGATTATGAATGTGTGATTCCACTGTGATAGGTACCTGAAGAAAATAAAAAAGGCCTCCTGTACTAGTTTAGCTTAAAAATTACTGATAAATTGGCAAAAGAAAGCCAAATATGAGAACAATAGTTTCTCCCAATATATAATGGCACAGCTCTGATCTCGATCAACAAGCGGCTAGAGTAGAAACACTGCGACCATTCAGTAAGTTTGATGTGCCTCCTATAAAAACACTCAAAAAAAAGCGTCAGACAGAGAATGCCAGACCAATGAACGCAGCCACCATTAAATCTAAAGAGGTAGCTGACCATTTTGTTTCTTATAATATCACTCCCTATTTGGTGAGAAAGAACAAATAATTCCTGTATAAAGACACAAACACCTAAAAATTTTTGTTTGTGGGGGTGGGGTGGGGACCTGTGCAGTCTAATGCTGTTGCATGTTTGGTCTTGGCTTTTTTCCAAACACATATTTGTTAGTTCTGAGTTTTCTCCAAAATTCAAGAGTACTCAGACCCCACAACATTTGACTTCTATCTCCATGAAACAATGAAGAGGATTATGAGCTGGTCTAGTTCAGAAGCATTTTTCCAGCCTGCTAGCATCCCTTCCCCACCCCTTATCAGCCAGCCTGTCCTAGGACTGGTACCAACCAAGGGTCTAGAGAACAACAGACCTAGAGCACTCCTAGAATAGGTTCATTCTCCATCATGCAGCTCCTGATCTATTTTCCCTTCTTCTTTTCCATGCTGCTGAGGGGAAGGAGTGGGAGAAGTAGAGCCGACTGTGTGTGCGAAAGTCCTTATGAAGTCTATGCCAATAAGCAAAGAGTAACTACTCTCTGACTTATGGGATATGCAAAGGCAAACAATCTATGAGTTTCCTGGAATGCTCCCGGCACACATTACCACTGGGGAAAAATTCAGTTTGACTGATCAAACTGGTGGTATTTAAAACCCTTGCTCTACCATCACCACACCACTGCGAGAAGCCAGCCAATACCATCAAGACAGTTCTGATATTTTCATGGAAAACAAACCCTTCCTATCAAAAAACCAGGTCTTCTCAGCTGGCAGCACAGAAAGAAAGGCTACCTACATTTTTCTGACAGTTTTTAAGAAGGAATTCACAGTTTAGGGTCCCAAAATAACTTTAATCCCATGCACGTTAAAAAAAAAAATCCCAATGCTATGACAACACAGGAGTTAGCAAGAGATAAGCAAATTTTGTTTAATACATTTTCACGAGAGCAGAACACATTGCTACACCAAATTCAATATAGCCAGCTCCACACATTTATAAACCATGAGCGAAGCCATGAAGATTAGATTACTTTTTTCCCTTTTTACTTAAAACTAAGATTCCCATGGTTCCAGGAGCTTGCATTTTAGTAAAAACAGCAAGCACTGCTAGACTCCCACCACTGCAATCAGCTTAACTGCCAAGGGGCGCAAAGCAATGCAGTCCCAGACTCCTTCCCCTCTGTTCAGTTAAGTTCATTTCTGTGACTGCCTGCTGCCTTTTTTTTTTTTTTTTTTAAGGTTGAGTTATTGCACGAAGTCCTGAGCTGGCTACCTACTATCAGTGTATAAATAGCAATAGTGTTTCCTAGGTACTGACAGATATAACCTAACACTCATTTCTTCAAGAAAAGAAAGTGTTATCCCCACCTCGTAGAAGACCAGGTAATGCACCACTGGTTTAAATGACAAGTTCAAGGTCACAGAAAAAAAAAAAATCAGAAAGTCAGATTTTGAGTCTACTACTTCTGTAGCCCAGCCCAGTGCTTCTACTAGATATCATCTCTGATCTGCTGACACTGATGTCTTAACTAGAATTTGTATCGCTTCAGCTGTGTGTTTTCTCTACTATTTTGACTATTATTTTGAAATACAGATAAACAGTTATAAAAAGATCCAAACCAAGAAAAGATGCAGCATTAAAATTTATTGCTTTTGACCAGAAGCACCAATATCCATTTTACTGCAGTGGGGATCCCACTAGATCGCACATAATATTCATTGTCACTGGTTGCCATTTTAAATCCCTTTTGCTAGCAAAGCCTGTCAGTTTAGCAGTTGATGTATAGCTGTTAGAGATTATTTGACATTTGCTGCTTCAACTCTGACTGTTTAAATAACAAAAAAAAAAATCTTTTAATACCACTGAGATGGTTCCTCCAGGTAGTATAGGAATAGGTAAAGCTATCTAAATACATTCTTCAGTCTTGGCATGATCCGATTTAACCACATTTGTTAAAAGAAAGGAAAAAAAAAGAAAAAAGAAAAGAAAGCAATTACAGCAAGGCCAATTCCTTAGCCAGGAAAAAACCACATGGATTTATTTTATGACTGTAGGCTAAAGTCATATTAATTTTGTTCAAATTGTGGTATATGCTGGTACTAGAAGGAATTACTGCAAAAGGTTCAAATCCTAAATCAAGCACTGCTGCAAATAAGGTCAGTGGTGACAGGAGGAAATATTATGAAGATGTGTAACCCTGACTGATATGCACAACATAATAGAAAAGGGTTGGACCTGCACCAGTACGGCAGAGGTGACCAGTACTAAATTGCCTACAACAATGCAACTGTCAACTAACATTACTCAGGTTTTAAAACAGAATCTGCTGAAGCTTCACAATTTTTCACTTTTCATGAGAACTGCGCTGAAGGCTTCATTCGCTGTAAATGAATTCTGTTCATGATATCAAGTCTGACCTTGCATTCCTCTTCCATATCTTCCTGTACACGTTATGCCATCAATCTCTAAAGCATCACCTACACTCCACATGTGTTATTTAACATTGCTACAATAATGCAGAGCACTTAATTTCATCATCCCAGCATAACTGAAATTTTGAATTGCTAGAGGAAGAAGTTGTGATTTAGTAATATTACGTTTTCAGTCACAGTTGTTGAGATATTACATTGAAGAGTCAGATTTTCCTCCCAGAAACTAACAGGAATGCTCTGAATTTGAAATATTACAGCAAAGCCTAAACGAAAAAACCCCAATGCCCATTTAGTTCCATTCACTGTCACAGGGCAAGTCTGACAATTTTGTGTATCCAGCATTCAAGACTAAGATAATCACAGCATCTCCATTTACCACATGCTAGATAACACTCAAGGAGACCATGCTTCTCCAACTGAACTCAGTCTTTACCAGAGCGACTCATAGATACGCTGCAATCACAACAGCTCACTTCCAAGCCATACCTACACAGGTTGACATCCCAGGGATGATATATCCCGATGCATTGATTCCATTTGGATTGTCAAGTCCACTGGAAAAGACTTTACTCTGAGAACAAAAACACAGTAAAAATCTAATCAGGCTGTCCAATCAGCCTTTAAACTTAATTTTAAAGTATGAGACATTTGGATTTTTACACAAAGTGAAAACAATTAGAAAATACTCCTCTGAACTCAAGTTCTGGCTATAGTTTATGCTGAAGCAGTAAAATATCTCCAGTCTCAAGAGGTAGCCCAACACCTACAGAGAGCTAGGCCACAAGCTACAGACCTTTTATGCACTGATACAAAACACGTAAAGGTAATTTTCTGCAGTCTGAGATTTGGCTGAGCTGTCCAGACAGACATAATTAATATTTCATACAATTCTCTTCCATTTTAGAATTATAAAGACTGATTAAAAAAATTGTACTCATATCAGTAGACAGTATCACATTTCAACTCTGTGTACCTGAGGATCCTCCCTGCGATTTATTGAATCTAAGATCAAAGTCATTATCCTCTAGCACAGAAAGGAAGTGAAATAGATGATATATAGGAATTTCCTAGTGTAGTACTAAAGACCTTTGTTTCAGTAAAGAGAGTTTTAAAGTCGTCGAAAATTGGAAACATAAGCAACATATCACCCAAAAGCAAAGTCCATATTGTCATCAGTATTATACAAACTAATAACATCCTATTATTCTTTCTCACTTAATTCATAAAGCTGCTACAGTGCAGTGCAATATTATTTAAACTGAGATTGTTCATTATATCCTGTTTTCTAATTTTAAGATATCAGAGTTGAAAGTGTTCTTAAGACATTTTTTGTTGGGTAAGGTGAAGAAGAGATGTAGTTCAGGGGTTAATGAGGACACTAGGCCCCAGTTGTCTGGACACTTGTTATGATCATTTTCCTTACTAGTGAACAGGGACAAGCCATTTAAACCTTATGTAATTGCATTTATGCAGACAAAAGCATCCTGAGCCACAAACAAAATACTTGACCCAAGTGTAACTCTTATGGCATGCTAGAGATTTCGTCAACTTTCTGCAGTAACGTACCCAGCCCATGTTTGCATACACAAATGGTCTTGCAGAGCAGTCAGTAGAGCCAGCCTTGCCTCTGACCCATCTCATTTGCAAGTCATTAAAAGAGTCAATCTAGTATCAGTCATGCTGAGTTTCTGGGTTCTCTCTCATTGCCTGATGCGAGTAGGCGTTTAATGAGATGCTGTTTGTTGCTTTGAGGAGGTCCCATCCTCTGTTGTCTTAATCTGAGCTGAAACTGCCTTCCAGCTGCCATTCCCTACAGCTAACTTGCTTTGACTCCACCTAAATGTAGGTGAGAAACATACCCTTGAGAGGCATGCCTTCCCCCCAGGCCCCCTCACATTATGCTGGGAAAGAAACTCTTCCTTAACTTTAGGAGTCCAAACATCAAATCGCATTTGTACAAAAAAAGAAAGGTAGCGAGCAAGATGGCAGCTGGTGCACAAAGATGTTATTCCTACAGTGAAGGACTACAGTTCTGCAAGCTTCTCTAGCTCTGAACAGGTCACCAACACAACTTAACCCATCCCTGGTTTGCATTTGTCCCCCAGAGCTGGCATATCAGCTTCTGAACAGTCTCCATACCTTTATAACATGACCTTCAGTATTTATAGACAAGGGATTACACATTCCTCCTGGACGCTCAGGGAAGAAGTCCAACCACTGGAAGCCAATACAATAGCTTTCTCTTTTGGACTTTTAAACACCTATGACTTAAGGGATGTATGCTTGCTATACGCATTCTGAGAAAGATTCTTCTGGAAAAAATTCAGAAATCACTTCCGCAGCTACTGAAGGTGGAGCTTTTTTGATCAATGAAGCAATTGTAAGTCCATGAGGGAAGAGGCAGGCACAGACAACATTGACAAGTTGCCAGACTTCAGCAAATTGGTTGAAAAGCTCCGTTTTGCAGTCTTCTGGGGATCACTTTCACACATGGAAAGGTTAAAGTCTTCTGCAGAGAGCTCCATTTTTCCTCAACTTCACTCTCCATATGAATAAAAGCTACTTGGCTGGAGTGTGATAAAAGACCAGGGGACACAAGGGGGAGTCCATCCACTGCTGGGGGTCATTTTCTGGGGAGTAACATTTTGGAAGCAGACCAGCTTTTCTCCAGAGTTAGCCACTACGGAAATTTAATCCAATTGTCTTTCACTGGAGATTTTTATCTTACTTAGCTTCAGACAAAAACTCCACTCTTGACACTAAAAAATGCTTCAAAACATACTTGCATTTCTAAAACTGATGCTCAGGTTTATACTGTTGGCTCTGGTGAGTACAAAGCACATGAAATTCAGGAAGCTGTGCTCAGGTTCACCTCACATGAAACTAGATTGTATGGTGGACAACAAGAGAAGATACTTAAGCTAACGTAGAAAAACAGGTGCAGTTTCTGAAGCAACCTCAAACAATTTGGGCCAATTTTTCCTATAGAAAAACCAAAACAACAACAAACCACCAACTTTAAGGGCCCTCAAGAGAACTCTAATTGCTATTGCAAATATAAGTCCTTATGGTGAAGCAACAAGTTCCAACAGACCTCTCGGACAAAATTTAACATTTTAAATGGACAAATGGTAAAGTCCTTAATTGCACCTAAACAGCAGTGCTGGCAAAAGACCGAGGAAACCCTTAAAGTGTTTTCAGGGCAGAAAAAAGCAACTGCTGATTTGAAATCCCTTTTATGGCTACATTTATTGCCATTCTTATTGTAGTGTCTAAGCTTGCTCTACTGCATGAGCCTCAGGCCTCTCTGCCCATCAACTTCAAACAGGGAATTTATTACAGAAATAAGTACGGCTTTGGCCCAAAAAAGTACACAGAGAATACTGCTAACTGTGAGCAGCCCTAAATACAAAATGCTCACAGTATAGCCCTTTAAAAAGCCAATCCAACAGAGCTAATAAGCAACCATTTTAGTTACTGAAAACACTGAACAGTACATTTCTTCTTTACAAAGCTGCAGATTATTTTCAAATCACCAATGTCATAACGCGGAAAAAAACAGTCCGATAGCCCAACAAAGGTCAGATGTTTTGCTGGTGTCAACAGGTCCTCACCCTTTCTGAGCAGCTGGTAGAACCCTTATTAATGGGAGATAGAATGGATTTCAGGTCTACAGGATCAGAAAGAAAAACAGGAATAAATGATGTAGCTTGTCTAGGGACCAGGCTTCCTTTCAAGACAGTGACAGATGAAGCAGGCTAGCTTTAGTATCTTAAAGGGTCATGGATAAAATGAGCCCTTAGCAGCTGGAGAGGAGCCCCAGTGCAGATGATGTGTTTTAACCTCTGCGGTAAGATTCCAACTGAATAAAGCGGAAGATGATAAAAAAAATGAGTATGTAACAAGCCACTGTGCCTTGATGGCTCAAGATAGACTTGACACTGCCAGGACAGCCACATCAGCCTGAAATTGTGCCAGTTCTATTGGAGAGCATAAGCAATATTACATTCAATGTCAAAAAGGAAACAAAAATAGAGATGTGCTCTGGGTAGTAGCTATGGTGAAAGATACAGATGAAGAGCGCTCTGCATTCAGCTTCAATCTGAGCTTTTCACTTTGCCTGGCTTGGTTACAATTTGGGTCCCACAAAATTGAGAGGATTTAATGCAATCTCTTATTCCAGTCATTGTCTTCAAACAAAACAATAAAACAAAAGACTAGTCCTTTAAAAACTAACCTTTTCATACATGCCATATTCCAACCAAGAGAAAAGTTATTTCTTTCCAGACCTTCATGTCTGCTACACCTTGACTCCCATTCTACAGGACTAGTTAAACTTGAGACTTCTATGAAATAGGATGGAGATGCTGGCACTATTACTGTTCATATTTAGGCTTTGCAGAGTTCAGAGTTTGTTTACTGGGAGGAAAAAAAAAGAAAAAAATCTATACCTAGAACTGATACTTATTTGGGCTGCTGCTGTTTACTGCACATTACTCATTTATTGTTAGATTCAACTTTTCCTCAGTGTCCATAGGTGCTTCTTTGACATCCTGCCTCCCCAACCTACCTCTTGAGTTCTGGTTTCTCCCTCTAACTCTCTTTATGACACTCCTGCCTTACCACAAGGCCGCCTCTGCCTCCCTACTCCTCTACATCAGCTTTCTGGCCACTCTCCATATGTGCCTGGACCAGAACAACCAACTGATGGGTCTAGGAAAGAAAAGCAGAAGGCAGCACTGCAAGTTTCTGGCTGCAGAGAGAAGAGGCTGAAATCAGCTGAAAGGAAGAGACCCACATGGGGAATAAAGAGCCAGCAAGCACATCAATAGTTTTTTTTTTTTTTCTCCCCCCAAGTATTGATTAAAATATATGCATATATTTAGCCTAACAATATCACACAGGCTCCACATATAACCAGAAAGTGTCATTCTTTTGGATTTCAGTCTGGCACGAGTTTAAACTTCAGCAATTAATCACCCCAGAAATAACAATGCCATGACAGCAGCTAAAGGAGAGAAGTTAGAAAGCCTCTGTGCGGTGTTCCACTGCAGCACAAGCTCAAAGCCAATGGAAATACCAGAGGAACAAGCTGGACTTCCTCCCACTGCTGTTTAGTTGTATAAGTAATTATTTTCCCAGACTGATAAGTTGATGAGGGTATTTACAGACATGATGCTTGAGAGCAGAGACCACGCCGCTCCCTGCTTTGACTCTGGAGTCAAGTGCAGCTCCCTGGAGTATGCCTGGCCCAACATCAGCTACTTTGTAGGCTCTTGGTCATGTCCTCACCATCCTACCGCATCGGCTTACGTCAGACACCACACAAAAACCAGACTAGACATCTTATGAGGTGCTTTGTATTTTCATAGTGTCATAGGTAACTCAGGCTATTTTCCAACTTTAAAAAGTTATCCAATAAAATCCCCTTGTTAGTATATCAGAAGGTAGCAACAAGCTGTGCTGCTAAACATTCAGAGTTACATCAGGACTCCCAGGGACCCCTATACTTGGAAGGTAATCTGGTACCCAGTCTACTGAAGTTACTTTCTCATACCATTATTCCCCCAAGACATGACAGAGAAAGTACAGCCCATTGTCCCTGTGCTCCTCATGCTTTCCTAAACTTCTGCAACTGTTTCTTCTAGTAGGTTGCAACACAAGGTGACCTCTGAGTATGAGATACCCAGTTCATCCCTATTTTGGGGAAACAAGTGTCTTCTACTACCAGTGGAATGGAGTTACATGAGAAGGTGCTTATAAAAGAGCTAATCCCATCCCTAGAGGGGCAACAAGCCTGTGGGCAGGCAGAGCACCATCCAAACAGATGGGCACAGGCGCGGGCAGCCAAGAGACTCTGCACACGCATGAAATCTGGTGGCTGCAAGCAGGATTTCCAACCCAGCTCACCAGAAAAGCTGCCTGCTCAGAAGCGGAATGCCTCTGCTTCAGAGGATATCGCCCTCTGTAACGTATCCTTAACTTCATTTCTGCAGCCACATGAAGTGATGCCTGACCCACGCAGATTAAGAGAAGCAGACTCAGATGGAAAAAGAGGTGTTTTAATGCAGTGATCACACTGTGCGGGCTCTCTGCTCAACTCCTTACAGAAGAGGCTAACACTAACTTGTTTCTGTAATAGTTTCATCAAAATCAGCACAGAGCACCACAGCCAACTTTGATAATGCTTCCATATTCATCCACACAGCAAGAAAAATGGGGAGAAAGGAGAGGAGCTATTTTGCAGGATGTGAAAACGGAGCCTATAGCAGTGACGTACTGCAGAACTTGTTATTTTCTCTGTAGAAATATTTCACGTCATGCCTCTGACCCATGAAAATAGTTTAACAGGGAACTTTCCAAACCAATTTTTACAGTGATTTTTTCTTCCCCTCAGGACTGAAGTATGAAAGTAACCAGGCAATTTGTGCAGCTTCTGGTGAAAGAGCCAAAATAAAAAGGCTGCTATCGAACAGCTTTATAGAAACTACAGTATGCTGGAATCATCATACGTATATTAGTATAATACTGCTGCTTTCCACTTGCCTCAGTCCTGAAGTGATGAAGATAAACGGGAAAAGTTACCCCAGCAATTGCCTGAATCAGTGAACGGTATATTTACATACTGTGCCACACATTTGTGGGTTTTAGTGAAGAAATGCAATTTAAACAAGCACAAGTACATTTTACATATATATTGCCCAGTACCTTTCTCTACCTGCTATGCCATTTTTATTTTATAGGTATCTCTGCAGTTCAAGGAGCACAGTGTTGTCATGCATCCTGCAGAGAAGAATGTCAGTTGGAAGTTTGCTCTGTGATTGCCATCTTGTGGCCACAGAAACCTGTCCTCTGTGTTTACTGCTCCAAAACAAATCCGTCTTCGAAAACATAACCTTTTTGCTATTCCTTGAGGTGTAAGGGATAATTTAGGGCTCTGGCTGTCAAAAAGACAGGTTGTGGTGTCCTAGTGAACAGCTCAGCCAAACCGCCTGGCCCTGTGCACCTAAATATTGGTGAGAAAGGATTAAGGCGAGCTGCCCCATGGCTTCAGCACACGTGCAGCAGGGGCAGGAGCTGACTCTGCTTTTCCAAGGACATGGGAACTGCCTCTGGTTGTTATCATTAATGATACCATGAAAGTGATCATTTGATGACATAGGAAATACAGCTGGAGTCACATAGCAAGTCGCCACAAGAAAAGAATTATCAGTTTTGACAATAAGACCCTTTAACCTTAATTCGTCCCACTTGGGAAAACGCACATATATTGTTTTAAGTGGCATTTAGCATCTGTTGATTAAAAAAAATGTTAAATACTTACTATGTTTGATGAGCATATAGATTGCAATTTAAAAATACATCTCTCCAAATATATGCATTTCAGAATATATTTGCTAGGATTCACACACTGCTACATAGTATAACCACAAAAAAATATATAATTTTAATAAAAATTACCACCCATACTATGTCTTGCCATGAGTTTAGGGTATTTCATATAGCGAGACACCACAAGTCTGAAACCAAATGAGACTTTTCTGCTGTGGTTATAAAATTTATCATGCAAAACATCGTTTTATCCATGCCACCAACTGAGTATTTTGATCCCTGCTCTCAGACTCATTGTGTAGTTTAGCACACCTCCAGCATGAAATATGAATACATTGTAGTTCTGACAACCACAAAACCCAGAGGCAGAAGCTTGGAAGGATTCCCAGTAAGAACTGTGAGGGAGAGAAATCGCCAAAATTCTTTAATGCTCATTAAAGGGACAAAAGTAATTCAGTCTCAAATTTCACTAACAGGTTTCAACAGAAAGGAAGCCTTAAGGCTTCACGTGTAAGAGCAGAAAGATTAAACAAACAAACAGAAAAACCCACACAAACCCAATGACTTCTCCCTTGGAAGTTGCCTTCTAGATTGGACACCATTCGAGATACCAAAGTTTGCTGTTCCCTTTCATGGTGTTCTGGTCTTCTCTGAAAGAATCCACCTTACCCACCTGCAAGAGATTTTTATTTTAAGAATTCCTGTTTTAATATGCACTGGCAGGTGCCATACAGAAAGAACAGCTAAAAAAACCTGACAACACAACACACCTATATCCTAACGACTCATTATATGAAGAGGGCCACATGCAGATAACAGATGCCTGTTACCTTTCTTCCTCAGCTCTCCTGAGATCTGCTGTACCACAGTTCTTGTGTCCCCTAGAGCTTCCCTAATTTTGCCCAACTATGGCAGTTCTTGTAATAAATGGCAGCACTGACATGTCTTATCCCGCCTATGTCCACTGTGGCTATAGCAAAATACCACAAGACACTTTTCCTTATTTCATCCTCATCCCAGGATCTTCCAGTGAGCCTCTTTTAGCCTCTCCTTTTCCAAAGGAAGCGACAGGAGAAACAGAAACATCTTTCAATAGTACCAAACCCTTTCAGCCAGGTAAGGGCATTTGCAACCTCACAGCACAGATGTAAGTGCTTTCAGAAAGAAAGGAAAAAAAAAAAAGTCCTAATTATTTCATCCAAGGCTCACACACAAAAACAGGATCATTGGTTTAATTATTTTGGGGGAAATCAGTTATTTGTTGAAAAACAAACAAAAAAAACCCTCACACGCTTGTTCTTTTGAGATCAGCACTAATCCACCAAGCACAAACCAGGAGGGCATTTGTTCTTCAGGCTCATCCTTCTTTACCTGTTTCATAACCAGGAGGGAGCAAAATCTACAGTTAAGCCTATTGCAAGTTGCAAATAGAGTAGGACTACACACAACACACCCCACACAGGTTGTCCTCCTCACTTCAGGAGCTGCCTCTCAAGCCTCCCCTTCCCAAACAATCCTATTCTCGCTACCGAGATGAGCAGAGGACATGGAGACCTCAGGTTCCCTTCTCCTGTCCTCCAGATGTGTGCTGAGAAAAACAGTCAATACGAAGTTGACAAAGGAGAAACACAAAGCATCAGGTTGACAATTTTTCCCATCTTTTTCTAAAGCTCCTGTGTAAGCGATGAGGACATCTATCTTGGTTTGCAATACAAGCTGCTCTTTATTCACCCTCCTTATGACATTTGTAGCTTCGATGTCCAGCCAAACCCACCCAATTAGCAGGGAAGAGATGCACAGCACAAATACTCCATAACTTTCAGATCAGACTGAATTTGTTTGCAGACAAAAGGCAGCAGAACATTAGGTGTGAATTTGGCTCATTCTGAAAAAAAGGAACTTCGATTGTAAAAAAAAAAAGCTTTTTCAATACATTAGAGAAAAGTGAAGAAAAGCTATATTAAGAAAGGCAACTAGTAATGCATGTAATTAAAAAAGCCACTCACAATTCTGCACCAGATCTGTCTACAGCTGTGCCTCAAAAACACAAAGGGCAGGGGAGAGCCCGGGGCTGTGCCCGAGCTCCAGCTCCCTGCACCCACTCAGCCCCCAGCTCTGCACAAGCAGCCGCTCTGCCGCAGCAGTTCCTTGAAAAACAACGTGGGGGGCTGTTTTAAACCTCAAAGCTTTCTTTTACATGACCTAAAACAAAGAACTTCTTACAGTAGTCAGAACTCAGAACCACTGGCTGAGAGAATTACATTAAAGGGGGCTATAAACACACACACTTGCATCCATGCAGAGCAGGCTGTTTCCTTCTGCCTTGGACATCGCCCAGCCTAGCCTCAGCTGCTCTAGTTCTCCAGAAAAAAAGCCTCTTTTGGTCCCTGAGAGGACAAGCAGCACCCTACCCGTCCCAGCATCAGCTGTCCCCGCAGAGCCCCTCTCCCTCCCCAGGGAAGCTGCTCCCTCTCCCCTCCGGCACAACCAGGGAAAAGCAAAGACAATCTTCCCCTCTGCTGCCCAGTCACTCCCTTCCTGAATGAAAATAAACACACAAACTGCAAAGCAAATAAAGCTGATATCTTCCATCAAAGCCCTATTCAGAAAGGTCCCCTCAGTTCAAGAAAACCAAGGGCTCCGAGTAGAAAGTCATCATTAAAATGTAAAATCAAGCTTTGGATGCTCTGGACAGCTGGAATCAGAGCAAATGCCACCCTCAGGCCTCCTCACATGCACTTTACCCCCAAGGAACTGAGATCTTGCAATTATATCTCAGTCTTTATAAAAACAGAGCATCAGGGGCCCAAAGACAGAGCAATGCAACAGAGACGCACTATGGTGAATCCCCAGCACCGATTACAAAAGTGACAATACAGCGCCTGGAGGATTTTCCCCATATAAGTGATGAACACATTAACAATTCAAGCAATGAGCATTGTTTAAACAAGATAACACTAAGGTTTCCCTCTGGGGGACTATACAAATCATAAGCTGCCTTTCTCAAGGACATTCTAAATGCAATAATAAAACTTCTATCAAAGAAAGATAAACACTAAAACAGGATTAGCAATGTCCAGTACTTTGACACATGATGTTTTCCAAACTTAACATGAGCAGCAGGGACAGTAAAAGAAATCCTAAATACAGAGATATGAATGTAATTTTTCTTTTAATTTCAAGAAGTCCAGAAACACAGGAAATGAGTCTTTTCATCTAGACCTCCCCTTCCAAGCGTGACCTCAGAGACAGATTAGAAAGAGGTTCATGAGATATGTTTTGTGTATGATTTCCTCGGAAGTTTTACCCCGCTCCTGTAGGAGCCAGACCAGCAGCTCAGCACATGGTTTCAGCTGCTATTGGGATCCAGGGCAAAGACTGTTCACAAACATCTTACACAGTCATTGTTGTCATTTAGCAACTGCTGTTTGCAGGGAGCACACTCCCACACCACCTCCAACTGCGGAGAGAACTGGGTGAGGCTGCACGTGGCAAAGCCTCAGTGACCTAGTCATGGATGTTTAATTCCCATTAACATATTGAACCCTCTCCTGTAAAAATTTAGAGGAAATTTCACAGAATATGCAATTAAATTGTCCTGTAGGTGCCTTCAGCAGCATCCTTGAAGCCAGATGTATTAGCTGGCCAAACTGAGTAGTCCTACTGCAGTCACACATATAGAGGAGGACAGCGTGACTGGGCTTGGATTCAGATAAAGACACTTGGGCGACATGACCCAGCAGCTAAGGTAGATAAAATGAACTGCCCTCTACAGCTGTCAGTACCTCTGTCAAACACAAGACACTAGGCAGCTGCCTTGGACTAGACACCTAAATTCAGTTAAATTAATCTCAGCTTAAGTGCTTCAATATCATTTAAAATCTTCATGGAGGGAAAAAAAGGCACAAAATTATTTACTATTAGTTTGGTTTGAAGGGGGAAACGGAAATTAAACATCTTTCCTAATGAGCTTCGAGTATTCTGTCAGTGATGTTTACTGTTGCTACTCGTAACGTATGCCATCAAACGAAGTATTTATTTTAATTGTTTTTTTATGTGTGTGACCAGTTTGTTTCTGCAGGTCTTTGACACATCAACATAAGAGAAAAACTGCAAGGCTTGAAAGCCAGGTGCTTGTTTTTGTAAATCAACGAAGAGACAAAAAGTCATCTTGAAATTAGTTAAATGACTTTTTTTCCTGATCACAGCATCCATAATACCACCTGATAATGTTCTCTTTGGTCAGCTTTTTGACTGCCACAACTTCATATTAGTTCAAATTCTGTATTGGTGCAGGATCAAGGTCTATGCTGAATATGGCTAGCTAGTTTAAGTTAGAACTACCTTGTCACGCCCATATTAAATTTCAAGGGACTGGACTGCTACTGGTTTCACTTACATAGCCCAGCAGTAATTAAAATATTTTTCCTCTCAGATATAAGCTTCTTTATAAAGTGTAAATGTCATTCTTAAAATACAAATTAACACAGCTAAAACTCATGTATTCTTAGAGATATGGCTAATCCATCAATGTCTAATGTGGTGAAAGTAAAACATCACATGTAGTTTCTACAAGAGTTAAAAATTCAGAATACAAAACTGTGAAAGCAGGTAGTATGATACAGCAAAGTGAGAAAAAGCAAACAGTGCACTCTTAAATGCCAGCAGAAATGAGCAATAAAAGTGAAATGAAAAAGAAATCAAAGGAAAATAATTAACTGCCTCTTTATCAGGTTCATTTTAGTCTGACCCTCTTGCTTACACTGTCTGAAAGATTCCTGTTTAGGGGCACCACGTTGCTTACATCATATCTGGCAATACCTCCAACACCATTTACTATTAAATTGTTATCAATATGCAAAGGAGTCTGGACAGATTTCTCCTTATGAAATTACTTCTGGTAGCACAATCTTATCTCAAATACTCCGAGCAGCCATAAAAGATTCATTATTTGTTCCAAAAAAAGGACACTTGCCAAAATTTGTTTAAAAAGCTGTAATAGCTTCCTTTTGTCTGGGGGGAAACAAAAACCACACCAACACAAAAACCAAAACCGCAAACTACACAAGGGGAAAGAGGAAGTGGTTAGGCTTTTTTCTGGTTTTACATCATATAACATCCTGATTCCAAACAGAATACTTCCAGTGGAAAGCAACTGTTTTTCTTAAGTTCACTAACATGAACAGGAAGAGACAAGTGCTATCACGTGGCACCAAGGCATGTAAAATTCATCTTTATTTTTTTTAAACAAATAGCATTTTTAAATACAAACACATACATATGGTAGAAAAAAAATATCTTACAATTAAAAAAGAATCTGTAAATACATCCCAGAAATCCTTTGAATTAAGAACATCATAATCAAATTTCAGGAATATCAGCCCACAAGTAATCAAGCGTGACTCTCTTTAAATAATGTTACATTAAAAATAAAGAAAGAGACATGATTGAAAACATCTGATGCATTCCCATTACTTAATCGAAAATATTCATAGTTCAAGGAAATTACGTAAATTAGGAATGAAAAATGAAATGTATAATTGGAAGGAATAAACTCAACTATCTGGGGACAACTCATATGGCAAAGTAGTAACCCATGCTCAAACAGAAACAGTGCTTCGCTGAACAGCTACACATTACTGAAGGAAAAAAATAACTGAAGTGCATCACAAGTCTGTTCCCACCAAACATCAGGGGAAGCTGCATTAGGGAAGGCTCCACGTTTCTGATGGGACATGTCAATCAAGGGTGATGCCTCAAAATCACCCTTAGTAGAAATGTATGCAGAAAATACCATATGGGGAAAAACACAACAACAAAATGTACCAGGGTCCTGTCAGTTATTATCCCAAGAGAGCGCAAACTTGAAGGAGGTGGTGCTGCCTCCTGTTTAACGACCATCAACAAGCCAAGTTATAGGGTCAAATTGACTCTTTGCAGGACTAAGATGTGCCTCACTCACAGAAGAAAGTAGCTTCCATCAGTGCTATCCACACACTAATGACTACTTTACATGTACTTATTAACCTCAAAGTCTACTAAAATTAGAATTTTTTGGTTTAATGACCAGCCATTTCTTAACAGCTAACGGCACCCGCAGTTCCTTATGTCACATTTCTTAAAGAAAAAAAAAAAAAGTCAAGGGAAGAATGCCCATCACTTCAAAATTAAACATCTTGGCCCTGTTTACATTCATCTTCACTGAACTCCTTCACCCCACCCAGGCACGTGTGTAGCAGGAGACCAGGACACCACAGCAATGGGAAATTTCATTCATTTTCTCCCAAGTGGGTCCATGTCCTCCGCATCACAGTCAAGCAGCATCACCAGCGCAGGAGCTACAGACACATCCACAGTTATGCAAAGGTCTTCATTTAGTAAATGCATCAAGCTGAAAAGAAACATGTAGTTTTTCTTGCAGCATTAGAGATGGCTGCACTTCAAATACAGACTCGGAGTACTCACTTCAACGTTAGCAGGAATCCAGGAGTGCTGCCTGCAGGCTAAAGTGGGAATGAACCTCCAGTTGCTCTTGTAGGCTATGTGTGGTATTTTCAAGGAAGATTACTCCACATAAACAGAAGAAATAGGGATTTGCAGTTCCTAGTTATACTTCTGCCTGTGATAAAATTACTTTAAACAAGCCTCCCTAACTTCCCTCTGCTTCAATTTGGCAAGCTCAAAAACGCTGAATGCAAAGTGTTACGGAAATGTCATGTAGTCCCACTCTAACACCAGCTTCAGAATATTTCATCATGAAGTGCAATTTTTTCCCTGAAGATTTTTATCTAAAGAGACAATAATCCAGAAACTGTGCTGAATACGTGCCTCTCTAGACACTAGAAAGCCTTAGTCAATTACGTGTGTAACTGAGAAATTCAAACTTTGAAGAGAATTTAAATAAGAAAAATAGCACTGAATAAAAATCAAGTTTAAAAAAATGACATTTCAGATTTATTTTCTTTTAGGTTTTTTTTCCGCCACTGCTCCAGATCAGGCTCTGTGTTCCTATTGTAACCCCCACTGTGACAAGAAGCTTTATCTTAAAACCAGTTAAGATTTCTTCCTTATGCAATTCCAACAGGAAAGTTCTTTCAACACTTCATTGCATCAACAGTTACAAGTGTCCTCCTTTTTTCATCATAAATTCATCTATAAACAGTGACATGGATAAATTCTTCTTTCTTTGCACCATCCTCGTCCTTCTGGTTGGACACCACCTTTCTTTTCCTTTATTTACTTTTCTGAGAGGATTTTACAACAGGGTGCCCAGGACAGCACCAGCACACCTAGGTCTCACGACACCAGAGGTCCCCTGCAATCCTTTATGTACATTAGCCACTCAGGTTCCATTTCGTTGCCCAAATTCCTGATGTTAATACCTAGGTATTGCTGGGTAATCACTTTTCCCCGACCTTAGCCAAAACGTAGCCAGATTACACACTGCACTTTTACTGACTATGTAGCCTAACGATTTATTCTTTTTCATAGTTTAAACACCCTCTCTTCACTCTCCACTCTATTACCTCCTGCTATAATAGTACTGATGGCAGCGGTTACGGCGCAGTCAAATAAATTACATGGAATCTGGAAGTACTTATCGATGCTAGTTTGGAATGGCACTATTCTACTCTGTTTCTGAAGAGAGGAGAACTACTCAACAGCAGCCAAAGGCTAGAGAACCTCTTTCATCAATGAATTACCATCCCATAAAGATGCAAATACTGAAAGACTTTTCCAAGGCAGTAAGGTATTGTATAGAAGTGAGCTTAAAATAGATATAGGTATATGAAGCGGAAGTCTGCAACAGTAATAAATATGATTGATCAGTTTTCTAGACAGATGACAATTGGAGCAATCAATTTTAACTGCAAGAAACAAGAAATATGTTAATTGAAAGCATTAGAAGATTGTTCTCCTGATTATTTTTGATCTATTTTTCCATTACCCAAGAGGAAATTGATACACTTTATTTACAGCTTCCAATTTATACATGTTAACATTATCAGTATAAACAGATTACTGAAAAATCTTCAAGTTTTACTTGTTCTGCTATGTTGATTTCCAGACTGCCAAGTAAGCTCTGAATCCTAGCTCACAAAATAAGACTGACCTCAGCATCTAGCTCTTTCAGGTATTTGACATTCAGAAAGGTGAGTCTCCATAGTGCAAAATCAAAAACTTTGGAAAAGCATGCTCTTTAGAGAATATCGAGCTTACAGAGCACACACAGTCCAAAATCTCCACAGTGTCCAACAGGCTACAAGCCATTTGCAACCTGCCAGGACAACCTGTCTGCTCTAGAGCACGGTCTCTCCTGGACCCAGAGCCCCCAGAAAGAGGTTACAGTATTTCCCTGGCAGCAGCTGCCTGTATCTGGATAACCAGTGGTGAATATGAGAAGATTGGGAATTACTTGTGCAGATGTGTTTGTTACTGTGTATGGATAAGCCTGGTAAAGCACTGGGAAGCATCATGAGCATGCACAGACTGACGGATTCTCTTCTGGGTGGGTATTTCTTTTCCTGAATTAAGAAATTCCTCTTCCCCTTTTCTAAGTACCATTGACTTTTTTTTAGTTGTTTCCAATATTCATGTACTGTATGTGTAAACAGTGTATAAACAGAATAATTAGCCCTATTTCTATGTATACGAAAACACATTTGTAGAACTTCAAGTCAGATCACATTTGATATTGACTCACAGGCATTAACTAGCTTTTATTTACAAGATTCATTTAAAAGCAGAAACCCTTAATTAGATTTTACTAAAAGTTTTTTTACCTATATTTAAAGGGCTTTATATAACAAAGATAAAATCAGGTCTGGGTTTCAACGTCATTCAAAACTAAGAGGCTGGTGTGAAGATTTTCAGTGGGAGTTTTGCTTTGGCAAAGACTGAAAGACCCAACCACAAACAAACAGCTTCTACTAATCAAAGATGCTGCTATCTCAAAACAGAAGCCTCATGGAGAAAGAGTAGACTAAAGACATAGCAGCACTCTGCCCAGTGTTTGAAGACACTTGTAGTGATAAGATTACTGATGTTATTTAGTTGTTTTACTAACCTGAATTTACACCAGCCCTTAAAATGCCAGTGTTTTCCCAGGTGTGCTGCCCTTTTCAAAGGCTCTATCATTACTAGCTTGTTACACCCCAGCGATTTCAAAGCCCTAACTTTTTGTTCCTGTCGTATTTACTATTGTATAATCTTCAAAAGAAAAAAGAAAGAAATCTATAGAAGTCTATAAAATATTATTTACTCAAGAGGTGCATGGTTTCTTTCAAGCAGCCACTACCTATCTTCCATACAAATAGAAATGACAAAGTATAAGAAACCTTCATACAATTCTGGAAAAGGCAGCATTTCTGTGAACCATAACTACCTCCAATGTCGCTTTTCTTATTCCCATAAAAACTTGGATTACCTTTTTTCTTTCCCTAAGAAAATGGGAGCACGCACGTGCTGGTGGCTGCACTGTGCATCAGTGCAAGAGTATGGTGTGGCACTGAAGCCCACACACTTGATTTCAGACTTAACCAACTATGACATGAAACAAACAAAACCAACAAATGAAATGGAGGAAAGCAAAAAAAAAAGTTTAAAGGATGGGATCCCAACTGTACAGGGGATCTTTTCCCATCTATACAAGTATCTATTTAGCTCGAACAGCAAAAACCAGCAACAAACAAGATGCTATCTAGACCGCATTATCCTGCGAGGTTTAGTCTGGAACACAGGGGATACAGATAGTACCTGTGGACATGCTGTCAATAAAACGCATAGGCAAGTTACTCCTGCCCTGTCCTACCGCAATACACACCACCCCTACCGCACCCTGCCCTGCGGCTGCGGGGAGAGGAGCCATCTCTGGCACCAACCTGTGGTTACCATTTCCTATCCTTACGCAAGTCTGCATCACAGGCAAGCTGTGGAGCTTAGAAGACTGACAATATTTCCGTAACCAGATGCCCCATCACTCTTCTGAACTCAGTCAAGACCAAGACGACTTTGGATACTGGATTTATGAAGCTGATCCCTGAGTGTACAGATGTTCACTCCAGTATTCATCAATATTAAAACATTCATCATTTTTATTCATCATAAAACTCTGCACACAGATGTGGATACAAACATTTCCTATTTACATGTGGTCCCTATGTCCTGCCCACCACCGCAAAACATGAAAGTTCAACCCCAAACTCCCTCACAACAGATTTTTAATGCAAGTTAATGCTATCAAATTAACCTGGGTGAGGTAAAGCACCCAATTTCTCCAAGTTTCAGCTTCATCATGTGTGCAAAAGGAACAACCAGATATGTTATGAAGTGCAAATACCTATAGGGGAGATGAAATGCAATACAATTGGTAAGAAAAAAATCTTCTGGTCCAGTTACGTGGGTAGCAATAGCGAGACAAGTTTCATATTTTGTTCCTTTGGCATCCTTAAGCTTTTTCCCCAACAGGTGCCACACTGAGCTTTGCTGAATTTAACTACCATACTCCAGCAGAATTCTCTCTTTTATATACTAACATGTTACTAGTTTTTATCCACCAAGTGTATACCTGACCCACCAAGAATACCAGTCTATCAAAATTCTTAGTTCAACCAGTGGCTTCTCTGTGTTAAGTATGAGATACAAGCTGTAGGAAGTCTCTCTCAACAATAAATGCCAATCAAGACATAAACAAAAGAGTTGCAGTAATATCTGATAGCCATATTTAAAGTGATAAATCACCACCAGATCGCACAACAGCTGATCACCGAATGCTCAGTGTTGGTTTACACACTGAAATACCAGCAAAACTTTGACGTTCTGGCAGTCATAAAAAAAAAAAAAACACG
The DNA here is from genome assembly GCA_031468815.1 of Morus bassanus. Lineage (NCBI taxonomy): Eukaryota > Metazoa > Chordata > Aves > Suliformes > Sulidae > Morus > Morus bassanus. The sequence continues at coordinate 3,124,491 of CM062577.1, read as the reverse complement.
CTTAAACATAAAGGATCAGTTGAACATGGAGCAGCCACACCACAGCCAGCCCCTTTTTTACTCCAGCATAGACAAAGACTGGCTGCATTTAAGAAAGGAAAGCTAGAACCCAGGGGCACAAAGAGCTCCTTAAGGAGGTAAGAGGATGCCATGCTGCCACCTGCCAGCCGTGTGCAGGTGCCTTCAAAAGAGCTTGATACTTTCATTCGCAACTGCAAAACACTGGCACCCACAGACAGGAGGTTCTACCGAAATAGTATTGCTCTGTTAGTAATAAATTAGAAGTTAAACACTTGCCAGGTCTGAGGAATTAGATGAGGAACATGAAGTTACTTTATCAAACTGATTTCTTTATACAATGAATGAACATACACAAGTTCTGTGCATTTGGAATCATGCTTTTACAGTTTTACCTTTAAGAAGCAAAAAAGATGATTGCAACAGGCAAAAGTAGGTTAGGTTTACTTTCCTGGTGTTCTTTGGAATGGATATCTTGCTTGATTGAGCAGAGCTTTGTTCAATTCTCAAAGCAATTTACTAGAATCGAGAAGAGAACGTTTGGTAAAGCAAGTTGGTCAGTCCTGGATGATTACTTCTTATTCCAAAACAATTACCATAAAGGGAAAATGGGTTATGTTCCTGTAAAAACATGACTTTTTCCAAATAGCAGCAGAGAAACACACAGATACACAAGCACAGCCACAGAACCCACTAAAGAAAACAGAGTAAGCCCATATTATGCCAAGAAATACATAACTAAAACCCATTAAAAATATTAAAAATGAAGAACTCTCTTGAAGAGCTTTATAAAGTAGGATATATGCCCTATGGTAATAGGAAACGTGCTTTTCCCCACTCTGTGCTATTAGCTCCAGCTCCACACAGGTTAGAAGTAGCTGGGGCAATGCTGAACCATGGTACAAGCAGTGCAAGGGTACTGCTTGAGACTACACCTCTGGTAAATTATCAGATCAAAGGAAGTGACAAGCCATTGCTTGTCGCTGCACTTGCTCCATTGGCAGACACAGGACTTATCCCCAGCTCTGGAAATCGGGGCTTTTAATTGAAAAGCACTGGGTTGTGTTCCTCATACCTCTACATACTATTTACTCTCTGGAACTGCAGATGGGGGAAGGAAAGCAACCTCAATTTTCAGAGGTTTCTGCAACTGTAAATGAAGCCTATTTGGAAAATTGAGATCTCATCAGCTTCTGAGGAAGGAAAGCAAGGGATGAATTCATTTCAGTCTGCGATAAAGTTATCGCATAAAATGAAATACAATAAAAATCATTTAGCAGTCAGAGAAAATCTAAGGAGAGATAGAGAGGTTTGAACTCTTAAGATTTTCATTCAGCCAGTCAAATAGTCAGTGGAGTTTTAATCTTTACAAAAACAGCTTGCTTTCCAAAATTTACAAAGCCAACAGATCATACATACATGATCAAGTCACATTACCAGCACCTAAATCCTGTTCTGCATCACAGGGGCTTGTTATGACTCCTAAAGCCCGCAGAGCTCTGCGTTTCCCTAACATATTGTCCGGAGAATCCTTATCTACATGGAGAACTTGAAACAACATAGGGAAAGTGAGACTTGGAAAAACAGTATATGATGCTTTTGGATTTATAAGGATCAAAGAGAAGTAGAGATTTACCTGTGTATGGGTCTGTCATTGAATCCCAAGGATGGATTCCAACACTCCCACATATTTGTTAACACCAGGTTCCTTGAATAGAAGGTGTTCACACATGGCAGCAGAATTACAAACAAGCTTGTGGAGGGACACATTGAATTTTCCCCTTTTCACAAAGTTCTGCTGCAAAACAGTCTCTTTGACAGAGCTTGCAGAAATCATCCACACCTGTGGCTTCATCCCATCAAAATGCCTCACCTGCAAGCGACTGACCTGAGAGCATTTTGGCCCACTGAGCACTAGCTGTTCTCAAGGCCTCATAAAAATACTGAATGTTTGCAAAGATCACTTTACTGAAAGTCAAAGGGCCACATTCTTTAACCTCCACAGCACACGGACATAAATGCCAAACTACAAGAAAGTACAAAGAAGTACAAGACAGACAGAAAAGGAACAGACTCTGAGGATAAATGGATATTTTAACATCTGTGTTCCTCTCACATTTACATCTCTGGGCAAAGACTGCCAGCAAGGCAACTAATTAGTGCTAAATCTGGTGAGCATTTTTTGCATGATCAGTATACCTGTCTACTAAAGAACAAAATGAGACCAACAGCTTATTTTACAGACTGGAATGAGCTGCCATCAGGTGGTGATTAGTTTCTGTCTACCGACTAGAAACTGTCTTAAGATAACTAAAAATATTTTGAATCCATACCTTACCTCTTGAGCCAGTTTTGGACTACCTGCCTTTCCTCAGCATGTCTAGTCCAGCAATAAACTCACACTTCACGAGTTAGGAGAAGCTGCAGACCAGTATTTGTAGAAACATTCCAGCTTTACAGTGGTTTTCTCTCTTGAATAGATATATCTATATGTAAATTAATTAGGTGCCATTGAAGTGCTGCTAGTTGAATATTAAAACAAAACATCTGCTTTCACTGCCCATTTGTACTGAGGAGCACATTGTAGTATCAGGTTATTGTAATGTCAGGTTATTGTAGTTTATATGCTAGCCATGTACAAAAACAATTACTTTCAAATGAAGCTGACATCATTCGCCCTCCTGTACTGGAGCTGTTCATCAGATGTCTTACCTCTGCCATGTATCACTTGATTCTCTCTGAATTAATCTGCTGGGTCATGAAACCTGCTCATTTTAAATTTTTAGAAGATTGTTACATTTTTTTAACCCTCTTGCATACTCTTCAAGTGACTTTAGAGTCTCACTCATGGCTAAACAGCAGAATAGATTAACTTACCACCTCAGAATGAAAAACAAAGTTGGAGAAACTGGATTTACTTTTGCAAAAATATAACCTTTTGGGGGCAGACAACATCCTTTTGCTTTGTGCTTGCCTACTGCCTACAGCAAAGAGACTCTGGGCTATGGCTGGACTTGCAGATGCCATCTTATACACAGTGAAACTATACAATGAAAATGAATTCAGGCCCTACTTGGGAGAAGCTGAAAATGGATTTATGCACATGTGCATACAAACAAGGTAAGCCCCAGGTAAAACAGAAAGCAAAACAAGAGAGAAAAGGAAGAAATCCAGCCATGCAACCTGTTCCTTGCACACCCTCCATTTCCCAGCTTCACTGAGCAGTCATGCTGAGGTCTCCCACCCGTCCCTCGAAGGGGACATCACTTCTGCTCTCCCGCACCAATGTCACCATTACAAAATTAAATTTTGCCTGAACACTGGAAAAATCTGTAGACAGTCCCAATACACACATGCATGCCTAGGACTGCTTCTAGGATTTAAAAAAAATTCCAAGTTTTGTGCCATCACGAAAACTGCTGCAAAGAGACATTACAGTGGTATGTTTAGGGGAAGAGACTGTTCAGTCTTTTTCCCCTTTCCAGCAGCAGCGCATGACATTATTAAAGATTTATTTCTTCAAGCTCCAGTCCCAGGTTACAATTAACATCCTGAGTCATAGGAGCTTTTGAAAAGCTCCTATTTTTACCTAGGGTGCAGCAACTTACTCTTTGCCTTTATCCTACCTGGGCTAGTTATATTAAAAAGAAAGAAGTGAGGTTGGAAAACAAAGGTGTAGGGAAAAAGTGGAATTTATCACCATGAAAAGGATTTAGCCCTGCAAATGAGTTTTCTCCAGCAGTTATCAGAAGCAGGAATGGCAGAGCCAGCACCCTGTGATAGAGCTGCTAGACCAGGGAAGCCCAACAGCCCAGCCCTACAGGGAGCTGTAGGCCAGAACAGCAGATACGATCATAACCAAACATGATGGTGGGGATGGCAAGTCAAAGGAGAGCCCCATACAGCCTCGCCAGCTGTTTCACTCCTGAGTGCTCTCACACTGATCAAAAGAGCTGCACTATGGCAGAAATTCTGCCACATGGTCTAATAGCTACGTTTTTCCCCCTCTTTTTTTTTTTAAATCCACATTTTCATTCAGTTGGAGAAAGATTTACCAGAATAAGAATCCTTCTGCCTGAGCAGAGAAATGGGGAGGAGAAATAAACCCAACCCACCTCATATCAGAGCTGTGGGTTTTTACATACTATTAGACAAAGAGAACATATGAAAGATGTAAATTTTGATTTGAACTTTAAAGAACATCCTGTTCCCTTGGGTAGCAGAGTTCAGCCAAGAGAAAGCTTATCCACACCGACTACTCTGCATATGGTTCTTATGAGTAAGAGCACCAGAAGGCTCATTTTATAAAAGCTTGATGTCTTCTCCCCCCGCCGAAGACTTCCAAGACATTTACACATAAAAACTTGAAGCTTCTTTGCAGCACTAGTACAAATTATTTTCCAACAAAATGAGGCCTTTTTTCATGCCTACAAGTCATCCATTGCTCTTTTAGCTTCAGAGGGAGCATATCAGCAAAAATACTGCCCAATAGGTTACCTAGAAGTGCACCCAGGTATTAGTGGCAATTCTGTCCAGCAGCTCATCGTCACCTTTGTAAGGGCCATACCCCCAAACCGCCCACACCATCCTTCAGCTGGCAAGGGGAGGAGGCAAGCAACATCAGGCAACCTTGTCGGCATAATTCACGGAGACATATTCGACACAGTTAAAAATTACTACACGGCAAGACCTTGCAGTAATTTTACACACACCAAGAGCAATTGGATAGCTTTATACACAGAACGCAAAATATTATAACCTATGGGGAAGGGAGCACGAGGGAATGCATCTCTGATCCAATATGAGCTCCTGCAGCACTTCTACCTCCCTCCTCATCCTTACTGGTTTTAAAAGGCACATTGCTAAGCACACTGCAGACACAACAGGGCTAATACCAGGCTGCAGGTCCTTCAGGATAACTGGCTGCATGTATAGTCACCGGGTTTAACACATTTAACATGATAGAAATCCCTGGCACAGATGGACTCAAAGCAGGACTAATTAGGATACTAATTTCAGGGGCTCTCAACATTAAACGTTGAGGACTCATGAATTTCCTAATCACAACAATACATTAACATTCTTTTGTTTGTTCTTTTTTACTTCTGTAAGTGCAGATTAATGCTGAACAAGCAGACATTTCATCAGACAATACTGCAGAAAGCTAATCCAAGCAGAGGGGATGTGATAAAGGAGCACAGCAGCTGCTCCCTCCTCTGTAAACTGGCAATCCTCAGTGCCCTGGGGACAGCAAGCAGACCCAAAACCACCAATGAGAAGCTTGGAATTAGGGAAAAGACCAAGAAACAGGTGAACAGTATCCTGCCCTAGCACTTATTCCTTTCAGCCTGCATCCCCACAGCTTTCCTGTTATAAATCTATGAATGCAAACAGATCTCTCGGGAAAGGGATCCTGCCTCAATCCGTCCCTGAATAGACTGTTTCTGCAACAATTATAATAACAATATTGCACTCCCAATTGCTCACCATGTTTAGATTAAGCGATCTATCCCTGGGGCTTTCAAGAAAGCCCTTATAAATTCCCTTGGGAATACCCTTCTCCAAAACTCAGTTATTATCAAAATAACAAAACTAAAATTTCCAGAGAAATAACTGGTCAGAGCTATTATCTGGAACTTCAGCTCCGAGCCGCATCAAAGCAACTTATCAGCATTACATAAGTAGACCAACAGGCAACGTTTTGACCTCTAGGACAAGGATTCAGAAAAGCATTATATTATATGGAAACTCTTACCTGCCTTCCTGAACCCAGGCATACCTTGACCCAAGGTGAATTTGTTCATGCAGGATGCTTCTAGCAGTGATCTGAGCCTGCTCAAGTAGAGCTCCCTGCTGCACATCTGCCCCATCACACACCTATTACCACAGGCTTGGCCATTTAACCTGATAACATGCCAGTGTTAACAAGTTGAACCTGTCCCTGCTCTTGGCACAGATCCATTTGTATAGCCATTTCTATAATACCTTGGATGGTCATGGTTCCTAGTACATGTAAGAGACAGTTTTTGCCCAGTATGGTGGAAAATCTGGTGCTGAAAAAAATAGTGTAAAATGGAGCAATATGTACCTGCTGCTTCTGAATTCTGTGGGAACAAGGCCCAGCCTCATGATTTTGAAGGGGTTTTTTTCCGTTTTGTAAGGGTTTGTTGAATCTATGTTTCATTTGCAAGGCTTGGAGGTGAATAATTGATGCCAAGTAGGTCTTAAGTGTTTAACCCCAAGACTACTCCACTCAGTGAGTGCAGGAAGAGAAGGAATGAAGCCCAGGCCCTTCGTAACAACGCCTGATGCAAGTTTCTGCTACTGACTCCAGCGAGAGCACAGGTGTTCAGCACCTCAAAAATCAGGGGTTTCTGCAATCTAAGACCATGACCCCATAAACCTTCATCCAGCCAGAAACACCCAACATACCCAGCTGATATTTTGCTGGGTAAAAACTTCAGAATAAGGCATAAGTATAATCAGTGAAATGCAGAACTCCTTGAAATACTTTTAAAACTTTTAAAACTCATTCACAACATTGTTTGACAGAAAATAAATATATACCTCTGAGTCCTTTAGAGTGATCTCGCTTCTGCTACAACACACGTGTGCAAGCGTATGCTCCAGCAATTAATGATGCTTACAAATGCTATGATACCACTCTCTGCAGGGACTAGCATTTGGTATTTATGAAGTCTTAAGTAATTTTGCCTAATAAAGTTAATGAAGTATATGTTAGTAGCTGGAGTATATCAATCTCTTTGCTTTTATCACCACAATATATATATGTATATAAAATAATTACCATAAAAATTTACTAAACTCAATTTTTGCAAGTTTTCTTCCCCACCCCTTCCTACTACGCTGATCTCTGGAAGTGGCATGGCCACTTACATACCAAAATGTCTGTCTGCGATTATCGCCATGTGCTTCACATAAACATGTGCTCTGGCTGCGTCCTTGAGAGCAAAGGATCATTTGCTACCAAAATGCAGGAAAACTATGAGAGGAGAAAACTAATGAAGCAATGACATACTCATCAGGAACATAATCTAACTGTGAAGTAGCCCCATTAAAAATACTGGCTAACTTTGCACAGACTTAAAACTGTTATGAGCATTAACAGCAATTATGTGCCTCATATTTTTAGATTAAGAGTGTCAGCTGAGCTGGACACTTACTGCATTCTTTTTTCTAGGGTCTTCTCTGAGTCTGCCTGAAAGCAAGGAAGAGATATCCCAGAGGACAGATTGGGGAAAAGGCAGAAAAGCTCGGAAGAAAAAGAACAGCTTGGGAATTTTGGGACTCCTTAAAGCATCAGACTAGAGCAGCCATAGACCTCACTGCTTTTACTGAAGTAGTAAGCTAGACCTACACCCAGAACCACACCAGACCTGTAACACCAGCTTTCTATCGCTCATGAGCCAGACTGCTAAAATACTGATTACCAGAGACACCTAGTGCCTGGAACTCTTGTGACCTGTAGCAGTAGAAGAAAAACTAGGTTTCCCCTCCTCTTCGGCATCTTCCCGCATTGAACTTCTGTGCCTTGAGGTACAACACAACAGTGGCCAAGCATGAACCTTCTCCTTGTCTCACCAGTCCTTTACCAGCCCTTATGGAGCCTCCTGGCATAGAAAAGCATGCAAATAACATCCCCTTGCATCTGACCAAGATAACAAAAGCTATTTCATGGCAAGAGCGAAGGCTGCTTGTACTTGCTGAGCCTTGAGGAGCTCTTGGCTGGGCTACCAGCAGCCACCTGCCAGGTAGCCATGCCCCACATGGGGCACAGAGGGGCTGGGGCAGGGCTTCCTCTTCTCGCAGAGCCCTTCAGCAAAAACTGAAGTGTTAATTACTATAGGTAAAAGTTAGTAAAATCTTCCAGAGCTGGGTAAGTGGGATACCAGAGACCTGACCCATTCATCAATTTATCCTATGTGCTTCACCTTCATTTGTTCTTGGCAATGTTTTGCATAAGCACACACAGATTTCTGAGCTGAAAACACACCTGAAAATGTTGGATTTACTCTGTGCAACTAAAATACCAAATCAGCTAAGCCAGCTTCAGAGATTCATATCCTTTCAGAACTCAAACACCCACTTGTTTATTATTCTGTTTGGAAAATCTTATACGGTACTCAGATTTTCTCCCTCTGGGAGAAATCAGCATATGGCAAAAGCAGGAAAGCATTAAACGCATTCAAGTGAAGTCCTGTTCCACTGTTTTAATTGCTCTGAGGTGAAGACATGATTTGCTGGAGGATATATTCAAACAAATCAGTGAGTTACTATGGCTGCTCATTTTAAAGGTATGCCCCAAAAGATGCAGTTTCCAGACGTATCTCTCAGCTTCTTTCTGGATAGAGGTAGAATACCAAATGTATTGCATGATTCTGCATGTATTGTAATGAGACATTTGTTTACTAAGACGCCCTGAGCTCAGATAAGCAAAATAGCATGAAGTAATTATTTCAGCACTAGCTACAATGCTGACTGCATGTTACCAAACACCTTTTTTTTTCCCCAATTTGCCATTTGAGTGATTGAGCCTGTAGAAACTATCACAGCTTAAAACTCCCATAAATGGATTCTTCTAAACTTTTTGCTAACTGCTGGGTAAACTTTCTGCTGTTAAGTATGTCACAGCCCCGAAATAGCAGACCTGCCCCTAACACCACCAGAATTCACCTTATTAACAAGAAACAAGACAGCTGATATTAAAGGTAGTCTCCTTCAGGCTTTGTGCAAGAACTTAGTTCTCAGGGATTTGGGGGTGGGGTTTATTCCATCTCTCTTACAGGCTTTATTTAATGTCTCTCCTACAGAGTGAAGACAGATGGTAACAAAATGTTTAGGACCTTAGATAAAATTCACAGTGGAAAAGCAGCTCTAGCATTATTAGCCATGCAGACAGCAGGATATTTATAAAAGTTTATTACAAAGGTAGTTATTTTTACATGGCCCTGACCACAGCCAGCTTTATTGCATCTATTTTTTCCACAAGCCCCGCTCCCTTCCACATCGCTGGACTGCATCTTCATCTGTATCCAAAAGAGCCATAGGCACCTACAAATTTTTGTGCAAGACTGAAATGTCTGCAACAATCTGAACTTTTGGAAGATGAATATCTTTGCATAAACCTGCCAAAGCTAACAGGTTAGTCAGAAATACTGATACGAATGTCAGTTCCCACAGAACTAGTATTCTTCACAAAAATCTCAATACCATCAGCAGAGTCAGTTTTAAGTATCTGGGGAAGGAGAACAGATTGGAGAACGCATGAGACACCTTAAGTATCAGTCAAGAACTGCAAGCCAGTAAAAAAGGAAACAGCAGGCATGTGTGCAAGAACAGAACAAGGCAATTTTCAATGAGATGAGCTAATCCAGTGTTTAAAAAAAAAAAGTGACAGGAAATCGAGAAGCTACACTGAAATTCCCAGTTTTGACTCAGCCTGTAATTGATTTCACCTCTGTGCCTCTTTCCCCCACCCATGAAACGAGCCTAATATTACTTACTATGCATAATTCCTTGCCTTAATAAAGCCCTTCTGGATCTTCCAGCTGAAGGGGCTGCAGGTACAGATGATTACAAACAAAGAATACATTAACATTTTTCCACAACTTAGTCCCACTGGGCTTCAGGACACTGTTTTGAGTTACACAGTGCCTTCACTTTAAGGCTATCAAATGGACATTGTACCTGCAGTAAGTACAAATTGCTGTTACGCACAATAGGATGATTTTTAAGCAAAATACTGATTTCTTTTCTGAGCATAATAATCTGCACCTTTGCTGGTCTGTGCCTATCATGGCTTTTATTCGAACACCTTGAGGAATGTTAGAAACACGGACTCAGCTTCACAACACTCCTAGGGGATAAGTGTGAAGCTGCAGCATTTCTTCAAAAGCCAGAAGAAAGTGAGATACATAATCCCTATCCTGCAATGGGAAAGGATAGTGTTTATAGCCCTGAATTTCAAAAAGGCTTTCAAATATCCAATGGCTTAGGCTTGCCCTGAAGTTACAAAGGTCTGTTTGGGAAGTTTAACCATACTAAATTTAAAACTTCTGACTGATCCCACCATAATCTGCATATTACCGAAATCCTCACTATCTTTAGGGCAAGCCATTTGCTATCAAGGCTGATGTCACACATCATTTAAACCAGGAATAAGAGTCACAAATCAATAGTTTTCCACTCAACGGGAAACAGCATTTGGTCTTGGATTTTCCGTAACTGAAATCTGCACACTTGAGGCACGCCAAGTACAGCCTCTATTCTTTTCCACAATTACGCTAGAATAAGTCATTACATCCAGTTATAATAGGTCGAGACAACTTTAGGGATAGAAAATCAGTATTGTTCAGTCAAACAACGTTCTTTTTTCAAGAAAGGAAACTTTAATTGGAGATTTGCTCAATTTTGGCCAAGGATGTGTCCATAATACTCAATCTTTTACAGTAATTAATCTTAATTGATACACATCACTTTATTCTATGGCCTCATCTCAGTATTTGGTATAATACATAGCTGAAATACTCCAGCACAAAGTGGTTTGAGAACTGACAGCCCATGAATTCCTCTGCAGTTATTACAAGCAGCTTGGGGGCCTGACTCCGCTAGATAAATTTATGCAGATGAAAGACTAGTTTGTGTTAATATAGACATATTTTTATAAGCTATAATGGCTTTGTTATGCACAGAATTAACTTATACAAATTTGTCTCTTATTCATGAATCCCACATCACTTTCCCATTATGTTTACCCAACCACTTCTTGGGTCTCTTCAATTAAATGTAACCTTGAATTTCCTACTATCAAAGACCTTTCCATTCATTTCCAAACTACAATCGCTTCATCTCACAGTAGAGCGAGCTTCCCTCTAGCTTACCCTTACTGAACTGAAGCATCCTGCAGCTAGGACAGAGTGGTAGCAACTGTCCCACAGTATAAGATACTTGTATTTTGTTAGGAATGACTCTTAGCAGTACAAATTCAATACCCTGCAGAATTCACACATGGAATCGGTGCAAAGGGGGCATATTTTTTTTCTTCTGAAATCTAGCTCGTATCCTCCAACCTATGAAGAAACTGCTTCTTCAACAAATTGAGCTGGAATCTCCAGAATCTAATCCCTGTGTGCAGAAAAAGGTAGTTTGTGGGGTCTCCCAGATCCCCTGAAGTCTGTCAGAGCACACATAAGCACGGCTGTGATCGCAGTCATTGCGTAACGTGTTTGTACAAATAAAGGACAGCATCCTCCGAGGTAGGACAATGCAGCTACAGAGTACAGTGAGACTCAGAACAAGCTCTTGCTGCTGCAATGCATCCATTAGAGAAGCTACAGGAAAAACAAACATGGCTTAAATATTTCATTCTTAATGCAATTCCTCCCAGTAGATCAGGGCTAATAGTTTTCCACCAAGTAACTGAAACAATCTCATGAACAGCAGGATGCCAAGGTTCTGAGTGACTGCACAGGTTTTGAACAATTATTTTTGAATTTTAAGTACTCAGAACACCTTTTCTCTTCCAGTAACTCAGAAATCTGCATCCAAAGCTTAAAACAAAGATTTAAGAGGAATAAAGAACCCTTGTGTTTAAGCATGTAATACAGACCCTTAACTAAACACTACACTGCATCAGGATTTGCAAACAGAAGTTACTCAGTCTTCACAAAACGGATGTGTCTTCAAAGATCCTATATTGAAGTTCAACTCCCCCCCAGCTCCTAGCCATGTAAATCTGTTAAAAACATCTTGCTAGGCTTAATTTCTTAAATCGCTCTCAATTCAGTAGAAACTCAGTGAGAACACAATAGAATACATACTAAACCCACAATGAATAGATCCCTGATCTTCTGACAAGGCAGAAGAATAGCAATGGGTAGCAATTTTAAGTAAGGGCTCCTGCATCACGTTTCCAAACTCCCCCCCGCTTCAACTCTTCCTCCCATCTGTTTAAGCATAATAAAACATTCAATATTGCACGCACAAAATGGAAGTCTCATATGGCAGGCAATCTTATGTGCAAAATGTAACACTATGAGGACTATCTCAGGCACATTTTACAATATCTATTATGAAAACCAAATCATATTGCGGCCACTTCAAAGTGTCTGATCAGCTTACAAGATTCCACTAAGGTTAAGAGGTCTCAAAGTAATTTAATAAGATGTATAACTTGCATAGTTTTAATGATCGGAAGAAAATACACAGGCACAGACTGCCTCAGTGAAAGCATCCCAAAATGGGTTAGACTGTATTGCCATCTCACTGTGACACAAACACAGGACAAAAACATCTGAGTACCCGAGACATTTTGTTCCAGAAAAAACAATCATTGTTCCATATTTTCAACAGAAGAAATCCAAACAATGACAGTAATGTGTCATTAAGTGCCCAGCACATTGCTGCTGCGAGTTATCCAAAAGGAAATGCAGCTTAAATACAGCAGAATTCAGTGCAAGAGTAAGCGACCGTGTGGTGCGTTGGATACCAGCTAGACTCCTGGAGGGACGGGACAGCAGTAACGGAGGATTTTATCCTGTACAGGCTTATTTCAGACACCCTCCAGAAGAGCTCTGTATCCTCACCCTTGATCTTACAAATTATAGCAAAAAAAGGGATTTAGAGGATCACCAGAGGCCTTCAATTACTTCAAAAAACATCCTTAGGTGAGAAAATAGCTTCTCTTCAAGGTGTGCTATGACTGCCATGTCCACTAGATGGGCTCAGGACTACACCCAAAGAGGAGAACTTAATTTGCTGTCTGATCAGCAAGCATTTGGAAAAAATCATGTAGCAGTTGGAACAGTTCCACATGGAAGAGATTTACAGAACCATAACTTTCCAAATTATTTCGAGAGCAGCAATCCTGGATATTGAACGAGATACAGGAGAAAAAAGATTATTCAGTCCTTTGAGAATTTGCTAAACCACCTGCACCAAAAACACAACCCTCAAACAGGACTGGCGGCAAACAGCAGAGTCAAGACAGACTTAGTACAAACCCAATAATCTTCCAAATAACTGGTGTTACTCTAATGGCTAGTCAGGTTTGGTTTTTTTTTTTCTTGGAGGTTTCCTGTCTAAGCACTAGCCAGGCTAATTCTCTTTAGCTTGCAAAATCGGACAAGATCACAGCCTAAAGGGGAAAGGCTGCGGTGATAAATATTTAATGAGCTACATCAATAAAATTTATTTTGCCAAGGAGAATGGAAGGAGAGGAAAAACAGAGAAATAATTCATTAAAAGAACTTCAGCTTAGCAATGCCAGAAAAAAAGCCATGCTAGGAAAAAAAGGATTTAAACGAAGAGGTTTTAAATAGGTCAGAAGCCTAAGTACTCTTAACACATGGCAAATTGACAGAGCGCTGAGTTTTTCAGAATGAGAGTACAGCGATATGTATACTTAACAGCAATTCATCCCACTGCAAATAAATATCCCCAGACACACTAGCAATAACAGATTCGACTTCTTGCAATACTTCATATCATCCGACCTTTAAAACCTGTTTAGTACATGGAAGTCATTGCTCAAAACCCATTAGGAAATGCAACAAGCACCGTGAGGTTTTCTTTATTTCTCAAGGCAAATCTTCCCTATTTTATATTGGATGGGGTAGTAAGTTATGTTTTCCAGAAGATAAAAATGCAACAACAAGAATTAAGGCATTCAGTACAAAGCTTAAACATTCTCGTACCGCAGTGTTCCCCATAACTCAGTATAGAGCTTAACAGTTGCATTTTACATCATAGAACTTACAAAAAGAAATGTTTAATCTCTCCTTCCTTCCTGCCACTATTCGAAATCCCTTGCAGGGATACAAGACTATACAGCACCTCAGGATGTCTTGTAACACCTTTTCCATTTACTCTTCTGCTCCATCCAGTCCAGACCTCTCACAACCAGAAGTCGGCAAGATGGTCAAGGAAAAACATCGGAAACTGTTGTGTTCACGCTAACTAAACCAGTCCAGGAACCCATTAACTTTCAAGTCCTAATTCTAGATCTGCTAAAGACTCACTACATAGCTTTCAGTCACTGGATTTGGGGTCTTTTTTTATGGATAAAGTAGACAGGAGCATACTGTGCAAAGAGGAGCACTGTCTCAGGACATGTGGATTAAATGGTATTAGAATACTTCACAGCTACTTCAGTGAGATTTGGTTAACAACTTAAGTATTTAAAAACCTAGAAGTCTGATTTAAAATGATTTATTAGTTTTGTGGATGAAGTCACACTACCTAAGCCTCCCTAACGGTGAAATACAGATACGATTAAAAAAAGGCAAATTGTGTCGATAACCACAACCAAAACCTGACACAGCAGCAGTGCTGTCACAGGACAAACCGTTCAGTAACATGAAGCAGTCGAGTCTCCCAATACGTGACTCAGTGCTGCCCTCTAGCGCCAGTTTCAGCATCTGGATTTCTGAAATTCAACAAAATCTGAGCACCAGCCAGATTTTAGCTGGATTTATTTGTAACGCAAGAAGCCTACAGCAAGCATCTTCATAAAGTGTGTTTATGATTTAATTTTACTCTTCCATACCAGGGTCTGTAGTTTAGGTTTAGCACTGCAATAAGGTTAAACGCTGTAGTCAATTTAACTCCTCCAGAGCATATTCTGCTTTTTCCTCTGATTTGTGATTCATCATACAATGAATCACCGGCAAAGCCATTTTAAAAACCCATTATATCAGAAAACACAATATCCTATTTTAAAAAACAGTATGACAAGAATTTAACAATAGGCTCGTGTATTTAAAATTTTTGACAGGGTTCTAGAACTAGGTTTTTCTCATGCTCAGAGTACCTTTTTTGTAACGCCACTTTCACTGAAGGCTTAATGACTTCACTACTGGTTACTGGAGCACCTTGGCTCTTGATGTTACTGCCCAAAAAGCTCCCTCATGTGAAGTGGACAGATGTATTGGTCACAATTTATTCTCAAAGCAGGGTTTTCGTTGTAGCAGATTCCTAGTCAACTTTTTATTCATGTATTTAAAGAGACAAGAGGTGGCCACTTCAGGAACAAAGTGCTCAGAGGTGTAATATTTGGCATCAAATGAAGAACCAGCAACAAGAGCTGTAAAGCAGTCCTTGCGAGGTGACCCTAATGGTATCAGAATTTCACAACTGTTTTAAAAATCAAGTATGAAGCGATACTCAGGATGCTTTGCTTTCACAGAAAGACAAGAATAGGGTCTTAAGAATTAAAACGACATTACATACAGTTGGTTTTGCGACACATAGGTGGCAGGAAGCACAACCCAGGATGTTTCTCACTTTTTGGTTTAGGCTATCTTTAAGCTACAGCTGGCCCATTAAGTTGGGCTGAACTAAAATGCCTGCATCAACAGGGTTTCAGGTTAATTTGCTCCTCCAGTCAGCAAAACACTGCTTCCAACCCAGCCTCAAATGAAACTGGCTGATGGAAAACCTCAAGCTAAACACATGGAGTAGAGGTTACAGTTTACACAAAAGCCATGTTTTCTGTTTCAGCACTGGAATACTTCATATGCTCATAACAACTAAAGACATTTAAGCATTTCTTCAAGACATTAGCTTGAATGCCAACCATTAAAATCTACTGAGTCATTTCCTTACACAAAACATTGGAAAAAAGTTGAAACAACTTGCCTGGAAACTTATCAGGTACATTTATTAAGGACAACATTCAAACACACAGATGTTATATTAGTATTTTTGAACTTCCATATAAAATAAAAAAACTTGATCGATCTTGTCAGTGTACTTGTATCTGCAGGTTATAATACCTGGGGAAAGATCAGTACAGAGAATTTTGTTAGTATCTTCCGAACATTTAGCCATCACAAAATTTTTTGCAAGCCTAACATGAAGAGTCACCTGCTTCCAGTCTGAATGAGTTGAGCTTCTAACAATTAACACATTTTGGGTCAAACAGAACTACTGTATTACTGTCAAGGCTATAGGCCTTTCCAGTTTCCCACGAAGAAGTTAAAGTCTACAATAAAATTGTACCTGCGCACAAGCTACACTTCAAATTTCGGTGATTTATGTAATCTAAATTTGGAATTAGGCAGACTTGTGTGTGCACACTTACATGACTTCATAACAGGATCAAGCCAAGTATCTGCCAGCCTACAAGTTTGATTTAAATATATTCAGATTTTTGAAATTGCTGTCAGCAGGACTGGGCAGAAGTTTAGCTGAACTACTATCTCCCTGTAAGAGCATTAGTAGAAAAGCTGAGATTGGCAAGCCAAGCCTGAACCTCGCCCATCGTGTGGAGCCTACTACACAAGTAGTCCAGACAGAACAGTTTCAGATTACACTGTACTAAGAACTTCTTGTTGCCATCTCTAAAGAAGCAGAGGTAGCAAAATGAAAATAAGGTTCCTCAAGACACTGCTGTCAACACTTCTAGTGCTACTTTTACCTCAGTTACCGGTCCATTTTCTCCTGTATCTTCTTTTAAAAATCTGAATAATGTTTCAGCCTGAAGAAAAAAAGTTGAAACAGATTTAAAACTTTTCAGTAACCTGTTGAGTGAACAACACAAAAAAGCAGCAGCTATTCAGTGGTGTCACTTTGAGTATTCTTAGCTTATCTGAAACACAGGTGTACCAAAAGATAGCAATCATCCACCTGCCAGATTTACTTGAAGTACCATTATAACATGCAGTTCAAATTCAAATAAAGGAGAAATCACAAGATTTATTCACATTTTTAGGGACTTGCTTGGGAGTCTCTTTGTAAATTCTCCCTGTCACACTTTGTAAATCATTAAAATCCCACATTAAAAAGTTTTTCAAGTATCACATGAAGTTACTTAGTTTAAAAAAGAAATATTCCTGTTCCGAGTTATTACTGCTCCTTACCGCTGACCACAGCAGCAGAAAAAACCCCAACACCCCTCCGTTCTCACAAAAAGGCTAAAGTTAAGCTTACGCTAGTCAGACATCAACCACTGAGTTCGAGTTCCACATTAAAACTAGGATTTTGGAATCTAAGTGTAAGCTGGCAACGTCCTCATAATAAATCATGAAGTCTTGCCACATGCACTATCCAGGATGTGCAGCACACCTTCAAACCCCGCCGAGCCTGGGCACCAGTCACAGGACCACAGAACAGCTGGGGTCAGAAGGGGCCTCTGGAGGTCACCTGGTCCAGCTGCCCCTGCTCAAAGCCAGGCCACCCTGAGGCAGCTGCCCTGGACTATCTCCAGGTGCTTCTGAGTGCCTCCAAGGACAGAGTCTCTACCACCTGTCTGAGCAACCTGTGCCCATGTTCAGCCACCCTCCCTCCAAAGGTGCTATTCACCCTGCCTTTACAACTAGAACAAACCCATCCCAGATACAGATGCTACCACTGAGGCACAGATCTTTTAATACTCTGAACTATTTTTTTTAATGGAGAGAGCATCCAGCATCTGGCTTTTTACATCCTAGTTATTTCAGAAAAGGACAGTGACAGTTGTGACAGGGCTGTCTGCAGCAATGTCTATTTTGCGATCAGACAATAAACAAGGCTCATTCTTCAGAAGGGAAAACCAGCTCCGCACTCAATTAAGTCATCAGCTGAAATTCAGATCACGAAGTCAAACCTTATCACTTACAGTCATCTGCCCCATCTTACAGAACAGAAACATATCTGGGATAGATAAACCTAACTTAGTACATACCTAAATAACAAAGCTTTGCCTTTGTTATTTGCTACAGAGAAAAAACCACTTCTGGGAGAAAAGTCCATAGACTGAGGAAGATAAATCTGTTTTCTTCTGAACACCGGGAAGTTTGAGAATACAGTATATGAAGGAATGTGTACCTATTGAGAAACAGGTCACTAGTTATAACAATTAGGAAAAAACCACCAAAACTGAAGTACAAATTTAATATTGAAGGTCAATGTTAAGGTCAAATGTTCAGTTATATTCCTGTCCTACACCACTCTATATAGAGTTCTATTGGAGAAAAGGTG
This sequence comes from Morus bassanus, assembly GCA_031468815.1. NCBI lineage: Eukaryota > Metazoa > Chordata > Aves > Suliformes > Sulidae > Morus > Morus bassanus. The sequence continues at coordinate 3,106,494 of CM062577.1, read as the reverse complement.
CAGGGAACACTATAAAGACAGTTATTGCAACTCATTTATTTTTAAATAATTACATCTAAGCAGTAAAATAGGTTTTAAACCCTCAGATTAATTCAATAGTTCCACTGTTGGCCTGAATTCTGACAAGGCTCGCAAAATTTTGAACGAGCTAGGAAAAACACCACACAGTAAGACCATTACAGTTAACAGCTGCTGAAAATTCACATTCATTGCCAAGTTATATTTACAGCACTGAAATAAGGGCATTTTAAAAAGGGAAAAACAAAGGTAAACTAGACCATAAGGTGTCATTTTCAGAACAACTTCCCTGAAGAAAATTATTTCCCTATAAATGTACAGTATCTTGCCCTGATCTGCTCGGTCTAGCAAATTTTGCAGTCTATCTGCTCAGTATCAGTTTTATTATGTCACCAGGAACATTTTTGATCAAGATACAAAAACGCTTGTACTAAAGAAGCTGAACATACCAATTTGACAGCCTCATCAGTTTCACGGGAAGCCACTGCCAAAATTTCCGTGGTGGGATTGAAGGTCACACATGTAGCAGATGTAACTAGGTTCATTATGGCTTTAACTGGTTTAGGACGGTTTTCTTTGAGACAGACATCAGTAGTATATAAATTTACAACTCCAGAAGCTGAACTAAAAAAAGAAATTAACAAAAACTATACCAAGAAGTAATATTTACAGTACATATTACCTTGTTATCTACAGCCACCATTCAACTAAAAATGTAATATCCAATTATATACTGGAGTTTGTAACAATATTTTGTTTGGAGCTTGATTTTGCTTTGGAGTTTATAACAGTATTCAGTGGAAGGGTTTGGGGTTGGTTTTTTTTTAATTTTTATGTATATGAGACACACTTAATTATGGAGAGCCTTGGTAAGCCCATCTCTTACACTGAATGAATTCAAAGCAACGAGAGCCTGGTATCAAAAGATTCTGAAATAGTTTCAAGCTTTTTGAACTTTTTTTTAATACCCCGTAGAGTAACTCCACTTAAAAATCCTCTTCTGCAGTGGGCTAAGAAAATGCATACTGTACTTAAGTACTTGCTAGTCTCATTTAAAAGAATTGATACTCTAGCTAAAGTCGCATCTCGCTGGGTATATCTGGAGAAACACTTTCAAGCTTGTGGCTTTGAGTTGAGGCATCTTTTCAACACGCTAACACGCTGTCTTGCAGGAGCCAAATTAGGAGTATAGGAAAGAGAACCGGAAAAGGGGGAAGACTCTGAATTGACATTTGTACTACAGGTTTTGTGATTTCAGTCAGTATGACTTCAAAATTAACTGCTAAACCCACATATGGCAACAGTAATACATAAGGAATGATACCAGTATTAAGTACGTTGTGTTATGTTTTATATATGTATGTGTGTATATAGATGTATAATGTAACGTGTTTATTATGGTATTTTAGATAAACACAGAACAAATTATTATCTTAAAACAGGCAATATCCATCTATTCACCTCTACTCTAACCTTATTGAAACCAAACTTCTTCCATGTTCCTACACTCTTACCAGCCACCAATTTTACCGAAGAGCTTCAAAATGAGATAAAAAGAAGTTGTCAAATCCAAGTCACTTACCCACATGCCACATACTGGTTATTTTTTGAAACAGCGATGCACTTTCCTTCCAAAGAACCCTCATCTTCAAATTTGTGTAGACACTTTCTGCTTCTCACATCCCAAATAAAAACTTCACCTTCCTCTGGTTACAGAATAAAGCAGAAGATTATAGAAACCATATATACAGAACATATTGTTTGTCTATTCTGTTAAAATAAATTTCATTAGATGACAACTATCAGCTCACTTAAAACTATCAAATATAGGGTATTTTTAACAACTAAAGGCATACTGAATTAGTTAACTCCATTCTTTAATGATTGATCACTTGGTTATATTTTTAGGCCAGATACTAGCATAAAGTCTTTTAATTATCTTTGCAAAACAATACATGACTTATAAAAACTTATACAATTGAAACAGAATTATGATTAGTGCTGTTAGAGAGAATACTTACTTGAATAGCTATATACTTTACTGCTGTCTGGAGTGAAAGCACATGCAGTGCATCTTCCATTTACCTTCATAGTGCTAATCAGCTCCTTTGTCTATAGGATGAAGAACAACAATGGTGACAATGACTCTGCCAAAAATCTGTAGGAAAGTTGATTCCATACTCCTGTCCCACAAAAACCTTAAGTTAGCTACACTGGCATTAAAAGAACAGCATTAACATTTTCAGTGCCCACACACCAGAGCACAAGCCAATGCTCGTGACCCCATGATCAATTTATTATGGCACAGCTAGCCTAGGTCAATAAACACTCATTTGCTCCCTTGCTGAAGGGTCTTCGTCGTACAACAGAACTAAACTTCCTTTTTAAAAAGTATTTTTCCTAGTAAAAGTTTAAAACAAATCTACAGCTGCCATCATATGGCATTTTAAAATTTAACTGAAAAAACCCTACGTGCATTATGAATCACAGTAGACGGCATGATTCATGAACATGGTACACCAGCAGGCACTAGCGCTATTCCCAAAAGAGCAGTCCTGTATTTCTTCCGCCCTCAGCTGCCTGTTGCCATGCTGAGGCCACTCCTTTTGACAGCACAGCGTTCGTGCAATCAGCCAAAATACAACATTGACATCCGACTTTTTCCAGCTACACCTTAAAACCCCATGGAACTCAGGCCTTAGCTCCACCACTCCCAAAGAGAACTGTAGTCAGAAAAAAAATTCTGAGACACCCCAAAATAATTTTCTAAAGCTACAGTTAGTTGATTCAGCAGCTCATTTTTGAAGGCTGTCACAGTACGCATCACACCTTTGCTTCAACTGAAAGCCAGACTGGTTTTCAGATTAAATAGAAGCAAGCAGATTCAAAAGGAAAAAGGTACCAAGAAACTGGAGCTACATGAACCATGAAGAGAAACTACCTTCATTGACAACAAGTGAAGGTAACCTGAAGTTCCCGTTAGAAGCATAAATGATCCATCTGGAGAGACTTCGAAGCTTCTGAGAAATCTTTCCTCCACACCTTTAAAAAGAGATTCAGAACTTCAAACACATGTAATTTATTCTTTTTCCTCAACATTCAGAGATATGCTGAATATGAATAAGACCTGACTACACTTTGGCTTTTCTGTAATACACTGTCACAGTAAAGCTACAACTCAACCTTGTTTACGTGTGACAATTAACTTTTTTTATCCCAGACAAACTAAAGTTAAAGGTACTTGAGTCAAGATCCCTGCAGCCAAAAATACGACCTCCAACAATTCACTACACTTCCTTTTAAAGCAAATTCATATGCCATCTCCATTTGGGACAGCTTCAACTATGCCCAGACACTTACAGCACTATAAAACGTACCTCTTACTCTCTGTATAGGAATAATACTTCCACTCATCATGTCGTACACAAAGAACATTTTATGGTGAGTACCAGTGGCTATAACTTGTTCTCCGTCAACACTGAAAGAAGCCTTATAAATTGGAAAACTCTCTAAATAGATGCTCTGTATTCTTGGATTCCTTATACCGTCAACCTTCAAAAAACCAGATTATCATAATAAGGAACATACCAAATACTTTTATATAGAAAATTTGTATCAACTAGCCAGTGCAAGAGACTTCAACAGTAGGAGGTACACCAGTTTGAAGCATTGATCTCTTCCTCTCTTCTCAATCTACAAATAACCTGGCTCTTGGCTCCTCACCCTATTTATCAGGCACTCCCAGCCTTGCTGGATATACTTCACACCTCTGACCCTTCCCCATCTTGCCCATGCTTTGTTCAAATAATCACTTCTACTGTGCTTTTCTAAACGGAAACATTTGCATCGCATTGTTATTTCCTGCAGCCCTGTGGGAGCACCAAATTAGACTTGTGTCTTTGATCATTTCACTGATACTGGGCCATGCTGAAAGTGCCTTAATAGTTATGATCTTTAGTTTTCAGAGGAGCAGGGCGGGAGTGTTCCAGGATGGGTAGCTTCCTGATGCAGTACAGTCTCCACCCCCAAAACGATGTCACAGCAGTATTACAGTTTTAAATGAAAGTGGACTGCTCCCCACACTACAGGCTTTACAAACAACTTCAGAAAAAAAAAAAACATTAGTTGTCATCACTGCAAACCTTGAAACCAAGCGGTTTTAAAAACAAATCTTCAACTAAAAACTCTGATACAGCTAACTTTGCCTATACGCTGGAAGCGGTTGGTATGAAGTCACAGATGGAAACTTCTTCCAAGATGCCTTCAACCAAGCAAATTCCTCTAACCATAGACATTACAACCCCTGTGAGCACACCATCACAGGAAGAGAGAAAAGAGTCTCTCATTCCAGGCACTCTCAGGTATACTTATTAAAAAAGAACCTGTATTAGTGACCATTTACATAAATTCTTCACCTGAAAGAGTGACACAGATCGATCACGTCCAGCAGTCATGACTACTTGAGCAGATGGATGGAACTGCACAGTTGCCAGTCTTCCATCAGCAAAACGTTCCTGATTAGCAGGCAAGCAGGTCCGCATCTAGAGCACAGATCAATACAACTTCCACATTTTTGGTTATGCTGATGAACAGCCAATGTAATAGGTCTTTTTTCTAGAAGACCGAGATCTCAAACTCTATGAATAAATTTTAGGCAGCGTGACATAAGCAGAACATACACACAGTAAGTTCAGTAAACTGCTTCAATGCAGCAGCGTAGACATAAGATAGGCTAGCTAGCCTTTCTATGGAGTTCAAAATTGACAGTCTATGTAAAACTAGCTCCATTCTGACTCATCTGAAACAGCTGTAGAAAAGATGTGTAAGAAACACTCACATTTAAGGCCACAAAGACCATTTCAGTAGCCTTTAAGTTTTTGGAGAATTCCATCCTTCCTATGCAGAAATGAAAATCCTACTACAAGATGCTACTTTAAAGTACGTAAAATAATTCTTATGTCAAACAATACATATCAATTTGTCATTTCATGCTTTCATGATGCAAACTATCCAATTTGTCCAACTGTTTACTCTTTAGAGTTTCCAGTTACAGAAACAAAGAAGAAATTCATACAATCACTCATCTTGCTGCCCAAATAGTAACAAAGAAGTCAAAGGTTCATGTGGGTCAAACTGAGGTGGAAAGATAGGCTTGCCTTTACCTTCAAAATACCTCTTGGCAGGGACTCCGAGTTTGATATGAAATTGCCAGTCCTGCAAAGCAGATCGTCGTCTTCATCACTGTCACCTAATTAAGACAAAGCACATTAAAAAGGCTAATTCCACAAACACTCCCCCAGCAAAACCTACGAACGCCTTAATGAAACAAAAAAGGAGGGAAGGAGGCTGATTTTTCCAACATACTATCACACTACTGAAACTGAAAACACCAAAAATAATTATTTTCTAAGAAGCTGAACAGGGAAATACAGAAGTGCTTATTAGAATAGTAATAGATTTATTTACTATCGCTTGCAGTCTTTTTGGATTTCTTCCTGTTTTCTAAGTCAGCCCAGGCAGGAACTCCTCCCATAGCTCGCTGAAACCTGGCAAGAGAAGGGTGAGGGGTGGGGGACAGGAAAAAAAAAACAGCAGCTTTTTTGAGAAAGTAATTTCCTTCTATGCATTAAGTACCTACAAGACATACAGTCACAATTTTGCAAGATTACTCATACTTAGAGCACTGTGTAAATTATTTAAAATTTCATACAGCTTTCTGTGTTTTGCTGACTTCCTGAATGTAAAACTAAAGCAAAACTGATACCAAACATTAAATCTGTTCTTTGGAGCGACACGTGCTAATACCAAGACAACCCAAACACATCTGAAGTTCTGCTTCGCTATCTGACTGCGTTTGCATTTCGGTTCATTCTTACTAAGTTAGCATCTTCCATCACCTGATTTACAAAGCAATGTATCACTGTAAAAAAATTCTAGTATAACTTCCTAGAAGACAAATTAGTTTGTGCGCCTCTACTAAAACAAGTATTAAGCGAATTACTGTAGACAATACTAATGTACATTTTATTTACTATTCTTAGTATTAGTCTGGATTTTAAAATACTGCAAATACTGTAAGAAGCACTAGCTTTAAACAGGCCATGTAAATAGAGTAGATAAAGAGGAAAGTGACTGAATGTCACAAAAATGTATCTTGTCTCATCTTGCTAAAGTTAGCCACAACAACATTAATGAAACTCACTGTTCTTCGAGTCTTCTTTTTAGCTTTTTCTTTGTAAGTACCTTCTCAGCATCACTCTTCATGAAGTCTTTCCTATACCTATGGGTCATATCAATGCTAGAGGGAAAAAACACACAGAACAAAAAGATCATTCAAACCGAAGCCACCAACAGTCATTCTTGGGTGTGACATGTAATTCCCACCTGCAAGCTTGAACTTACTTTTCCTCAGCTTCATCATCTTCATCCACCCAGGCTGGCTTTTTAGAGAAGATTTTACCTTTTGCTTCATTTTCTACTTCCGAATCACTGGAGTCTTTCCGGATACTTTTCCTCTCTGTAGCATGAAGCTGAAAAGAACCAAACAGGCCATTTTAGCCCAGCCACGCAGTGACAGAGGGAGATGACAGACGAGCTGGCGGGAAACGGGAAAGGGGCCGGAGCAAGCAGCGGCCCCCGGGCCCGGCGTTCCCCGAACGCGCCGCCTCCCGGGCCTGGGGTGGCGGCGGGGCAGGAGCCGCCCGCGGGGACCGAGCCCTACCCGCTGGGGACCGGCCAGGCGCTGCAGCAGCTCGTCCTCGTCCACGTCGAGGCTGTGGCCGAACACCAGCTCCTCCAGCTCCCGCTCGGCGCCCGGGGAGCGGCGGAGCGCCTTCAGGTGCCGGGCGCGGCGGGCCGCCTCCACCGCCGCCTGCTCCGCCGCCGCCCGCTCTGCCGCCGCCTCCGCCTCCGCGCGCGGCGGGAGCTGCTTCACTGCTTTATTCCTCTTCTTCGTTTTCATCTTTGTTTTCTTCATTTTCGCCGTCTTTCTCTTTTTCGCCGCCGCCGGGCCCGGCGCTCCCGCCGCCCGCATAGCTCCCCACAGGGCCGCTGCCCGCCGGAACCGGAAGGCGTGTCTTCCCACCACGTGACTCTCTTATATTGCCTTCCTCGCCCCGCCCCCCTGCTGTAATAGGCTCGCACTGCTGCCCCTCATCCACGTGACCCGGCCACGCTCCCTGGCCTCAAGGCACCATCACGTGACCTCCTTTCTTTGCCTTCCTCCCCCCCCCGCATCCCACGTGACGTGGCCCGCGGCCGGGCCGCTCCATTGCGCGCCAGGAGGGGTCTCACTCCCCCGTCTGATAACAACTCCCCCCACCGGCAGCCCCGCGCCCGCCCCGCGCGTGTCACCATCCATCGAAAACCACAAAGAGCCGCCACGGGTTGCTTTTATCCCTCAACCTGTACCCCGACGCTGAGTTCGTCCCCCCCCCGTTTCCGAATGGTTTCCCCCCAGAGGGGGGGGTACGGCGAGCGAGGAAGCCCCAACCAGGCGGGAGCCCAATGAGGGCGCGCGGTGGGCCGGGCGCCGCGCCTGCGCAGTGGCGTTATGCTAATGTTGTTGATATCCCGGCGCAGGGAGTTGGGTTTCTTTCTCCGGCGGAGTGAGAGGCTGCGCTTCCCGGGCCGCCCCCGCCCCGCCGGGCCCGGCCCCTCGCAGGGGGAGGCGGCGGGCGGAGGGGGCCGAGCCGAGGGGAGGGGGCAGAGGCGGCGGGCGGCTCCTGCCCATGAGGGCCTGATGGAAAACACAAAGGACCTGGTGAGTTACGGCGGCCCCGGGGGGAGGCGGCGGCGCTGAGGGGCGGGGGGGGGGACACCGCCGGCGGCTGAGGGGAGCGGCGGGCAGCCCGCGGCGGGGCTGAGCCCGCCTGAGGGGGCGGCCCCCGGCTGGGGGGGGGGAGCAGCCCCCGCGCCCCCCGGCCTTCGGGGGAGCGGGGCTGGGGGAGGGGGCGCTGTGGGTGCCAGCCCGGGGTGGGGGTTCCGCCGTGCCGCCCCCCGCGGGGCGCGGAGCGGGGCCGGCTCTCCGCCGAGCGCTCTCGCCAAAAGTTTATTGGGGACACCCGGCCCCGGAGCGGCGGGGGAGCCCCCCCGAGAGGCGGGGGAGGACCCCCACGGAGCCGTGGGTGGGCGCAGGCGGCGCTGCCCAGCCTGTCACCCGTGGGGGACCCGCGGGCATGTGGAGGCGGAGAGCGGCGGCTCCCCCTTTGTTGGGATCCCTGTTGCTGGCGGAGCAAAGCAAAACACCCCCCGCCCCGGGGGGCTGCGGTGGGGTCGGTGGGTGTTTTTTCCCTCCCTCCCCTTTCTCCAGCCGGGGGCGGCAGGAAAAAGTTTGAGAGGATCCGGTTGGGAGCGATGCCGGCGGGCTCGGATGCGCCTTCCGAGAGTGGTCCCCCAAAGTCCTGTTGTTTCAGCAACTTCCTCTTGTACTGCAAGCCTTGAAGCTTTAGTTTACCAGTCGTGCTCATTTTAAGTGCTGTAGAACGTTCTTTAGTATTAGCACTTCAAAAGTCTTGGATTCTTTGCATCCAGTTTCGCCCCCCTATATAATTTTTACGACTGTTGATATCATGACTTTGTTCTTAAGGTGAAGAGCAGGAAACCCGTGAAACCAGTTTCAGGTTGTTGCTGGAAATGTTTTAAAGTGTTGCGATTTCTGTCCAGTGTGACTTTAAAAAAAAAAAAAGCCAAACCAATCCTACTGCAAAGCATATGGTGATTATGGTAGGAACCGCTGTGTGTGAAAAAGTAATTCATTTTAAAGTAACGATTTAAAATGTGGGTGGCAGCCCTTGTGATTTTTCACATCTAAACCCAGTTAAAACTGAAAGCTGCAGGGCTGTCTCCAGTATTTTAAATTAAGATTATTTTGCAGGTTTGAGAACCTGCATTTACTTATTTGTTTGTTGTACTCGTTTATAACAGTCCGATTTCAACTTGTAAGGAATGGATTAAGAAGACTGTGAGAGTGTCTAATCTGGAACATTAAATGGGAACTAAACCAATATATTCCTTTAAAAAAGCCATCAAACTTAGTAGGTTAGTAGCCTTTACTCGTTGCTTCTGCCTAGGGATGATTTTCAGGAAGTCTGTAATGTAAGCTGTAGGGAAACATAGCAGAGGTACGTACTCTCCTATGTGGAAGTGACTCTTCATGCCACAAGAATAATTTAGGTGTTGGTTTTGAGACTGTGTAGGCTTGTGCATGTGCAAAAGGATTGCAGAGTGAAAGTAAGAATTCTCTTCACTGTGGTTCCCCGAAGAGCTAGATGTCTGTGGCAGCAATGAAAAGATGTACAAAAGTTCCCTCTCATTGGCTTTCGTTTCTCTTGCTTTCTAAAATTTGATTTAATTTTGCAAGGCTTTTGATACCTTCTGCAAACTACTACTGCATACCTTCATTTCTCAGGTAAGTCGGTACGCTCTGGGCATGTGTGATATTTTGCTGAATCTGGCTCTGAGCACATGGAATGAATTCAGGTGTTGAAGACTTTGGTTTTGGGTTGGTGTTGCTTTTTGGTTTTTTACATTTAAATTGATTTTTTTAATGATAACACAGTATTTAAAGTGAAATATTTGCCTCTTCCAGATACTCCTGTAAAGGCTTTGTAGAAACATAATGGAGTTTGTAACAAAATTTCAGTTTTCTCAAAACTCAGATATTTCACATATTAATCATCACACACCCCCTCCAAAATTGCCTGCTAATTTGATATATTTTTTTATGAAAGAGTCTCCCCTCTTGTGTGAAACCCCCTGGGGAAGAGGCTATGGACAAAACCATTGGCAAACAGCAGAAACTGGCTTCAGACAAAATGCTGTCATACATAGCAAATGAAGAGACAGGAAAAAACATTTCTGTAATTTTCCAGCAGAGATTTTACTTATTATAAGAGTGGAAGGCACATTTCCAGATAGAGGTGAGTTGCTTGTATAAAAAAGTAAGTTTGGTTGGTTCTGATTTCCAGGAATCCCAAGATGTTTAGCTTTGGGGTTTTTTGTTTGTTTGTTTTTAATGAAAGCTGAAAGTATGTTTTCTTTAAATTGGTACCATGTTTGAATTTTGTTTTTTTGTCATGCTATGAGGCACAATTAGACTTCAGATCCACAGGGGGCAAGCTAGTATTGCTACAGTAAATTATGTTGGCCAGCTTACATTCAGAAGACTTGTAATAAATTAGTTCCATCATCTTGTTTCCTTAATGCTAACATCCAGAGCTAAAACTGAGCTGGTAGTGTAAAACGTTAATGAACTTTTGAAAACAAAAGCTGCGCATCTGATTTAATACCAACTTGGAAATGCACGATCTGTTAAGGATACGTGATTAAAGTCAACGTGTCTTATCACAGACCCTCGGCTTGAAGGTTGCGGTGACCTCATTGTTGACCTTGGCCTCCAGTACCATCTGCCCATACTTCTGTCGTGTTTCTGGGGGTTAGACCTGTGTATAGAAAGTGATGCCTATTTGTCTAGGTGCTGGTGGGCCTTTGTTAAGCTACAGCTCTTGTACGCAAAGCTCTGAATTGCTACCTCGCTGAATTCAAGCACCAAATTGATTCAGTAGTAACAACAACCATTTTGAGGGGTTTGAAACCATTCTGTGTCTGTTCTGGATCATCCTCCTTTATCCAGGATGCACTTGTGTGGGGGCAAGAAGTTTGGTTATTTAATCATGGGGTATTTTCTGTAGCAAGTTTTCTCCTTCAAAACACTTTCTCGTAAATTTTGCCAATACTTGAGCATAGTCTTCATCAAGACACTAAAGCAATTTCCTGAGTAAGTATTTGATGTCTAATTAACATTAAATAGTTTATTTTGTGTTTTGGCCATGCATTGTTCACCCTTTGTGACCAACTTTTTGTGCTGAAAGAGTAGCTGTTACGCTCAAAGAGTGTATGCTATAATGTGCTGACCAAATTCAACGGTATGTATATACCAATATATCTTAAGGGAGCAAGAAACTAGTTATTTTTCATATTTGTTTAAAGTTGCCTTCCTGGTTTTAGGGAAACCGGTTTCCTTAACTATATTCTTTTATCGTACCATTTGCCTCGTGTAATGCTTAATTAAGAGTATTTCTTAGAAATACTTTGTTGCCAAGTATTTGCAGGGAGGAGAGGAAGAACAGGAAAATGGGAAGTTGGGCAGAGTAAGAAAGCAGTTCTTAAGAGTTCCTTTCTCCACCCATCCCTTGAATAAAGAAAAGTATGCAAGAAAAACCCCCAAGCAAATACTCGTACAGGCTTATTTGCCAGTCCCGCTTACCCTAGACTTTGTATTGCTCTGTCTAAAAATCTTCCCTGTTGAGGAACCAGTAATCTCATTAGGAAAATAAGCCTTAGCCAGTACGCTTAAATTTGTCTCTTCCTTTTGTTTGTGCATTGCTTCTGCTTAATGTACTAGTAGGCTCTTTCTTAGTGGCAGACTTACTTAAACTACTGTTCTTTTGGTATTAACCAGCTACAAGGTTCTAAGTTTTATAGTAAGCCAACCTCTTGCTCAAAGCATGTTTTGCAGATTGGCAGGATGCTATTCCCTTGTTTTTTAGAAGGTGAAGAACCCTGATCTGGTTAGGTTTGGAGGAAAAGACAACCTTCTCAGCATGCTTTTTAGTGCTAAATCCAGCTTCTAAGAGTAGGAGACTTTTTTCCCCCCCTTGTATGCTTACATTGTGAAACATGGATTGATCTTACTGTGGTTGTAATTGTTAGATCAAGTCACTACTACTGGTAGTCTCTGGTAGCTTTTTTGGGTGAAGGATTGCAGTCTCATGGACAGTGTCTCAAAATTCAATGGGAACACCTTGCAGGGTAATAAGCTGTCCTTGCTGAGGGTCCCATTCGTAGAGGTCCTGTAGCTACCATGGTTAGGTGCTTTTTTTGTCAGGCGGACCAGATATTGCTAGTCAGCTGATAAGGCACACTGCTGCTGAGCACTTGCAAGAGCGCAGCAGGAATTCCAGGCTGCTGCTGTGACCGGAGCAGCTGCTGCATCTCAGTTATGGTTCTGTTTGAGGCATGTATTGTCCTTTTTGTAAGGATGCCATTTTTGCTGTTTGAGTTCAGAGTTGTATCCCAGCTTTTTTCTGTTCCAGATGTTAGACTGGGTTTGCAAAAGAATAGGACCTCTCAGTTCTGCAGGAAGATTTAGCAGAAATTCTACATGTTGTTCACTTGTTTCTACAAATGCTGTCTCTCAACATGGCATAAAAAGAACCTTAGTGGTGGTTATTATCAAAATAGAAACGTTTTGATCTGCTCTAGCAAAATTCCAACATAGGTATTTGCATATCATCTTCCCTAACTTCCACCTACTTCTGCGCATGAAGTACTTCATATTTTTTGTTGCAAAACCGTACTTTTTGCAAGTCTCACAAAACATATTTTGAGTAGTTTCCCCAGAATTACAATCCAGATAACTATAAATTAAGAATATCTTACATAAATTACGTGGCAAACATGGTCATCTTCTGGCAAAAGCTTGGACAAAAATGTTTTATAAAAACTACAATATTATTTTAAAACAGTAAGCAAAGCTGCTGTTTTGACTCGCTCATAACTTGAACTGGGACAATTTGGCCAAATAAAAAGTGAATGGAAAGGTGCTATATGAGACTTGTTTTGACAGTGTAGTCAACATCAACGAACTTGATGGTTGCTGTTTAGGAACCTGTATAATGCTGAAGAATGGTTTTCTTAGTAGAGGGCCCAAGTTTCCATGTAGAAAGTGGAAATATTTTCTTTCTCATCTGTGGATATTTTGGCAAAGAGGGCTTGGCAGTAATATTGAGGTTCTAAATATATGTGATGCAAAAGAAGAACAAAAAAAAAGGAGCCAACTGTGCTATTGTGGTATCTGCAGTTGTAATCTTGCACCGTGCTTCGACTTGCCTAGAGCAGCCTGTCTTCCCTTCTGTGCCACTGGTCCTTCATCTTGCCTCCAACCTCCCAGTTTTCTTTCACCTTCCTGTGCAGTGGGAGCGGTGCAGGCTATAGGCTTTCTGCACCGTAGCGTTGAGAGTTGGAGGGACTGGGAATGGGCTGCACTTCTCTTCTTTCTCCCGAGCCGCTACAGCATTTCAGACCTCTGCCAGCAAAGTGCTGGGCCAAGCAGAGCTGCCGTGTGGGTCCAGAGTTCTCCAGTCTGGAATGGAAAAGGGATGTCCCGAGACTACCATGTCCTGCAGCCTCCTCTAAAGGGCTGAAGCCCTCTTTTATGTGGGACAAGGCCCTAATCTCTTAGTGAAATCAGATCAGCTGACTTAGGGAGGATGAGTGAACGAGGAAGGAGACCCTGCCCCTGGGCTCTGAAACACCACTAACATCTACCCATAACACTAGAAGGCATGGTGGTGTTCTGGTACTAGTTGTGAATGGTTAATTTGGGATTGCGTTTTATTTCTTAACGGAGACTGCGGTCAAGGAAAGTTAAATACTGTGAGACATTAAGGGGCTCATGAAATCTTGAGGAAGATGACTAGTCTTCATGTTCTGATCTGGAAATTACTGGCACTGTTCGCAGAACAGTGTATCCATGGCAACGTTGTGCTCAACTTCTGCCTTAATCTACCCACACGTGCGCACACAAACAAATAACTGATCTCGCATCTTGTTGGCTAATAGCCTCAGTAATAGTGTGCAGGTAAGGCTTGTTACCAGTGCAGGTCAGGCTTAGGTTTTGTTCTGCCATCGCTCAGTGTTTCCTCTAATGATTGCGACCGTTACCCCAGCTACATCAGGCAGATGTCAGTTCCTTCAAGGAGTTGTCAAGTTATGCTCTATCCTAAGTTTTGATAGGCTTTAATAGAATTTTGAATTGCTGGCTGAGGAGTGTGTGCATAATTAACATTACACTGACTTTTTGTTGTTGTTTTGTTTCAGAGCTGCTTTAAGTGTTTTAAATTTATTTACCTTATTGCATAACCTTTTGTGCTTACTGGTTTTTGTTTGGGGTTTGTTTTTTTAATTGGATGCTAGGATTGGGTCAGTGTAGAAATAATTTTTCCCTTTTAACTATAAAAAAATACTTCTATAATATGATTTAGTCAGATTGCAAAGGAGAATAGAGGATATTATAATAAAGGGATAGCATGGCAGAAAAAGGCTCGGATGAGATCCAGCAATAAAGATGTTCAGGCATATACTCTCTAAGAAAGGGATCTGGGGAATTACTCTGATGAAATCTTAAAGCTATGAATCCAAACGCAATTTAAGAAGGAAAAGTCCGATCACGTACCATTTTTCTGTCTACAATGACTTTTAAATAAAATTAGCTCTTGGAAAGGGAAGTAGAGGCAAAGGCTTTCTTAATATTTTTTTTTCTGTTTTCTTGGCTCTACTGCATTCTCCTACTTGTGCTTCTATTGTAGAATTTTTCTTTGTCTTCTCTTTATCTGTTATTTCCTCTCAAACTTGGTAGATACTGTTAAGGATAATGGAAATACTTTGAATCTTTTTTTTAACTTAATGAGGGCAGCTCACGTAGCAGTAGCCTTGTTTCAGTAGAGCTGTGTGAGATATTAACAAAGTGAAAATTGTCACTATTAAAATGCATGTATTGGATGTCCATCAGAAAAAAGACATCAGTTAATCTGTTGTTTATACTTCTCTAATGTCTTTGCTGGAAATTGCTTAACTGCTATGCATTCTTCAAAATTGAATGGTTTTATTTGACCTCAGATTTTTTTGGTTATAGCAAAACTCTTATAATGTACAAGTTTTTGTATATGACAGTGGCAAATTAATCACCTTTCTATCTTTTTAGCATTTATGCAGACCCTATTGCCATAGTAACTGAGCTCTTCCTAATTGTTAATGTATTAATCCTCAGAACATCCCTGTGAGGTAGAGAGGTATTCCTGTTTCACACGTGAGGCGCTGAATCATAGGGAAGCTGAGTGATTTATTGATAACCCCACAAGCCAACGAGAGCAGAGAGATACTTTCATTTCTGTTCCTGTGGGATAAGTGCCCTCTTGGTTGAACTGTCTTTTCTCTGCCCAGCTTTCTCAAATGAATGAATTTTAGTGAAATTGGCTGTAGCCATCTGGAATGTGCTCATTTGCATATAAGGTCTGTGTGGCTGTCATTATTCAGCACATCAGGTTTAATGAACTCTGAAGATACCAAGAAAAAGAAATGTATGGACTGCTACTGTGTGTTCTCAGTGGATCGTGAGAGAGATTTTTCTTCCCGTGTATCACAATAACAAAAATTGGCTAGTTATGACTATACCGGTACTAATTTAATTGGCAATATATGGCTCATATCTCTCTACTGATAGAGCAGTTTGTTAATACCTCTGCTTTTGAAGGCTGATTTTGACCTTTGAAACAAACTTTTTAAGCTTGACTTTGAAATATTGACATTCAGAATGCACTGCTATTTTTGGGGGTTTTTGTTGTTTGTTTGTTTTTAATTTTTAGACAGAACATACTTCACGAGCAGAAAGGAAAAGACGTGATTCATTCGGGATGTTTGACGGTTATGATAGTTGTAGTGAGGACACCAGCAGCAGCTCCAGTTCAGATGAGAGTGAAGAGGAGGTTGCTCCTTTGCCATCCAGTCTCCCAATTATAAAGAACAATGGACAGGTCTATACTTATCCAGATGGCAAATCTGGCATGGGTAAGTACGTGGTGCATGAGTACGAAGAGTTTGATATTTATGGTTTCTAGCCTGAGTTGTGAGTTGTGAGGGTCCAATCCCAAACATTGGTCCCAGCTGAAAAGGGAGCAAAACAGCTTGAAGGTTGGGGTTGGTTTGTTTTGGGAGGGGGGAATTGTTCAGTTTTTGCTAAACTGAAATAAGATTGATTTTTGAATCCTGCTGTCAGGAAAGAAATGGTATGGGAACATCCGCCCTCCCATCAAATGTGTGTTGTGTATATATGCACATGCACGTGTATGTTCTCATGTACATTGTTTTTATTCTTTGAGCTGTGAGGAAAATGTCAGTGTGTTCTCTCTACGCTTGGGCATATATTTTCTCTACCCTTTATGTTATATATACAATATATTAAAATACATTCCTTCCTGTTACTAGGAAAACTTCATTACTACTGCTGTATAAAGTCTGTCAGTGTATACCTGTTCACTACCCACTAGCTGTGAGCTAGAGTATACTGGAAAAAATAAAAAAAAGGGAAGATTGCTTTTTATCATCAGGGGAAAAATATTTTAGCCAAAATCATTAGTGATTAGTAGAGCTCTCTGGGTAGGATCTTCGTATTGTCTCATTGGCATAAGTTGATCACAAACTCTTATTCATCAACTCGGAACGACTTGGTGGGTGATGCTGTCAACCTCTGAAGCTGGAAGAGAATATTGGTGCGCTAGGGTACATTGGGTATACTAATTTATGATTGAAGAGAGAGATCTGGTTTTATTTCAGGTCGGAAGTATTAAATATTTAGAGGAAATCAAGATTGGCAGGCCCAGATTCAAAGCAGACGTTTCCTTGAGAACCATAAAAACACAGAAATCAGCTTTAGCTGATTTAGCTGGGTCATTCACTTCTACCAGTGGTAAAATTAATAGGGAACGGAAAGGAGGCACCCTTTCACCAATGAACTCGAGGTTCTTAGTGTTTCACTGACATTTGTGGTGGTGTTCTTATTTTAAGTTATTTTTCTGTGCAATTCTCTTCTGCATCAAACCCTAAGAAACTGTTTGGTGGTGCCACCTACAGGACCTCCCTTATGTCGCCTTTGTTCTGATTTTTTTTACTGAGGTCTTTATTACACTCTTTAACATTTGGCTTTTTCTCTCCTCTGATTAGCTACATGCGAGATGTGTGGAATGGTTGGTGTCCGTGACGCTTTTTACTCTAAAACAAAACGCTTCTGCAGTGTGTCATGCTCTAGAAGCTATTCATCGAACTCCAAGAAGGCCAGCATTCTGGCCAGACTTCAGGTAGCGGTACAGACACCATTTTCTTTATATACTACTTATAATCTGTGTTTGTACAACATGTACATTTGTAAAACGTGCATGGTGTGTTAAGAAACTTGACTTATCTTAAAACATTAAAATTTTCACATGAGTGATTTTGTAAGCCAAAACTCAAAACTGTATCAGTCATGAACAAATAACTTTGCTCAGCAAAGCAAATTCTAGACAATACTGACTCCTTATTTAATTTCTGCTGCAGTGGGCCTTCTGCAAGAAAAAGATCAGGAAAAATCTTCAGTCTAAATATGTAGTGACTTGAAATTCCATGCATCTCATACCCAAGATACTTTCTGGCTTTAGAGAGCGTAAAGGTTTATTTAGTGTTGTTTTGTTTTTGAGGGTTTTCTTAATTATATAGATTTGCAAAATGGGTTTTGGTCTGTTCACTTAAAATATTAATGAAATAATCGCAAAGGTGTATTTGTAACATTCAAGAAAAGAGACAGAAATGTCAGGAAATATCATTATATCCTATCTGGAATTCATTGCAACAAATGCCAAGAAATTGCATTGGTATAAATTAGATTAAATCTTCTTCCTTTCGACCTGCTTTTAAAAGAAATCTCTTTTTCAGGTAAACAACAATGAATCTATAATGCTGTTCAAGTTGGAATACTAGTACAAAAGTTAGAAAAGTCATCTTTTGGACATTCTTTGCTACTGGTTTTTACATTTATTTAATATTACTTATAGCTTTGTGATGCTTAGTCAACTTCCATTCCGTGTTGTTCTAATTTTAGTTAAGTGTACCAGAGAGATGCTACAGACCTATGGAAATTTCCTGATGGGAGTTTGGAAAGACTTTATTTACTTAGCGTTTTTTGTTTTAGGGTAAACCTCCAACAAAGAAGGCTAAAGTTCTACAAAAACAACCCTTAGTGGCTAAATTAGCAGCATATGCTCAGTACCAAGCAACTTTACAAAACCAGGCAAAGACTAAAGCAGGTAATGGCCTATAAACAGAGCTGAAACAAATTCTTGGAAATACAAGATTTGTGGCTCATTAGCAACTTCCTAAATGAAACAACTTTCTCTTAGCAGCTGTCCCTGTGGAAGGTTTCAGCTGGGGTAACTACATCAATAGCAATAGCTTTACAGCAGCTCCTGTTACCTGTTTTAAACATGTAAGTATTTTTCAATATGTGCTATCCTTTTGTGTGTGTGCATGAGAGAGAGAGAGAGTCCATTTTAATTCTTGAAATAATTTTGCAAAACATTCATATCCAAATATGTTTCATGGCCTTGGACTATTGTCATGGTTTAATCCCAGCCAGCAACTATGCCCCACACAGCTGCTCGCTCACTCCCCGCCAGTGGGATGGGGGAGAGAATCGGAAGAGTAGAAGTGAGAAAACTCAAGGGTTGAGATAAAGACAGTTTAACAGGTAAAACAAAAGCCACACATGCAAACAAAGCAGAAGGAATTCATCCCCTCCTTCCCACGGGCAGGCAGGTGTTCAGCCACCCCTAGGACAGCAGGGCTCCATCACACGTAACGGTGACTTGGGAAGACAAACGCCATCACTCTGAACGTCCCCCCCCTTCCTTCTTCTTCCCCCAGCTCTATGTGCTAAGCATGAGCCGTACGGTGTGGGACATCCCTGGGGTCAGCTGTCCCGGCCGTGTCCCCTCCCAGCCCCTTGTGCCCCCCCAGCCCCCCTCGCTGGTGGGGTAGGGTGAGGGGCAGGCTCTGTGTAGGCTTTGACTGCGTGTAAGCCCTGCTCAGCAGTAACGAAAACATCTCTGCATCAGCACTGTTCCCAGCACAAATCCAAAACACAGCCCTGTACTAGCTGCAGTGAAGAAAACTATCTGTCCCAGCCAAAACCAGCACAACTATGAAACTTATATTGTACGCTGCCTTAGCATGGCTACTTTTTATATAGGTATGTTTTTATCTGTCCTTCAAAACCATTCCAAATGCTATCAGTTACTCTCATCATACTTGCTGTCATAAACAAAAAAGTAAAAGGAGGACTCTTAAAGACTTGTGAAGTTATTTTTCTCACATTCAGGGTGCAAAATCATCGAATGCACTTACAGAATATCAAACCAACCAGGTCATGCAATATTAGAAAAAGTTACAAAAGGCTTTTTTAGATCAGATCAGGCTTGCTCCATTATGTTGAACTGATCTTTGGTTACATATTCGGATTTGGGATTTTTCTTTCTTAGTTTTTAGTCAGATTCTCTGTCAGTCATGCTGCCAGGTAGTGTAGAAGTAGAGGAAAATGAAGGCTTTTCATGAGAGGTTGGTTTTCTTTGTATTAGAGTTACAAAAGTTCTAAACAGAAAGCCCTTGGTCATTACAGAACGTAATTAGGGGATGAGGAAAATATTTAGCAGCATCTGTCTTTAATGTGTTTGTTAAATCCCAATTATTAGATCTTGTTTAAAATATTGTTGGTACTTTCTGTCTCTTAAGTAGAAACTTTCTGACAGAAAGTGTTTTTTCAGCATACTTTTTTTTTGGAAGTTGAAGTGTTCCATCTTCTTAGGAAAGTTTTATTTTGCTCAAAATTATCTGACGAAAATTGCAATCAAAACAAACATTTTGTTTCGTGGAAGTTCTCCGTAAGGGAGGAGAGAGACATATTTTCTGTCCAGTTCTGGAATTCATGCTGAGCCCTGTCAACTCATAAATCAGTAGGAGCTGAGGGCTCTTGGCAGTTGGCACTTTCTGAATAGCACCCTTTATGCTTAGAGGCCTTAACTATTGGCCAGAACAGAGCCTTCCATTAGTATAGCTTCGTGTATCAAATTCCCCGTGCTTAAGTAAGCGTGTTTGCACTTTGCTTTTGCAGCTATATACGTGCTATGATAAGTGATTTCATAAGTACATATCAAAAGGTATTGTTTGATAACGTGGGCTGTGCTCTTACAACAACAAAATGCTTCATGACGTATGGCATCCTTAATTAGGAGACAGCTACAATAGTTAGGTCACTTGTAAATTATGCTGTAACATTCCATATTAAAAGGAGTTCTATCTTCCTTTCTTACTGCTTCATTCATTAAGTTGAATGCTACACCAATAATGTGAGCAGATACAATACTACTGTTCACATTTTACCTTGAAAATTTATAGAAACTCCGTGGCAACAGTGCTACTAAGCCTGAACTTGTTTCTTTTCTGTCCCCATTTTCCCCCTTGTATACAAGCAAAATGCAACTCTTCTTCTTCTTTGGTGGACATCAGTTAGTGTTACAAAGGTGTGATTTGTATTTAGTTTTACTGTAATTATTTCTTTGAAAAATATATTATTTAAGCCAGTCAGAATCTGAAAACATGTCAGTAGTCTCTTGTTAGATCCTTCTCTCTCTCTCCCACTGTATGGATAATTAAAAGAAACAATACTCTTTTTGTCTGTCTGGAAAGATCATTGCTATGTTTTCTGTGTACTATATTGCTTTGATTTGTAAAAGTTTGTATTAGTTGATGTTTGTTTACCGTCCGTATTATGGATTCCGTGCACATGTTGTGTGTGTCTGTGAGATTGAATATAAAAAGCTTATTCTGTTCAAAACAAAAGTTTTGAATTGACAGTAAAATCATGACATATCTACCCTTGATTTTGTTATTAAATAAAACATGTGTCTCGTTACACCGGGTATATCTGTATGGATATTTGGTAGGGAACACTGGGATCAATATTAAAGAAAGTTTAAGGGAATTATAAGATGTGGGATTTAGCTTATTGGTTATTTTTTTAATACAATGGCATACTTCAGTGTTTCAGGTCTGATGTGATTTTCCCAGGTCAATTTTTTTTGCCTGGGGAGTTATTACCTCTTCAATTTAACAGTTACATTTTAGAATTAAAAAATTTAAATCTTGAAGTTCTCTCTATCTCTTTCTGTGTATGAGAAGAATTAATTTCAAAGTCTTTTGATGTCCTTACTGTGGCTTTTGTACTTCCCTGTTACCTTCATTCCAGACTGCAGTGTTGAGTAACACTAATGGAACTCGCCAGCAACAGTACCACTGCGCCCACTTTATAGTTCAGTGAACTGAAGTAGAGAAGCTGCTTTGGTTTATGTCACATAGGAAGCCTGTGACAAAGACAGAATTACAGTTTGTGCACCTTGCAGCTGCTTTTTTTGGTCAAGTTGTGTTAATCAGACACAGAGCAGTAGCTGATGCAAGGAAGACAACAACTCTTAATGCTTTTAACGTCGTGTTACAGCTTAGTAACATACAATGTGCTCGTTGCTACCCTGCATTCCAATTTCATTTTCTTCTAAACAGTCTTAACTTTCTTCTTTATTTGTTTTTATTAGTGTAAATCATTCCCAGGAATTAAAGCAAATACAGTGCTTTGAGTAATTTGTTAGTACTACTTCATGTACGACTTAATGCACAATTAATAGTAATTATTCTTTTCCACTCTGTTGCTAGTGAGATGCACGTTTTCTGAAATTAAGAATTTTTTAGACTGTCTTCCAGTTTAACTTTATTCTGAGCTGAAATATTTTCATTCTTTTGGTTTCTTTTGTTATTAAAATAAATAAATAAATAATCCTTTGCTCTAAGGGCGCATTTCCAGGATTTTACACTAGGTGGCGGTGCTTTGCTTCCAACTTCTTGTTTTAAACCGTTTTGCACATCGTCTTCTCTGGCATTACCTTTTGGGGGGGTACTGTTCACACACAAGGTATCAGCATAGTATCCTTAGGCGTCAGGAATTGGTAGCATTACTTTGCCATTAAAATCCTGATTCAAGTTTCAAGTCTGAAATCATGGCAATGTTGGTGCCATCCAAAAGTTTTAGAAGCCAATTATTTAACCCATGAGATCTTTGTTCAGCTAGGCATGTGGGGATTCTTAGCCTTAAGGTGCTCCTGTCAAACAGGACCTTCCTGATTGCAACTTACCTTGCAGAGAAGGGAGCTGCTGCTCACAGATAAACCCTCCCAAGTCATCTCCCGGAGCAGGAAGCGATGAACCAGATCTTCCTTGTTTGGGAGTGACATGAAGTGGATCTCTTCGTCATGAGCCTGAAAGGTAAATTTGTTCTTACCTGTAAATTATGGTTCTGCTAGTTTGCTCTATGCCAATCCAGACCTCAGAGATACCCTTCCAGCCAGCAGATGAATAAGACTTAACACTTACATAGTGCTTTGAGTTTTTCGAAGCACTGTGCAAACACTGATTGATTAATCAGATGAAGACAGAGAAGACATGAAGGAAGATGGCTGTTATAGCCCTGGTTTATCCAGTCTTCCTCCCTTAAGAGACTATTCATAATGAGTGAAAAAGGAAAAGATGGCACAGTGTACCAGGTATACTGTAAACCATCACTTCAGGATAGTAATGTTATCTGGCATTTCAGTAGTGATGCTACACAGGATGGTGTCCTTCTTCTAAAGGGTGAGCCATATGGATTGGTGTAGGAGAACTAGCAGAACCAATATTTTCACAGACAAGGACAAATTTAACTTTCTGCTATTTCCCTCTATACCAATCCACGTTCTAGAAATAAAAATTTGTGACATTTCCATTACTGGTTGATGCGAGGAGAAGCGTTTTGATATACTTCTCTCTCTGACTCAACTGAATAGATGAGCAGGCAGTAAAATGTCTTTCAATTAAGTGCAGCTGGATTATGAAATTATTTAGCACTGCTATTTTTGATTGTTTGGCCTTGTCTGTATCTCTGTACAAGGCAACAAGATTTACTAAAATATGCAGTTTGAAAAGTTTATTTCCCCAATTCGATTCAAAAAGCTACATGTCAATTTAGAGATGATAGTGAATATGTAATAGGACTTGATTAAGAATCTGTTTCTGCATATTTTGTGTGTGAAAATAAGCCATCATCTTTCAAGCTGTTTTTTTCTCTCTGTCTGCCAGATGGCAGAAAAGAGCTCTGCAGTCTAGAGCGGTGTAGATGGGACATAGCAGAACATGAAGAAACCAGGCTTCAGGAATATGAAACTGGCATACTTAAAATAACTTATTTTTCCTTTAATAGTTAAAACTAGTATTAAGTTTTGCATGCCTAGCCTCAAATATTTATACTAGTGAAGGGCATCCCTTTTTAAGATGTTTGGCTTTTAATGCTGCTAGTTGGCTAATGCCGATTGCCAGCAAAATTCCAGTATCGTGATTTCCAATCATTCAGCATTAATCCAACTTTCTTCACTTGTGGCTCTCAGCCAAAATTCTGTGAAGTTGGAGGCTATTCCCACTGCACTGTTAAGTTCTCTGTGTTTGCAAAGAGCTTTGTAAATGAGGCACAGCCTTAGAACACAGTCTGCTCACTACAGTACAGAACCAGAGGATCCCTCCAGTTGTTGCTGTGATACCTGGATATTCTCTGAACTGTTGAGAATTTGTTTTTCTCAGAACACCTTAGAATTGATACGACTGTTGTTCTAAAATACCTCAAATCCGAATCTTTCCCTTCTTGGTGATCTCTAGTTTAATGTAGACTGAGTCGTTTTCTATTTTGTTACCAATATAACTTCAGTTGAATCACTTTTAAGGTGACTTAGAATCTTCAGCACTGTGCATTTCTGGTATCTCTGCAGTACCACCTTTGACTCTCTTTTGATGATGCTCTGTTCAACACAACAGTCTTCTTGAGATAGCAAACCGAATGTAATTTTTATCTCCAGTTTCCTCAAATCCTTAATAGTTTGTTAAGCTTCTATGTCTTTTTGTTACTAACATATTAGTCTAAGCCTTCCGGACAGTGTGTGAGGAATCTAATTGTGTGTTTCTTTTTGGCATTCATTACAAAGGTGCCATTCAGCCTTCCATTCTTTTTGCTTGCTTGATGGAATGATCACTTGCAGGTGATAACAAAGCCTGTTCCTCTGAGAGGATGTGAACCAGTGGGTGATAAACCCCACCATAATAAATCATCAGAATAGCTTCAAGAAATAACTTTTAGGCATTTTTTCAGGAATGTTTCTGATTTACGGAATGTGAAGATTTTGATGTCTATGGTACAGGTATGAATTTAAAGTACCATAGAGTACCAAGTAGAATTGCAGAGGACTTACACCGTTCATACTAAAATCAGTAGCTTGCTCCTAGTTGAACCATAGTAGAATAAAGCCGACCTGTGAGTATATGCAATTTGTGCTTGTGCTTTACAGATTTTTAAACTTGGAATCCTATAATTTTTGCAGGAAATACACAGTAATAATTGTATACAGTTACGATGCTACACATAGGGTCCAAATCAAAACCAAACTAGGTTTTCATAGAATGACTGTTTTCTAAACATATGCTTATGTGTTATGCTGTATATTGGTTGTTTTGTCTTTTTAAGTCACTCGTGAAACACTAATATAACAAAAAAAAAATTATTTCCATGGGGTGAACTGGTGACTTTTTCCCCCCTACCTTAAATGATAGGCACCTATGGGGACATGCTGGGGTGATATCTCGGAAGGAGTGCGAGTGGAGGTTCCAAACACCGACTGCAGCCTCCCTACCAAAGTCTTCTGGATAGCTGGAATTGTAAAATTAGCAGGTGAATATATTTTAGTTGAAATTCTTAAAATAATCAAAACAACTGTGTGAAGAGAGCTAATAATTTAGTCAGTGGTCACCTGGTTAGTAGAAAGTTGACACTGGTTAGGTTGTCAGAGCTGTGTCAAGAAATTATATGTGTTAGCACTATCACTATATTATACTGTTTTACAGTGGCTTCAGTGAAGCTTGAGAATGCCTGGGGTTTTTTTCTCTTGCATCAGAGTGCAGTAAGAGCAGTGCAGACTGAGGAGATAGAAAATTGTATAATAGCTAGCAAGTAAGCTTCATTATACAAATCACTTCTCTTGGTTAAAAGTAAAGTTAAAACTTTGAGGCCACACTGCTAAGATAAATGAAAAGCAAATACTGTGGGTAATTAATTTTGTCCTCCTACATATAACTTCTAAAGGTTTATAGTTCAAGAAGTTTAATTTTAATTAAAATTTGACTTACATGATAGCCCATGCACATTTATCAAAGTAATCCATTCAGTGCATTAATAACATGCAGCAATGTGACACAAGAATAACATTCTATAAGAAGTTCTAGTCTAGAAAATCCAATGTAATGTACATGATGATTGGTAAAGAAATATTAATAGGCCTTTTATAATCTTGTTTAATTTTTGTCTTTTTTGAATGGGATTGCTTTCTTTCAGGCTACAATGCTCTGTTAAGATATGAAGGCTTTGAAAATGATTCAAGTCTTGACTTCTGGTGCAACGTTTGTGGGTCTGACATCCACCCAGTTGGTTGGTGTGCAACCAGTGGGAAGCCCCTAGTCCCTCCTCGAAGTATGTAAATAGTAGCCTTACTGATTGATACAAAAGTCTTTCTTTATTAAACTAAATTTGCTCGTGGTTCAGATATCAAAAGTATTTTTTTTACCATAGCAACTCTTTCAACAGTTATGAATAAATCATTTTAACTTTTGGAAAAATAAGGACTGATGCTGAAAGTGTTTCTTGGAGTAGCCCATCTGATGTGACTTAAAGTTTTTAAGATCAAGGTGGAAGCGGTTAGCTAATCAGTGATGTCAACATGCACTGATTTTATTTATCTTTTGTTATTAAATTCTTTGCCCTGACTTACCCATAAACTTAATCTTGGGTAGCATTCATTCTCTAAAGAGGTTTTTGTCATTATTGTCATCCAGGCTTTTCAACAGTCATCTGGGATTTCTTATTTACATATTCCAGACTCTAATATTGTCTCTAACGGACACAATTAAAAATCAGTGGCTTATTTTTTCCCCTTCATTTGCAACAGCCATCCAACACAAATACACAAACTGGAAAGCTTTTCTAGTGAAACGACTTACTGGTGCCAAAACACTTCCTCCTGACTTTTCTCAGAAGGTAAGGCTGATGCAATATCAATGATGTACTATAAACGAAATTGCAGCACAGTGTGAAGAACTGAAGTATTTTACAATGGCACATTAGCTCCTTTGATAGTGAAGATGATACAGTAGTTTCTTCCCTCGAATACAGTTTTCCTTGGAATCTCTATTCTCCGTTTAGGTCAGTATGTATTTGGAAAACTGTTTCCTCTAGCAGAAAGTAGTTTTCTTTAAAAACTAGTTAGTCTATTTTAATTTTTAAATACCCCTATTTAAAAAAAAACAAAAGTGCAAATAAGCTACCCTGTGATATGTAAGAAAAAACTGATTTTTCTAATTCAGGAATTATTTTTTCATGAACTATTTCAAGAAACTGAACAAAATGTGTTAATATAGCACGTATCTAGATCCAATAAAGTACATACTTTTAAATGTTAATATTTTTCATCTGCTCTGGACTAGATTTTTTTTTTGCTGTCTTTAAGTCATGTCTTTAAGTGTGGTAGCTGCCTGTATAGTGTGCTGTAAGTTTACTTACTAATATAGTGAGATCGTACCTAGCTTTTAGTAGGAATATGAGACTTATTTGTTGTCTTATACTGCATCTAATATTAAAACCAACCCTTTCTGCAGTTGTTCATTTCTATTTAAAAATTGGCTCAGTTGGAAGCCAAATTAAATTGGCAAGATCTCGACACTTTGGGGACTTCATAATGGAAATTGGTAATGGAAACGGCAAGTGACAGATACTGATTTTTAAACAGAATGTATTGTCACAAGGCAGATTAACATCTATTTCCATTCTTTCTTTCTTTCTTTTTGGTATTTTATGAAGAAATATGTTTGTGAATGGCCAGCTTTAATTATGTTGAAGGTTTGTTTTCCATGCCTTTTATTATGAAGTATTTTAATCCTGTTTTTAATGGGCTATATTTTGGGTGGATGACAAAGCAAAAAAAAAAAAAAACCACCATGTTTTTTGGGGGGTTTTTTTTTTGCTAAAATTGTTTCTCAGGGTAATTTTATCCGTCAACAACTGAACAAACTTTCATTAACTCAATGGAAAATTCCTGTAACCTATGTGATCACGAACTGTATTAGGGGCTGTACTCAATACAATTAAAGCATTGTAGGATTTATTCTACTTAGTTTCCTGAAGCATTTCATTTTTCCCCATGTACAATGAAATGTAAGAGAAATTATTTGTGTCATTTTTGCAGGTTGATTAACAGGTACTTGAATTAAATGAAAAGTGCATTGATACTGCGCTTTAATAACCAAAGACAGATGACTAAGGGAAAACAGAGCGTATTCTTACGGAATGGTTTTTTTTCCTGTTACTTTAAGGTGTCTGAGAGTATGCAGTATCCATTCAAAACTTCCATGAGAGTAGAAGTTGTTGACAAAACACACCTTTGTCGAACAAGGGTAGCAGTTGTAGAAAGTGTCATTGGGGGACGGTTAAGATTGGTGTACGAAGAAAGTGAAGACAAAACTGATGACTTCTGGTGCCATATGTACAGTCCACTCATTCATCATATTGGTTGGTCTCGAAGTATAGGACACAGATTCAAAAGATCTGGTAAGCTGCTTGTGCTTTAGAGGTGTCTTTGTGGGCAGTATTGGCTTGGAAAAGTCTGACTTAAGCAGTATTGTCACTTCATACAATTAATAAAACTAGCTTGAATAATCATCTCTAAAAATTTATATAATGAGGTCAAGGGGTTTAACCAATTATATTACGTTCAGGAGTTCAGTGAAAAGTATAATTAGTGTATTTTGCAGCATTGGAAAAGCCAAAATAAATTTTCAGTTGATTTGTAGTATGTCGATGTCTAGAAATATTCAATGATAGACAGTGGTTAGCAAACTCTCTAGGCAGGAAAACCTTTAACTGCAATATTCAACCATGGTAAACCTCATTTTTCATGCTGGTACCTGGAGTTACACAGTCCTGTTCCACAAACTCCTTGTTTCTTCATTTTGTCTCTTTTGTACAATACAACATGGACAAGTATCCTAGTGGATACTGTTTTGGTTTTTTTTTTACTTGCAAGTTTAAGGACTATCTAATATTTTTATATTGCAAAATTTACATGTTTTGGAGGGCTTTAGGAGATGGGCAGGGAAGGTGAAGTGACAGTCTAATAGATGGTATGCAGTTGAGGCCTTTGTTATCTAAAATACAAAAATAATTTGAAATATTTAAGGTTTCTAAACAAAAAAAATCTGTTTTTTAGTATTTCTCTGCTCCAATGAGCTTGTGTCCCTTGTCAGAAACAGAATTTCTGTAAAACGTTCCACAAGGCATCCCTTCAGGAAAACCTTCAGTTTTCCTAGCGCTTAAACTTTCACTGAAATGATTTATAAATAAGAGTAGTTAGAGGAATCAAGAACAGTGCTACTCCCCAGAAATAATGTCTCGAATGGAACGGAGTTCCAGGGATTCCCCTTGGAAACTAGTATTCAACAGTTGGCTAAAACCAGCCATGTACTTGTATTTAGAGTGATTATGTATAATTATATAAAAAAATACATAAATATAATTTTCTGTCATAACATAGTGCAACGTAATTTACTTGCCAATTTTTTGAAAAAGCTTCTATATATATATATATGTTTCAAATTTTTTACATAAGCAAGTGGTCTTGTGAATATTGGATATTTTTTTTTCCCCATAAATAAGATTGTGCTATAGAGGTATTTCAGGTAGAAGTCTATAAGGAAAATTAAGAGATTGTCCTCGAGATTTTTGTGGTAGTCTTACCATAAACTGTGGGCCTCTCACACCAATAATATGATTGCCTTGTACTAGTTAACATATTCAGGAAAACATACCGTCTGCTCCGTTAACAAAACTTCTGAATAATATGTACTAATATTCCTTGTAGATATTACAAAGAAACAGGACGGACATTTTGATGCACCCCCACATCTGTTTATGAAGGTGAGTTTGCTGGCAAGAACGCTGTTTTCTCAGAGCTGATTGAGAACCTTTAGTCCTGCTGTGCGTAAAACAGACCTGAAACTCTACTTAAGGCCTGGAAATGTGCCCAGCACAAGCATTACCTTTTTTTTTATTCAAACATTTCCCTCCTTTGGTCTCCCTGACATAAGCAGAGATGATAAAACAGGTATTTCAGTCTGTTGCATTGATGGTGTGGGGTTATATTTTGTTCCAGACTTATTAGATGCTTAGCTTCTGGTGCTGTTATGTGATTCTTTAGGTGAAAGAGGTTGATGCAGCTGGAGAATGGTTTAAAGAAGGAATGAAATTGGAAGCTATAGACCCCTTAAACCTTTCGGCAATATGTGTGGCAACTATTAGAAAGGTAAGGAAACAAATGTGTATTTTGGGAAGGTAGACAGGAATTTTTTTCACTCACCTTTGTTCAGGTTTGAAACAAAAAGCTCAAAGCCAAAACAAATGCAGTTCATTGACACAGTGAATGTTTATGGAATACGTCCATTAATTGTTTGTATACAACAGCTATGAAAAAGAATATACTCATGTCACTTTTTTTTTATTTTTGCTTTAGTCTCTGGAAATTCGGCTTTACCTTTAATTAGAATATAATATGTTTGTGAGATTAATTTGCAAGAAAATCTCCTGCTAAATATACCAAATGTTTTGCAACTGTTCAAAAAAGAAACCTCATCTTGCTCACTTGTAGAAGTCTATGAAGACTATGAAGGATGTACTTTTTTTCTAGCTTGATTGAAAGGGATCCCATCCATGTGACATCTGTTTTAAAAGAGGAAGAAAATGGAGGAAGTAGCTTAGCAGAATTGCATAACCCTACCAATGAGGAGCGTGGTTATGATTTTGAGTCTTTTTTTCTTATTAATGGTGTGCAGAATATCCTCGCAAGAGAAAGAGTAGAATGAATTATAAAGCTTTAGAAGTAGAACTGCTGTTCACAAGAAAAATAAACTAGCGATCAGAAAAAGGGAATGTTCATCTCAAACTTTGCAGTTAACAAAGGTACATTTGACAATAGTACACGCGATCTTGGAGACAGGTATGACTTGGGGTTTTTTGTTTTGTTGTAATTGAATGTCCTTCTAAGTGTACTTCCATTATTATTGAGTTACTTTTCACTCTTTTGAAACATGGCATGCTTTCTTTCTAGCCTTATCACACAGTTAAAGGTATTTAATGTAAAATTTTGTTTTTCTTTACAAAGGTTTTAGCAGATGGCTATCTTATGATTGGGATTGATGGCTCAGAAGCAGCAGATGGGTCTGATTGGTTTTGTTACCATGCCACTTCCCCTTCTATTTTCCCTGTTGGTTTCTGTGAAATTAACATGATTGAACTAACTCCACCCAGAGGTACATATAGCATTCTGACCACATTTTATTTTGAATATTTTTCAGTGATATTGTATGTGCCATATGCTTTGTTTCTTAACTCAGTCTACAAAATTCATGTCACTTTTTAGGACTTTCTCAAGTCTGAAACAAATACAATAGCATAGCTTCAAATAAAACAGAGATAACTAACTTGTTCAATTTGACTTTTTCTAAATGAAAATCTGATCGATTTTCTGGCTAAAATAATTTGCTTTTGCTGTCAGAAATTGAGGATAGCCACTAGCTGAATAGTACTAAGTGAATGGGAAGTAATGCTAGTCACTAAAAGGACTGTTCAGAATATGTCATTGCTTGGGAAGTCCTGGCCACCAAAAGCATTAACGAACATTGTAAAGAATCTCACTTAGGCTAATTTGCAACAATACCAGTTTATTTTTTGAAGAATATGCATAAACTTGAGCTTCGAGGAAGTAGCCATTAGAGCTGTATGCTGCGTAATCCCTTCTGTGAGAACAAGCTGTCTGTCCACTAGCACACATGCCTACAGAAGACTGTATTGCCTTCATTTTTCCATTTTATTGTCTTGCCTTATAAAGAGGATTGTAACTAGCTGTGTAACAGCAGATAATGATGGTTTTCTATGGATTTTTTTTCTCCATTCTCATTCTTGCAGGCTTCTAGTTTTATTTATTGAATTATTTTTCTAGGTAATAACTACAAAGACAGTGTAATGCAACATGAAGAAAATAATTTCATATCGTTTTCATTATTGCACACTAACGAATCTGTCATCTTTGAGTATGTGAAAAGTGCAGTTGGACAGATTTGCTGTTATTTTTCAGTCAACTCACTTAGTGAATTTATTGCCTAGAAATTCATGGGCATAATTACCCCTCACAAACATGTGGTGCAAGAGTCTCTTGCAATAAGAAAAGGTTTTGTGGGAGGAAAAAGCATGCATATCAATCAATTTAGAAGTAAACACATTAAATTGATGATACAGAATAGGGAAAAAAACTCCCTTCTATGATGAAACTTTTCCTCTCTACTCTTCAAACACTACTTACACAATAGTATGTGAATTTTGTTGTTAACAAATATATGATATTTCTGTGTTTCTTATATCATGGCAACCTTATTCTTTACGTATGTGTATATTTTCCCTTTTATTGCAGTTTTCCGTAACAGTCCTGTATCATCCACTGAGAGGCGATTGTAAATCACTCATGCAATCATCTCAAAGTCATTTGAAAGAGGAATTAACAGGAGTAAAATACAGAACATAATGCACATTAACATATTTAATAGGATCAGAGTGATCAAAGCTGCTTAGCTCTTACGAGAGGTGTATTTTGCTTTCCAAATTTTGAGCTTGAAAATGGACAGTTTCTTAGTTCTGACTACTCTAACAAGGACCACGTGCACATATCTCTGGTGTGTGTATGGTGGGAAGTGAATTGAAGGACTTGCGTACAAATGCATTGGTCTAGCTGGAGGAACTGTGCATTAAGAGCAGCAGCATTAATATGCAGAACTGATACATTATTATGCTTATTAATTGTTAGCTATCCAGCTACATCTGCTCATGCAGATATCATGTACCTAATGTGAACACGCTTTTCCAAATTACTTTTAGCAGTGTGGATAACTTCAATAAATTGCTGTGAAGCCATTGGACTTCATAAGCTCATTCCTTCCAAATATCTTCATCTCTTGCTGAAATCAGTAGACAATGAACAGGCTTAGACACTTTCAAGAATGGGATTGCATTTTGGGCTGTGAGTGTTAGCTCCCTGACGAGTCTGGCCCTGCAGTACTGAGCTATGGCTCAGTGGGAGCACTCTACCCCCGCTTAGATGAGATCCAGCTGTTTCCCTATAGCTCCCCGTGCCATCCCCACTACGCTGCCATCTTTTCAGAATGTCCATCACTGCATACTGCCACAAAAAAATCTTTCAAGCTGTTGTTGCTCCAGCTAGAATTTGAGAATTTTTGGTTGAAGCAGTTGTAGAAGTTGGCCAAAGTCAAAAATAGTCCTGTGTGTTTTATGCATATTCAGTAGATGAACAAAAGCTAAATATATTTGAGAGATTATTTTCTTCCCGATATAATAGCTTTTATGATTGGAAAAAAAAATCCTGTAATTTTCCATATTATTGCCATTTTGAGCCTTATTTAAGTTTTAAAATATCCATGCTTGTTCTTACCACTGTTCCTAACAATTCAAGTGTTTCAATAGTGGAGCTCTTTCCCCACAGGGAAGACACTGGGTGTGCTTGATTACATGATCTATTCTGGGTCATTTGTGTGGGGCATTGTAGAGACCAAGGACCTACGTGGACAGAAAGCTTCAATTATGAACGATTTATCTTAACATTAAATGACCCTTTCTATGTTATCCAGAGGTTCATTCATCTTGTTTGTTGCAAATGGGCAATGTCCAGATGACTGTCTTGTCCCTTAGACCAAAGCTCAGAGAGTGGAAGTTTCTGATGTTAATGTTTTGCTTCTTTGTTGTCTTTTTAGCCGTAACACAGTGCCAATATACTATTTTTGCTGTTGTTCTTGTGCATGAAGTTTGCAGCTGATGTATGAAAATGTTGTTTAACGTTCACAGGTTATGCAAAACTCCCTTTTAAATGGTTTGACTACCTCAGGGAAACTGACTCAATAGCAGCACCCGTAAAGCTTTTCAATAAGGTAATAAACATTATACATGTGTATTTAAACTGCAATTAGTATTATCTTTAAACTTCTGTCTGTGTAGTCCATGGGATTGACCCATTTCATTAAATACAATTTTGAGAAGCTAATGCAACAGAGACTTTTAGAAACAAGAACCATTCGAGTATACTAAGCTTGAATATTTCTGAAATGTTACGTAAGTACAGGGGTACATGAAACTTCATAAATGATACTTGGTGTTTTCCTAAATTAAGTTGACTGAAGTATTTGCTTCAACACTGTGCTTAAACCATTTTAATTAACATGTTTGTTCACTGATATTTGCCTTGTTTGTGTTTTGCTTTTCCAGGAAGTTCCAAACCATGGGTTTCATGTTGGAATGAAACTGGAGGCTGTTGATCTGATGGAACCTCGCCTGGTATGTGTGGCCACAGTAACTCGCATTATCCATCGTCTTTTGAGGATACACTTTGATGGGTGGGAAGACGAATATGATCAGTGGGTGGATTGCGAGTCCCCAGACCTCTATCCAGTGGGATGGTGTCAGCTAACTGGATATCAGCTACAGCCTCCAGCACCACAGTGTAAGTTCCTGTTTTGTAAACAATGTAACAGTTGCTTACAGTCCTTGTTCACCTGTGATGGTTTTGCCAACTTCATCCTTTTCAAGTTAGGTCACCAGGCATAACAAAAATAGAACAAATTCTTGCTAATGCTTAGAAGAACACAGTTTTAATCTCTTCCACCTTGACTTTTAAAGTTGTTCCGGGTGTTTCTGCGGCTACTTACTATTTTTTAACGCCAGAAGATGCTTACTTGGTCTAGGGAGAAAGCCTGTTTCTTACTTGTCAGTTCTGGATAATATCACTGAGAATTTGCATTGCTTTAAGATTGCAAATATATATGCTTTAAGTATTGAATTTGAGGGAGCTTGGCATGTGCAGAAGTATTTATGTGAGAAGACTGTATTTTTAGTGCATCAAGACTTGTCCTCCCGGATCAATTTATACTATAATAGATAACTGCATTTCGAGAACTGTTAGTTGTTTAATGGGAGGGTAATAGTAGTTACTCTTAATAATTTAATGGGAGGCTTTTCCCACAATAAAGGTATTCTGCCTTCGTTCAGTCACTAAGGAGAAATTCTGTAACTGTGTAAGAGCTTTGACACATTCTGAAGTGTTTTTCCAAAATACTGAACTTTAATTTTGAATTCTTAATTTTTTGCAGCATCAAGAGATAGCCAGTCAAGTTCATCCAAACAGAAGAAAAAAGCTAAATCGCAACAGTACAAAGGACATAAGAAAAGTGGGTGACAAAGCAGTGTTTGCACTTTTCCTGTTGTTTAAAAAGTTTGTGGTCTCTCCCTAAGTCCCTATTCGATTTGGAAATGTTTGTGTGTAAACAGATGTTATGCTTAAAGGTGCAGTATGCCATAAAAGGAACTTTTTCATTGAGAATAACCATTTTTTATAACTTGCAACAGGGTTGATGTTGCTAATGTCCACGTACAATTCATATAGGTTCTTAACTGTTACAGTATTTTTGGTAGTCGGACATCATTTTATTTAAATAATACATTGACTATGTAGGTATACTGCCTTATACAAAATACTCAGGTATCAATTAACACAGTTTTAATTCTGCTCTTTGTAACACAGGTGTAGGAATAAGAACCAAGTTACTTGGATCAGAAAGAACGAGATGTATAAAATTTAAATTACCATCTAGCTGGTTCTTTTTCAAAACAAAGAAGTGACTTTTTTGCCAGTTTTTTTAGATGAGACATCTATGGGAAGCTGTATGTAAATAATGATTTATATGATTATTTTCAGAAACAATAAATAGCGCTGTATGTGACTATTCTTGTCACAGTAAAACACAATAATGATATCTTTAAGAACCTGAAGTATTCAGGTCCTTTCCACAATAATTGTTTCCCTCTGAATTAAGTTATCTTCAAAATTCACAACGATTTTGAATTTGCACAAATGCACGTTTTGCATTCCTCCATACTTTTATTTCCACGTCTCTGTTGGTTTAAACTGAAAATCTGTTTTGTATGAGTAAAGTAAAGGGAGTAGAGGCAGCCAGTCGTGCGAGGACCCTGTGCCTTCTCCCATCATTCTTCTCTGGAAATCAGATCCATCTGTATTCTCTCCTCTAAGCAATATTGTAGCTTCATATGGCAGTTTTATTCCAAAGGTTCTCAAGCCATTTCTCCAAAAATTTGACATTTTTGAAAGGCAGAAAGGCAGCTACCTCTTGAGTCAAGAGCAGCAGCAACATGACAGCCATTGTACAAGAAATGTATGTGCAAGAGATGACGTGGTAAATAAGGACATAGGGTCAGCCTATAGTCTTGTTCAGTGCTACACAATTTTGAATGATGTTTAACTCAAGAATTTTACACTGTTTTTTAAAAAAAGAACCAATTACAACTGGGGGGGGGGGTTCTGCCACATAAGAATGAATAGTTTGTCTTGATAGAAGCAGATGGTCTAGTTCCAGACAGCCTAACTATATATATTACGTCTGGAGCATCAGATCGTTAGGCTGACTCCTTCTCTTGGTGTTTTCTTGAAAACAGCGGAGAGTTGGAATGAAGGTGCAGTGTTTTACGCTGCAGACATATGGACAGATCAGCTACAGAGAAGGGTCTGTTATCTGTCATCTTGAATTGGTGCTGCTCCTTTGTCAAGATATTTTCTAATAGGACAGCCTAGTAGACAATCAAATCAACAGTTTTGTTGATGTTGAAAGTTATTTTACCTGCAAGTCAGCAAATTTGACTAACAATAATTTTCTAACAGTCCTTAACGTGACATTAGGAGAGATCTTATTATGTGAAATACTCTTCTAAGTGAGAACATTAGGCCTTTCTTGCCCTTAGAATCTGTATCCTCTTGACTTACTTGGACTTGTTTCCAGAGAGTTTTGTTGCTCTGAGACTTGAGTTCATCCAAGTATAAAACTAAAACTTAGGGCACATTCCCTGAAAGATAGGAAAACGGTTTTCCCCCGTCCCTTAAAAACTCACTTTGAAATACAGAGGCTGTTGGAATCCAAACTATGCTGCTCTCTATATGTGAGGTGTAGCTGCTCTGCAGCTGTTCTCAGTAAAGTGTGTTTCCTGATGATGAATCCTTATATGGTCTTTAAATTCTGGACAGCCTTATCTTGGAAAGCATCGATCATTTTGATGACTTCAGTATTACTGCCAGTGCTATGATTGGAGACTTCCACCAGGCAATGTGGATTTCGAAGGACTATCATGTGTCTTTGGCCACGGGTCCTAGATAAAGGACTAGATATGGGAGGAAAGTGGTAGCAAGATGAAAGATTTCGTAAAGATAAAGCTTTAAACGTGGTGAGGGAAGAGAACTGTAGATGAGTCTGGCACTCATTACAAATAAGTCTGATTAAATGGACGAGTTGCTAGGTTGAATTGTGCCAGGTGAGCTAACTGCCCCTAAGAAAACCCTTGCATAAAACCTAGAGCAGGGGTCTGTAGACAGATGCTGATCTATTTTAAAGTAATTCAATTTCGGCCAGAATAGGTTTTTTTTTTCGTGGAATTAATCAGCTGATCTTGAGGTGATTGGGAGGGGGAAATCACAGGCTTGTGTAAGCTTAAAAAAAAAAATCTGTCATCAGTTTCCCTTATTTCAAATCTTTATCTTTGAACAGTAGCTTGTTGTATGGAAATGAGATGCACCCACTGATTTCTGTTCCATCGCAGATCTAGCTATCAAGGAAGGGCCCATTGACCTGGGATGGGGGGGGGGGAAATGACTTACTTTTGAGTAGGACCTGAAACTAAACTCAGAGTTAGCTCTACCCCAGCTCCCTGCAGTGATTTTGAGAATTGTGTCAAATGAGAATAAAACTTGTTTTTATCTGGGGCTTTCCCTGTGATAGAAAAATTGACCTAAGGAAAATTGACCTAAATGAAGAGCTGTGCAGCGGTGCTGCAGTTGTGTAGACCTCATGTGAGGAATTAAAACCCTTGTCTTCCCAGTAAATTTGTGAATGGATGCATTAAGGCAAACTGGAGCCTTCTTCACTAGTCATTGCAGAAAGCAACCTGTGCTGTTCTGGTCTTCGGACATAAAAAGTTGACCAGCGAGTGCCACAGGTAAAGCAGATATCTGGAAAGTTCTTAGGACCTGTTGTTGGGTGCCTCAAACGTTGCGCTATTTCTCCTTTCTGCTGTTCGAGGAAGTTAACAGTAAAATCCAGATCCTGTTCAGAATCTTGCAGCAGTATTTTTTAAGTAGAATTCAGGTACAGAAAAACTGCTGATTTGAGAATTTCTAGAAAAAGTTTGTGAGTGCTGTTGCCTTAAGCTAGGGAAAGATGGCTGTATCATTAATTACCTTTGTGTAGGACCTGTTCTTGGTAATTCTGGTCTGTCTGAGCAGATTTTGTTTAGCAAGCTATGCTAGACCATCCTGCTCCTTACCTCATCCCTCTCCTTCCGCTCTGCAAAAGTTTCTTGACATCTCTCTTACAGTAAGCGTGACACAAACACTGGAAAGGACATTCCCTCTCTCTAGTGCCACAGGAGGAGGTTTGGTCTAGTGCAATTTGTTCTTAATTTCTCACTAACAGGAAGTAAATGTGGGCTATGGAAATAAGGAAGAACTTCTGATGGGTTTCTTTTCTGGACTGTTTACTCAATACTAAGAAATCTACTTAATCATCAAAAGGAGATGAGAGGAGGAGGTCATGGAAGTTTATAGTTGGCTGCCTCCTACATGTTTATTCTTAGTAGGTTATGGCAACAGAAGTGCTGAGTCATAGGAAATAATACTAAGAAAATGTTTTCTGTAGTCTTTTACTGTTCAGCACTTGTAAATAAAAATAAATAGTCTAATTTTGAAAAGGATTTCAGTCATAAAACTGTATAATGCAGTAGTAATGCTTCCATGGTAAAGTAACTACAGCTGATTAACAAGAAAGTCTGTATATGTCTTAATTAAACTAGATTATTTTTAGCGCAGAGAGATGTTGCTTCCACATATTTTTCTCATATGTACTTGCAACGCACTCCAGAATCTCTGAGTCATTCTGCTGTGTGTAATGATGCAGATATCTAATGCAGTATTTTTTACCTCCTTGCTTGAGTCCATTGAGAAGCGAGTAGCGTGTATTCAGTGTGAAGCAGAACTGATTACACAACGAACTCTGCCAGGATCGTGGTAAAAGAGAAGGTCAGACTCCTGTTCTACTGTGCCGCTACAGAAACCAGTATAACCAGCTGAATTAACGCTCACTTAACACCGAACAATTTAACAAGCGTTGAATCCAGCCATGATGTTTTACTTCTCAACAACAAAAAAATACAAGAGAAGATTTTAAGACATCTTGGTTTAGGATAACTTCTTAATCCATAAAAACAAGTAAATTTGGAGCTGAGAATACAGCTGTGCTTTTTTCCTTTCTTTAAAATCTACAACAGGCAACATAATGTTAATTTCCCCCTATGTCACTGTGACTTAAAGGTAGTTAATGAGCACACACTGAGTAATGAAAATAGAAAAATTAAATGTCAGGTTGTTACCTCTTTCACGTAGAGGCTGATCATAATACACATGTTCCTAGGACTTATTTTAAGCATCGTTTATTATTGTAAACTGCTGGCAATGCCCAAACAATTTGGTGTGATTACTGATACACAGAGCATGAAATAATTTCCTTAAAGCTGTAATAATGTCTTTAGCCTGTCTTAAATAAGGAGGCTGTCCAAAAGGGAGTACAAATTACCTAGCGTCCTGCCTGGCCTAGCCTTCAATACACCTGGTAGTTTTTCTTAAATTTATTATGTTGCTATGCAAGCAGCTTGTCATGTTGACAGTGAACCCATTCACCAGCACTTGGATTGTAAAGATATGCTTGTTTTACCCTTTTTAGTTTTCTACTTTCTAATTAGAATGTTTTATAACTGTCATGTGTTCTGTGTGCATGCAAAACACTAGGTGGACTGCTTGAATTATGCCTTGGGCCTCCTGATTTGGCACTGCCTTCTCGGCCAGCAGTGTGTCCATCACTGCTGCTGGCTTTTTATTCAAAGGAAGGAAGATCAAGTTGCCTGTAGTTTGTATGTTTGCTGGATAGTTACTGTTACTTGTTAATTTCTAACCGCAAGCATAAGTTTTGTGAGCGCTTTTGTGAATACTTGGAAATCACTTCCACTTTTGTTTCCAATAGTGTTTATTTCAAGCAGGTAGGATTTTGTACTATGTTCCTACTGGTCAGAAAGCTGGGCAGGTGAATACTTGGTGGGTAACTTATCAATTTACCTAGACAATACATCAATAATGCAGTATCTGCTTGCATTGTCTGCTTTCTAGTGGGTGTATATATTGGAATAAGGTTATTGACACGATAATGTGACCTCAGCGTTTTAAAAGCTGGGATTCTGTAGTCAACATTCTGCCTAATTATGGTGTTATCTCTCTAAAAGGCTTATCCTGAAGTCTTCTTGTTAGAAGAATATTTAAGCATGGTGGTATCTTTAGCATATGCATAATCTAGTTATCTTTTCTCTTCAGGGCTAGGCTTTTGTTTGTCATGTTGTCTTTCTCTGACGGTGCTGAGAATACTTTGCGTTAGCAACCGTAGTTTTGATATAGCTGAAAGCAGTGGAGATGATGTATTATAGTGCTTGCTTCCCTGAGATTGTAGAGAAGCTTCCTCAGGCACAGAATCAGAACGTCTTAGTGATAAAGGAGGAACACGTTAATAATTTGCATGGGAAATGCTTTCATAACATTTTTTCGTGAAAGCTATGTTTAATCATTCAAAGGCATTTCAGAAGATATTTTTCTCTAAACACCAAAATGCTTATTGATGTTTGTAAGGCACTGTAAAAGTGGGAAGCACCATTCTAAAGTAACTAAGGGTATGTGTTTTTAAACTAGGCTTTTGGAGGTGATAAACTTTGTCAGGACTGGATTATTTCCCAAGAACCATCCTTTCTATCTCCGTTAGGCACACACACTGAAACAACTGCGGTTTCAAACTGAGCCCGTACGTCTTAGGTGTCCAACCAGAGGATTGTATATTAACAGTAGCTGCAGCAGAAGCAGTTTACGGCATTTGTATTTCATTGATAGAGTATGAAATAAGTAGATCCGTGTTTTTAAGCAATGCACTTTAAAAGTCTTACCAGCCAGTCTCTAGAATTCAGTGCCTAACGTGTGGTTGTTGAGAACAA
Organism: Morus bassanus; assembly: GCA_031468815.1. Lineage (NCBI taxonomy): Eukaryota > Metazoa > Chordata > Aves > Suliformes > Sulidae > Morus > Morus bassanus. Next base: position 3,066,470 of record CM062577.1, on the reverse strand, counting down.
TATGCCTAATAATAACTGAATGGTGCCATTGTACAGGCCCTTGTTTTCCAGAATCGGTGAATATGAAGCAGAGCCATTTCTCAGTGAACAATCTGAGTTACCTAATGCACTTTAACCCAAGCGTTTATTTTAGTTTGACTTGATGTTTAGAGAGGAAGATACCAGTTGGGAAGAAACCTGTCAGTTTGTCCAGCCCACCCATGACAGGTGAGGTGCGGAGGAGCTTCTCTGGTGATGACGAGTTGACTCCTCCTCCGTATCGAACCCTTCCAGCACAGACAGCCCCGGAGGCCTTCCAGCCTCCCAGGACTAGCCGAGAGTTCAGTCCCAGCCTCAAAACAGGTAACTAGCCACATCAGTCTCTGTTGCTGCAGAGGGAAATGATGGACAGGGAGGGTGGGGAACTAAGCATGGTCTAGCATGTAATGTGCTGGCACATCAAATCTCTTTCTTTTTTCTTTTTTTTCTTTAAATTTTGGTTTTATTTTTTTTCTGTTAGAGAGCTTTTCATTCTCACTGATGTACCACGTCACTGAATTACTCATAGAAAAGGATTGCAGCTGGTTTAGAACTTCATAGGAGGCCATATTGTAGGTTACTGAGGCACAGAGGTGCTCTGCAGAGTTGTAAAATACAAAAACGCACTCTGTAAACCTGAATGGTAATGTGGATTTGGGAATATTTGATGTGAGCAGGAAATTAGTGTGGATTATCTTTTGCAGAGAAAGTAACCGTACAAAGTAAAATGAGGAGCAATTTTTGCCTTTGTGTCAGAAAAAGGCAGTTATCTGGGAAAAGATCTTCAGAATGTAAGCGTTACTTGAAATTTTGTGGGTTACTAATATAGAAAACATTTGAAAAGAGTTTGTCCTTTTAGAATTTGATCTTTTCCCTATTTTTGCTATAAAACCTGGGTTTAGTTTAGGTATCAACAGTATAATTGTGCATCTATATGAGCGAGCAGAGAAAAACTCTGAAAAATGCATTTATCAGTAATATTGAGCAAGTAGATTAAAATTTTGAGCTTATTTAAGGAGAGTTTACGTAATGTAATCCATCTTAATTATAGAAGTCCACTGCAAGGATCTGGGTTTTTTTCTCTTCCCTTTTCCTAATATGTATGGCAATATAATGTAGCTGGTAAACTAATCGTGTCTGACAAATGTTGTAGCAGTATGATCTGTCAGACAAAAGGGATTTTGCTCTCCCTGCAGGACAGTTGCCAGGTTGATAGATTTAGCTTCAGATTTGCTTGATTTACATTCCCTTAAACTTGCTTTATTCTGAGTAGGCTGCCATATTGGCACTTCTCATCGCCTGTGGAATACATCCAGAACAGTTTCTCTCGTCCTTGTGTTATCCATTAACAGAATGGAACACGGTAACCTACTTGCTGCCTTTAGAGCCCGAGGACAAATCTTGACTCTCTTCTGCACACTTCTCAATGCTACTCGAGAACTTCTTGATTTTCACTTCAGCTTGCTACTTGTGTGTACGTGCCTGTCTTCTAACAGAGTCTTTGGTGCAAAAGAGAAGCCTTGCTTAGGAGTGTCCTGGAGTGTTTGTTTCTGCACAGCTTTTCTTCTTCTCTTACTGCAAATCTACACCTCAATTGCGTTTATGTAACGCACAGATGTGCACAGTCTGAGTTTTCTGTGTCATTAGATCTCAGAGTTCCTACGAAACACTTCTGTTCTTTGGTTTCTGACACCCAATGATCCTTTCTGTGGTCGGTTTGGGGGAACTTTTCAAAGCTCTGAATTTTGGAGAGGCTGAACAAAATTAGTTTTATTTGTGATGTAGCCTCGTTATTGTCCAAAGGTGTTGAAACTTAAATTGAAACCTGCAAGACCACGCCCCGTAAGTCTGGGGAAGAGGAGGGCGTAACCCTGGTATCATATAATAAGTTTAAGAACTCGTTTGAGATCAGCCAGAACTCACTAATTGCATGATATACCTCAGCATTGTACACTGCCTCACATTTTTAGTAGCCGTAGCTAGGATGTAGGCGCATTGCAGGAGATGCTTATATGGCTTTGAATGGAAGTTGTGTTAAGATTGGTAACGAGGCGGGCATCTGCTCTAAACCTTCATGTCTACTGGAGATCTCAGTAAGGCTCATTTAACAACTCTTTTCCCTTTTGTCCTGTCACAAGCACCGGAGAAGGTTTCAGTACTTCTTCCTCTTGTAGACTGTGGTTTTGTTCTCTAGCAAAGTTATGGCACTTCTTTAGCATACATGGGTACTTTGCATCTTTGAGTCACATGAAATGATCTTTTGAGCAATGAAATGCAACTGTTGGACAGCCTTACTTTTAAAAAGAGCCAGTAGCCAGCCTGTCAGAGGAGGAGACCGTTCTGAGAGGCTCGCCCTACTTCTGCACATATTCTGGGCCATATTGCTCTGTTCTATATTGATGTTTTGAGGGTTCAGATGACATTGCATCAGACACAGTCTTACTTTGTCTCCAGGTAAATCGCTGGGACTATTTACAAGGGGAGTACCTTGCGCATTTGCATCCCTTTTACTTCCAAGATGATGGGTCAGATGAATTCCATTAGCTTTTTTTATTCTTCTTTGAAGTAACTTTTGTTGTGTAGCTGTAGCTAAGCTTTTCTTACGGAGGATTGTAGTTAAAAGCTGTATAATAGGGACAAACAAAGCATAGTATCATTAAATATCTAAATGTAAGAATTTCAGTTCAAAGTGGCCAGGGGCAAGACAAATTATGGAGACTGCTATTACTCTTGTACCTGCAGCAGCATTCTCCAAATACTGGGGGCAGAGGACAAAAAGAACATGCCTGGTGGATTTCAGATTGTATCCCTGACCTCTCTGTAGCCTTTGCTTAAGGTATTAGCAGCATATCCAAGTAACCAGTTATGTATTGTATTATTCAGACAGCAATTTTTTTTGTCCTCCAGATCAAGATTCTTGATCAGAGTTGGGCATAACGCAGGGAAAATTATTTAGGGAGAAAAAAAGAAGGGATTTTGGGCTGTGTAGGTGGGAGAACATATCTATTAAAGAAAGAAATGAGGAGAGCTTGCATTCTGCTGCAAGTTTCTGACATTTTTAAATATCTTAATTTTCAAATTTTATTTTTATTTAGCACAAGAGTTTATTTCAACGTGGAAGATGACATAGAAAAATAATAAAAGAATAATCAAATGGCTTGTAAGTTATTGCAGGGCTACTAGGAGCAACAGGTTATGGGTTTTTTTTTCTTTCACTGCATATTTCTGCATTTCAGGATACATTGATAATGCATATAAACTTTGTATTCAGCAGCTATAAGCTTTAATACTCTTCTCATTCATTTGGTCATAGAGAACCATTTCTTTCTGTATAATCAACCCTTTAACGTGGGTACTGCACCTTTAATGAAAGTCTTGACATGTTTTGTTTTCAGTGTTCTTTTCATTGTGCTCATATTTTGATAATTATCACTATTCATTAATGAAATTGGAAAAGTAATCGTGACATTGCTACTCATAACATCTTTTTTTTATGTCTTAGATCTCATTTCTATTTTCTTTTTACAAAAGAAAGAAGAGAGAAGATTAAAACTACAAAAAAGATGTTTTGCTTGAATGAAACTTATCTTCTGGGATCTTAAAATATTTATGATGCATTGAGAAATCTTTGTCAATGTTTTTTCCTGTCTCGCATAGACCGTTTACAGTAATTGGGCTACGTAATGTGATTCGTAGATTGTAGATGGCCAACAGTTAATCTTATTTTTACTTGCGTAAAGACTAAATAGGAAGTAAACAGTAAAATGAGCGTTGTTCTGAGTAACAGTCATTATTCCCGTTAACATGTTCAGTTACGTTCTTAAACCTGCGTTTTAAAATTCTTGAGAAAACCCTGTAGAGAATACATTATTGTAAGTGATTTGTTCAGATATGTTAATATTGGAGCATAACTGAAGATGCAGTTTATGGTCAGAAAGCATCTGCTTTCTGTGGGATACTGAGTGTTAAAAAAGAATCACTAAAATGTAGAATATATAAGAAAATGGGAAATCTGGGGTCTGTTCCCAATTTAAATAATATTTGAGTTGTTTGAAAAGTTGTCCTTTGCGTTTTATAGGTCTTTAATGTTCATATTTTCATTTTTAGTTACTTCATTGCAGCTGAAGGAGGAGTTGCTAGATGGAGAAGAGTATAGCTTCCTTCAAGGAGCATCTGATCAGGAAAGCAACGGATCTGCCAGTTACTACATCAAACAAGAACCGTAAGGCAGCTCAGAAGAGTGAGGGGCAGAGTATTGGTGACAGGAAAAGAGCCTTTCTCCAAGACTGACTGATTTTGTTCCCACTTCGATGGTACAGTTCAGGTGACTGTACCTGGGGCACTTTGCTAACTGTAGATGAGTTAGACTCAGTTCAGAATTTTTTGGAAGGGCGGGGAAACTATTTTAGTGAAAAAGATTTTTCAATTTATTAAAAACAAAAATGGACACTTTTGTGTTGTATTTGAAGCTTTTGAAAGAATTTTGTAATATTTTCAAGTTCAGATTTATTGTGCATTGTTAACAAGAACTGAAATTCTAATTTTTTGGTAAGATTAAAGTTTAATTAGCATGATTGTGGGAAGCGGTTGGAGGAAGATATAGTTGCAAATACAAATGAACTGTCATAACAAATGAACCTTTTTGGTACAAGTTGGGAGACTTCTAGACTCTTGTGAACTGCACTGGTCACGCCTCTGCTTTTTTATTGTGAAAATAAGGCATTTAAGCCCTAATTTAGAGGCATAAATTGTACGTGGAAGATAGTCCTGTAAAGCTCTACTCAGTGAGTAGCCCCAATTGCAATGGAGCCATCACCTGAGGAGGATTTTAACCTTGCAAGATGTTTTTATTTAGTTTAAAATAGTTTTTTTTTATAATATTTCTTTTTTTTTTTAAAGTTCCTTAGGGTCTGATTCAGTGCCCATTAATACCAGTAGCCTTGTCTCCCTTGACTGCAGCGGGCATTGGATTGGGGCTATAAAGCTCTTGTCTGTACGTGAGTGTCTGTAGTCTTGGAATGCTTCAGCAAATGTTTACAGAGCCCTATGCCAAACTGGAACATCAGGAAATTCCCTCATTTGGAAGATTAGTTTCAGCTATGAATTTAGACTAAAGAAGAAATTTAGACGGACAGTAACTCAGGCCTCCCCCTTGGTAGTGGGAAGGAACTTCTGAGTATTATTCTGATTATTTTGTTTCCATTCAGAAAGACCTAGATGTTTCCTTACCATCTTAAATATTTATTTGTGAACATTCAAAACGGATGTTCCACGTGGTTTCAGGTGAGCTAAAAGGAGCCGTACATTGTGGATTAAAAAACAGAGTTCAGTTCTGCACAGCCTGCAATATCCTTTTCTTGCTGCAATACTGTAATATGGAAGTTGAGTCTTGAGAACAGTGTATAAATCATATACTGTCTAGTATATAATTCATAAACTGGATTTGCTTATTGCCTGGAACCCTTATGTCTCACTTCGAGTATCCCGTTAGCCCCACCTGCTTAACTGTCCAGATTTTTTTAAAGGCAAAAGTCATGTAAAAGGGTGAAAATGACTACCAGTAAAACACAAAGTATTTTAGCATGAGCTCTTAATAATTTGACTATTATCTTTCCGTATTTCTAAACTTTGTACATTTTTGTAAATGATCTCAGTCGTGGAGTTGATTAGTAAAATGGTTGATCAGCCCTGCAGAGCTGTGACTGGTAAAACGTGCATCAAGAGCTTTAGCTTTTACCAGTAAGGTTCATTAACTAAACTCTCAGGAATTAACTGCGTATGTTCTATAAGTGCTTCTGGGTCTTAGCAGGTCCCCTTCAGAGCAGTACAATGATCATCTGACTCTTGACCATAAATTAGGGCTTAAAAAAAAAAAATTTAATGATTAACATCTGTGTTCCTACAGCCTAAGAAATGCTTTAAGGATATCAACCCACAGAGCCCCAGGAGACCATTTTTGTATATTGTTGTTTGAGCTTAAAAAAAAAAAAGTGCATAGAAAGTTGAAAACCAGCAATTTGATTATTTTCTAAAATATTGCTCTAACTTTGGGTACATAGTATTGGTAATATGCACAGGTTTACCTCATTCTATGCAAGAGGGGTTAATTATGTAAAGTTTTGTATTTACTACTGGAAGTAAAAAAATGTCCTGTATAGTGTAGGAATGTCTGGAATTCTTTTCTCCCTTACTGGTAAAATTCCTGAAATAATGACCCCTTTTTAACAACAGCTTCTTATATTGACAGAATCGGGTTATCAGATTATAAGTATCTGTAACTTCAGGTGGTGAAGACATTTTAGCTCTCTAAAATAGCCATAAAAAGGACTTTGTCAGGCTTGGTAGACTTCAAATACATTCGCTCAGATTCTGACCCACCCATGACGTTTCTTTTGAACAGCCTGGACTGGAGAAGTAGGAGTAGAGACCATTGTAATGACACTTTGAGCCTTGATTTCCACACCCCACCCCACCCCACCCCCGTGTTCTCAATTTAACCTGCTGTAAATTCCAGCTCTGCAAGCATTGATTTGGTTTGGTAAGTACATCACTATTGATTTTTTTAATGCGACAACTTGCAGATTGTCCCAGTCAGCTGAAACGAGGTTGGCACAATCTCGCTTTCCTTTTTCTCATCAGTAGCTTCTGACTTCAGTAGAAAAACCGTTGCATTAATTTGTGTTTCATAATGTGAAAGCTTGGGCTAGTAATGAGCAAGGTATATTGCCGAGTCACTAAACCTTGGGCTGCTGCGTATTGCCCAGGCTCACACCTGATTCTGAGTTACAGTCTTCAAATGTCAAGAGGGAAAATGAGCACTTAAGTGTTGGACACACTCCCTGTATTGGAGAAATGTAAGAATCGGGTTTGAAGTCTGTCGGTCTTTATAATGTTTTTTAAAAATAGGTGTTCTCTTCATTAAACACTAAAGTGTGAGTCGACATGCATTCTCAATACACATGTGGCTTCAGTAGGAGTTGCGTGTTGAGATTTAGGGGTGAAATTTCTCGTCTGAATTCAAATTATACCTAATTGTGTAATCGTCAAGTACAGTGAAATCTGTCCGAAGCCAACCACCTAAAGAGCTATTGGAGTCACTCGCTTAGGGAGAGGTTTAAGGAAAAGCTGAGCGAAATTCCACCAGGTATGTAGAGAATGGTCTCTTTTTCAGAGTGGCTTCCCCGTTGGCTGTGGAGGCCATAGCGTAGGCTTCACTGTATTTGTAAAGCATTCGTTAGTACCATGGCTCTCGGTGTTTTTAATCTTTGTTTTACTCTAAGCCACGTTACTTGGCTAAAAGAGCAGCAAAGTGTTGGACATCTGAAATCTTCAATGGGGTCAAACTAATTTCAGTATTTGGCATAGCAGGTTTTTATAGCCGTAAGGTAGCGCAAGTTATGTACCGTACTTTGCAGCTACCCTTCTTCTGTTGCTCAAAGTCTTTCCTGCCGATCTTTGATTTTTATGTTATTTTAAATACAACTCTTTAACCTTTTCCTTGCTGCATTTGAGGAAAGCTAAAGCAGTTATCAATTCCTTGTTCTACGGATACTAACACGGGTTTCAGTGTTTGTTTGTTTTTTTTTATTGTTGTTTTATGTGATGTGAATACCCTCTCCTGTCAATATTTGTACGATGGTGCTAATATATTTGGTAACAATCCTTTATTGGGAAGGGATTTTAAAAAACTGTGATTTAAACTGAATTTTTCTTCCTTTTAATTTTCATATTTAAAACAAAAAGCCACAGCCATTTATACAAAAAAGGCATCAGCTTTGGCCCCTGGGAGAATGTTGGGGCGGGAATCAAGATTAAACAAATAGGGTTTTTACATCATTTCTGTATGTATTTGATATATAGATCAATATCTGTACAAATTTAATCTTTTATTTTCTTGGTAATTTGTGTGGTCAGAGAGAGTATTTAAAGCTTTCTCATGCAATGTACCTAAGTGAAGAAAAAAAAATGCTTTTGGAGAAATTAATGTTACTTTCATTTTTACAAGACTGCAGATTTTCAGCATGGATGTGAAAAGCATTAAAATTATAACTTTGTGTACAAGATGAAAATAATTCACTAAATTTGCCTTTTTTACACAAAATAAAAATGATAAAAAGTCTTTTTTCTGAATAGTGATTGTTTTGTTTAAAAGGCGCTCCTTGGCACATACATGAACACATTCCAGCTTGTTTCTCTCCTAAAAGAATGCAGGTAAAAAAATACCCCGTTCGTAAAACCACCAATGTTTTGCGTAACCAGGAGCGTTGGCATGAGCGGCTCGGGGCACAAGGTAAGGCTTTTAATATCAGAAGGTGGTAGCATTAGATGAGCATTTACTAGAGAGCAAGCTTTGCACTTGGTCTCGTATTTCACAGCTGGTATTTATAGTTGCGTAGGGAGGGAAATTTTGTCACGGGGTAGGATCACATTTTCCTTCTAGTTCAGTTCTGCCACGTTGGACGCAGCATCCCTTCAGCCCTCCCTCTGCAAGTCGGCTTTGCAACTGTCCTGTATCTCAGCAGCCTTCAAAGCGACTTTGCAATGAACAAAAGCCACTGAATCTCTATTCTGATGGGCCTGTACATGGGAGCTTGTGTGAACTGTTCCCTCTACAAGAGGGAAATATTGAATGACTGAGTAAAATGACTGATGTGAATATCTGAACACAGTAGTCTGTTCTACAGTGACTGCACCACAACGCATTAGTTCATATCCATTTATTTGACACTGCTGAGAATGACTAAGGTAACCGTGGTGATATTTGCTCCCCGGGTCCGTAGCTGGAATGAGATGACGTGTCAAGAAGGCACACCTCGTTGTGGAAACTCGTTTCACTCATAGATCCAATCATGTGCACAAGATTTGAAGTCGATGAGCTCTGCAGGTTTGAACCACAGGCTGATCTCCTTCTGCGCGCTTTCTACGGAGTCACTGCCGTGAATGATGTTTCTGCGGAAGGAGACAAACGCGTTGTTCGTATCAAAACACGCTTTCAGCAACTCAGTCGTTCCCCATATGCAAAAAAGTGGATGAGGCATCTAGAGCTGCAGGACTACTCTGTCAGGTACAGTATTAGTGTACCCCCACTACAGGAGCTAATCAAGCCTCGCAGGGTGACGAGGGCTACCTCGCTACAACAGCCACCGCCTGATCTTACATGAAGCTCTGCTGAGGAGCTGCAGTTCAAAAAAAGTCAGTTTGTACCAAGCCATTTTCTTAAGTAGCCGTTACGGACTGTGACCTGCAAATAAAATACCATCAGACTAGGCTGTCTACCAACAATTTTGACTTCCTAGAACAAAAGACTACCAACACTGAGTTCTTAATCTTGACTGAGGACAAACTGAGCACAAACCTTCCCACTTGAATGCAGAAGTCACCACGGATGGTACCAGGCTTAGAGTCAGCAGGGTTTGTTTCCCCTAGCATTACTCTCCCAGTCTTAACCACATTGAGTCCTTCCCATACCTTAAGGAAAAAAGACAAAGAAATGCTCTTAATCCATGCTTATACAAAATACCAAAGATTGATCTTTGCTAATAACACACTTCGCAAAGAAAGAAGGGCTCCAGCACTAAAAAAGTTCATCTAGACTAGAGCCTGGCTTCCTTCCTGGGCCTGTAAAGACGACCAGGGAAAAACGACGTAAACTGGAAGTGATCATAAAAATGACTATCAGCATTGCCGCTCCAGTAAAGGAGATACTTGACAGAGCCTTAGGGTTAACGGATGTACGGGGCAACTTTGAAACCTTTCTGTAGCGATGGGATAAGGAGAGGCTGTTGCGTTGCAGGCGCTCCTAGTTGGGTGCACAGTCAAACCAGCAGGAGATGCTACTGGGGTGCTGTGTTGTTTGGGGGACTGCAAAAAAAGATTGACACAGAAGATGGGCCAGGGCTCTCCCACAGAAACCCTTTTTTTTTGCCCGAAACAAAAGATTCTTTGGTGCAGAAGACTGGCTTTCAGGAATTTTGCTTTACTCCTCTGAAGCATTTTAATAGGCGTTTTATAGATGCACGCTTTCATTCCTGTTAATAAACAGTAACCTCTCACGTGATTGTCTTCATTTTAATTTTGGTTTTCTTTTGCCACTATGGGAACTGGGTAGTTTGAAAAAGTGTTTCCGTAACAGTATATCTGAATATTTTAAAGTAGTTTAGAGAGCGAGACCGATATAATCAAGAAAGTAGGCTTTAAGTAAAATCAAGCCACTTACCATGGCCACAACAGGCCCGGAGTTCATGTATTTCACCAACCCGGGGTAGAATGGTCGGTCTTTGAGGTCAATGTAATGTTGTTTGAGGAGGTCTTCAGAGGCCTTTAGAAGGACAGATGTAACATTAAATGTTGCTTTCAAAATACCATACCACAAAAGGTGTTACTGCTCTAAGACCAGAGCATTAGTGACTGGATTCGCCGGTTGTCAATATTAGGAAGAGCTGCTGCAATGCTCCCACGGGTTTTGGTGAAAGTTCCTAATGTAAAATGAAAGGAGCGCGTGCCGTGGCGCGCCGGCCTTCGCTGGGGCACTCGGTGGTGCGAGTTGCCAAAATCATTTCTTTGCATTACAGTAATCCTCAGCAACAAGCAGAGCCCAAGGGGGCTGGATGACGCGACCCGACACAACCCTGCAGTCAAGGTCGCTCCAGCTCTCTCAGGCTCCATTAAGCTACGTGAGCAAATTTTGCTTCCGTAGGAAGTGGCGGAGATCAAAGGTTTGTGGCCGACGGAAAGCTTGGCCTGGCGCGACGCGCGGGACGTCCAGCTCTTGTGCGAACGCCGCGTCGGATTCCCGATACACGTACGTATGTTTAAGATGATACGTATATTTAAGTATTCTGAGGGAGGGAGGGGAGGGGAGGCGCCGGGGGCCGAGACTTACGTGCACGAACTTCATGGCCACCAGCCGGAAGCCTTTCTGCTCGAACCGCTTGACGATCTCTCCCACCAGCCCCCGCTGGACGCCGTCGGGTTTGATGGCGATGAAGGTGCGCTCGCAGTTGGCAGCCATGGCGCTGCGGGCCGGAGGGACGCGCGGGGCTGAGGACGGCCTCAAGGCCGGAGGCAGCCGGCGGCCTCCCCGCCCCGGCGCGCACGTGGCGGCGGGCCGGGGCCCCGCTCCCGCCCCCGCCCCGCCACCGGCCCCGCCGCCCCCCGCTTCCCTCCGCCGCCCTCGCCCCATCGCCGAGGCCGGGCCCGCCGGCCACCCCCGCCGCGCCCGGGGCTGCGGCGGCCGCTCCGCCACGAGGCGCCCGCCGCACCCCCGCGGCCTCCCCTCGCGGCGCGGCGGGCCCCGGCCCTCGCCTCACCTCCCCGCAGCTCCCGCAGCCACCGCCGCCGCCGAAGGAAAGGGAGGGGACGGAGGCGAGCGGCCGCCGGATCCCCCGCCCCGCGGAGAGGAGGAGCCGCCCGGCTTGCGGCGCTTGGAGGCGGGCCCGGCGGGGCCGGGGGCTCGCTTGGGCGCCCCCCCGCCCACACCCGCCAGCCCGGCGGGACGAGGGGGCCGGGGCCGGGGCCGGCGGCGGCCGCTCCGCTCCCTCAGCGCCCGGGCCGAGCCCCCGCCGCGCCTGGCAGCCGGCCCGGCCGCGGGCAGCTGTTGGCCGGGCGGCGCCGAACCTGCCCCTCCACCGGCCCCAGGGCCGCCTTAGAATCGGAATCGTTAGGGTTGGAAAAGACCTCTAGGGTCATCAGGTCCAACCGCCAGCCCAACGCCCCCCCCAGGCCTCCTGAACCATGGGGCCCCGGCTGCACGGTGTTTGAACTCCCCCGGGGACGGTGACTCCCCCACCTCTCTGGGCAGCCTGTCCCGGTGCCTGACCGCTCTTGCAGTGAAGACGTTTTTCCTAATCTCCAGCCTAAACCTCCCCTGGTGCAGCTTGAGGCCGTTTCCTCTCATCCCATCGCTGTGACTTGGGAGAAGAGACCGACCCCCACCTCCCCACACCCTCCTTTCAGGCAGTTGCAGAGAGCGATAAGGTCTCCCCTCAGCCTCCTCTTCTCCAGGCTAAACCCCCCCAGCTCCCTCAGCCGCTCCCCATCACACTCGTTCTCCAGACCCTTCCCCAGCTCCGTTGCCCTTCTCTGGACACGCTCCAGCACCTCCACGTCCTTCTTGTCCCGAGGGGCCCAAAACTGGACACAGCATTCGAGGTGCGGCCTCACCAGTGCCGAGCACAGGGCACCATCCCTGCCCTGCTCCTGCTGGCCACACCATTGCTGATACAAGCCAGGACACCGTTGGCCTCCTTGGCCACCTGGGCACGCTGCTGGCTCGTGTCCAGCCGGCTGTCAGCCAGCACCCCCAGGGCCTTCTCTGCCAGGCAGCTTTCCAGCCACTGTTCCCCAAGCCTGCAGCGTTGCCTGGGGTTGTTGTGACCCAAGTGCAGGACCCAGCCCTTGGCCTTGTTAAACCTCACACAACTGACCCCGGCCCATCGATCCAGCCTGTCCAGATCCCTCTGCAGAGCCTTCCTACCCTCGAGCAGATCGACACTCCCGCCCAATTTGGTGTCATCTGCAAACTTCCTGATGGTGCGCTCGATCCCCTCCTCCAGATCAATGATAAAGACATTAAACAGAACTGGCCCCAACACTGAGCCCTGGGGAACACCGCTTGTGACCGGCCACCAGCTGGATTTAGCTCCATTCACCACAACTCTCCGGGCTTGGCCACCCAGCCAGTTTTTTTCCTCAGCGAGTAAACCTCCAGCCTTGGAGGGTTTTTAACTTTCAGTTGCAGCAACAGGGGCGACAGCCTTTTCCACAGTGAAAGGATTAAGGATGTTTAGCTATACTAAATCCTTTTTTACCAAGAGGTACTCGCTTTGCCATTTGCAGCCTGCTAGCTAACAGTTGCTACTGCCAACCTGGTTTAAGCCAAGCAGCACACCTTAGAGCTGCTTGAAATTGTACTTCTCACAAAAAAGGGATGTAGGATTTGTAAGCCAGGAGAGTTACCGGTGATACATCTTTTGTTGGGACAGGGGAAGATGAAGCTGCAAAGTGTCAAAGCGCAAGTGTAAAACTCCACGGTCCCTGGACCCGCATCGCAATGAGAATTCGGCAGAGCGTTGTTACTTCTTATCATGTTTATTACTTGGTACTTTACTAATACACAAAAGACATTTTCTCTTCCTGAGCTAGTTATAACCATATACCATCATGGCAGTTCTAATACTAAAGAAATACCCTTTGCAGTACCTAGGCAGTCTCTTACTGACGGGCCACTTCCAAGTCGTGAAACTGGACGTGCTCGCTCAGGCATCTCAGATGTGCAGGAGTGTGGCATTTCTTCTGAGAGAAGGCTGACCTCCACCTCCTCTCAGCCTAAACCCATTAGAAATACTAATCGGTAGATTTCTCACAGCCCCTACATCTCCAGATAACCCAGATCTCTCTATTTTGTAGTAAGGAAATAAAGAAAAAGAAACCTCAAGGAATCCTTCAAGCAAAAATGGAACTGGAGACTACTCATCTCGTGCACAGGTTTGTCACATGTTCCCCTTTCTTTAACAACCCTCAATTCTTTATCTTCTAGAACACCGAATATTTTCAGAAGAGAAGTGAACAACCTCACCTACAGTTTGGTACTTAGCGACTCTGTTCCCTCTCCTTACACTCACTAGCTCTTATCTCTTAGAGAGAGAGAGCTCTAAGCTCTAAGACAATATCATGAAAATTTCCTTTTATTTCATTTAAGAAACAGCAAATGTTGTTTTATTTTCTGCCATCTCTTTTGAGGAGTTGGATACCTTCATAAAGTATCAGAAGCATTGAATTCAGCATTCATTGCACAGTTTAGTATTTGAAACAAGAACTCGCTGTAGGAAAAAGAATCTAGGAGTTTGAACAACTAATTTCATGAAACTCTTGCTTTTAATGAATACACTGGTGAGACAAATAAATACATAATATTGACCCCAACACATTTCTTGTTCCTCATCCAGTAGAGCCAGTGAATATTTCTGCGAGAGGCTGATAGTTTTCTCTGATAGAAACACCTCTCCTGAAATACATTCAGCATTATTATGATGTCTGTGTTCCTTTACATGATTAAATAAATTTAAAAAAATAATGCTACAGTCACTTCTGAAATACCTTCTCCACGAACAGCTTGCTTTGCAGTTCCAGCTATTCAGGAAAGGACGCAAATGAGAACATGGCTAAATTATCAGCTGTTCGGTCAGTAAAGCAAACGTCACTCTGGGGTTGGTCTGTGCAACGTCAGAGGACTGCTGCAGTGAAGTGGCTGAAGTTACATCTCCCTCATCCATCCTCACATTAATCTTCTTGTCACATAAAAGGGCATTTCAGAAAGCCTGGCCTATTAATCCTTCCTTAAAATGCTAAATAAATCCCGTGTGGGGAAAAAAAAGCAGGTTGAAACGGTGTCAGTCTAGAGGAAAGTTCTCGCTTTAATCAAAGCCGTGCCCTGTGTACAGGCCCGGCGCATTCTGGAGAGGGAAACAAATAAGCTTTTTTTCTACAGCCGTTTTGGGCACGGGGATTCGGCTGACATCAAGTTAAATCCTCAACATTCGGGCACACTATCAGTATATTTGCATACCGCCAGTTGTCCCCTAACATTTTAACAGCCTTTGACCCTGAGCCATTTGCATATTTATTTACCAAATACATTTTTACCAATTTTTTTTTCCCATTTACCAAAATACCCTCTCTGACTACAGCGTGTTTCAGGAAAACATACGCGTTATATGCTCTGTGTTTTAATCTCGTATCTCTCGCCGCCGCAAGCAGCTTTTTAAAAGTAGAGTTCCATCTATAACTTGTCAGCTTTTTAACCAAAGCAGCAGCAAACGCTGACTATGTTTAATATTCACAACAGAGCAATCTCACGGATTTCTGAGGCGGGTTTCTACCAGTTTATATGCAGGGCTCTGAAATAGCTAGAGGCTAGCAGCTGTCTACAGACGGTAAGGATATCAGAAGGTACAGGCTCAGTTTTAGTCGTAGATCCATTCATGAGCACAGCTTCTGTAGTCGACCAGTTCTTCGGGAGTGAACCATAAACTGATCTCTGTCTCAGCGCTTTCTACAGAATCACTTCCATGAATGATGTTCCTAGGGAAAGGAAAGGTGGATGTAAAAGTGATGTAATGCTCAAACTCAAAGCAAAGCAAGCTTCATTTTTTGAAGCGGCGTCCATCACGGAGAGGAGTTGTAAGGAATTGTAGAGTAGCAACAGGCACGCAGTGTGCAGTCCTAGCTTTGCTCATCGATTTTTTTCGATGGGGAAGACCACAACTCGAATTCCACCTTTAGATCCTAACATTACCTGGGCACAGGGAACGGCAGCCCCGTGCATCAGACAAGGACAGAGCGCAGTGCCTGCGGGTATCGTGACATACCACTGGACGTTTAGTGTCTTTAGATTACATCAGCAGTTTCAAAATATACCTTCCAACTTGAACGCAGAGGTCACCACGAATAGTGCCAGGCTTTGAATCGAACGGATTAGTTTCCCCCAGCATCACCCTTCCAGTCTTAACCACGTTAAGACCTTCCCACACCTTAAAAAAAAAAAAAATCCATTGAGATTATTAAATCTTAGCGGTAGATAAAGTAGCAAGAGTTAATCATACCTTCTAGAATTACACAATGCTGTCTGTCCATCAGGGCACAAATCACCATCCGAATATTCCTAAAAGCGAGACATATTTTATCTCCAATTTTTCCATCAGATTCTTGAAGCACCTGTTGAAGTTTTCTCCTTCTGCACGATACCTCTCCTCACCAAGGATGGGAAGAAAACAATTTTAAATCTCAATATGGTAAACAGCCTTACAAAGCCATCTGCTCACCGAAGATCTAGGCCTCCAGCTCAACCATTCTACAAATACGCTATCAAGGGAAAAAAAAAAAAAAGAGAAAATCCCCGCTAATGAAGTCAAACTGAAAAAGATTTTCAAAGTTCCTATAGCTCAGGAGTACAGTCGAAATATTCCACCATCATTTTTCAGCTTGCTTAACACATGGCATTTCACAGCGGGTTTTTTGTGCAGGTTTACTGTTTCTCAAGGTGCCACCTTCGGTTCCCCTTTACCCCCGCCCTCTTCCTCAACGTACTGACTCAAAGGAGAGAAAGATGACGAAAAAAGATTAAAGAAAAAGGAGTTAACAGCACATCTTCCTAACTACAGTATTCGAATCTAGGTTTTAAAGTCCTTTAAACGTAAGCTAGAAGTCAAGGTAACACAATCTTATTGCCCGTAAGACAATTAAACAGTACATTTTTCTCAGCTGCGCTTCATTTTTCAGAACTCACCATAGCTACAACAGGTCCGGAGTGCATATACTGCACCAGACCGTCATAGAACGGCCGGTCTTTCAGGTCAATGTAGTGTTCTCTCAGAAGGTCTTCAGAGGCCTGCATGAAAAACCAACCAGCCAAACAAAAAAAGCTTACTGTAAGAACTTGAGAGCATACTGAAGTGACACAGATTAACCACCAAGCACTAGTAATCCTAAAACTTGCACGCACTTGAAGATCCAGCGTTTCTAGCATCTTCCTGGAAGTACTTTTGGTCGACGTGAATTTGAACTGTTTGCTTTAACCACAGCCGAACCTAGAAAAGTATCTTTTGCCAATACAGACGGCTTATGTGACCTGATATTTGTTGAAGATATTTCTATAGGTATAGGATGCACCTGAAAGAATATTCTCTTCAGACTAAGCACATCAAGTTACTAAAATTAGCGTGCTTAGCGTGTCTAAAGCATTTAGCCAGAGCTGGGAACTGGAACTTTTCCAAAATATCCAAAATCTTCAAAGACTTCTCAAAATTTCAGGTTGAATTGTTCTGAAGACTACATTTGTCATTATAGCAAGCCGTTCTATTTTAGGGCCGCAGTTTATACGAAAAAGGAGACACACAAATTAAGGAGAGCTTACGTGTATTAATTTCATGGCCACCAGTTTGAATCCTTTCTGCTCGAACCGCTTGATGATCTCTCCCACCAGTCCCCGCTGGACCCCGTCGGGCTTGATGGCGATGAAGGTGCGCTCGGAGATGGAAGCCATCGTCCTAATGAGGAAGAGAATAAAGGCCATTATTCCAGGGCCAGGAGGCAAGCGCAATCGCAGCCCCGTATCGCGTGTAATATCAGCTATTGTTATAATTAAATCGGCCACATCTGAGGGTCGTTAACCCACGATCTGCACCGGTTTGATAAACCCGTCGCTGCACGCGGGTTTTCACAAGCGCTACAGGAGTAAGTCTGACGCACTAACGCCGTGCCGCGTACAGAAACGTGCAGCTGGCAAATATTAATATCGGAACAGCTTTTAGCGGAATGGAAGGGGAAGACTGTCACAGCTACACCTCAGAGTGCGGCGTGGGAGGCCGCTGCCCCCACTTTGCAGCAAAGCAGGCTGAGTAAATCCAGATGCGCCGTTTCCATCCGCAGACCGATGTCGTCGGGGTTTGGGGCGTCTTTGGGCGCGCTGCTGGGCCGCTGTCCGTGCGTGCACACCTGTGGGTACGCGCCCGCGGGCGAGGGGGGCTGCAGGGGACCTGCCACCGGCCCCCGCGGCGGTGAGCCCTGCCCGCCGCCCCGCACCGCACCGCCCCGCACCGCACCGCGCCGGACCGGACCGGGGGGGCGGCCGGGGCTGCCGGCCGCCTCCCGCTCCCCCGCGCCGCCGGCCCGTCTCACCTGCTCCGCCTGGCTCTGGCTCAGGCTCAGGCTCAGGCTCAGGCTCTGCTGGTCCCGGGCAGCGGCCGCCGCCCGCCGCGCTGGGGCTTAGCCCAGAGCCGCCCCCGCGGGCCGCCCCCCCCGGGCGGCCGGTTGCCATGGCGACGGCGCGGCCTCCCGCCTGCAGGGGGCGCCGGGACGGGCCGGCGGGCGGGTCTGGCCGGGACGGGCCGCTGCGGCCTCTGGGACCCCCGGCCCGGGCACCCCCCGCCCCCAGGGACCCCCCCGCCCCCAGGGACCCCCGGCCCTGCGATCCCCAGGGACCCCCCGCCCCCAGGGACCCCCAGCCCAGGGACCCCCGCCCCCAGGGACCCCCGGCCCAGCGATCCCCAGGGACCCCCCACCCCCAGGGACCCCCAGCCCAGGGACCCCCGCCCCCAGGGACCCCCGGCCCTGCGATCCCCAAGGACCCCCCGCCCCCAGGGACCCCCAGCCCAGGGACCTCCTGGCCCAGCGATCCTCAGGGACCCCCAACCCAGGGAGCCCCCAGCCCAGGGATCCCCCGCCCCCAGGGACCTCCTGGCCCAGCGATCCTCAGGGACCCCCCCACCCCCAGGGACCCCCAGCCCAGGGACCTCCTGGCCCAGCGATCCTCAGGGACCCCCAGCCCAGGGAGCCCCCAGCCCAGGGATCCCCCGCCCCCAGGGATCACCCACCTCAGTCATCCCCAGGGATCGCCCACCCCAGTGATCCCCAGGGACCCCCCAGCCTCAGGGACACCCTGCCCCCAAGGTTCCCCCACCTCAAGGGCCCGCTTTGGCCTCAGAACCCCCCTACCCCAGGGACCCCCCACCTCAGAGGCCTGCTTTGGCCTCAGGACTGCCCCCCATCCCAGGGACCCCCCACCCCCAGGGGTCCTCCGCCCCAGGGACCCCGGCCCCAGTCAGGGGGTCAATCATACTGTTTAACATAACAGGCAATCATACTGTTCCGTTTTCTTTAATCTTCCTCTTTAAAGAAGGCCATATTTTTTTGCTGGGTACACTATTTTACATCTCCGAGTCAAAACACCCTGCAACAATTTACCACTGAACTGTTCTGCCTTGAGCGTTTCATTCCCTTTGAGAGATATGAGGATAAAACATCTGGACGGCCAAGTCCTCGCGTTCTCAGCACGTCCTGCTGAGAGGAAATCTGTCCCTGTCCCGTTTTTGTTTCTCAAACTGGGATGAACTTCCTGGGCTTTACTCCCTGGCTCTTCTTGAAAGCAAAATCACGCGGATTTCAATTCCCTCTGGGCAGGACTTAGCTGCTGGAGCTTGAAAGTTCAGCTTTTCGATAGCATGACTTTCCTTACTTGGGATTCCTTTGCTACAGCCCATCACACATCCACATCCTACTTTGAGTTCCAGTGGGAGAATCCAGATCTGACATAAGCACCTATTCATACGACCCGTCTACTAGTGTTCAGGAGTGTTTGTTTCTGGGTATGATCATACTATGGTGGTCTTATTTTTCCAAGGTCTCTGATTCAAGGAAAGATGTTTAAAAAACCCACAGCGCTGTATGTTCTAGCAAGTCCCCCTGAAGTTATTTTGGACTTTGAATTTCTGAGCATTCTCCTGATAATGTCAATCCACTATATTCTGTTGTATCAATACACATTTATTCAAGACGTTTCATGCTACCATCACAAACTCTAATGCTGTAATCCTCACCAAAGCAAAGTAATATTTAAAAATAGAAAAAAGGTCTCTAGAAACAGAATGTTTAGAAAAATATTCACTTAAAAGCAGCTCTAGGACATCTATTTACAGCCTTGTTAAAACTATGTCATTTAACGATTAAAGCTTAGGATTTGCCATAAGGTGGGCAAGCACTACTTGCAGCTTTACCATCGGTCTTTGCCAAGTCTGCTAACCTCATTAAATAAGGGTCATCTTTGTCACTTTTGAGCTAAATCCACAATTAGCAGAGCATGTTGTGCATGATATAGTACCTGAAACACCACAGAAGCATGCTTCCTTGTTATTTGTAATGTATAAACGAGCAGCTCTTTTGCTGGTTGAAAATTCTACCAAAATTACTAAATTATATTGAAAATTACATGTGTACCTAAAATGCAAAGAAGGAGGTAGTCTAGACAATTTCCCAAAAACAGACTCATCATGGGAAGAGAAAGTAAAGACCTTCCAAGTCTTCAGCGAGTGAGCTCAGCATAATTACTGAGCTCAAGCCATTTACATGTTACTTAAAACCAGTGTTTAAGTATGAGTTATAATACTAAAAAATAGTTTAAGAGATTTTTAAAGCAGGCCTGAGGCAAAAGACTGACTGTGAATGTCTCCAAATTCCGTGAGAACTTAAACACAGCTCCTAGGTTTGCCGTTTTGGCCCCAGCTTTACAGTGGTCTCAGCTAACAGCCTGGATCTGGACCACTCAGAGCATTTGGGGACTTCTCAGCGGGACCCACATTTTGTGCTGTGCCCCTCTTCCTCCTTGTAACCAGACTCCTAAGTCTGACAGGTTGTGTTGCTCGTGGCTATACTACTCTTCACTTAGCACCAGTAATCTGGTTTTAGCCTGATTTCTGTTACGCTTTGAGATATAAGGCACCACAGAATTAAGCTTTTGCAACAATTTTTCCCTCTGGGTAAAACGCCAGTTAAGCTCTTCTCACCCCATATCGATTCAAGGGCTAATTTTCTTCCCTGGTAAATTGAAATCAATTTACTTTCCAATACTGTTATTTCTGGGGATAGGGAATATAATTTTTCTTATTATCCAGAAAACTAATTTCTTTTTCAGGCAGTTCTTTCCCCGAGAGCGTGAATTGCCTTTTACTCTAGTAGTTACCTGAGACAGCCACTGCTTTCAAGCTACAAAGACAATACTATCAGGTTTCTTTGTGCTGTTTCACATGCTTCATCAGTTTACTAAACTGACAGGCCATCAAAGTCCCTTAATCTCATGGCAAACAACTGGGATATAATTCCATAACTTGTTCTATTTTTAATCCATCCCTGAGTTTCTGATCTCACAATGACTGCGAGGTGCACATCATTAAACGGGATCACAGTGGCAAGACTTGGCAATAAGATCCATTTTTACACCACTTGAAACTTGGCTCCCAGGTAATTTTTCTAATGTTCGTCTTTTTAAATACTTCATTTATCCATGTTAGAAACTCCCCCAGGTGACTAGAAATAAAACACGAGCACAAATGGCTCTCTTCTACCTGTACTCGTCAGCCTGCCTGCTCACCAACGGACTCGCTCCAGCTGTGAAAGAAAACCACATCTATCAATTTTGCTAATAGAAACAGGAGAAAAATAGTATCTCCTCAGAGGCCATTTCCCTTAAAGGCTGTCAGCAGACACCTTGACCCATTTTTGCCATCCATCAGAACGCGTGTCTTCCGAGCTAATGTATTTGTGCAATTTGCCAAGTATGATGGCAATAGCTATAAAACTCTACACAGAGGAAAAGATCTCTGCCACAATTCCAGACGACTGGTATTTTTATCCTCACAATAATCGGCAGTTGTTTAGAGCTGGCCTCGCATTAGGCAGTATTACGCATGAATAACGTGGTGAGGTCGAGGTTAAAAGTCCACTGCAATTAGCCATGGCCTGCCAGCCTTGTCCTGAGAGCAGAACGGAGCCACCTCTCAGCTTCGGCTCTTTGCACTCTTCCTGCAAGATTTATTCAGGCTCCATAAAAAACCCACAAGTCAATAACCCCCACCCCAAAGGCCCTCCGTGTCTTCCGCAAGATAGCCCACTGAGGCAAGTGGGAAACCGTGTATGACCTAAAGGGAGAGAAATTCCGAAAGACGCCTTCCCTCAGCGCTCCAGCATCAAGTAAAGGTTGTGATCCATGGCAGAGAGCCTGCGAATGCAGAGAAGTTGCATTTTTTTTTTCTCAGTGGCCAACAGCTTAAGAGAAATATGAAAAAAATAATCTTTTGATAGGGATAATTTCCAATAATTTAAATGAAAATTTCACTTGAGGGGATGTGAGTAGGGAAGTACATGTTGCGTCTTTTTTTTAGATTATTTTTTAGCTAAAATGATGTAATTTTTTTGGTCATAATTAAAAGGCAAACAGCTTGTCTTTCCTTTTGCCGTGTTTATAAATAAATGTGTACTTTAACTGCCTATGCCCTGGCCGCACTAGGTTAAATATTAGCTTAGGAGGATGACGTCTAAACAGAACTCAAGTGAAAATCCAACATACAGGGCTGAAGTCTTTTCTTCTTCGTTGTCGTTCCTGCGGAGACCCACTAGCTCAGTTCATAAAAAACCCATGGCAGCGTACGCATTTAAAGCGCAGTTGCTGCCTTAGAATCAGTCCAAATGAGAGAAAACAAGCCGGTGCAAACCACTACTGCTCTCCAGTGGAAATTAATGCAATCACCACAGTTCGAGTTCCACCACTTCTCAAGCTTTTGCATTTTTTAAAATACTCGTTTCTTTGTTCCCGTGCTGCCGCCAGCCCGCGGGTTCCTCCGCTCCCTTGTACAGGAAATACAGTCACTTAACGAAAACTAACGATTTCCCCCTATGTGAATTCTATGATAAAAATGAGGAATGTGAAGCAACTCTGAAGCATTTCAATCACAGTAGATGTTTTCAGATTTACAGTAAATGTCTAGAATAGCTCACATTATTCCCACGATGTAACACGTAACCTGGAATGGAACTCAGCGTTCCAAATCCTAGGAAAACCGACCTCTTTTAGCAAGTGCAAGGTGCCTCCTCAGTTGTGTTACTGCTAATGAAACAGGATTACCGGTAGTAATTTATCTGGGGACCTCATTAGTAATAAAAGGGCTTGTCGCTGTCAGAGATTAGCCACCACCGCCACCCAAGGAGCTTCCAAGTCCCCAAATCTAGTTTTTTGGCTCCGTCAGTCATCCCTAAATGAATCACTTGATCTATTTCTGCCTCCGTGGGTGCAATAAATAAGCAATAAGGCTTTCACGCGAGCTGTGGGAGAGCGCTTCCTCACAGCTCCCACGCGAAGGGACGAACGGTGCAAGGCCTGGGGCTGGCGGCCCGCCGCCCCGGCCCCCCCGGCCGCCTGGCTCCGCCGGGCCCTCAGCGCCTCCCCTCCAGCTCCGCGGCCCGCCCGGGCCCGGGCCCGGTACCGCCGGGCCTCCCCTCAGGGCGAGCGCCCCGCCCCAGGCCCGGCGGCCCTCCGCCCCCAGCGCCGGGCTCCCGGCTCGCTGCTCCGTGTCGGAGACACCCCGGCGCTCCGCGGCCGCCCCCCCCCGCCCCTCAGGAACAGCCGGGAGCGAAGGCGCGGGCGCGGCCCAGCGGGAGCGAAGGACCGGCCGCCACGGCCGCCGCCTTCTTCCCGCCCCGGCCCCGCCCCCGCGGCCCCGCCCCTCCCGCCGGAGGCGGTGGCGGCCCCGCCCCGTCGCGGCGGGTGAGGTCAGTGCCGTGCGCCACGGCCGCCCCGCCCCGCCCCGGGCTGCAGGCGAGGCCCCGCCGCAGAGGGAGGAGGAGGAGGAGGAGGAGGAGGAGGAGGAGGAAGCGCCGCCGCTGGGAGCGCCCCGAGCCGCTGCCGCCCCGCCGGGCCCCGGGAGGGAGGGCGCTCGCCGGCAGCCATGGAGCTGGCGGACGGCGTGGTGTACCAGGAGGACCCCGGCGGCCCCGGCCCCGCCATGATGTCGGAGCGGGTGTCGGGGCTGGCGGGCTCCATCTACCGCGAGTTCGAGCGGCTGATCGGGCGCTACGACGAGGAGGTGGTGGCCGAGCTGATGCCGCTGGTGGTGGCCGTCCTGGAGAACCTGGACTCGGTGTGCGCCCACAGCCAGGAGACCAGCGTGGAGCTGGAGCTGCTGCGGGACGACAACGAGCAGCTCCTCACGCAGTACGAGCGGGAGAAGGCGCTGCGCAAGCAGGCCGAGGAGGTGAGGGCGGGCGCCGGGCCCAGGGGCTGAGGCGGCGGCGGAGCCGGTGGAGGGCGGGGGCCCGTTCCCGAGGCGGGCGGCGGCTCCGGCCTTCCTCCGTGGAGGCGGGGGGGGGCTTCCTGCCCTCCGCGGCGGCGGCGGCCGGGCCGCCTCCCTCGGGCCGGCCGCGGGCGGGGTGTTGCGGCACCGGGGCCCGGCCGTGGGTCCCGCCGGCTTCCACCGAGGGAGGCCCCCGGGGGGGGGTGGGGGGGTGGGTCCTGCCTGGGGGCCCGGAGCCACCGGGCGGCGGGCTGAGGTCGCGGCGTGTTCCCGGGAGGAAGGCCGGGAGCGCTCCGTCCCTGCCTGCCCCGCTTGCTCGGCCTGCGGCGCCTCGGAGGGGCCGGGACGTGCTGCCCTGGGCAGGGCCGTGCGGTCCGTGAAGGCAGCTGGCGGCGGGGCTCCGGCGTCGGTGTGCGGCCGTCCCGTCCCCGGCACGGCTCTTCCTGCGGGACGACTCAGTAGCTCTCCCGAAGCGCTGCTCCCCCGGTCACCAGGTGCAGAGAAGAAAAGCAGCACCGCTGTGCCGAGCAAGCACGGAACCATGCGCTGACCGCTCCGCTCTCACGCCTTCCCGCTGGATTCCCTCCGTGGCAGGGGGTGGATGGGCCGTTTCACATCAGTTGTAGAGGGCGTTTTAAAAAAAAGAGCGAGGAGGGATCACAAAAAAAAAGGAAAAAAGAAAAAGGTGCTGTCTAGACTGTAGTTCTTAAAAGTTGGCGCATAAAAACTGCAGTCAGCAACAGGTGGTGCGGACTGTTCAATGGCATAAACTCTGACTTACTACAAAAATGGAAATAAAAATGTCTGAGAATTACTTCAGTATAAATAAGCCTGGGAAGCATGCGAGATTATAAAGCAATACAATAGAAAGCGGTTGTGCGGGATAACTTCCTCCAGCTCATTGTCTTGCCAAACTCCTGTAGGAAATTGGATTGACAACATTATCTGTAGTAGAACAAGCCATCTTATAAGTCTATATCCAGATTTCGTGTCCTGTGCTTATCTCTGTGGTTGTGCTTACCTTCTGAATTTTCAAGAAATCAGAAAAGTAACGAGACTGAGGGTGAAGACAATATTGACAATGAAAACTTAATTTGAAAAACATTAGCCCTGTACCAATGTTTGTATATGTTATGGTTATAAGAGAGTGAAAAATGTTGTCTGCAAATCGTTCCAGGAGTTCAGTAGTTTGCTACGAAGTCATGTGGTGTGAACGGTGTCCCCCAAACTCTTGGACCAATGGACCATTCGTCCTCCTTGTCAGACGTGTAGCTGTTTTACGATGCCTGATGGACTTCAGTCTGGGGACTGTTGCCATAAAGACTTAATCACTAGTTCTGATACAAGCAGCGTGTGAAAGGCTTTTTTTTTGAAAACATATTTTTATTAAGAGAGTAAGAGGAAGGGACTGAGAAATATTTTCTGAAAAATTCATGAGAAAATCAATCAAGCTTAAAACATAAGCAATAGCCAGATTGAAAAAAGCAGGCCTTGGGCAGCAGAACAAAAACCATAACAATATGATGAACTAGAATACAGTATTAACCGTGTTACTGTGGCTCTTCAGGAGCTGTACATACTTATGGTGGTGGTGTACTTCACTGTGATCTCCATTTCTTTGAGTCATGATAAATTAATTTGAGGGGACGAGGATTATGTGGTCTAAAAACTAGTACTCGGGCTGCAAGATGGCTTACTGATGCTTTCCAAAGTGCAATTAGATCAAAGACCATATTTTCGATTGTAAGCGCAAAGGTCACCTTTTCGGCATGTGCTGAGGTCAGTGGTGCTGTACATAGGTGAACATGTCTGTCACAGATAAAGCGTGGTGTGTTCATGAGAAGTATGTGTTTTATTCAGACTTGATTGTTGCAGCCGTTTTTTTGGAATGTTGAGATAATCTGATGGGTGCAGTGTGGTTGAAACGAAAGGAGGGCACGTTTTTCTTGGATAACAAGTTACTGGCTTAGTGCGTTTCTTTGATTGTGGTGGTTGCTTCTGTAATCTGATCGCAAAATGGAGAATTTTGAGCTACTAAGTTTAATATTCCGTGTCATCTGTTCTGACTGTCCTGAAGAATTAGCATATGTTCTTTTACTTTCTGCTTGCTCTTGTAGGAATTCTTATTTGCAGTAGTATCTTGATGAATATTAATGGTTTACTGTTTGAATAGGAATCTCCTTACACCACTGTCCTAATTTGCCTCCTCTATTTCCTTTTCTTAAGAAGTGTTACTAAAAAAACATCTTGAAAGTTGTTGCCTGTGGACTTGCTATAGTGACTTAAAAAAAACAAAACCAAAAACAAACCCACCCCACCCCCCCCAAAAAACCCCAAAACATTATTTCAGAAGTTCTGGGCCTACTTCTCAGTCCTCTAGGTAACAGCCGTGATCTTTTTAATTGCTATGAAGTCACTTGTCTGACTCTTAACGTGGTACAGCTAAAAAAATAGAGGAACCAGCTATTCTGCTGTTCTTACAGTTCTGCATAACTTATCTTCCCACTTAGTGAATGTTAGGCAGCATGCCCTGCCACAAAGAAGTGGGAGAGGAAGAAGGATTTGGGGTTCTGCTATTTTATACGCTAATAAGTTTTACTTCTGTAGAGGTATACTGCTCCATACCTGCGGGTTTTTGTGTGGACTTGGAAACAGGGTAAAAATCTACTCCTTTTAGCCACATCAAGCTGTCTAATATATCTGTTAGCTTTTCTGCTCTTGGTGGGATTAAGCTTCTTGAAATCTGATGTTCAGTACATGTTTGCTACTTTTGCAACCATGAAAAAGGATTTACCACCGTGAAAATTAGTTTAAGTAATAGCGTGAATGTGATGGCTGCCTTTTCTTAATGTTCCCAAAGCTAACTTTCTTCCTGAGGATTGTATGTTAAGTAAGTAAACGCTCTGCAGTAAGAGTTTAAGTATTTTTGATTTATACGGGAGTAAAATTGAGATCCATTATACAGAAAGCTTGCTAAAATAGTGTAAAAGTTACTAGGTTCTTTTCAGTTACGTATATTTTTTTCTCCACCCCTAGTCCAGCTGCGCTGGCTTCCTGGTTGATTTTCTCTACCTATTCCAGGAAGAACGTGCCATTGGCTGAAAAGCTGGCATCACCGCAATAAAAGTTACTGAAGTACCTGTCATAGGCTAATAAAGACTGCCAAGTAGGTGGAACCCTGACATCAGATATGCTTACTATTGCACCTGGATCGTGTGACAGGAAAACAGGTTAAAAAATAAGGAGACAGAAGATGACGTAAACGTAGGAAAAAATGGTTCATTTGTACTGTATTACAAAGTGATTAAATGGTTATATGCATGAGAGAGGGCTCCAAATGTGTATGCTGTGCTCTTCCCTGGTGTAGTCTGAGTTCATGTTTATTGCAAGAATTACTGCTGTAAACTTTAAGTAGATTTAAAATTGGTTACATAAAGACTTCTTAATCTTATTTGTAAAGTACTTTTTCATATTTTTTATTGGAGGTCTTTAAGAACAGGTTGGACAAATATCTGTCTGAAATGACATAGTTGATACCGCCTGGAGAAAATGGGAAGGATTAAATGGGAGTTGCCAAACATAGTTTACAAAGGTATCACAGGCTTGGATTTCAGCAGTAGGCACATGCAGAAGGAGGCATGCATCATATCCTGTGCTTACACTTCATTATATCCTAACCAAAATTAGGATCCAGACGTGAACACTCAGCATCAGAGCCTTGAAGCAAGATGACTTTTTAAGGACCGTTCTAGCCATATCTTCTGTAATCTTGTGGTATTCAGTCTGATTGTTTTAAAGATGTGTTAGTGGCATAGAATCGCAGAATCATTGAGGTTGGAAAAGACCTCTAAGATCATCAAGTCCAACCGTCAACGCAACACATCACCAAGCCTCCTAAACCATGCCCTGAAGTGCCAAGTCTACACGTTTTTTGAACACAAGGTGTTCAAAAGTGTCCCTCAGCTTGTTCCTCTTAAAAACAAACAAAAAAACCCCACCCCAAAACCAAAAAAACCCTCACTTCTTGTTAGAGTTGTAAGATACGGCTTTGTGGCCTAGACAGGATGTCACTTAAAGTGAGGAAAGCTAGATTTTTTTTTTTATATCTGCATTGGTATTTTGTGTAACCGGTAGCTTGGGTTGAAATAAGAGAATGTCTAGTATCCACATGCTGAGTGGCTAACATGTTCCTACATATGTTGCTGCATTTACTTTAAACAATGTAGATGATGTGCAGTATTTGTATGTGCTGTCAATGTAAACTTAAAAGTCTTTTAATATGGGTGCTTGGCCTATCCTTGGCTGCTGTGGTGGTTTATCTGACTAGTCCTTCCATCATAGTCATACAGACTTAGTCAGGATGAGATGATCCATCTCCCAGGGCTCTGCCTGTCTTAATACTGTCACTGGATGGAAGGATGAAACCACATAAAAACATTCAAAGTCTAAAGTACTCGATCCGTGGTTTGATCAGGTATAGTTTTCAGCAGAGTAAAAAAAATTGCCCTGCTCTAATTATAGAAATACTTTGAAGAGATGTAACTTAAATTCTGACTTCAACAAAATGAAGGTAAACTAGTGGAAAATAACCAAACTGTTTAATACAAAACCACTTTTAATAGTTGCAGTTGAAGAACTTGAGAGGAAATACAAAATGATATCTATCTTTAGTTCATGAGTAACAATGACATTGATGGCTTTGAACGGCTGTTTGTTCAAAAGTATAATTGTCTCTGGCCTTTTGCAAGTTATGAGACCCATCTGACTTTGGGAAATCATCAGAGGAGGAACTAAACAAAGATGTTATAGTTTGATAATTCTTCTTTCATGTTTTCCCATGTTTAAATTAACAAATCATGTTGGTTTTTAGCCCCAGTGCCAAATTTGTGTCAAACTTTGAAGCCCTTGTTTTAAAAGGGAGTCTGCTAAGAATAAGCTAGACATGACTCGAATCTTTCGTATAAAAGGGGCAAAACTCTTGTATCATTTACTACGAAGGAGACATGAAACAAGTTTAAAGTTTGGGTTTTTCAGTATTACGTTGACAAATTAATATTCCCAAACTTTGAGGGGGTAGAAAGACTTTAGCACATCTGTCTTTTTGAAGGGGGAGAACTCATTTTAAATCGCAGAACCCAAAGCAGTGCTACCTGGGCTAGTGTCAGCTCTTTCTTAATTGTGTCGTGATTTAGCTTCAAGCACAGTCATATGAACACCATGCCCAGTCCTGTGATAGCTACGGAGAGCTTGTCTGAAAGGAACTCTTGTTTCACTTCACAGATTTTGATGCATTTCTGCATCTGAAGTAATTTTTAAGCAAAACTTCTGATGACCCTGCTGAACTGAAGCTCTTTTCATACGGTTATGGGTTTCTGCTTTTGTAAAAGCTATAAAACACATCGGCTAAAACTTAGTAGCTTATTAAAAGTTGAGGTGTGAGCATTCGAAGTATTTTTCCCAATAAGTTTTCCAAGCAGTATGTAGGAAAAAATTATATTCAAATCACCTATACCATTACTATTTTTAAGTTGCCGCCTCCCCTGTCTTTCTGCTTCCATGTGGTACCCAGCTGCAGCTTGCTTTCTGACCTTTTAGCTGTCTTGGATGTTTGGTGTTTCCCTCTGCAAAGGCTTCTGGTATGCTTTTCCCTGCTGTGTGATGAGCCTTCTGCGTAACTCCTGTTTTTGGCCTTGCCTTCTCTTTCCAATGCAGAATAGAGAGTACTCCATGACCTAAGACGTCTTTGGCTATTAGAAATATTCTTTGTGCTACCAGTACACACTGAATTTCTTAAGTTTTTGGTTCAGATAAGTAGCAAAAAAAATGCTTTTAAAACTGCTATGATGATGAATTGGTAACTTTAATGTTCTAAAATGTAAACACCGCTATATGCATCGGTGAACTCCAGAATATTGTGAGGCACAAAGTTGGTAAACCAAGGTAGCAAATGATGATGGTGATCAGCACAGTTGTAGAGTGCCCGTAAATAGTTTCCGATGCAGTTGACAGGTTGTAGGAGGTGGTTAAGTATTTGATGAAGACTGTGAGCATTTTATAACCTAGGAAATGATAACAGAAATTGGGTGGGAATGAAAAGGCAGCATGTAGTTTTGGTTGGCACTATTGCTGGCGTGTCCTTGCTGCAGTGTCTGTACCTTCGTGGCTTACAGGTGAAGGTATGCTTCACCGATGCTCGGTCAGATCTAAGGATACCAAGACTCTGCATTCACATGCGGTGTTGGCAGGCAAGTGTGTGAAGTTAGGAAAGAATGAAATAATTCATATTCATGTTTAGTCCCAAGCAGGCTTCTCTGAAGTAGTTGGCACTTTGTGATTACCCAGAGCAACTGAGGTGGGATGCTTAACTGATGGACACTGGCCTAAAATAGTTAGTGTCCTTGTTTTGGAAACCTGCTTGCACCCTTCCTTGCTGTGAAGGGCTGCTGTGTTATTTCCTACATGCTGCTTTTAGTGGAAGTCTTTTTAAAAACAAATCTAGTAATGACTGTATGTCTGTTCTTTCTCTTCGGAGAAAAAACTTTGCTCAGGCTCTTTAAAAAATATCTGTCATTAATTGTTGAATCTAACTTCACTTTTTTTTGTTTAGAAATTCATTGAGTTTGAAGATTCTCAAGAGCAAGAGAAAAAGGACTTGCAGACCAGAGTGGAAGCACTAGAATCACAAACTCGACAGCTTGAACTAA
The DNA here is from genome assembly GCA_031468815.1 of Morus bassanus. Taxonomy (NCBI): domain Eukaryota; kingdom Metazoa; phylum Chordata; class Aves; order Suliformes; family Sulidae; genus Morus; species Morus bassanus. Next base: position 3,036,133 of record CM062577.1, on the reverse strand, counting down.
AAGCAAAAAACTATGCTGATCAAAGTAAGTGAAATATATTGCGCTCCCTTTAAGTGATATTAGTGCATTTTAAATTTCGTTCTGTAAAATAATACATATGCTAAATGTCTGTGCTGTCAGATTCCTGTATTTTGACAGATAACTAGGTTTAACTCGTGTGCAAGTTTGTTTTCCTTAGAGTTGAGGCAAACAAATTAGATACAAGCTTGTGACTCGTAATCTGATTCTTCTGGTATCCTACTTGTTGTTTTGTTTTCCTTTTAGACTGCTATTTTCATGTTTAGCAACTTTTTCAGGAGATGTTTAGAACTTATTCCCTTGTTAGCGATTGTAAAATAAGCTAATTTTCTTCCTATTAAACCGTTGTCTGTGCTAAAAATAAACTTAATCTTGGGGTTTAGAAGCACTACTGGGATGAGAATACAATTGATGCTGATTCTCATTAGCTTTTGTATAATTGTTGTTGAATTATTTATTTCTATGAGGCATTTAGTTTTTACAGGAAGGGGGTTAAGGAGGAACAGTTCCACTTCTAGAGATGTTCTGTGTAATTTACAAAAACTTGTTTCAAGTTTTGGAAAAAGATAGCAATGACTGGTTTTACTGAAATACTGAAAGTTACAATGTGAATATGTTGTAGCTTAGGCATTCTGCTGGACTGCTTCTTATCCAGGTACATGGTCACCGAATGAAACTCCCTCACCAGTTTTTATACTTCTCGTTGAGTAAAGAGTAGAGGGAAAAAATACTCAAACCCACAGAAATCTTCTCTTTTCATTTCAACTCCCCCACCCCGCAGTCTTAAATTGAAGATGAAAGACCTTTCCTGCTAATGATGGATTAATTTTTTTTTCTGTGGGTCTGTTAAACATGCAATGAAGGTTATGATTTCTCGTTTCATTTAACCTTTTTAGCACAGTGTAGAAATAACGATCGATATGAGTTAATGTGAACATTTTGTCAAGCTTCTAAGCTAACTTCTATTGACAGAAGACTAGCATGTCTATCAATTAATATACAGCTTTTGTTGCTGGGCCATGCAGAAATGTGAAGTAAGACTGTATCAAGCCTGGTAAGGTTGAGGTAAGATCAGATTCTAAAAGCAGAGTGCCGGTTGTCAAAATAGCCCCTTTTCACTATTCTTTCTTCCTTTATTTCTACTCGGCCACCTTTCTTGCCCATAGCGCAACAAGTTATAGCGCTCCCTTTCCACTTCAGGTATAATAATCTTCCTGTTAAGTTTAATTTTCAGTGGTGTGAGTGAGTCTATAGCAGGGTGCAAGTATTAGTGCAGTAGTGGTAAGGTTAATGTAGGTGGCACGCAGAGCTGAATCCTTCTGAAATGTGAATGGTGTAGAATGCTGTTGGCAAATCTTAGAGGTGTGTACTTCTTCAGGTCCACTGCAGTTAAAATATTCTTGGATTCTGTACAGATGGTGATGGAGGAACACCTCAAGCAGTCTTTTCTAGTGAACACCAGGATGATTGATTTCCAGGAGTGTTTCTTTATAGATCAAGTCAAGCTAAAATGGATAATTGTAAAGCATATTGTAGAGTCTTCTATCAGAAGTGCTGTGATTCTTGTGAATGGAAATGTGTGTGTGTTTAAAAGCAGCAGAAGAGGGGAAAAGAAAACATTGGAACAAGAGTTGAGTGGTCTGTTTTGGTAACAAAGGACACTGTTTCCAGAAGGCCTGTGCTCTAAGCCCACAGCCCAGACAACTCGTTAATGGGGAACCCTGTACTCTGACAACAAGATTATGGCATCAAGATTGCATCACGTCACATGTGCCATTACTTTTTCTGTTAATACAATAAAAAGTACAAATTAGTTGCACAAAAAAGAAAAATAATTTGGATTCCCTGCAATGTGTGTTGCATTATATCTGGTGTTTCTCATATAGAAATTGTGCTTATATACTGATGTACATAATGCCATTTTATATTGTTCTATGAATCTGTGTGACATTCTTTTTTTTGCCTTGAATATTAAGCCTTCAAAAATATATAATTTTAAGCTTTTAATTACATTGTGTGTATATCATATTAATAAAAATATTTGCATGACAAAGTCAATTGGTAGAACCACTGGATGTTGGCCAGAACTACTTTTTTTTGTAGGAAATAATGTTGTTGAAACAGTTATCATAATAGCATACGGTTCTGGTGTTAGAACACTGACTTTTAAACAGTTCCAAAATCTTTTTATTGGGGAAAAACCTTTTGTGATAGCAAAAATAACTCTGGAGAAACAATAGAGCTGTGTTGAACATTAAGTTTTGTGTATGGTTTGGATTGATAACTTGTCTGGGACAACATGAAAGACCGTTAGGAAGATTTGACATGCCGCTGATGCAAAGCAAGATCAAAGGGGACGTAAACATGGTTGTTGAACACCTAATGAATATTATGCAAGTGAACTGTGTTTTAGTGATCTAAATTTCTAGGGTGTGAAAACCATACTAGCGTACATATTCTTGAAGTAGTCAGGCTCTACTGCATTATCTTGTTTTCTATTTTATAGGCAAGGTCATTTTTATGTCCTGCATTGCCAAAGATACCAATGTGTCACTTCAATTTGCTGGATGTGGCTACAAGTCTTCTAGCCATAATTCTTTTTCTCTTCTACTTGCTATACTGCTGCCTGTGCATGTAAATTAGCCTGTGGTATTGCCAACTGTTGCCACATCAACATTCAAAATAGTGGTAGTGTTATTGATAGTGGGAATTGCAAATGCCTGGCACAGAGCAAGTAAGCAAATAAAACTTGGCTTTGCTTTTTTGTGTTGGAGTATAGAGTCTGAGGTAGCAACATCAGTTTATGAAAGGATTAATAGTTTAGGATAGAAAACAGGTAAGATGTGGTCCCATGTGGTACTTTAACTAAATGTGGTTCTTGTAGAGTACTTCTCGTGCTATATGCGTTTTTCCTCAAATAAGCAAGGTGTGTGAGAACAAGTTTTGTCCTCTAAAGAGTTTTGACTCATTCCCTTGAGCACCGTCCCTCTTGAGTGTTCAGTGAAGACTAGTTAGCCCTGGGAGAGGGTAGCTCTTAAGTTAGGGGGTAGGGTTCAGCATGATTGTATGTGCTTCAACACGCATACCAGCTAAAACTGCTCAAGAAGCTGTGGTTTTGTTATGTCCTAAATTATAAGTGCTGTTTTCACCCTCTTAGTGATCACCACGCTAAAAAAAAAAAAAAAAAGAAAAAAGAAAAAAATATTTCTTTGCATTTCAGTTTACCGTGTGGGGTTGCATTCATAGCCACATATTCACCCAGCTGGGTTGGCATAAATCTGCCATTTGAAATTACAGAACTGAAATAAGAAGCTTATTTTGTGTCAACCAGTTACAAAGTTCCTGTGGTTCACTGACTTTTTTTTTGCCCTGCTTTACAAATTTAAACAGTTGCTGTCAGCTATCTCCTAGTTCTGTACTCTGCTCTTTCGTAAGAGGAAATGGAAAGAGGGAGAGATGACAGCATGACCTGGTGGCACTGCTGAGAGGATTGTGAGCCACAGTAGATGGTGAAATCCTGAATGGTGGGGGCAGATGGACATGGAGTTACCACTCTTGCATGATATATAGCACTTGGTCCTGGTATTTGGTGGGCTGTGGCGGTTGCCTAAGTCAAGTTTGCTGCCGAACAATGGTGTGACGTGTTGCATCCTGGGATATTTTGGTAAACCGTACAGCTGCTTAAAGGAGAGCAGAGGTGTAAGGATTTGCTGCTTCTATGTGAGTGCGGGCATGTGCTGCAGTGATGTGGCTCTTCGGCCCGTGACCCATCTACTTGTCTCATTTTGCACTGCTGCTCTTCTCTGTAACTTTCCATGGTTTGCCTCTGCCCTCGCATTGCTGTGCGTTGGCTGTCAGTATTACCTGTGCAGGGAACGGAGGAAAGACAGCGCCGGTGCTCCTGGAGGCCTGTGGCTTGTGGAAGTTACAGCAAGTTAAATATCACAAAGTTCCTGGAGCTTTGTCTAGGGACAATGTTGGTACAGGCAGAATTTTCAGAAGCTCTTGCTGTCAGTCTTTAGCAAACTGTTACTGAGTGTGAGCAAATGTCTTTTTTTTGGTTTTATGACTTGGCTATACTTCCATGGATTTTTTTTTTTTCCCCCTCAACAGCAGAGGGCACCTCTGAATATTGCGGAGGTGCACCAAGCATGGAAATGCCAGGTCTTAAAAAAAATACAAGTTTAATGCTTAAATTCTTCTCTTCTCCTTGCCTTCCACTTCAGTGATGTGTCTGAGGCAGACACCAGTCTTTGGTATAATCTTAAACACTTCTTACAAGAGCTTGAATATATCTGACTTTCCCATTATTTCAAGTCTTTGCTGTGGTGACACCCCTAGCTCTGCTTGTAATTAGTTTTCAGCATTAGAATGTTTCAAATTTCAACTGTGAATCTGGAAGGCTGGGCGCTTAGAGCTGTCAAAAACTTGTAATAGCAATACGCAGCTCGCTCGTCCAGCAACGCGCCGTGAGGGCACATGATACTGCTTTGGGTGCTGCTCGGTCTCCAGTTACCAAAAGGGGTAAGTGCCTTTCAGTCCTCACATGATGCCCCACTGAATTCTGTGGGCGTTACAGAGGTTTAATTTATTTCCCTTCCTTGTCTCCCTTTTTGGGAATGTCTGTTCTATTTATTAATTACAGGCTGTGAGTTAATGAAATACTTTGGAGTAAAAGATGACTGTAGTTAGTGTATTTTGACTTACTACAGGAGTGGAACAGCTTTGGAGTATGCTTTCTGGAGGAATCATTCTCGGAGTAACTTATTAGTGTGAGAAACTGAAAAACACGATGTCTGCATGGTTGAAGTGCTTTCTGGTGGAGGTGGTAGGCTGTGGGAGTTGAAAGATTTGGTTCGTTTTCTGGATCTGCCTAGTGCTAAAGTACAACCAAGGTATCATACTGCATTTGACAGGACAGCCAAGGCACAGATATATTTCCATACCTCATAACTTTACCAAACCTTAGCTTTGTAATTTATGCTCAAATTTGATTATATTTGGGGAAAACTACTTTCGTAAAACAGACAAAAAAAATCCCCAAGAAGCAACTCTTGGTCTTCAGAGCTGCAAATGTTGTGACGCAACTGTTGGGATGATTGTATTTCCCGTGTCAGGTGACATGGTGCAGCAATTGATATTGCTTGCTGTAGGTTTTATTTGGGATATGAGACAAACGTTTTGGCAGCTGACCTAAAAACATGGAGATTTGTTTTCCTCGGAAGCAAAACAGAACTATGGCTTTCACTGGCTTCAAGAGAAAATGCAAGACCAGGTTCTCTTGTGAATCTTCTGCAGATGTTAAGATATTTGGATTTTATTTTCATCTGAGCTCTCCGGATACCAGCATTACTGTAATGTACACGCAGGCAGACAACCTCTTGATGTATAATCTGAAGGCATCCAATACCCTGAGATATACCTGCATAGAGCTGCAGCAGCAATTTAGCACAGATCTGTCTGATTAACAAGGAGACTCTAATATGAACTTTCAGCTGGGAAGCTTAATGTTGTTTTGAGATTTGACTTGTGACTTGCGTATCTGGGCACATGATGATGTGAATAACTAAACTGGTATGAAAAATATCTCTTGGTAATGCTATCTCTAGGTATGGCTCAACTGCAGCCTTTGTTCTAAGGAACACAAGAAAGTTTTTCAACAGATCCTTGAAAGAACTTGAAAAGTTGAGGTTTGTTCGGTGGGGGTCTGGATTGTTCCTGCGAGTTTTTCAAAGACTGAGAACAGCAGAACTAATCTTATTTCCAACAAAGAAGGAATAGAACAGCTTGACTTCTTGTATTTCTTGATTAACAAATTTGGAGCTTACTGTTTGCCGCTTTTTTCTCAGTGCAGCTGTTTCTCATCTACGTTGCTTTGTTTACAAGGCAGATTCCCCCACTGCCCTTCCCTACACTGTGCCTCAGGTATCATTTATTAAACTTGAAGAATCTTTCTATAAGGAGAAGTGCGAGCATCAAAGTGTACCGGAGAGAGGAAGGCTTTGTTTCTGACTAAAGCATTTCTCAGTTACGTTCGTGGCTGCCTTATGTTGTGAAGTTACAAGAGTACCTGCTGTTTCTTTATCGTGTTGTGGGAATCAGTAGTCCACTAGATGGAGCAGAGGGTACAGTTAGCTCATGAGGTTGCACCAAGTCATGCTACAAGACTGGAGGCTAAAATAAAATGGAGTAGAAAATTAGAGCAGTGATTGGCCTGCTTTAAACTCATCTATTAATATACCTGAACAAAAGTGGTGAGAGGAGGTTGAAATCCATTGGCATATAATTAACTGCTCAGGTACTTTTTTAAATTAAGGGAGTATTGTGCTAGCGGTTTAGATGCTGGAGTTTGATTGTTATAATAATTCTATTGCTGTAAATGTTGCAGCAATGAAGGAAATGGCTTTAAATGTCTTCTAGAATCTTACATTCCTGAGTTGTCATTGGTTATTTGGCTTTAAAAACAAATCCAGTCTGCTGTAGCTTCTGTGTTCATGCTGACTTCATGTTGGATTTTCTCAGAAAGTTACTTGCTTCAACAGCCAAATGTATAAATGGAGCATCCCACTGTTTTGAAAACAGTCAATCAATCAAAACTTTTCTCAGTGAAACACTATTTTGGCCAGAGACTAGGCGAAAAGTTGGTACTAGATCCAAATGATTTTTTACTTGATTTTGGGTAGAAGTTGGCTTGTATATATCCCTGTTCATTTGAATTTCAACCTTTGTGAGGGATATCCTGGAATATGGCTGTCTTTGTATTAAATGGCTGTAGCAGAACATTTAAGGAGGGGTTTTTTAAGTTTTGTGTAGGTTTGTGGTGATAAATTACAGTGATTTTGTGGGTCTGAGACATAGTGGATACTTGAACATTCCAGAAGTGTCAGGGATAAGCCCATGCAGCTGTATGTGTTGATATTTGCTATCAACAGAGCATTCTTGACAGCTGAATTACTTTAAAATTGAAAGTGCCCTTCTTAAACTGAAAACTAGACCTATAGTTCACAGTGGTAAGAGCTACTTGAAGATGTTGGTCTTGCTAAGGAGTTGAATTTATCGCTTGTTTTACAAATCAGTTTTCTGTGCTGCTTATTTCCAGGTCTTATCACTTTCAGGTTAAATACTTGTTTGATAGCTTCAGTCCCTGTTTCAATCCATGGTTGATGTGTGTGCTCTTCAGCAACTACTTACTAGCTTGTAAGGTCCTACTGGATCATGGGGTTGATTATGCTTGATCTATATCTTAACTTTGGTATCAGACCTGCTTCTAAGAATGGAGCTGGATGAAAGCTGTCCAAGGAGAGGCTTCAGATAGACTTAGTGCTAGGAAAGGCTTGTTAATGAGTTGGATGTCTGTCCTGGCTTGTGTAGTGGGAACTTGCAGTGCCTCTTGAAGGCATCATACTGGTTGGATTTGGCGTTCTAGCAGGTTTGTTTCTCTTTCTCCCCCTCAGGCTTATCAGCAGTTTGAGGCAGAGGACAACATACAGATGGAGGGTGTTCCAAACTTGGTAAAAGCCATCAGACTTGGGAGGTAAGCTCTGATTTTTGAACAGGCAGGGTGGGCAGCTTTGCTGCCTAATTCATCGTAATGCTGTCAGGAGCAGAATATCCGGAGGCTTCTCTCTAGTTTGCTATAATATTTAATCTCCCGTTTTTAGGCTTGATTGGTTTGATTTGAGAGAACTTTGGTTAGGTTTGGTACTTCAGGTCATTGAATGTGTTAGGATATCGACAGTGCTGGAGAAGGTTACACGTAGGCCTTGGGCATGACTTTGTGGTGTCGTTCCGGTGGGATGCTTTCTCATCAGCCTCAAAATACTAGAATACTTGCATTTTATGCTCATGATGCTGAAAGACCTTTAAAATTTTTCCATGTAGACTTGCAACCACGAGTAGTGAAACTTTAGATGATGTGTATTATAGTTTGAACGTGTAATATCTTGCAATGTAATATCTTCCATGATGTTACAAGGATATAATGGCTCTATAAAGACATCTTACAACAGAGACAATGGATATTTTGCTTTTAGGATGTATATCATCAAACTGATTTTATCAACTACCCATTAAGAATTTGACATCTTAGTGGAAAAAAGTCTCAAACTGAAATGTTAGAGGAGCTTTTTTTTTTTATTGTTACTTAAAAGTCAAACTGATAGGAACCCTGTCTGGTTGCCACTTTGCGGACCCAACGTGTGTCAGGCAGTGCCAGCGCCCAGCTCCGTTCCTCCTTGGGGGGATGTTATTAGGGTGGTGCCAGACTTCCACTCTTTTCTGGGCTGGTGGAGTAAAATGGAGCTGGTGGCAATTTGGTTTTAAACGTACTTCTGGGTGCCAGTGGAAGGCATTTTTTTGGTCTCCTATTTAGTTTCCTGTTACTGCTGATGGGAGTGTTAGCTTTAATAGTGAATTAATAAGTTTCTCCAAGGTTTTGGAGCCAGAATCTTGTGGTCTTCCTCAAAATTCTTCTGGCTCTTCTTTACTAGGTTGAAGTATCTTCTGTGTTCAGTTCCGTGGTGATCTCTGATCATGAGGAGTATCTGATCTCTTCCACAGTGTTTAATTGGAAAAGGGAAGCATGTTCTGTTGGTTGGTTGCTTTGTCAAGATCTTATCTTTGATGGGAGGCATATTTTGGGTAGAAGAGATTTCCGGTGTTGTGTATCATCCTGCTGGTATTGGAAAAGCCTGTTTTGAGGACTGTTAATGTGGTGTCTGTTGCGGGTATATAAAGTCAGTGTACATCTGCTTAGGGCTGAAACTTCCAGCTGTAGGACTGTAATGTGTTACACAGCTGGAAATGACTTCCAGAAGAAAACGCTGAGTCTCAATTACATCATCTTCTAGGGCCTTCATTTTTTTAACTTCTGGATGTAACAAGAATAGTTATAAGATTTGATGAAGATATCCTCCTTGACTGTGCCATACCTGTATCTACGCATGTTTGTCTTCTATGACTTGATTTAAGGAACTACTTGAAATTGGGCCATAGAAGGAGAAAATGGTGTGCTTTGTTATGGAACCTCAACTGTTGTAAAAGTGTGTGTTGTGTCCGTAACAGCGGGAAACACTTTTGTGGATTTCATGAAGGTAGGTTATGGACAGCTACGAAGAAAGAAGGGTGTTTGTAACACCTAATGTGGTGTTTGTTTTTTATTAAATGCACTGTGTCGACTACTTTTCCCAAAATCCACCAGATAAAATTAATCTCTAGGAGCCAGCGTTGGCCGCACTGTCTAGACATGAGCATACCGAACAACGTCGGGGTGCATCGCCGTGGTTTCTTTGCAGGTTCCTGGTGAGGCTGCATTGAACTGCGACTTCACCATCCAGCATGAAGCGGTGGTGTTTCACAGGGAGGCGGCACAGGCGCCGAGCTGCGGCAGGGCTGCCCGCCTCTCGCAGGGTGCTTGGACACTGTTTCTAGGGGAGGGAGCTGGTTTCACAAAACATGGAGCCGATTAGTCATGCGGTTTGCACTTTCTGATTTCCAGGCTATTTGCCTGTCCTAAAGCAGGTCTAGCACAATGGAAAGGTTACCAGGCCCTTGGTCTGCGGGGAAGGGAGAGACGCTGGGAACTGTAATGCAAAGGCCAGAGATGGTGGATCCACAAGTGAGCACAGCCGTCGCTGGACGGGGTGGGAGCAGCTAAAGCTGCTGAGCTCTGCCTTGTAGCTACCAGCTGGTTACTGCTAGGCTGTCTCTGATGGTCAATTGTTGTAAAATGTAATTAATTCTGACTAGAATACTTGTCAGTCTAAGATATTTGGATAAAATTCCGTTTGTCATGTCACGCTTTGTAACTTTAAATTCCGACACTTGTTTCTGTAGGCACTTACCGCAAGGTTCCATATAACCTCCCTTTAAATGTACGAGGAGGCTTAAAACATCTGTTGCCTAAAAATAATAAACTAAAATCTTCCATTCATTAGATATTATTTATATCCTGTATTGCATCTCAAAAATACCTATTTATGTATGTAATGCGCTGTAAAATATAATTTTCTATCTATTGTGCTGGAAACTTGTACATCACTTACTGCTATTTGACCCAAAACTCTTGTCCAGTCTGATAACAGTGCAGAAATGGAAGTGTTCAATCTTGGATTAGTGGAGTGCAAAAGGTTGTGTTGAGGAACTTAGTATTCTTATAGGAGCGAGATGAGATTAGAAGCTACAAACGTTTACAGATTTGAGTGAGTAGACAATTATGTATTTTGGTTCCAGTATTTGACTCTGGCAAAGATTTTTTTTTTTAACTGAAATGTACTTACGATAAAATATTGTGCCAAAATACAGATATATGGAGCAAAAAGAAATGCTATCCTGAGAATTTTTTTTTTAAGAGGACCCAGTTGGCAATATGAAAATGTGCAAATGGCAGAGAAGATGCTGGCATTTGTCTTCAGATAACGTGTGTTTGACAATAAGTCTCTACAGACGAGTAACTATAAATTTGAAGTTTCCCAGGGGTATTTAAACATGGCAAGTGCCATAAAAGAAGCTCAGTCACAGAACTTGAAACACATGCTTATATCACATAAATATCGTACTTAAAAATACCTAAACAAAAGGATGAAATTCACATCTAAGCAGTAAAAATTTTTTTTCTATTTGAATGGAAGGAATTAGCTGTGTGAAGAAAGTTCTGAATTCTCTTTGGTTTTCTGCAGTTTAATTGCATAGTTTGTTCCAGCTCATCTCCTCTTAATATGAACTTAGTGTCTAAAGTTCTACTCAATCTGCTAGGGGTGTTTTTAATTTCTTGGAATACCTACAGAAATATTCAAATGCTTTCTTTCCCTGAATCTATTGCGTTAATACTCAGTGGAATATGAGTGAATGCCAGCAGAAGCCTTAATTTCTGTACCACAACGTACGACTTGAAGCTACTTAAAAAATACCTTGTTTATGTTTGTCCTAGTTAAAAACCTCTGGAGATTATGTGTGGTTATATTCTAGGAAGCCAAAGTAGAGCCTTAACTGGAGCTCACAGCTCTCAACCAAGATTGAGTCTAGCTATGTGACGTGGCTTCTGCCTCTTCCTACATTTTCCATGTGCACTTGTGAAACAATCTGGATGGGTGCAAGCAGTAAGCTGTCCTTGAACATAAAAATCCCTTCTCACTGGGCTAGCAATCAGCTAGGGAAAATAGTATGTGGGCTTTTTACAAGGACCGCACATTGTAAGATTGTGCTGATGATGATGTACTTGGGAAGCCCAAGTGTTGAGAGTTTAAAAACACAAGAACCAATGTACTTTTTATCCTGCTTTCTGCTGTTCACTACTAAGAATACTCCCATCTCTGGTCTGGTTGCCTAGTCCTAGGTAAGTCACAGTCTCATTTACTAGAACTCTGAATTTAATTTTAACTCCTGTTTTAATTTTTCTTCCTCCAGTTAGCAGACTTGAGGAGAGGGAGGCAGAACTCAAGAAAGAATACAATGCACTTCATTCAAGACATACAGAGGTAGGTCGTTATGCCAAGATGAATTCAGAGTATCTGTAAAAATGTGGATCTATGGAAAACTAGGGTGTTGTGAGCAACTGGGAAAATTATTGGATGTTTTAGTTTATTCACTGATGCTTGGATGTTTGTATTGGTAACATTGGTTGTAACCAGGCTTCATTTGTTACGTAGCTTTTCTAATTCACATCTAAGTGTCTATTTCTCCATGTAAGTTTGATTACACATTTGTCAATTTATAGCTTTCTCAGATATTCAGAAGTTTTTAAAAAAAATACAAATTTGCTTTTTTATATTTGAAAGACAATTCTTCAAAGCACACTAACAAACTTCAAAGAAATAGAAATAAAATTGCAGTCGGAGTACTGCTTCCAGCTGTTTTCTGTGTTGCTTTTACTCCTACCGTTGAAGGAACAGATATTTTCAAAAATTGGCCTCCTCCTGAGATTCATGATTAAAGGAAGTCTCTGCCATACTTATTGATAGCTGTTGAAAACAGTGTTTGCTAATGGAGATGGGACAAGTTTGACTTTGTTAAATTAAATAAATAAGAGCCACACTTTTAAAGTTGGTTCTAGAGCATAAAGGGACTTGTGGTGCTTTGATTTTTAGCAGCAACTTGTCTTTCCCATGCAGGGATGCTTACTGCCTAACTAGTATACTTATTTCAGCGAGGAAATCTCTATGTTCTTTGAAGAACTCTGACTAATCCGAAGCCCCGATATCGGGCAAAGTTCTCCTCCTTACTCTGGTTGCTTTGCCTTTGTTTGAAAGGTCAGATAGCTGTTTTGAGATCATCACTAACAGTGGGGAATGCAATAGTGACTGTTCCTAGTTCAAAAGACCACGTGTGGGGAAATGGAGAGCAAACACAGATGTCTGATTTGGTTACCTTTAATACTTAGCAGTCTTAAGCGGAGTATGTTATATTGACAAGAGCTGAAAGGGGCTTGGAACCACAACCAGCATATAGCTCTGGAGAATTGCGTGACAAGATTTGTGCAGCTCTTAAAAATATTCATATATTTACTGAAATCCTAATGTATTTAAGATGGCGTTTGTTATTAAATAGTTGCTTTAGAATGCTGCATCTGTTGAAAACTGGAAATTTAAATAAAATGAGAAGTGACAAAGCTTAATGCTGCCCACTGAGGTCTTACATCCTTTTGAATTGGAAGTACTTCAGAGTACTCTGTGCTTGCAAAGTTTTGGTTTATTTTAGTTAGAACCAATGGGTACTATCACAATAGAAATGGCACAGGTTTTTATTGAATCCTGTTTTGCAGAGTTCAAGATAACTAAATATATTGGGCACCATTAATTCAATTAAATGCTAACGAAATGTTCTGAATATCTTTTTACGTAGGTTTTGCTCCAAAATGGACAACAACCTATGCTGGTTTGATTCCAATTTATTAAATGCTTTTACATCTTAAATTCACTTTCTCTGGTGTAGGGAGAGGTGTTTCCTTGGGCTTTATTATTACTGAGGTGACTATGTCCTTTCTTCGTAAAGAAAGAAGTTGTAATGCAACATGGTATATTCATACCTCTGTGCTCCTAAAATCAGGTCTCATGTTTTCTCTGCCCCTTCCTTTCAGCATGTTTACTTCCTTCTTTCTTGGTTTCTCAGTCTCAGCATTTTTATTTTTTTCCTTCTGAATGTTTCACCTCTCTCCCTTTATGTTACATAGCTTCTAAAACCAAAAGCTTTTACCTTAGGTTATTTCTGGTTTTGTCTGTGAAGATTCTGATCTCTATCTTTAGGTGACAAGTGTGTGTACACATTACTAGAGATACCCAAAATCCTTAGCTCACCAGCTGGCAGCTGCTGAAATACAACAGTGTATTTGAGAGAGGACATGGAGAGTTGATGGGGTAATAGGTTTGTGGGTTGCGAAAGCTCAGCTCTGTGGCTGGGAACTAAGGACAAGAATAGCTACCAGGAGTGTGATTGTTTATAAAAGGTTGGGAGCCTTTTTAAAAACTGTGTGACTAACCTCAGGAAGTTTAACTAGATACTCCTTATCTTCATTTGCAAAGACATTTTTGAGGACAATTGGAGAGACCATTGTCAAGCTTGCAAAGTACTTCCTGATGTACTGTACTTTAGTCATAGACTGTCTCAGGTCAGCATTTGAATGCTGGTGTCTGGTGTGTGTTTAGGACTCAGGGACTGAAATCCCTGGGGACTGGAAAGGGCTGATAATAGTGCCTGTCTTCCCCCATCCCCTCTGTGACTTCCTGCTTCCCTTTCTCCCAACAAATTCTAGTGGTTTAGGTCTGTAGTAACTTTTTTCTTTTAAGGCAAGATATTTTGGCAAATATGCAACCTACTCTAAGCATTAAGTTATCAGGTTTATTGGCTTAAATACTTCTATCACAATACTTGTTTCTGAAACCTTTTCTAGGTTTTTCTAGGAAGGAACACTCTTTTCCTTCTGAATCAGCATCACCATTGTCTTTGCAAGTGATCCGTCTTTGGAACTTACTGAAATGGCGATTGTTTGTCTTTCAGTTGACCGAAAAAATGAACAGAACATTAAAAAGTGGGTTGGTTTTTTTTTTAGCTTGAAGATGTTGGCAGCGATTACTTTGACAGATGTCACGTTAAAGATACGGCTTGACTGCGTTTTCTGAGATCTTAATTTCTAGCAATTTTTGTCTGTTCTGCCTGTCTTTGGTATTTGCTTCCCTCCATTCCCCCCCTTATTCTGTAATTCACAGCTTAGTGTTTCAGATCTGGATGTTTTTCTCTTCCAACTCTTGACTTCACTTAGGCTCTGTAACCATGTCCTCTTTCAGCCCTAACCGTATGTGCTTGTGGCTACCTCTTTGCTGGAGGTCACTGCCGAGCAAGCTCGCTGGCTCAGCAGCTCATGGGAGTTTCACCTAAACAGTTTCAGTCCAAATGGGCCAAGACCTGCTTGAAGTGATTAAGCCGTGGGAAGTTACCCCAGTGATGCGAACCAGAGAACTGAATCCCTCGCCCGCAGTGTGCGTGGTGACGAGTGCTGGGAGTGCTCCTGGGAGCTCAGCCTGCCCTCGCAACAAGTTGTCTTTGCAGCTGCAGAGGCAACAGGGCTGCCTTGGCCTGTTAAAGCTCCGGGAAGAGGCTTGAGCCGCCTTCACCCTTCCGTCAAATTAGTCTCTCTCTTTCTTGCTGCTCTTTATAGAGTGGGAGATGAGCTAATGAGTGTGAGTGGAATATATCCTTTTTAAGCTTCCCCCGCCCCAGGAAGTCTGTGCTTGAGCTAACCAGCTTGATTTTAAAGAGATTAGGGTATGATAACCTGAGCAGTTGAGTTGGTAGATTGGAAGGTGGAGTGTAACTGGGTAGTAGCAGGTAGCAGAGAGGATAATGTGTTCAGCCAGAACACGAAGTGTGAATGCAGCCTGAACATGTTCTGACATCCATGTCACGACTCCCTGCCTAGTTAATGTGCTCTGGTCCCTTGTCTTTCCTCTGCTTGCAGTGTATTTTGATCTTGTGCTTATCTTGCTCTGTTCTAATGCTCAGAACAGATGAGCAATAAAGCAACATGCTGGAGTTCCTGAATTTGAACTTCTGGAATTTAACTATGCAAAGTCTAATTTCCATCTTTCTCTGGCTATAAAGGACCAGATGCAGGAAACAATCGTACAGCCCCAAGGGCAGTATGCTAGAAAGTTGAATGGTTGACAGTGGTCTAATCAAAAAAATCTTTGGACCTTTGCTCTGTAGACTTAAAAAGGAATTTTATTACTCGGTTACAGCTTTTATCTCAAATACTGTTCTGTTTAATAAAAAATTTACTTGTTATATTACCTGCATAAAAGCAGTCTTGTCTTCTGCATGTACATGTTGGTGCTTTTTGCCTTTGCTGCAAAGAGATGATGCACTGCTGCTAGTGACTCTTCCAGAGCAACCCCCCTGAGTAGGAGGTGAAGGGTCTTACTTTCTTTTTCTGCATAGTTAACGGGGCACACTTCATCGCTGTGGCACTGGCTTCTTAAAGGTTTGGCTGCTGACTGTTTTATGTTTACTACTCAGTTGGGAAACTGAGGCAAAGCAGTACTTTAGCATCTGCTTGAGAGTTGACTAACACCCGTGGCACTTCTCTGCACAGTTTTCCAAAATAAAACTTTTTTTTTTCTGTTTAAGGAAGTGATTCTTTTTATCCTTTGGGAAACACAAGGCAGAGATGGTTTGGTATCTCTTTCCGTGACACACAGAATACGGGCTTAGTTTAATGAAGCATAATTGGGCCATGGAAGTTTCTCAGTGTTTTGCGCTGATACAATGTGACAGAACAGTGAGCCTGTCTCTGGCATTGGGAATGTACTTTGTCAGGTTCATTTGGATAAACAGATATCCCCAGCAAGTCCCGGTACGGGGAAATGGGAAGAGAAGGCTAAGTGGAGATGTCCAGTTACAGTTGTGGCTAAGCATGGGTACCAGTCATAGTGGTTTTGAGATTCAACTTTAGATATCTGTTCAAGCAAATAGGCTTTTCTAAAGCTGTGTGCTAAGCGTTAACAGCTTGATGTATAAAGCCTGGATTTAACATCTTTACATACTATTGTATCTGTCAGCAACATCATCTTATATGTGGATAAAGATGCATCAAGCTCACCAGTGGGAATGATGCTTTTACTTAGGTGACAAGCTCACCGTGAATCCTTAAAGGTAAAAGGTAGTTACGTGGAAGTGTGTTTAGGACTTTTGCACTGAATCAAGGAGATTCTGGAAATGTCTGTCACCTCAATAAATCTAGATTATGTGGGACACAGAAAGATCTATATATATGCAGTTGGTTGCACGTTCCCAAAGGGAGGAGCCGCTTGTGCCAAACCTGATTGCATCCGCAGGATGAGCAGCGAGGGCTGTAGCGCAGAGCCTGGTCTGACAGTGAACGAATTGCTAAAACCTGTCCTGCGGGAATTAAAGCATTGACACAGAAAGGAAGGAGGAGTGAAAGAGAAAGGAAGGTTTAAAGGAGATGCTCTCAACCTGGTTAAGGAAAAGGTGCAGGTAACAATGACCACCACATGGTATATACACATTTGTTTGTGACAAAAAGTATCAGGCTTGTGTACATCGGGAGCGGTCGTATTTGTAAGGGTAGGAACAGAAACTAGTGACAGGGTGTTCGTTGTCTTTCACTGAATGCTGAAGCTTAAGATGTAGAAAAACCTGTAATGCTTTCTACAGTTGCAAAACTTGTCACGCCCTGTATGAGGAAACCAATCTGAGTATTTTTTGAGATGGAAAGACGTTGCATTGCTGTCGCTTGCATTCAAAGGGAAGGACTTTCATATTCCTGCTCTAGTGTCTTCAAAAGCTCATTATAGTCAGTTTTTACATGTTGTGCCCTAAAATGAGCTAACACATGAATTGCCAAATGCTGTTAACTACATAAGGTAATTGTTCCAAGTTCTGAGTTTATCTTTAATCCCCTCAACTAATGGTAATTGAGCAATGCATTTAATTACAGCAGTGATGAAGAGTGGTCAGTATTTTTGATGTCTTCCTTGGAACAATTGGACATATTCAAAATACTTGGGGACTTCAGGGGCAGCAAGGTGAGCTGTCAGTAGTAAAAGGTTATGGATGGTTAAATATTGACTGCAACTCTTACTGAAGAGAAGGGTAGTAGATAGTCTTTTACTGAAGTTACACTAAAGGACAGATGATAAATAAGAATTGAGCTGAGTAGAGAGCAGTTATTCCATTTATATCTATTTTTAAATTGTCAGCAATATCAATTTTTTTCTTTGGATAGCTGAGTAATCTCAAGACAGCAAAACTTGATCAAATTATGAGCACTTGAGATTCCTAGTGTGTTAATTCGTTAGACTCTTTTTTTTTTTTTTTTTTTGGATCAGGATGGCACTTCAAGGATATGCTGAGACTTGGAGTAATTTAGATTAAAAGAGCCTCTGGAGGTCATCTGGTTCAAATCCCTGTGGTTTTAGAGGGAGTCTTCAAAATTTTGTTGTAGATGAGCAGTTAGTGAGCTAACTTCCCAATAAGTTACACTATTTAATTTTTCAACCTTTTCATGAACTGATTTTCTAGAAGTTGAGAATCCCTGTGCTGTGTCTGATGACTCTATAGGACCAGCTGCATAGTCCCCCCCGTCCCATGGGCAGGGAGGGAGGGTGAGGAACTTTGCTGCTTGTGGACAATATTCTGGTACTGTCAGCTTTTCTCCTTGGGACCCTGGAGCGAGGCAGTGTGTGGACTTTACATGGTGGTACCACTGGTTTTCTGATTTTTGGGACACCACTGGCCTGCATAGCCTGGATCTGTAGACAAATTGCCAGGCTGCACATGCACGTGATGCAAACATTTGGATTTTCATCTTATTTTTGTGCTCCTATAGCTTACGTGCTTTATGCTGAAGTATGTGACCTTCAGGTTTGCTTATTTTACCATCAGCAGTATTTTCATCTGCAGAACAATACTAAACTGCATAGTCCTTTAAATTGACCTGCCCTGTAGCCTCTGTATGTGGGTAATAAATATGATGAGACACTTCAGTAAACAAAAGAGTGGACTGAAGGGAGGGAATAAAGTAGGTTAAAACATGTATTTTGCAAAATATGGAAGTTGTGCGGGTTTTACTGACCCTACTGTGTGTTTTCCCCATGTGTTAGTTGTTCCCTGGAAAGGTACTAGTTGCTCAGCTTCTGTTCATTAGCTAAAAAGCACCGCAGATGTTTTGTTAAAAATTTTACTTAGAGAAACCAATTGGTGTGCTGCAAATGGAAGTGTTTGCAGGTAGGTCAGCTTTGTTCAGTAATATCTCCCTCCCATGATGAGGGAATACATGAACAGGATACGGAATGGTCTAATGTGTGTTTCAAAGTTATGCACTGGGTTTTTTCCTGGAATTTCTAAACTAATTTGAATTATAATAAACTTCTTGTGTAAAACTCTGCACAGGAACCCTTGGAGCACCTAATTTTGGTTGCTTGTTGGAATCAGAAAAGCCAAGAAACATGGGTAGTTGAAGGTGAAGCTTTCAATTCTTTTGATGGCTTCTGTGTATGAGCAAGCATTAAAAAAATTCAGAAAGCAAATGAGATGGTCCTTGTAAAAGGCTGCATTTATATCATATTGTTGGAGGATAAATTTTGTAAGCTTTTGCAGCAGTTAAAGTATATTATATAATGTTCTCTAAAAATAGCAAGTTTTTTTTTTTTTTGGTGTGAATTATATTAATTAGTTCAGGTGAATGCTGGGAAAACCAGGATCTGTGCGTAAACAGTATTTACCGTGTAAGTTACTGGTTTATAGAATATCCATCTTTCAGGATATCTTAAGCCAGTTCACTCTACCAAAAAATCTCAGACTAAGAATATATATTCATATATAGCTAATGCTGACAAGCAGTGTTTGTGGAGAAGCTGATGTTAACTGAAGTTAGTAGCACCTGAAGGTCAAGCTTCTGGCCTTGGTCACATCAGCCCTGACTTGAAAGTAACACGTAGATGTAGGTTTCCAGGTGCTGCTGTGAATTCAGTCCTACCATATGCAAATACCCGCAAAATACAATATTGGTTGTACAGGTGCCTATTAGTAACACTGTTCTAAAAGTGTGTGTATACCCTTTCTAGAATAGCAGAAGAAATTACAGTTTTATGGAATAGGTATTTTTTTTCTAGAGGAAGCCTTTGAGATGTGACCTGAATATGTCTCAAGAAAAAAGTACGCTAAATTCTTCTGCAGTACACCTGTGATTTTTCTTTCTTTTTTTTTTTTTTTTTGTTATTCTGAGTGCCCTATTCATCTTTAGATGTGAGTGCAGAAATGCTAAAAATACCAAATGTCAGGTAGGCTTCTCTTCAGGCTTTCCCAGTTTTCATTTCAAAGCTGTATGTCCAAATTAACCTTTTGGAGTGATGCAGCGATACCTGTTACTTCTCCCCATGCACATCCTGGATCGGTTACATCTGAGTAGCGTCGTCCTTTGGCCGACTGGAATCAGGGTTCATTAAATAAGTCATGACTGCGGGAGTCAGCATGTTGGCCTGTGGCTGTCTCTTAAAAGAAAGAGCAAGTACACCAAGCTCTTCTCGAGCACTGAAAATCCACAGGCACTCGGTCCTTTTTATGAGATGTCAGTCTAGATAATTTAAAACCAAAGCTTTTTGTATTCTAAGTGAACTTACATTTATTTGAATGTTGGAAGAAAGAAGAGGTGCTGACTTTGTATTTCTGTCTATGGGGATTATCTGATTGTTAGTTTGTAGATTCATTATGTTTAATATTTGAGGTGCATATTGTCTGACCTTTGCAGTTCTTTGCATTTAGGCTGTAATTAAATGTATTGTGTGTCACAGAGTAAATTTGAATATCTGTTGGACACAGAGGTCTTAAAAAGCTTCTGAAATGGATTTGAACATGGCACTTCTCTTCAGAACTCTTGTTTGTAGTATCGTGTGCACTTTGCATGTCCTTAGGATGTTTCATGTGCATGAAGGCACAAGTCAGTTCTCCAATTTTTTTATTTATTATGGGCTTTTCTTCTGGTTTGTGGGTTTACACACTGTATAATTTTGCTTCTTTCTTTATCTATTTCTTTAATGTTTCTGAATGCTAATTTTTAGCATTACAGGGGAAGATTATATTGGCCAAGAATTATGCAGTTGTAGTAAAAGTAAATGTTATTAAATATTTCTTGCTGTTTCTCTGTCATTTTAAACAGATGATTCACAATTATATGGAGCACTTGGAAAGAACCAAACTTCATCAGCTAACAGGGGGTGATCAGCTAGAATCCACAACACACAGTAGAATTAGGTAAGCTCTTTATTACTCTCTCACCATGAAATGAAAGAAAAAAATCCATTCATTTGTGTTTGCAAGACTTTGTTCTTTAATCCTACAACAACGGTTCGACTGAATCAGAAAGATTTGTTGTATGATTGGAATGCGGTAAGAGAATAGTGTAGAAATCAGTAGAAAGAGGCTTTTGCTGTTGTACTGCTAAGCGTTGAGATATACTTTGTACATGAGCCTTTAACAATTTCAGTTTTTTTGAGTGTTTGCGTTCCGGTAGGCAGGGAAAATGTCAGCTGCCGTCCCAAAATAACTGAAGTCTTGCCATGGCTTTGTGTACAGGTTGATGAAGGTGTGTATTGTGGTACCCATTTGTTCTAAGGGCTTGATGTGAATATATTATGCAGATTTTGAAGCTTTCTAGCCTATGAACTCTGCGTGGAAGGAGGGGAGAATAACTCCAGGGCTGGCTGTGTCTCTGCGTTGCTGCATAGATGCTGCGAGGAGCCCGGCGGCTCCCGGCGCGAGGGGGAGGAGAGCGGTGATGTCATTGCTCTGGAGCTGCTGCAGAAGAGTGGAAAGCTGCTGCTGATGGCATTGTTTTTGTGGCAGCGGCTGAATGACAGACTTTGCCTACAAAGATACACCCTCGGCCCCTGTGTAGCCTTCTTGGTTCCGGCGTTTCACCATGCCAGCGCAGCGCCATGAATCCTGGATGCATGCTGCTATTTGTGTTTGGCTTCGTTGGCGGGGCGGTGGTCATTAATTCGGCTATCTTGGTGTCTCTCTCTGTTTTGCTGCTTGTGCACTTTTCTATTTCCACTGGTGTGCCAGCTCTGACGCAGAACCTACCAAGGATACTCAGGTACTCTGACCTACTGAACCTTGGCTTCATGCGCTCTTTCTTTCTCTCTGCTTTCTGTTTTCCTTTCAAACAGAAAGAGCAAGGATAAATTAGAGATGTAAATTATGTATTAATTTCAAATTCTTTTCTAAACATAATATTTATGGACTGGGATATGGCAATATATATTTTTATACACTCCAATTTAATTGCCTTTTATTTAAGCAAGTACAAGGTCAGTTTATGTATCTTTTTTTTTTTTTTTTTAGAAAGCTCTTACATAGGTTTATTGTAGCCTGCAAAAAAAGCTGTGATGATAACGTTGTGGATAAAGCTCATGTTCAGTTTATTGTCAGGTACTTGGCTGATCTTGTGTGGCCATAAATATATGCAGTCTGAGGCCTTGTACTATTAAATTTCAGGGCTTAAAATCAAAAGACTTACGTAAGATAAGTCAATTGATGATCTGCTCACAACCATGTTAATTAATTGATCACATTATTTTTAAAAAAACTGATTATCGGTTGGTGGGGGAAAAAAATCTTACATTATTTAAGCATTAGAGCTCTTAAAGCCTATTCACTATTGTTCAGCCAAATGTTATCCTCTCCTCTTTTTCTGTACTTGCATGGCAAGCTGCCAACTCTGTCTGTCCCCCCCCTCAAGTTACGTTCTGTTTGTCCTAGTTGCCTGGAGCAGTAGCAGAGATGCATTAGAATATTGTGACCAAAAGTAATCTTGACACGTTTTAGAACTATAATTACAAACGGAAAACAGCTGGCAAAGTTTTGAAATGTAGGTTTCTGGCCTGAAAACTTGACATACTTTAACTGTGGTTGTAAATTTAGTAGTAAACTTTATTTAAAAAGGGAAAAATGCTGGGAAATAGTGTTCTCTGAAAGCTGTGTGACTTTTTCTCCTTAATACATGGTGCATGTAGACTTTCTGCGGTAGTACGCTTTTAACTTGGGTCTCTGAGCACAGAAGGATTGTTCGAAAGGTTTAAAGCCGATCAGTAGAGAGAAGAAATACCAATTATTAATAATTGATAATAAATGTGTATGAATACTTAAACACAAAGAAATAAAACAAATTTGAAGTGTAACTCTCTATAGACTTATCTAGTTAGTAAGGCTGTGCTTGTTTAAAAGGGAGGGGGAAAAAAACAAACCCAAAACAAATACCCCCCAACTCTAAAACAAACAAACAAAAATCCACCAAAAAAAAAAACCCAAACAAAAAACCCCCCCGCCAAAACCAAACAAACAAAAAACCAAAAACAAAGCAAGCAAAATATTGAACTTCATGTTCAATAACTTCTATTGGATTTTTTTTTATATTTAAGCAGGCAAATGGTTTAAGAAATAGATTGATTTTTTTTTTTTTTTTGGTAATGTGCTTTTGCCCCGCTGGAGACTGTTTAATGGATTTGAGGGGTTTTGGGAAGCTATGCTTTTTCCCGCCCCTAGTAATTTCTTTGAGGAATTACAGGAATTGGAACTCAGTTCCTCAGTCTTTTATTCATTTAAAAAAGATAAAAATATAGGATGAAGGAATCTAATTGTAGAAGAATTGTTTCTATTTTTTTAACACTAGTCGGATTTTAGAAGAGAGCATCTGGTTGCTTATCCTAAAGGTTCCTGTAAATGCTTCAATACATCAGTTCAGAATATTAGTTTAGGCTTTTAAAACATGTGTCTGCCTTCTGCTCGTTGTCGTATTTTCAGTTATTTCTTGGACATTGGGGTAGTAGAAGGGGTTCTTTGCTTTCTGGTCAACAACCACTGAAATAAGTTGAAATTGCTTCAGTCTAATCATAATGTCTTTTAATGCAGACACGCACATAAGAACCTTTATTTCAAAAATAAGCCCCCTTTTCAAACTTCATTTACTGTGTAGTCTCGCAACGCACCTCGGCTGTGTTTTAGCACGTCAAAATACGTTCATTTGTAAAAATTATTTAAAACTATTCCACAAAAAAAGGAAATGTCAGTTGTGAACGTTTTTGGTACCCATTTTGTTTAAATCCTCTCTTCTGAAGCCTGCAAAGAAGATAAGCTTTGTAGCATATCCTGCAAGTAAGCAAATCTGTCTGCTCTGACCCATTGCTCCGGGAGGCGTTTCCCAAAGCGAAGGGCCCTTCACAATGCATGCTTTATCACTGGCTTTCTTTTCCACTCAAGGGCTGCTTTTTTTTCCTTTTTTTGTTGCTGGACTTCTAAGCCAATGAAATGGTTTCAGTCTGTCTTTTGACATAATCTAAGCTTATGTGGTGTGTCTTTTGTTCCCTGCACACATTAGAGTTGTGGGAAATCTAAAGAAAAGCAGAACCTGTTACAATAGCAGGAAGCGTTGGAATCAAATTTTGTTTAGTTCTGGGGCTCTTTTTCGTGAAGACTTTTCAGCACAGTTAGTTTGCAGATGCTGGAACAGTATCTGATGCTTTTTATTTTGTAACCCTGACTGATTTTGCGTTACTCTCTTAGCTGCCTGCTTTGCTCTGCTAAACTACTCCTGAATTAACAATGTAACTTGGAATAATATTTATGAAAGGCCAAGATAGTTGCAAAGATTTTTGTGACAGGGAGCATCTTTGTACACCTGTACTGGAAAGGTTCATGCCAATTAAAATTGTTTGCTGTTTGAACATTGTTTTTTTGGTGATGTAAAATTTGCCAAAAGGAGTTTACTGCTTACTTGCTAAATACAATCCCTTCTTGACTACCTTTTCTTCTAAGGAAACAAAAACCCAAAAAAATTACAGAAGTGCGTAGCTCTTCCTTTTGCTTTTCAACATGTGCTTTCATATTTTTGCATATCACTTATATGCAGATACTAACTCTGCACAGATTTCTGCCTCGGTTTTATGTTTAATTTGTGAAAAGCCTTGCAAAAGAAAGTATATGTGGTTGTAATTTGACTTTTTATAATGCTAAACTGTGAGATCTCTCAAACATTAATATTTGTCTGGATTGTCTCTGCAGGGGTACTTACAGGCAATGCTTTCTCAGGAAGCGTAATTTTCTGCCATTACTTGTGCACACTTATCTTGTGTCTTCAGTAGACTTATAGCTGTGCTAGTTGATTACAGTCCTTTCCTCTGTATTTCATTGTTCTGACTGAACAAATACTTTGCTTGATCTCGGTTCTATGCCTGGCTGATATTTTTCCTTTTTCAGGGCTGGCTGTAGCATCCTATGAATTGTGCTCTACACAATGTTTTTGTCTCTTGCTAGCAGGAAGAATCCATCTTTTTGTTCACTGATCACACTACTGACAGCAAGATTGACTTGCAGATTTTTTTTTTTCTTTACACAAAGCTTTGGAATTTCCAAACGTTTGCCCTAGAGAAGTGATAAAGAGATGGTGAAGAGTTGGGATGAAGTCATTTGCCTTACTGGCACAAGCTTTTGTGCAGCTTTAGGGTGAAGTAGAATGTTGAACTCATCTTGGTTAAAACTAGGCAATTTTTGGCTGGGCTAGTTTTAAATTTGGTAATTCCTTGACCCAGTTTTTTCAGTTATACAAATCCATGTAATTCCTGTGGTCTTCAGAAGAAAAATACCATAAATTTTGGAAAGCATTGGACTTTAAGCTCATCGTTTACAACTTTCCTAAATGCTTCAGTTAATGATTTAGCTGTTGGCGGTCGTAGAAGTTATGTGGTACTGTATCTTGCAAAAAAAAAAAAAAAAAAGTGCAAAACGGTATTTTTAAGAGTTGTTGCTGAAAACGGTAATTTACTCTGAAATAAGGAAACATTTTCATTTCATATTCCTGTTTGTGTTCCACTTCTGTAAAAGTTGTTTACTATAGATTAGCTTTGGTGCAATCAATAACTGCTGCCTAAAGCCATGAAATAGACTATTTGCAATTAAATAATGAGGAATTATGTGCTGTAATACAAACTGTGTATGCTACATTGTATACTTAATAGACCAATACTGTACGAATGTTTGAACCTATAAATTTACCACTTCCCTGCTGATTTCAGAGGCATACAGGAAAATAGTGTGACATTGGAAATGGCTGATGAAACCTGTCTCTCTTTCAAACAGAAAGGAGCGTCCGATATCGCTGGGCATCTTCCCATTACCTCCAGGAGATGCACTACTTACACCTGAAACCCAGAGAGAAGCTGGGGAAACGCCTGGGTCAGAGCACTGGAAATTCCACGAGCTAAGCCAGCCACGGTCCCATACAAGCCTAAAGGTGAGAGCTCAGCTCGGCTGCCTTGTGTCTTAGGAGAAACTCCCATAAACAAATTATAGATCTTTAGTGGGGAGAAAAAGGAAATTGGAGGGGAGGAGGGAAACCCTTAAATCATCTTTGTGTAAGCCAAGTGTGTTGCTTACCCAAATGAGCTTTGAGGGAACTAATTTACTGGAGGAAATGGAGTTTGGGTTGCATTTTCCAAATGAGCGGTAATACAGGCTAGTTCTCCTCTTACTCACAGGAGTGGGGTTTTTCTTTTTGACTAAGGAGCCTTTCCAAAGGTTGGTCACTTGTTCTTTACACATTAGATATGTAACTAGATAGTGTAAACAGGTCTACTGGTTTAATATCCTTTCAGAAGGAAAGCTTTGGTTACTACGCAGGCAGTACTCTTAACGCAGTCTCTGCCTACTATCAGGCATATAGCGTAGGTACACCAGAGTTGAGAATGACCTAACTTTCCTAAATTAGCCTGTGATGATGATTTCCCTTACACGTAGCTTGGCTATAATTCCTGCAATTGTTCTGTGTTCCAACAGTGAGAGGGTGGCATAGAACAAGCTGCAGAAATGGAAAAATGGGGGAGTGGTGTTGGAGTGTGATGAATCTGGCAGTCGGGAGTAGGGCGCACTGACAGCACAGTGCGAGGAGGGATCTGCAGGGTGAAGAACCGCGGAGTGTGTAAAGTCTCACTATATCTTTATGTTGATGAGGGTTTTTTTTGAAGACTAGGATGTACTGTTATTTCTGAAAAGGCATACAGCTGAGGGGAATTTCCTCCTAAGTGAACTTAATACCTAGCAAGGGAATATTAAACTGATAAGAATTAAAAAAACTATCCAGACATAACTGGAACACAGCCTCTTTTTTTTTTTTTTTTTTTTTTTTTTGCCTAGAGGTCACATGGAGATAATGGCAAGTGTAACTAATGGTTAATTATAAACATATCAGAGTGACAACAGGATACTGGATCTAAAAATTTGTCACTTAACAAACTCTTGGCTAGGATGATTTTTGGATCTTAAATGTGTCCTATTCCCTTTGTCCGATGTCAGTTAACATCAATAAATTGACAGACTTTAGGAGAGCTGACTGAAATAAAAGTTATGACCAAGAGTAAGTGGAGATGAGGTATAAAGGGAAGTCTCTGATCCCATCCTGTCCCCTCAAAGTTGTATTGTTTACTATATATTGTCAAAATAGGCTTCTTGATATAGTTCTTCTAAACATAGTGTGCTGCTAAAAGATAATTTACAAAACAGAACAGACTGTAATTTTTCAAACCTAGTTAGTCAGAATAAGTGCCTTAGGTCCGAAGCAGCATCTCTGCTTTCTAGCTCTGAATGTAAAGTACTTTTGAAGTGAATGTGTTAATAACGTGATATATCAAAGTCATAACCAGAATTTGAAACTTTTCCCTAATACTTTTATTTCCTCTAAATACTTTTAACATAAAGTACAAGGCACGAGCGAGATTCTGCTGCTTTCAGGCATCTGTTTTCCGTTCATGCATGAGCATTTAATTAATGGTCAGTGTTTCCTCTAAAAGTATCACGAAGAGTAGGTGTTGGGGAGAAACCCAGACTAAAAAGACTGGGTGTCCTGTAGCTTGTACAGCAGTGATGGTTGGACTTGATGATCCTAGAGGTCTTTTCCAACCTTAATGATTCTATGGTTCTGTGACATTGCTGAGTATCGTTGTAAGTCAGCATCCAGCTATGTACCATTCATTCTCTTCTGCTTATTTCTGCAAAGCGTTGCAGATGAGCTACTACTTCTTCAGATTTAACTATCTAATTTTTAAACTAATTTTTTTTTTTCAGGAAAAGTCTTTCAGCAGCATTGCAAAAAAAGTCAAATTTGCTAAGTCAACACAGCGCTGACTTTCAAATGCTTAGGCTTTGAGATATTTTGAATTCATTATTACCTAACGGAATCACATTTCATTTTTGTTAGTTCTAGAACACTCATGATAGTTTAATCGGTATAGTTTCCAAGAGTTAGCAAAAAAAAAAAAGTACAGTAAAGTCAAATATAAAATAGATGGGTTTATTGGAAATTCCTTTAAGGAAAGGACCGTTCTCTTCACTGTTTTCTCTTGCGCTATCAAGCTGTTTTTCTTGAGCATTGTGTGTGGAAGTGAGTGATCAGTCTGTGCTGCATCGGTTAGTGGATGCAATTGGAATACCAAGATGTAGAAATGTTTGAACAGAGCCAACAGCTCTGTTGAGGTTTTATTCCCTGTTTGTGTGAACTCCGGATTCCATTGGGAAGGGGTACCATTTCCTCCCTTCTGTATCTGCTTGCTGAAGTATGAATCGTTATCCAGCAGCTTAACTTCACCAATTCAAAAGGCAGTTGGCTGAACTGGGTAGCTTTTATTTGTTTTTTTATAAATGGACACAATGTATCTCACAATTTTCATCATATGTTGGTTTTGTTGCCTCGTATAACTATGGGTAAGTGTTCATGTTTTATTCCTTTAGAGACATCTGTTAGTTGACTCGATTTCTGAATAATGTTGTTAAAATGTCAAATATTAATAATTGGTTATTTTGGAATGTACTAAAAAGGATAAAAACTGGAAGTAATTCACAAGCAGGTCTTGAAAGTGCTGATTTTTGTTTCTAGGGCTTACAGATTCCATGTGGGGATTTCACTGTAGGATGCAAGCTTTACATTTACGCTGATATACGTAAATGTGTGTGTTCCTTCTTGCCCCCACAAATTAAAATCTTCTCTTTCCAGGAAGTTCCTAAAGTAGAAATTTAGAAATTACAAATCTTAGTAATCTTCCACTAAATACAAAGGAGAGAATGTGTGTCTATATGCAGGTGTCTCTTGTTTTGGTTTTTGTTTTTTTTAAATAACCTTAAAATTCAGTTTCATGTCCTTCTTGAAAAGGGATGCTAGCAGCACAATGAATTCATGCTTCACAAAATCTAAATGTGCTTAGTTCTTGACAAGTTTAGGTTCCCTGAGCTAACAGACGTTCTTTTTAAATGTCACAGACTTGTATAGGAGCTTTGCTTTCACCTCTGATTCCCAAACAAAAACCCAAAAGAACTTTTTATCAAAACTTACCACCCTGCCTTCTTCTTGCACATACCAGCCTCAGTGTTTCATCTGGATTTTTCCCAAGGAGATTCCTCTAATGTTGTAATCTAGAAAATATTGGCCTAAACAGACCCATTTGTTTTCATATTTGCAGTGAGATGTTGTTCACTGTTACGTGGTATTTAAGTCATAGTTAAGACATCTGGATGCTGGCTCTGGTCATGAATGAGGGGTAAAACGTGAATGAAAGGAGACAAGGTCCAGAAAAGGGCTATTAGTATTATCAGGTAGTAGCCTCTAGTTACATCAAACGCAGTCTAGCCTGCCCTCGAACAGTGCCTGATGCAGCCCTGTCTGAGTAATGATCGTAATCTTGAGACCAGCAGCTGGGTTAACAGCCATACTTGTGGTTCTTCATACAGCGTCACTGTATGGCAAACTGTTGCCAGGAATCAGCTTCTATGAAGGAGCTATTTACTGATGTTCCATAGTTGATCCAAAATCTAACTAGACAGGTAGTCACTGCAGCTCAATGTCTCGTTCCCGATGTCATCC
Source organism: Morus bassanus (assembly GCA_031468815.1). Classification (NCBI taxonomy): domain Eukaryota; kingdom Metazoa; phylum Chordata; class Aves; order Suliformes; family Sulidae; genus Morus; species Morus bassanus. The sequence goes on along the minus strand of CM062577.1, from coordinate 3,007,203 downwards.
AGGGCTTACAGTTCAGACTGGAAAGTGCGTAAAAACAGTTTGAGTGAAGTGGTTGCAAATACTATACTTTGATGTCAGTTAAGTCCATGTTCTGCATCAGTGCTTCGATGTCTACTTTTTAGGAAGATATTTTAAGATGTCACGCACATTTTGAGCAATTAAAAAATTTATAACAGCTTTGGGAAGACTCAGCAGTTCATTGTGTAGCTAGAAGGATTATTGATGTGGGAATGCTGCCTGTTGTCTGGAAGACTTAACAGAAAAGCACCCTTAAGTTGTGGCTATAATTATCCACTGAGACCAAACATTAGTATTAAAAATAAAGACATGTTTTACATAGCTATAGCCTCCTTAATGGAAGTGAAACAGCCATAGTCTAAAGATTAATTTGGCAGTACTGGCTTAAGTATTCTTTCCATTCCTCTTTCTTTGCATATGCATATCCTTCAGTAAAATACAGAAATTTTGGTGTTTGTTCTTTAGTTTATGTGCCTAACTCTTCTAAATACTTTAATTTGTGTTCATTTTTTTAATGGTAATGTTCAATTTTAGGATGAGCTCTCTGATGTTAGCCAAGCAGGCTCAAAATCTACTACTCCAGCATCCACAGCTGCTTCAGATGTACCTGTACTGCCTGCTGAAACTCCTCAAAAGAACGATGTTGAAGGGCTTGCAAAGGACACAGATATGCCGAATGAGAAGCTGGACGTAGGCAAGAATATTGAAGTACAGGTAGCTCAAGAGACAAGAAATGTGTCCACTGGTGAGCAGCTTTAACTTTTTAGTATGGTTACTATGGACGTCATATTTAATCCGTTACGAAATATCTCAATTGTTGTGCCACAAATGAGAAATGTTTTTTTTTCCCACTCAGTATTTTTAGGAGTACAGAACACTGGTAAGAGATACAAGTGTGGTGTTTATTGGTGGCTTTAGTCCTTATTTTTCTAAAATCAGAATTATTTATGACATTTGCTTGTAAACAGCAGAAGTGGCACTCATCTAGACACAAAAAGTCATGAGATGATAGACATCTGCTTGTTTTCGACTGCAGAAATAGTGAGAAATAACTACTGTTGGATGACTTAAGTTAAATGCAGGAGAGACTTGGAAATTCCAGTGTCTGCACTAGAGTATCAAAATCCATAGGTCTTCTCATTTAATTACCTTGATACTTCTTTGAACAGAAGTCTACTAATCTGGTGATCAATTGGTAACTAGACGTAGATAATGTCATACGTCCCAGTGATTTTTTTTTTGTTTGTTTTATGGAGACATACCACTTGCTTTTCCCTAGGTGGGAATGAAAATGAGGAAAAATCTGAAGTTCAGGCAATCATTGAGTCAACTCCGGAGTTGGATATGGATAAAGATCTCAGTGGATATAAGGGTTCCAGGTAAGTTGTGTGTTGTGATTTGAGTAGGAAGACCAATTTTAGAAGGTACCATACTTCAGTTTTGAACTTGTGAATAGTTTAGAAATTTTACCAGACTGAGATCATGCATTATATAATGAGTCTCCTGCTTCTGTGACATTAATTCCCCAAATTCCTCAGCAGCTCTTCATTCTGTTGCTTACCTGATGAATGTTCAGGGTACTTCATATAACAGCAGACTTAAGAATGCTTAAATATTCTTTCCATATTTCAAGCAATGGGTCTATACCAAGAGGCCTTTTCTCCCTAGATCGAGGTTGCAAGGTACTAGCAGCTTCCAAGCTGGTCCCTTGTATTTTCACCCATATCTCTACAATCTGGATTTGTGACTGACTTTGCAAATGCTACAGCATTTATTTATCAGATTCTGATGGTGGAATCCCAGTGTTGGCAGAATGCTTTTGCCTGAGTCTGCTTCTTTGCAGGCTTTTGCTCGTGAAGGGTAACATTTCTTTCAAAAGCTCTAAAGCCACATAAAAAATAAGCAAGTGCTGTTTTAGTAGCAGGGGGAGTGCCTCATCTTCTAGGCAAGCCCTGAACAATTTAGAGTCTAGCCACAAGTCCTTCAATTATGTCATGTAGTCTGTGTGTTTGATTCTTGTGATGAGATGGAAAAAAACGACCTTGTATTTGTGTGAAAGAAGCCCCCTTTCTGGCCAGAGGAATGTTTTGATCTCTATTTGGTTCTCTTGTGTTCTTGTTGTATTAAATGACTTCCAGTTTGGCTGAGCTGTCTGTTCTTTAAGCATTTGGGCTGACTAAGTCCTGACGGGGCTGAATTTCTATATACCAAAACTTGATATGCTTTAATTTATTAAAATCCTGACCAGCTCAAAATCAGCAGCTACATCAAGTTTGGGAATCTTGATGCCAAAGTAGTATTTGAAAATAGAAGCTAGGACTCTAAGCCAACTGAAAGCTTCTGAAAATTTTACTTCTGTTTTTTTTTGGGGGGGTATCAAATGAACTACTGGTAAAAACAGGGAGAAAACTTTCTTCAGTGTGGGAATGTTTTCTTTCTGCTTTTTTATGTTTTGTTTTAATTCTTTGACTAGCACTCCTACCAAAGGCATAGAGAACAAAGCATTTGACCGTAATACAGAGTCACTCTTTGAAGAGCTGTCATCTGCTGGTTCTGGCCTAATTGGAGATGTGGATGAAGGTGCAGATTTACTGGGTAAGAAAGGTTATTTAAAGAGCAATTTTCCTCGTTAGTGGAGTGCTTAATTATCCTTGCTGGATTTACTGTTAGGATTCATTTGCATTAAAATCTTTTGAGTATCATCCTAAGGTGGTTATTGGAATGCAAAAACCAGGAGAAGGTGTTTGTTCTTTCTTTCAATACTGCGATATCAGCCTTAATCTTTTGGGGCACTTCTTACTCTATTCTCTATTTCAGTTTTCCCTATATGTTCTCTGACACAAGGATTTTCATCTCGAACAAGGATTTTTATTTTGAACTCGTTTTAGGTAGTTTAATTCGGGTTGTGCCCAATCTGTAATGGCCTGGCTTTATCACCTCTCTATGGAATTTAACTTGTAAGAGAGAATTGCAGCAGAATGCGATGGTAGTAATTTGAGAATCAAACCATTAATTGAAAGGGGAGGGGGAACCCACGTTTTTCTTCCCCCGAAGCAGCTTGCGGCTAGTTCTGTGCTGACTGAACGGAATATAAGTTTTTGGGAATATGAGTTGATCAGGAGCAAAAAGGTCGTTAAAAGAAGGATCTTTCTATAAACAACATAACAAGGTATTTTTGACCATATCAGTGTTCAGGCCTCATTTTGAAATAGCGAAAGCTGGTATGTATAAAATGCAGATGCAACTCGTGTGTGTTTTAGAAATGGGTTGCATACAGAAGATCAGCAGTCTGTCTGCTTCTGTCGTCTGACCCAGCAAAAATACAGAAAGTTAGTAGTATTCTTTAGAACTGTTGTGTGTGCAGTCTGGATTTCTGGTTGTTCAGTGTTCCACCAGAAACATATTCTACATCAAGTAGGTGACATTTCTGCAAAGTATTACTCCTTAGGAGTAATGGGCCTATCTCCAGCCTGAGAGATGGTTTTTCTTTGTTGTCATTCTCTGCTGCTTTGAATCCTGTGCAGTGAGGACCACCACATCCTTGCTGGAACATACTTCATCCAAAATTCTTGCACTCTGTTGTCACAAGGACAACTAATGACACATTCTGCACGCAAAAAATATAGATACTGGAGAAGTATTAACATACAGCAACTTCCATCCCTTAGCTACGTGATAAATTGTTTAAAGAAATCAAATTACTGTCAGGACTTCGTGATAATAGATGCCTTGTTTTCCGTGGGTGAAAATAAGATGCTTTTTAGTATAACGCAACAAAAGTTTGTTACTGACTTCATTACCATTTTCCGTAAAAATACTGCTAGAAACACCGGCGTGCGCAAAATGAACACGTTGTTATAACTGCATTTGTTATGCAGAATGTGTAGGTCTAAAAGTTTTAGTATATAATCATAATATCACTTTGAGCACAACCATAGTCCAGATTACTCTTGTTATTTAAAAGCCACATCTGCATCCAGGATAGTCCATGTGTTTCAAGCATTTGGATCTGTTCTAAGTGAGCATTAAATTTTAGTCTGGAGTTCTGTAAAAGTAGTTAATTGGGATTCTCTAATCTGTTTTCTCTTGGGCTGCATACCCAGGGGAATATTCTGGTGTGTATGCTTCTTTTTTAAAAAAAATTCTTTGAAATCTGTTGCTTCTACAGTTAGGCGTTCTTGGCTGCTGCTCTCATAAAATACATTCTCTGCATTTTTTTCTTTGCTTGATAACATTTTTTTTTTGTTGTTTTTTGCCTTTGCACTCTTGGCTTTCTAGTTTTTGTTTTTGCATTATAAAGGCTCCTGAAACCTGTTGGAAGTGATCCTAGGTACTTTCATCTGTGAATACTGAAAACATTTAAAAAGCAATAGCCGCTTGTTGACTTAGTGTAGGGGATTTCTCCAGATATTGATAAAGTAAAAATAGCTGATCTGAGTTCCTTCACTATTAAACGTCATTTACTTTTAACCCAAAACCCAGAGAGAGAAATTCCAAAAGAGGGAACTTTGAGTTGCATGTCTATTTTTTAGATACTTTTTTTATTATTATCCGAATATCTTTTAAGTCTTCTGTTACCAAAGTTGCTTAGAAGATTGTGTTCATAGAGTATTTTAAAAGGCCTCCACCATTAAGATACCTTTTTCATTTTTTGTGTTAATCTTCAATTAGCATGATTTTTGCCATTATCAGTGTGGTAATTATTTTGCTGTGCAAGATGGAAAATAATTGTTTTCTGCCTGAAAGTTTATCTTTTTAAAATCCTCCAAATAATATAATTTTAGGCATGCAAACAATAGGATGAGAAATTATTTTCCAGAAATTTAAATAATATTGAAGTAGTTACATGAAGAGTTAAGTTCACTTTTTTCCATAGCAGCATATTAATTTGAAACTTTTACTGAATGGCTTAGCATTTCTTCCTAGTCCTGTGCTTCTAAATTATTTCACAGAAAATGAGATAGACTTTTATTAAGTTACTGATTTTTACAGGATGTCTAACCAATAGAAATGGTTGTGACAAACTTAACTTTTAACATCTGTCTTTCGTATAAATCCTGCTTCTTAATCACATTCCACTTCAAATTTTTGGTGATGGCTTTGTTTTAATTCACTCTTACTTCATAAGTCTAAATATTTTATTGCTCTTCACTCATACTACACATTACATGAAATGTTTCTTGTTCTTGTTTTTGCTCTACATGGAATGCATGGGCTTTAAAGACCATAATTTCTTTGGTAAGGTATCATTTGCTCTGGGGAAATCTGCAGGGCTTTTGCAATCTGATGAGCTTTATAATTCAGCATGTCTTGTGTCTATAACTGATAACTTTTGTTTCTAACATGGTATAAAAGACAGTCAAGCATTTTAAACTTAACTTTTTGTGGACTAATACTTCCCCAGTAATGCCATGTTTGCTTTTTGACTTAGTGGTACTGTCACCTCTTCAAAATATCTAGAATAGGTGGAGGTAGCACTAGCCTTTGGCTAGCCAGGGTTGCCTTTAGGCTTTGATTGAGGACAGATTGGGAAGAAGGTGGAGGGGAAAGCTAATTGTAGAAGGTAGGTCCTGAAGCTTTAGATAGCTCACAGTTTTTCTGACAAGTTTGTCATACTTAAAATTCAGCTGGTTTTAGACAATGGCAAAACATAGGTTTTGTAAAAACATCCAATTTTTATCTGCTAATTTCATGTGTTTGTTTCCTTTGGAAAGGAATGGGTCGTGAGGTTGAAAACCTTATTTTGGAAAACACTCAGCTGTTAGAGACAAAGTAAGTGAGAATGTGTATGTAAAAAATACTGACCTTCTCTATTTTGTTATATCTTCAATAGCTTCATACACAGCAAGTTGAAATTATACAAATGTGCTTTCAGTTCTAAAGAGTAGTGGTGGTATAAGTATTTTGAATTTGTAGGTGTATTTGGCTAAATATATAGCTTAGTTGGTATTCTTCTAGAAATTAAGGACCTTAGAAGCTGCTTTTATCTTTGTAAGGCTGCAAGAAATGCAGTGCTGTGTCCTAATGAGATCAACTCACTGCCTTTTCTGTTAGAAACACAGCTGTAACTGCAGAAGCCAATCCATTGGAGCACTGTTGAGGAATTCAACCTCTAAGCAAACTGTTCTGATCTTTCAGAATGTTTTTCTAATAGAGAGGTGTGAATGTGTTTAAGCATTTGAGATTTTAGGGGAGAGGGTTTGACCTGTTTTAGAAAGCTATATCTTTTTACAGCAGCTCTATGTAAGAAATTTGTAGGTCCTCAAATTTCAGAATAAAATCAGGCTGAGGCTAAACTATGAGACCATAGTCATCCTTGTAATTGTGTATTTTAAATGTTTGTGTAGAAATGCACTGAATGTAGTGAAGAATGACTTGATAGCAAAGGTGGATGAATTGACCTGTGAGAAGGATGTACTACAAGGTGAATTAGAGGCTGTAAAACAAGCAAAACAAAAGCTTGAAGAGAAGAACAAGGAACTGGAAGAAGAGTTGAGAAAGTAAGTTTAATTCCATGGTCGTGAAAAAAGAAAGGCGGGGGGAAAAAACCCCACTGTGGTATCTAATGCAGCTATTTTTTATTTTGTGTTTAGAGCTCGTGCAGAAGCAGAGGAAGCAAGACAGAAAGCTAAAGAGGATGATGATGTAGGTGTATGTGTGTATGTGTGTTTTTGTAGGTATAATCCACAGTGGGGCATTAGAAGCTCACATGCATTTAGTGAGTGCTACTAAACTTTACTGCTTAATAAGTAGTGGTAAACTTCCTCCATGCATAGAAAAGGTAGATGTAAAGAGCACAAGTAAACTTAAACTGACCATGTCTAGTTTTCTTTCTTTCCTCTCTGCCCATTATTGTGTGTCACATTCTTTTTGAAGAACTGCTTTTTATTCAGATTATACTACGTACAAAGGATGGGAGGAGAGGAAGGTGAAATTGAGTTGTTTTTACAAAGCCCAAAATGATTTGGAATCTGGAATCGTGCCCTAAACTGACTCTTATCGGAAGGCAGAGGCTGACTCTGCAAGGCCCTACTGTGCTCCTTTGTTTGTTTTATGTTTGCTTTTTTGTGTGTTCAGAGCGATGTCCCCACCGCTCAGCGGAAGCGTTTTACTCGTGTTGAAATGGCTCGTGTTCTGATGGAAAGAAATCAGTATAAAGAGAGATTGATGGAGCTTCAGGAAGCTGTCCGATGGACTGAGATGATAAGGTAAAATGCTCTTTTAAAAAAACTTCGATAGAGCTCCTTGGATTTTACAAGCTTTTGACTTTTGAGCTGCAGAGTGATCTGGTCAGTACTTTGAGGCCTTAATTGCCCTTCTGCTTGTCTCCCCACACGGCCATGAATAAGTTTGTTTTAAAGTTACATGCATCTAACTTATCTCATCAAAATGGGTTCTTGGTGAGACCTCAGTGAAGATGTATTACTTCATAAGATAAGAAATAAGCATCCTTTGAAGAAATGTGTGTATTTTGGAACGGTTACAAAACTTGGTAATCATAAATAACATTAATTTGGTGGGCAGGAAGAATTATTGTGTGTATCTGTGCACATACCTTAAAGCAGTGGGACCAGTTGTCAGCTGAGATGTCAAAACAGGAATAACATAGAGTCTTCAGATAGTGTCATCCATTTGTAAGGACTGGGGTTGTTCAGGAAAAAAACACAATTTTAAAACAGTGCAAGGTTTATTAAATATAAGCAATAAAGATGATGATCTGGTCTAATTTGCATCCTGAATATTGAGTTGTCTGGAAGGTATGATTTTAAGAACAAGTTTTCAGCCTCCGACCTGAGCCCAGCTCGTTCCTGTCACGTCTCCCCGAGCCGTGTCCATGCCCACAGATAACGGTGTCATTTGGTGCCACCTGCCGGTCAGGTATAACAATGGCATCTAGTTTTTTTCTATTGTCCTCAATACCTGTGAGCCATTTTGACTCTTGAGTCTGTGAGAGGGAGAAATACATATTGCCAAGCAGACGTGGCTTGCTTTTCTATAGCTATTTCTCCTGTAGAAATCCTCTGCTATCTCTGTTAATGCATCTATGGCTTCAGGAACGATCGCTTTATCATTTATTTACTGATGTGTTGAAGAATAAGAGATTTTAAAGTAAAAGGCAATGGTTAAAATATTAAAAAACAGGAAGCAGAAGAATTTAAAATCGTTTGCTGCTTTCCTCTAGCTGTTTCCATTGCAAAGCGTTACACAGATTTGTCTCTTCTGTCTGAAAAGCACTCACTGGTTGTGTTTGTGATGCAAATAAATGTGGATGGTGTTTATTATGTAACTTCATCTAGTGAGATTTTCAGTATTGTGCTCTGATCAGAAAAGAAGTGGCAATGGGAAGAAACAGGCTTTGATACTTCCGATATGTTATCCTGGTTTTTTAAGTAAGAGCTACACGCTGTTCCATTCCTTTCCTTTTTTTTTAATTAATGCTTACTCAGTAAACCTGGAATTCATTTCTTGCAGAGCATCAAGAGAAAATCCAGCCATGCAAGAAAAGAAGAGATCAAGCATTTGGCAGTTGTAAGTATTGAAACACAACTCACTGGCAAAAATAAATAAAAGACCCTAACCAATTAGCTGGCACATTTTTGTATGTTAGCTACTTATCTTTTGGCAGATGAAGATGTCTTAACTGTTCTCCTCTCGTTACCTAGCATGCCAGCTCGGTAAGACTGTTCTTGAAGACGAAATGTATCGTAAGCTGCATCACGTAGTGAATGGCTGTGCACTTTGTGAAGTTAAATGCCAAAGTGCTCTAACTTTTTTTTCCAGCTGAATATGCACCAGGACTCTTGTTCTGAATGTTTTTCTGGGTTCTTTTTTATGATGAAAAGTAGAAACCTGAGTAGCTCATGTGGATTGCATTTATTTCAGCTTTCTTTTCCTCTGTGAAGTACGGCTTACTGATTGTTAAATTTTCCTTTCTAACTTCAAGCTCTTTTAAATCTAAAACAGTGTTATTCACAGCAAGATATTTGTCAAATAATCCTTTTGATGCTATTCTGTCTTTTAGCCTAGAAATTGGTGGGGTTTTAAAAATGCTCTGTGCATGAACTAATATGCTTCATAAAACAGTCTTACAGGTGTGATGTTCACATCCTAATTTTGTTGGTTCCCTGTAGATCTTCATTCAGGATGAAGGTCTCATTAAATTTGATAAACAAATGGGATAATAATTCTTCAAGAATCTTTCTTACTGACATGAGTTTCTGTGCTTTGAGAGTGTTGCTGAGTGTGTGGTGGCTGCTGCTCTGTTGGGCTCCAGTTTCCTAGTCTAACTGGCTTGAGCAGGCTAGAGTATGCAGTGTCTTGCCTGCATAGTCAAATTTGGGTCTATCTTACAAATCTTAACTCTCTTTTTTTTCCTTTATTCTAGTTTTAGCAGGCTCTTCAGTTCATCTAGCAATACAGCTAAGAAACCAGAACCTCCTGTCAATGTCAAATATAATGCTCCAACCTCGCATATTACTCCATCAGTCAAGAAAAGAAGCAGCACCTTATCTCAATTACCTAGTGACAAATCTAAAGCCTTTGAATTTCTCAGTGAAGAGTAAGTAATTTTGATTTTGTAATACTAGGTATGCTCTATCAAGTATTTACTGTTTTAACCCTCTGAGATAAATAGCATTGCTGTAAAGTGAAGTATAATGTTCTCCTGAAGTGAATGTTGATACATGAGAAATCAACACAGTGCAGACTGAAATGCATAGCAGTGGATGGGTGTTCTGGGTACCTGGCAGTAGCATTCTGTTTGGCAAATATCACTGCCTTTCATAAAAGTGCATTTAGGCACAGAAGGCAGTACTTCGTATGCTTTTATATGCGAGTGTTGTAGCTAAGCAATAACTGTATGAATACTTTCACTTTAAGTTCAATGTAGAAATAGAACAATATAAGTCAGGCTAAACATGTATCTGTAATTAATTTTTTTTTCTCCTGTGCTGCTTTTTGGCAATATATCTTTCTGGTTTACAACTTTTAAAGCTTCTAGTAGAGGTACCTAACCCAAGTTAATTTTCTCTAAGGATACTGACAACAGACTTTCTGGTTTTGCCTGTCTTTCACAGGTCCCTTAGAAATAGCTCACAAGGAACCTGGTGTTCTGTAGGTCATGTGTGAAAAACCAGTGATCTCTTTGGTAACCCAGTGCTTCCACAGAGGTCTTGTCTACTAAGTTTAATAGCAACTCCCACTATGCAAGGAATTCTGAAAAGCGTAAATAACAGGTTAATTAATAATGATTCTTCCCTAGAACCGAAGCCAGTTTAGCCTCACGCAGAGAGCAGAAGAGAGAGCAGTATCGCCAAGTGAAAGCACATGTTCAGAAAGAGGATGGTAGAGTGCAAGCATTTGGCTGGAGTCTACCTCAGAAGTACAAACAGGTATTATGCTTATGTTTTCAAATGTCGCGATAACAACTCCATGTTTTGTGGAATTTGAACAGAGTATCATTTCACAGCTTGTGTTTGAGTGATTCCAGCACTTTTGTTGAACTTTTGCAGTTAAAAATGTCTTTCTAAGGAAAACCACAATGCAAAACTCTTAATCATGTGAAACAAAGTCTGATCAACTGATTCCAAAGACTGTAAACCTCTTCTAAAGGGGAAAGCCTTTCTGTCTGTTTGTGGTTTGTGGTCTTTTTTTTTTTTTTTGCCTAGGTGGCAAATGGTGGCCAGGGTGACAATAAGATGAAGAACTTGCCTGTACCTGTTTACCTGAGACCTTTAGATGAGAAGGATACCTCTATGAAGGTAGGATATTACAGCGATGATACGGAGAATTGGACAACCTATAGCTTGAATATTTTTATTTTAGACGTAGTGACTTCCTTTTTGAAATAAAGTTGTTTCTTTTTAAAGCATAGGTGAATCAGAGTTTAAGCTTTAGTAGAAATGTACATTACTTTAATCTTAATGAATTCCTTAAAATGCACTGCAGATATATAATAATTTTGATATAACTTAGCATATTTGACAACGGGTGTGCCTTTTTTTTTAGCTTAACACTTAAGTGAATTATTTCTTTTCCTTTCAAGCTGTGGTGTGCTGTAGGGGTAAACCTATCAGGAGGGAAAACACGAGATGGCGGGTCTGTGGTTGGTGCTAGCGTATTCTACAATGATGTGACTGGTATGGATGCAGATGGCAACAAGCAGCAAACAGGATCTCAAAGTAGCTTAGATAGACTAGACCAAGAGCTCAAGGTAAGATCACAGTAAGGCGTGTTGAATAGTTGATAAACACCTTTACCATATATCTGTAGATTAATAATTTATTTTGTAATCAGGTTTATTAGTAACCAACAGATTTTTCTTGGGTGGTCATCAACCCAAGATATTTGGGTTATTGAATCCATCTGCAAAAATGCTGTGAATCTTTCCTGTGTGCCAGCTTGTTGGCAAATCCGAGCAGCAAACCAATTTTACATCAGAATGATGCGCTGCTTATACCAGTGCTGCCTGCTTTAAAAAACATTTGTGACAGAGTTGTTCATGTTCTGACTGCCATTTAAAAAAAAGGCTTTTTAGGCGTCTGTGACATTGTTTAAAAATGTGTGTCTTCATGTTTTCATGAAGAAGCAATGGATGGAATTCATATTAAGGGCATGGAAACAAAGGGTTAATTCTGAAGTGCTTTGGGACATCACATTAATCTGTGGCGATACTGAGCATGGTAGATGGCATGTAAATAGTATTCTTATGTAGCTTTATATTTGTCTGACTATAATTGCGCAGTATAATTATTTTCTATAGTTTTCTACACGGGTATGAAATATGAAGGGGTTTCATATTCCAAATACACAGAGAACAAATAAATAAATGTAACTTTACAATGGCGTTAAAGATACTTAACTTACCACATTTTTATATCTATTTCTGTAGTTGATAATGTAAGAACACGCAAGATCAAAGGGAATAGTTCTATTCTTGTCCATCTTCTGTTCTGGTTCACTTCTGTTCTGCCTTTGTTCTCCTTCAGGACCAGCAGAAGGAGCTGAAACATCAGGAAGAATTATCCAGTCTAGTCTGGATCTGTACTAGCACACATTCTGCTACAAAAGTCATCATTATTGATGCTAATCAACCAGGAAATATTCTGGACAGTTTCATTGTTTGCAATTCTCACGTGCTTTGTATTGCTAGTGTACCAGGTAAAGGCTTGTGATGTTTTAGCTCCTGCTTTTTTAACTGTATCTTATTCAGACTTTCTTGTGCAATGAAGAACCAAAGATTTGTTAATTAGTGTGGTAAAATGTTACTGTAACACAACAGCAAAAAGTGTTTAGTTGGAGGGAAAGCTACTGGACTTCTACTCTACTGTTCCACTCTTCATTTGGCTCTTGACCTAAATTAACTCAAAGGTGAAGAGACATGAGTAACCAGGAACAAGTATTTTGTCTGCTGTATTATAAATTGTGCAATAGCGCCAATGTTTTGTGGAACTGTGAACGTCGCGAAAGAAAAACATTGGCTTTTTAGACTTCTTCAGCCTCTTGAAGATAAGTAGCAAGTCTTGGAGCTTCCTGTAGAGGGAATCCTTGTTACATTGAGAGTGTATGTGGAGAGTGTAGTGAGGGAAGTTTAATAGGAGGATATTACCATTCTGGAGAAGAACAGAAGAACTAATTGTGCGTTTGGATTTCTTGTTTCTTGGCTTACACTTACGGAAGCCTGTAGCACTAGTTCCAGTGAAGTAGTTTTGTGTAACAAGCTCAGAAGAAATCTATTTCTGGTTAAGTTTGATGTTTTGCTCTCCATTGAAACTATGTATGACTTGTAAAATCAAACCACCGTAAAATATAGTAAAATAGGATAAAAATGTCAAGAAACCAAGGATAGTATTTTAAGTCTTAAAAGTATTTGAGAGGGTTGTATGAGCAGTTTTTCTTCCAGAACAAAGGATCTATTGCAGTTAAATTCTTCATAAAGATGTAGATAGGTATCTCTGCATATAACACTGTTATGAAATCTCATGTTAATGGAATACTTAGTTGAAATAGAAATAAACTAGTTGGAAAATTCTGCAGATTGAAATATAGTGTATGACATTGAGATGTGCAGGATGTGTAGATACCGCTTTTGCTTTTTTTGAGCTTTGACAACATCTTTGATGTCAGCCGATCATGTTAAAATAAGCATGTAGATAGGTATCTGCATGTTACATCTCAGTTGCTGGAGAGTTCATCCGGTTTGAAAGCTTAGTTTGTTGTTAGGTAGAGAAGTGACTCCCCTTTATGCCCACAAGAAACACGTGAGTTTAATCTTTCAGGCGCAAGGGAAACAGACTATCCTGCAGGAGAAGAAGGGTCTCAAGAAGCAGATCCCAGTCAAGTGGACAAGTCATCTCTGTGTGGAAGTATGACTAGCAACAGCTCTGCAGAAACCGATAGCTTGCTAGGAGGAATAACAGTGGTCGGCTGTACTGCAGAGGGTATCACAGGAGCACCTGTAGTTCATGATGCAAACGGTGGCTCACCAATGATAGATAAACAGTCAGGTATGAAAATCTTACAAGTATGCTAGGAGGAATGGTCAAACACCGTTAGGTGTGACTGAGAAATGAATGGTACAAGTATTTAATGTAATAGCTTGTCTGTAAGTGGTAATAACATAAACTAAGTACTCTGTGGGCAATGGCCTTGTAAGTCTGACAAACTTGTGCTGTATAATTGTAGCTGAAAACTTTGTGGAGGTGATATTAAACGGGTATAGACAATTGCTTCTTTCAAATACTTTTGAGAGAACTCTGTCTTGTGCAAGGTCTAAAGAGAGCTTTTAAGTTATTCACTTGAAATGCAGGCCTTGCTGACAGATCACTGGAGAGAATGTGGATATATGCCTTAAATCTTGTAAAGTCTTAATACAGATTTAAGTGAAGCTCTTTATAGGCATTCTTAATATTTTCTGTCATATACCCTTCAGAGCTGTATGGTGATATGGTTGTTAATGGATATGTGGTTATTGGACTTGAATGTCATTTTTTTTTCTTATGGCATATAATACTGTTGTGTTTTTTAATTTATTGGATTTCACTGCTATTCTAGTTAATCATTTAAAGGACAATCTGTGCCATCGGTTACTGGGTTGATACTTTTAAAGTGCATTTGACACTTGTTGATACCCAAACTTGAGTAGGTTTGCACTGTTTCTGATCTGATTTTTATTTCTTTTAGGTGAGATATAAAATCTGGATTGTGACTGTCTGGTTATTACTGCTATTCACTTAAGTTTTAAGAATCAAATTGTGGCTGTTTTAAACAATTGAGAATTCTCTTGCAGTTGTTCAGAGTTTTTCAAATTTTTTTGTTCCTTAGATATTGCAACTGAAAGTAATGCAGTAGATGAGAACATTCCAACAGCAGAGGAGGCAACAGAAGCAACAGAAGTCAATGCAGGGACAGGAGAAGACACAGCTGATATTGCACAAACTGGAGTCTACACAGAGCATGTCTTCACAGATCCTCTCGGAGTGCAGAACACAACAGAGGCATCTCCAGTGTACCAGCCTAGGTACCTAGTTGTCATACCTCTTAAACACTTTGCTGGCATGAAAAGGACACCCACGTACAGAGTCTTTTGTCTGTGAACTCATATGCCTTGAGTTTGTCACTGAGTCCTCTCACAGACTTAATGTGAACGGTGCTGATCTAGAGATGCCCGTTTAAATTCCCTGTTTTGATGTCAAAATAAGTAGGAATTACGCTCCTTTCTTCCAGTCAACTGGTTGTTCAAATGTATGTTTCTTTTCTCAGAATAGTCGATCTGTGAGTACTTACAGGAGTGGAGAAGCTTGAAAGTAATCCGTATTTCAAATCTTCAGGAATCTTCACTCTCCATGTACAGGCACAAAAGCATCATACAGCTTTTTAATAAGCGTTTCTCTTAACGAGTATCTCTGATGTTGCGACTCTGTTCTGCCATTCCTCAGAGATATCAGCAATACTGACAGGCTTGAATGGAACCTAAATTTCCTCGTATAAGTAAATGGCCACTTGAAGAAATTCATTGTTATTGAGGTTTTCATCTCTATCGCTGTACTTTCATGCACAGTTACTGGTTTGTTTTTTTTAAATACCTTATGGTCTTCAAAAGCCAGTGTAGAAACTAGTAGCAGCAGTGAAGTAAATACCTAGATTATAATCTGAGTAATCTGTGTGTTTTTATTCAATGTGTTTTAACTGTTGTTTGGTGGGGGGGGTTTGTTTGTTTGTTTTAGTACTGAGTCAGAGTTATATAAAGACATTGCAGTTTTGCCAAATGAGCAAGATCTAGTGAGAGAAGAAGCACAGAAAATGAGTAGCCTTTTGCCGACAATGTGGCTTGGAGCACAGAATGGATGGTAAGAAAATGCTAATCTTGTTAAATTTATTTGGAAAAATTATTTTAAACTTGCTTCTTGTGCCTACAGGCCTGATAATTGCCTCGAGTCAAGATTAAGTGCAAGAAGACCTCAAGAGAGCCTAAACTTTGTATGCTTTGCTACGTTTAGGCATTATAGAATTTAAAAAAGTATTGTAGGTGATGAGCAAGTTGTTTCTGGCAGATAACGCTTTTATCTGCAGAGAAGTTTTGGTTGGGTTTTTTGTAGACAAAGAAATTGTTATGGTCTGATAATTCCATAACTTTCAATGTTTTATTATGCTAGAAAAATATATTGCCCTCTTTACTGCAGATGTATCTGCAAAGGAGTTGATAATGTTTTAGGCCTCTGAAAAACCATTCTGCCTGCTCATGTAGCTCTTTCTTTCAGTCTACACATAGTTTTCAGTGGAAGACGAAAACTTATTTTTCCTTTGATTGTGGATTTCAATTATAGGGGTTTTGCTTGGGTTTTTTCCTGTCTGGTAGACCTTTCCTAGTGCTTTTAATCCCTCCTGATTTGTCTTTGCAGCCTGTATGTTCATTCGTCAGTGGCCCAGTGGAGGAAATGTGTTCATGCCATTAAACTTAAAGATTCTATTCTCAGTATTGTGTAAGTCCTGAAAGAATGTCATGTAAATCATAATGAACTTTGGTTAAAATACTTGCAAAATAGTTTTATATTTCCTCCTCAGATATTGGGAATGTCAGTTGCCATAAATGCATGCATATTCTTTGAGGGGCAGTGGAAAATGCTTGGGGAACAAGGAAAATAAAAGGAATCTTGTATCTGTTGGAAATACTGTAGCTCAAATAATGAGCTGTAGCTTTATACTTGGTATTCTTGGTGGCTGTATACTCAAAACAGTTATAGGTTGTTATCCTTGATGTTTTCTTCAGGCGTTGTAGCTAGATATATTTTAGGCTTTCTGAGCTGGATTTTGACGCCTTGTTACTGTCCCTTCTCTTGAGCTGTATTGTAGAAATCAAAACACGAGGGCTAACGTGATATAAAAAGTATGCCGAAATATAAAATGTTTATACTTTACTTGAAACTTTCAGTTTGAGAAATGCAGTCTAACGGTGTATGTTCTTGTGCCTCCTTTTTTCCCAGACATGTAAAAGGAATAGTATTAGTTGCACTAGCTGATGGAACGCTAGCAATATTTCACCGAGGAGTTGGTAAGCCTTCTATTAGATCTTGAAACCAGTGAAGCTCGAACAGTATTTCGGAAAGAAACGTGCCATTTTTAAATAGTGTTTTGAAAATGTACTTCCCAATGGCCTTTTTACAGGTTGTCTTGAGAAATCTTTCTAGTACATCACTTGCAGTTTGAAGTACCACTTTTGCACTGTCCTGGTGCATTCCTGGATTTTTTTCTTACTCAGAAAAAGGAGAATGGGATCTATCTGAGCTAAATAGCAAAAAGCCAGCTGATAGTCCGCTTTGATCATCCTCTCTTTTGCTTTTTCATCATGCTTAATAGTCTTGTCTTCTGTTTTGTTATTAATGTTAATAATTGTCTGTGGCCAAGTCCTTCAATTAGAATTTTGTAAGCATCCCTTCAGAATTTCTGCCCAAACCACTCCTGGACGAGCTCCATTCTTCAGCCTCCAGAATAGGGACCTGGAGGGGAAGGTCTTACTATAAGTAACTGGAACTTATCTGTTGGCTTGTTTCCACAGACTCCCTTCTCATTTGTTCTTTTCCTTGTGGAGTTTAAATCTCTGTGCTCAGCATTTAGAAGAATTAAAGGGGTTACACAGCACTAATGCAGATATTGGGAAAGCTGCATCTGGGTTGAAGTTAGGTTTTTAGTGTTCTCGGTTGTTTGTTTTTTTTAACTCAAACTCTAGTGGCTTACAATCCTGGAGGATCTCGAGTAAGTGTCAGTGATGATCCGTGGCGTAGCTCAGTCTACGGAAGAATTTTACTTTGTGTCGAATGACCAAATTTCATATGCTTTTAGTAGATTTCGGGTGCCTTTCTTAACATCTTGCAGCATATTTTAAACATAATCTTGATGCACTGGCCAACATTTCTACGTTCAGTCAAGCAGCAAGTGTCTAGCGCTGTGTGGGTAGTTGCTTGTTGTAATGTGTGCTGATGCTTATCCAAGTAAAGCATTTAGCACTAGGTAACTTGCTGTTTTTAAAAATGTTTTGATGTGTTTTGAACATGAGTCACTGTACAACCTTATTATATTAAAAACAGAGTAGCATTTGGGATGTTGGTAGTTCATATAACTAGTTGCTGGGTTTCTTTGATGAGGAGCCTCACCATAAATTTGTATTGACTTACCCAGATTGATACAGTGCTTTTAAAAAGTTAGACTCTTAAGATATTTGCCTGTACTTGTAAATGAATTTTAAACTCATAGGAACCTACATTTTGTTTTGTTTTTCTCTTCCTTCTGTTTTTAAAGATGGTCAGTGGGATTTGACAAACTACCACCTCTTAGACCTAGGCCGGCCGCATCATTCAATAAGATGCATGACAGTGGTACATGACAAGGTCTGGTGTGGCTACAGGAACAAAATCTATGTTGTTCAACCAAAGGCCATGAAAATAGAGGCAAGTTAAAATGGTGTTTAAAATAATTAAATGTTATATTTTAATGCCATCTCATGCTACAGCTCAAACTCCAGAGTAACTCCAAAGAAGAGCTATTTGTTCATCAGTACAGACACATGCAACCAAATAAATTTGTCTTGGGAAATACTATTACATTTTCTGAAGATGCTTTCATTGTTTTGGAAGATATTAAGCCATGATGAGACAGTTCTCAATTATTGAAACGAATCTTTTGCATCTTTAGTTCTCCACTTCTGGCTGACCGGGAACTGGAAAGCGTCCTTGTGCAGAGCGTGTAAAGCTAGCTCCCAGCTTATTCTCTACATGCATGCCTCATGTTCTCCACCCACCTGTAACCTTCTTTATAGGTTATATATAGTCTTTGCATACTTTAGAGGTTTGTAAGTGTTAATCTTGAATGGACTCTCCCTCCAGTGACAGAATAGTTGGTTTATATAAGGTGTGTAAGCTGGTGTTTCTGCAGTGTTGTCTGTGTACCTGACATCTCTAAGTACAGAAAGTGGCTAAGGTTTCTGAAAGCCATTAGCTGTATTAATACTTCAGCTTCTGCTAATTGGCCTGAGACGCGGGCCAGACATTTTGAGGGTGGCTGCTCAGCTCTTCTGAAAATATCAAGCACCCAATTAGTAATCTATTTTTGTGAAGAAGACTATATATGTGGGAAAACTGAAATGAAGGAATTCATACAACAGTGAAATTAATTCATTTGCTGGTGGATGGTGTGTGTTTTGCACAGGTGGGTTTGTATGCAGGAGCAAGGCATGACAGAACTAGAAAGAAAAACACTTTTTTGGGCATATCTATCTTGTGCTGTGACAGGAGGACCTCGTACCAAAAAGGCCGCAGGTTAAATGGAGACGGAAGCCAGAGTAGGCTGGGATATGATATGTAAATAAAGACACAACAGGAAACCATGCCTTTGAGATCACACTCCAGGGAGGGGAATCAGCATTTTTACTATTACTTTACCAACGTTGTATGGTAATTGCAACTAAGCTAAACACTGTATCTGCTAGTGCAAATCAGAGGATTGTAGATGACTTAAGAAAATTGCCAGTATTGGTAGTGTAAGAGTAACAGAGAAGTTGTTCTTATTCATTCCTTTGTTTCTTCTTCTAATTTAAAATACAATCTTTTGTAGAAGTCATTTGATGCACACCCAAGAAGAGAGAGCCAAGTGAGACAGCTGGCATGGGTGGGTGATGGGGTATGGGTGTCTATTCGTTTGGACTCCACCCTGCGTCTCTATCATGCGCACACGTATCAGCATCTACAAGATGTGGACATTGAACCTTATGTAAGCAAAATGCTAGGTAAGTTGATAAGAAAAACTACGGTATTCTTACACCTCTTGCTGTCTGGAGCTTTCTTTTCCTGTTGTGGATCAGGCAGTTCTCACTGCCAGTGAAGGGTGGGTAGAAGGCTAGTCAAATCCTGTTTGTGAAAACTTGAATCTGGAAGTGGAAGCCTAAGTCAGTCTGTAAAGCATGATGAGGATGATAGGTCTTCTGATACAGAGTCTGTTGATCCTACCTGATGTCTAGGGTGTCCCTAAAAACTCAGAACTAATGAGGAAAGTGGTGGTTGGGTTGGGCAGGCATCAGTAGGGACACTAAAATTTTTCTCTTTCTTACTGTACTGATACCTTTTTTTTTTTTTTTTTTTTAAATCTAAGAGTGGGAAGGATCCATTACTTGCCTGGAAAAATTACCTCTTTTTCAAGAAAATACAGATGCAAAATAGCAAATTTTTATTGCTACTGAAGCTAATAAGCTTTCTGATTTTTTTATTAATGTTTATATAAGAGCAGTTTGACCACCTACATAACACAACAAATATAAGTGATTGGGCCATGGGAGATCCTTCACAAGTAACTACTGTGCCATTGCCCTTAGCTGGGCTGCCTTCTTCCACTCCCCTCATAGTGCTAATGAATGAGAAATTAATTTTGATGGATGAGAAACTGTTATCTTACATCTGTAAACTCACCTTTTTTGTTTGTTTGAAAAGCTGCCCTGGTGCTGTAAGGCCCAAAAGATTTTATTGTGCAGCATTATGGATCCATTACACCTTTTGTGCTTTCTCACAGTTGATGTTAGTATCTTTCTGCATAGGTTCACAACTTAACTGAGTGTTTTAGCCTTTTAGGTTATCTTTACAACTTAAATATACTCCTCTGCCTTGTTTCTGTTTGAAGTGGGAGGGAATTACTTGTCTGCGTGGTTTGGGAGTTGGAGTTAAGATTCTCTGTTATGGAACTAAAATTATTCTTGCTCATAATTTTTGATGAAAAGCATCTTTTGTTTTTAGGTACTGGTAAACTGGGATTCTCATTTGTGAGAATCACAGCTCTTATGGTGTCTTGTAATCGTTTATGGGTAGGAACAGGAAATGGTGTCATCATCTCCATTCCATTAACAGAAAGTAAGTAAAATATAAATGAATAGCACTGTGCAATATGCTGTAGACACAAAAAGAGAATATTAAACGCCATTCAGATGCTTGCTAATGGATAGAAAGCTTTATTGCCAGGTCTGAATCTTTCAGGTTTGTAACAGATCGGGCCTGTGTGATGTTTAGCACCTAGTCTGTGTACGTAGTTACAATTACTCTGAGCAAAAAAGCACATCTCAAATCTCCTGTACTTCAATTTGAGCAGAGTTGCTGTGGCTTGAATGAGAGAGACACTTTGAAGCCTTAGAGGTGTTAGGAGCATTAGCAGGATTTATAGAAGTTTATTGCTTGTAAGAGATGGGTGTAGTTTTCCAATTAATATTACTTTTGATTGTCATATGATCACCAAAGCAAATTTTTGTTTGATTTGAGCAAGTTGGTGTTGTTGCTAATACAATATGATTGGCTTTAATTCTTGAGAATTCATCACAAAGCTGCTATGAAGGACTGGAACAGCAGTAGTACCAACTGCTTTAAAAGACATGTTCACAGTTACTGGAGATGTAAACACATTCTACAAATAGGGCACTAACTTTAGGTAAAATTCAGTAATGCAAATCCAGGTATCTGTTTAATAACAGAGCCCGAACTCTTGTCATAGGCAGGAACTACTTGGGGGTAGGAGAGGAAGCATTCAGACATGGGCAGCTGAACCTCAGGAGAAGGGAACAGTCCAGTTCAAGGGCAAAACGAATCTTAAATAGGTAAAGCTTGGGGAGAATCTGTGTGTAAATTGACTGCATTTAAAACAAAACAAAAAACCCAACACTTGTGCCTGAGACTAATGTTAAAACACACAGACAGAAGTTTCAGAAGATAAAATACAGAACTTTGATAGTCCTAATTGTACTGTTGTCTTATAGAAAGTACAGTCTGACAGGTGAAATTTTAGGGTAGTTTAATAGTAAAAACTCTTCATGTTGTATCTGCTTTGTTGAACAGCACATACATGCATATTGTTTCCCATACTGTTCCATTACATTGTCCATCCATCAGTAAATGTCTTTTTTTGCATTGCATGAGTGTACTAAGGAAGGACAAACTTCCTATCATGAATTTGAAATAGTTTAAATCATACTTTCAGAAATTATAGCTCTTAATATGCATCAAGCTTAATTTAATGTTTCCAGAGGAGTTTGTTTTAAAACAGTAGTGAACATGAAAAAAATCTCTGTTAAAGCTATTCAGTTTAATCTGTTTTGTTAGTTGTTCATGAATCAGAACAACTGTTTGTGGGTAGCCTGATAGCGGGTTTGAGAACCCTTGTTAGAAATATTCATGGTTTTCAAAAACAGTCGCATCCTTGCATAAGCAATTGCATATCTCAATTCCCTGGGTCTCAATAGCAGGGCATCTTCCAGATCTGCAGATGATGTTTTGAAAGGGCACTTGAAAACATGAGTTGTTATATATAATTTTGGTAGCCTCCTACCAAGGAAAGAGAGAAAGGGGAAACGTTGCTAATCAATTACGAACTTTATAGTGATAAAGCACGTGAAAGTGGCAGTGCTTTCATTGTCCATTTTGTACTGAAACTTTTATAACAAGATGCTGTTCTTTGTGACTTTTTATTGAATCTTCTGTAATTAGATATTTACTGGTTTTAGGAGCTAAAATTTTAAGCTCTGCCTTATCAAAAACCAAAATATAAGAGTGGTGGGTTCTCATTAATCCTTCTCCTCTACTGTCATACCTATCCATTTCCCCTTTCCTCCTTTCTCACTTTAGCTGTAATCCTCCACCAGGGACGTTTACTGGGGCTGAGGGGTAAGTGCAGATCCTGAACAAAAATCTATTTTCAGGCTTCTAATAGCCACTTCGAGGCTGTTTCCCACTCCTTATAGATTTACCCTTTGTATGTTCCTAAATGTTTTTCCACTTGCAGTTACTGCATTGCAGCAGTTTTATGTTTGCTAAATGGCCACCAATCTGCTCAGCAGTTTAGTATATCATCCTGTGTTGCAGCTGAACTTTCATACAGACTTTGTTTTTCTTCCAGCCAATGTGATACCATATCTTATAACTTCGTCATTAATCCACATCATTTACTGTCTTGTTACAAATCACTGTTTCTTTCACTCCTTTGATAGTCTTTGGAATGGAGATGGCTTGTATGTCTAGCATGAGTATTTCTCTGTTTTAATGGATTTTAAAACTTCTTAGTAAAAACTAGATGTAGAATTATAATAGGGTAGCTCCTTCATGCCCACTGGTGGCTATTTTTAGAGAATTTTTGCTGGCAAGGGGATACCCTATGATTAGTTGGAATGAAACTGTCTTTAATTATATGTTTAAGTACATTGAATTTGCTCATACTGAAACACGTTAGAGGTACTTATTTTCTATGAAAGATACAGTCCTTTCACAAATTATTTTTTTCCAAAAGTAGGATATTTAAATCTGGTGTTTATGCTAGACTAATAAGAATCCTGCTCCATTTTCTGATGTACTTAAAATAACGAAGCATGCGATCTTTTTTCTTTCCAGCTCTGTCTTGAATTGGCATTGCTGCCCTCCTGTTTCATTTTTATCTAAGTTGGCTTTAGCTTTTAGATGGTACCATAAGGTTTCTTAACAAATAGCCATTTCTGTAATTTGTGTTTTCAAGTAGAAAACACTTCTCTTCTTTTACAGCTAATAAAGCAGCAGCAGGCTCCGGAAACCGTCCGGGGAGTGTAATACGTGTATATGGCGATGAAAACAGCGACAAAGTGACGCCGGGAACATTCATACCCTATTGTTCAATGGCACACGCACAGCTTTGCTTCCATGGGCACCGTGATGCCGTCAAATTCTTTGTCGCAGTACCTGGTGAGGTTTTATTACCATCCTTGAAATGAAGTTCCTCTTTCACCCTCATTTGCTTAGTTAAACAGTGTTTAGGTAAAGATAGCAAGTGTATGAAATAGTATGTTCAGAAACAATTCATTATATTTTATTTACAAGGCTTATGTGATTCCTAAGTGCAGTATTGTTTAATGGCAGGAAGAGGGTTTGGTCACAAAGAAAGAAGTGCTTTGCTTCCATCTGGGAAAAAAGGTACCGTGGCAAGTGTATTAAGAAGGCAGTCAACTGCTAATTGATGTAAGGTCCAATTTAAGAGTCTGACATCCTGCAGGAAAGATGAGCTACTAAGGGGGAAGTCCCCAAAGGAAAGAATCTCGGTTGAATAAGCTAAGAGTTTCGCAGAAGCTGCAGTGCTGGTTGAATATCCTCTCAGTGCTTGTGTGCACCTCATGTGCTGGAAGTAAATGACAGAAGTTTGCTTAATGGGCTGACGCGCGCTGAATCATTTCAGTTGTGTGTCTGAAAGTCTTTAAGTCTGTTTCAGTGTCATTCTCTAGATCTGCATGCCTGTGCTGTGAAATCTATCAAGAGGCATTTAATTCTCTGATTTCCATTGAACTGACCTGAACAGATTCTTCATCTCTTTAGAGGAATAAGCTAGCTTTGCTCCTATTTCATCTGTCTCTCGCTGAAGAGATACTAGAATCCAAAGTTAAGTGTATCGTTAGGCATTACGTGTGTCATCCAATGACCAAATACAGGTGGTATTATTCTATCTGCGAGATGTGGCATAAAAATGTATTCTGTTTTTAATCCAGGTCAGGTTGTTTGCCCACAGAGTAGTGGTGGAACAGAGCTAACGGCTGATAAACCGGCCCAAGAGTCCTTCAACCAGGGTCCCTTAAAATCGATGTTGGTGATAAGTGGTGGTGAAGGATATATTGACTTCAGAATGGGTAAGAAAACTGAGCTTAAAACCAGTTGTAACCTCTTCGTACTGAAAGCTCATTAACCATATAAAAACTTCTGTTGTGATTGCAGAGTGCATTTGTGTGGTCAGTCAGTATATAGTCTTTACTAAGCAAGTACGAGGATAGTAGTATCTTCATTCTCCCCCACACACCCCAACCTTCAGCTTCTCCTTCTCCTCCCAATAAACCGTGACCTCTGAGATGACCGCGTAAAAAGGTTTATTTGAAACTCCGCTTTGGAGTCATGCACCACCTTACCATTTATGCTTTCAGTCTTACTTTGACAGGTTAGTCTTCTGTCTCAAACTGCTGGAAAACATGTCCTTAATGACTTAAATATGTAGACTGACTATAAAAAAAGTCATGTATTACATGAAGAACACTCAAACTAAAATTTACTCATTTTTGAGTGAAAAGGGAAAAAGCAGTTCACTGTTATCTTTGCATGCCCTTCTTATTTTGGTCGCTGCTTTTCTTGGCTAGCACTTTTGTGTGATCTAGCCCATAAAAGATTTCTGTGTAAACATTTTTTTTTAATTGAAGCTTTTGGGGAAATAAAACAAAATGAGAGTGGTTGTGGTTCTGTGCTTAGAATCTGCAGCTAGAGACCTTGACAAATAGTACATAAAAAAAGTCACAACTCCTAGACCTGGTTTTGACCTCTTGCCTAAATCTGTCTATAGTGTTTTTCAAAAACAAACAAACAAACAACAAAAGAACCCACAAAAACCACTACAAAGAAAAACCCATGAAGGCCAGCCCAAATTCTGTCATCCCATTACTCAATGAAAAACAAGTTCCTGCTGGTAACCCCAGTGGAGTTACATGGGAGGCAGGACTTGAGGCATTTCTGTGCCACACTGTTGTGAGTATTAAAAACTCTGTGCTTATTCCAAGCAAGCTGGTATAGCCACATACCAAATGTGCGTTTTGCTGTCCTTGTGGCATGATGCAGAGCCAGGAACTTAAGCGTCAGTACTGTAGCTGCCTTAGCTCAGCTATTACCACATAGCACAGCAAACTGGCTCAAGAGCAAGTTCAGGCTATTCTATGTTTAGGTTCCTCAGACCTCCAAAGTAGGCTAACCAGAAAACCAGCCGAACTGTGACTTGAAACCTTCCTGAAGTTGTAGGTCAGTTCCCATTTCATCTGGTTAAGCTGATGTTCTTCTGTACCACAAGACTGCCTCTGCATTGATGTTTATTACTGTCTGCATGCAGTTTTGTTTAGTGGTTAGTCTGTCACCTTTGATCCAAGTCAGCTCATGTCATCAAGAGTTTAGACGCAGTTACAAAACTGCTCTTCTCTTTTGAAGAGCAATAATGGAGAATAGGCTTGAGGCGGTCTTGTGCCAGTGTGTGCAGAGCTGTGCCAAGCTAGGATAACTAGAACAAGAGGAAAGAAGGGGAAAGGTTCATCGTAGACATGAATGTTGCATTGTCTCACTTGTGCTCAGTTACTGCTCTTATTTCCAGAGCACTTTATATGGTTTATGTGTTTATGCTAGCATGCTTTCTTGTAGCTTAACCATCTCCATTTCTGCCTGGGAGGTACTGCAAGTTTGCAAATGAGGTGGTTGTTTCTCTGCCTTCAAAGAGTTATAAGTAATGCAACGTGTAGAATATGGATACTTAGGAAACTACAGTTAATTTGGGGGGCTAGAACTGAAGAATACGACCATCAGAATACTAGGCTCTGAAATAATTATGCAATAGACTTCCAGCTTGTAGTGTATGTATTTGCAGTCTTGAATATGCTTTTATATGAGCATATGGAAACTACTATCTTTTATAGTGTTTTTCTTGTAAACCTAGATGTCACTTGTCTTGCTGCATTTAGAGTTAATACTGGTTTTTATTGTCTGCCCGAATCAAAGTTGTTGTTTTTCAGGTGATGAAGGTGGAGAATCTGAACTCCTTGGAGAAGCTCTACAACTTGAACCTTCTGTAGCCAAAGCTGAGAGGAGTCACTTGATAGTGTGGCAAGTAATGTGTGGCAGTGAGTGAGCCCGTAGGGTGCAGCTGGAGACCTTAAAAAAAGAAAAAGAAAAAAAAAAAGGAAAAAAAAAAAAAGCTTCTGCATGTTTTTTTTATTTTGTGAAACCTGTTTCACTACATGATGTTGAAGCATTTCTTTGCTGTTTACCTTTATATTGCAAATCTGTCATACCTTTAACTATACAGGAATTAGCTTGTGCTGTTTTACTGCACCTGTGTTACATGGAACAGTATAATGAAATCAGATCTTTCTCAAAACTGGTGTGCACACCATAGTAAGCAACCGAGACATTAGTTTTACTGTACCACAGCAATCTAATGTAGTTCACTTCTTTGGTAGTCTCACTTGAGTTCAGCTTTATTACAACGGAGCTTCATTTCACTCTATAATGCATTGAGTAAAACAGCAAAGTTATTCCCAGAGTATTAAAAAATTGACAAATTTTAAGATGGATTATTAAGACTCATCCAAATATTCAGTGAGGGCTAAAGCAAACTAAATTTCAGCTTTTTGTTTTCAAACCTGGAAAATCTTGCTTACATAGTGTATACGGCTTAATTTGTTATGTTCATCAGAATCTCTGGGGGGAAGAGGGGGTTGTATAGGAATTAAGATGACAATATTTAAATAAAATTACATGTTTTCACTAGTAAACCTTAAAGTTTGAGAACTGCTGCCCTCAATGAGCAATTTTGAGCATAGTGTTTTCCCATTTCCCTGACATGGAACATTTTGGTTTCCAAAGGGTATTCTTAGGATGATTTAAGTTTTGAAACTAACTGTAAAATTCTTGAACAGGGGATTTGCTTTGTTCTTTTCTTGTCTTAACTCCTTATGTCCTAAGCACTAGAATGATCTTCTCTGCCTAGCTGGTCAAACTCATGAGGCACTACTTGTGTGAAGGTTAGAGACCTCGATTAGAGCATGAGAAAAGACTGAGAGTGTACAGGAAAAATGCATTCTGCCCAAGTGAGGTTGTAAAGGAACTTTAGTGCCAGATAATTAGGTACAAAATGTATTTTCTTCTAGCTGCATCCCCCAATTTAGTAAAAAAAAAAAGTTTAGCAACAATGTTAGCAGGTAACACTAAGATTGAGTAAATTGATGAAAGTCAGGAGACTTTAATATTAGGCTGACATTCTGTCTACTCACCATCTATTTTTTTAACCATAAGTGTGAGTTGAAGACTGTCTTCCTTTTACATTGAATTTCCTACATTACTACCAGACCTAGGTTAAACACTTCATGATTTCTGTACTTCAGAATATTTTAAAACCCAGATTTGTTCTTTCATTTAGTCTCTGGAAGGTAAAAGTTTTGAGGGGTTTTAATAAACATCCAGCACTTACCCCCAAAAGGCTGCGACTGTTCTGTTCGGATTAGCAGAGAAATTTAGTAACTTGATTATGTGAGAGAACTGAACAGTCTCAGAGGAGTAAATATAGAAACACTTTTTTAAAACTGCCTAAACATTTTTATGCAATAGGAGCAGTTCTGGTCTATCAGGCAAACATGTGTTTATATATTTTCTTAATTTTTTAAATGAACACATTTAGCTGAGGTCTATTGTGTAAATATATATTTAGGCAGCTTTTTCAAATGCATATCATAGCTGATAAACCAGAAAAACTCCATTCAGGTCTATTGGTTAGATTTATATGTATAAATACTTTTTAAGCAACATATTTTGTACACAGCTGTTCCTCTCGTAAATATGTATTTAGGACATGAACTATGTAGTAAAAATCCTTATTAAAGATGTCTAATATCTTCGTAGTATTTTTCTCTTCAGAATGCTAAAAGTGATGAGAGCATGTTGTTCATAATTTGCTTTCCAAATTCATCTTTAATGTCACTCTTAAAGTACTTTGGCTTAAATATAAAGTCTGGGAGCTCTTTAAAAATGATACAAATACAGAAAGTAAACTGACTAAACACTCTTAGAGAGACCTATTTAAAACTTACGTAGCCATGTATGCCGAACCTGAAGCACATCTGAATTAACTTATGAAATTGGATGTCTAAGAAAAATGCTGTCTAAACTTTTACTGTTGTGCAGAATCTTCACTGTGAGTGGTGCAGTTTCATTGCTTCTCCTGCCATTTTCTTAAATTTTTTTTTGTTCTCTTTGGAAAACACAGTCTCCAAAGCTTTTACTCCCTGCTTGATTGTCACATTCTCGTGTTCTCGGGGAAAAAAAGCGCACAATTCTGTTCCTTCGTTCTCGTATAGCATTTTATTTGTAATTAGCGATGAGCTGTTTTCTCTGAACGGCTTTACTGCTATCAAATGGAGCAGTTCAATCTGGCAAGTATATACCTGGTCTTTTGCCAAATGTATCTGGTCCACCGTGCCATTTTAGTCACCTCAGTGGGCCAACTATTGCAAATTTT
This sequence comes from Morus bassanus, assembly GCA_031468815.1. Lineage (NCBI taxonomy): Eukaryota > Metazoa > Chordata > Aves > Suliformes > Sulidae > Morus > Morus bassanus. Next base: position 2,978,619 of record CM062577.1, on the reverse strand, counting down.
TCAGAGAATGATTGTTTCTGTCCAAAAGTGGAAGGGTTTTAAAGAAAACAATAGGATAACTATGTACCACTGTGGGTGTAGATAAAAGGCATGTGCACTTCTCTGTATTTCTCATTTAAAAACTTTATCCCCTGTCCTGAGGTACAGTAGATTAAATGGGTCCCTGTTGTCATCACAGTGCACTGGGATTTATGAACTCTGCGTAAGGCCGCTTTGAATGATGAATAAAGCACGTAAAACCCCAGGCGCTGAGATGACAATACACTCCTACAAATCCGTCTCAAGAATGTGTTTATGCGTACACTCATGTGATTAAAGCATCATATAAATAGGAGCTAATCTCTTGATAACTACAGCTTGTTAATAGTTTGGAAACATTTCGAGCACAAAATATGCAGCACATTACTTGCCTGGGTAAGGGTGTTTGCATGGTAAAGGTGAAATGCGTTGTATAAGCTGCTGCATTGTCCATTTCTTGTAAAGGTCTTCCTGCGTTGGATCAGATAGAGCTGGCAGAGCGTAGACACTTTATCATAGGCTGCCTTAGTAACAAACAAATGTTAAATCTGTTTTATTATACTAACTGTTCTAAAGAATGTGTGTCTTTTAAAATGCTGTGTAACTGAATATTTATTTCCATGTGAGTATTATAAAAGTTACCAAAGGATTAAACCTGACTTAGCACTCTTGTAAGTGGCCCTGTTGAGACAGGGTCTTGTGAAGGCCCTGCTCTGTAAAACAAGACACGGTAAACTCAAATACAGTTCTTTAGGGAAATTAAATGTTTTTTCTAACAGGGTTATGCCATATTGTAACAACCTATGTTGCACCTCAAAGCATTTTTCTATCCACTAAATGTCTCTCCCGCCCTCTAACAAGATTAAGTTTCCTTTATTAATTTTGTTGATGCACATTTCTCAATCTTTTAAACATATATTTTAAACATTTTATGGTCTGTAATTTTTGAAAGTTTTGTCTGTTGGACACTTTACGCTGAATTTTACTTGCCTCTGTAATCCGAGATGGATACTACAGCGTTAAACTTGCTGTCTGTTAAAACTTGAGGCTTCTTTTCTCTGAGCAGAAAAGCTCATATAGCAGTGTAGTTATTTCAGTATTTATTTCTATTATTGAATCCATGGGGTTCAGAATGTAACTTTGTACATGAAATATATATAAATATGTATATGAAACATGCATTGGATTGGTGTGTTCTTTGTAGTCTCATGCAAAGTTCAAAGGGTTTTGATGCTCCCAGGAGGCATAATAATTGGGTTTTTTACACGAGCAGCCAACTATTGCCATCATAGATACAGGTAGTAATGTATCTGAGTAAGCCCACAACTAGCGTAATCCTGCTATCTCATACTGGGCCTAAGCAAAAACTCTGAAGGAAAACTTAGTTCGCTGCCTGGCTCCCAAATGATGCCATGCTGCCATCGCCTCTTACATGGCCCACAAACCTGCTGATTCATAGGGGAAGAATCTAGATGAGATCTGCTTAACTGCAGCTCAGATGAAATAGGCACTGGCACTGGAATTTATTTTACAAGTTTTCTTAACACCTTACCAAAGATTCATCGGAGCTCAAGTGCACGTTGGTTGCTTACGGCACAGCAAAGGAAATAGTGTATTTATAAGGCAGAAGAATGAGGACTCGGTGACAAGAGATTAATTTTTACTACAGAAACAGAACGCTCGGCTAGAGCCAGGTTTGAATTTTTTCCTGGCTCCTCTGCCACTTTCTAACCACATTTGTCCCATAGTATGTACCAAGTGGCTGTGCCACTGAAAATATTTAGTTAACCTTTGTTATAATGGATCGGGGTGGCCCCCTCCTCATGCAATGAAGACGTTCTGTCCCCTGCTGTGCTAGGGGCATGATGCCATCTAGTCCCTCGTCTCGCCTTGGCGAATGCACGAGCGTATGCTACTCCTGCTTCTCTCCGGCAGTAGTGAAGGGCCTACGTAAAGCTGTTGCTTTTGAATACCTCTAGGATGCAAATACTTCATATTTGCACATGCAAATGTAGGAATCATCCATGGTTCAGAAAGCACAAAGTGTCCTGTTACCAGTGTTGTACCAACTTGAAATTTTATCGTCTTGGTGCTTTTTTTAAAAAAAAAAAAAAAAAAAAAAAAAAACCACAACAAAACCCCACAACTTTATGCTCATTTACTGGAGTTTTCTCACAAGATTTTTGCCCCTCCAGAACAGATGCACTGACAAATTTCCGTCTCCTCAACAGTGTTTATGCTCGGGATGTGTCCATTCACATGTGTGTAACATCACTGCACTGTGCCAAGACAGTGTGTGTATGTATTCACTAAGAAGAAGCATCATAAATCTTTACTCTGGAACTGTTTCAGCTCTTCTGGCAGCCCTGACAGCACCTCAGGTCTGTGGGTGAGTAATTTCATTTTTCAGATCCTGTATCGAGAGAAGTGCTAATAGAGTTATGAACTAGGTTAAGGTGTTAAAAATATTTGGAGTCTGAAGTTTGAAGCCATTATAAGATATCCAGGTCCTTCTGCAATGAAGAAGGTGATAACAGGAAACTCAGGCACTCACAGTTTCTGTAGCAGATTTTAAAAAAGATACCTCGGTTGTAGCAGTCTCCTATAAAAAATGGTATTCAAGTCAGAGTACGTAAAATGTTAATACAGGAAGTGCAAATGTTTCCATGTGAATGCTTTTTATGGGAAAATACTTGTTTGCTGGAAATTAAACCTCAAACATTGAGAGAGATCGAGATCATTTCCCCTTTTCTACAATGGAATATCAAACCAAAATGAGGGATTCTTTTTCTTTCACCCCCTTTTTTTCTCATCCTGTAATCTATTTGGAAGCTGGTTGAGCAATACAGCCTGTAACCGTTATTTAACATTATGATGATCTCTGCGCAAGTGCCCCCTTAATTCTACTGTCAAAGCGGCTTTGAGGGGGCCTTTTGGCCTTAGACCACACTCCGGATTCATGGCATGGCCTTCAGGACTTGTGATTTGCATGGTTATAGTTAACTTCTTCAAAAGCTATTTTGAGATGGCAAACCCAAGGATGAGAATTGTTTTCCTGCTTTTTCAAAACGCTCTCTAAAGTGATGGTGGGAACAGAGCTGATGAGAAGAGGTGCGGATTGGGTTGTTGCTTGTTGCTATCTGCTTGTGCTTCTGGATAGGATAGAAACCCCCAGGACCGGGCGCGGTCTGTGTTGGGTTTAAACACAAGATGGTGCTCTTACAATTCAAAGACAACATGGAGACCTAGAGGGAAAACTCATTATGCCAGAGTATTCTCTTCTCCCTGCCTTTCTCTCAGCATCCAAGTTTCAGGTTTCCTTTAACAGCTCTTCAAGGTGAAGCTGTTGTGTCAGCAGCCAAAGAAGGGAAAGGAGGATCCGAGCGTTTGATCATCAAGGGGTTCAGAAGATGGCCTTCCCTTGCCTTCACCTCTCTGCGGTGGTTAAGTCACGTTGTGGGGATTTGTCTGCCTCCGGTACGGCCCCAGCCAAGAGGCTGGGCTGGAGGCAGCTGCTCCGGAGCTGGGACCTCTGCAGCCCATTGCATCTAATGCTTTAGAAAAAGGAAAGGAAAAGGGTTTCCTTCTTTCAAAAAGATCATGGTGGGCAGCCCCTGTGCCCCAGCCAGCGGGAAGCAGCCGGGCAGGGTGGGCACTGCCTGCAGTGCTGCTTTGCAGCATTCCCCTGCCTGCCTCTTCTCCAGCTTCGACAAAATCCTGCTCCAGTTTGCACGTGGGACCTTAATGACTCCCTTAATTCATATCCTGCCTGGTAGCTTCTACAGTGAAAGGGAAGGTTGCTGCCATCACCTGCTGCTGCTGCCGCCTCTGCACAAAATGTCACTGTGCCCAAGGGCTCCTGCTTTGTATGCTGTCTCAGGTCTGAAGTTTAAATGAGGGGGGAAAAAAAAAAGGAAACAAACAAACAAACAAAAAAAAAAAACCCCAATGTTGGAAATCTTCCAGATTCTACATCTGCTTTTCATTTCCACCTTTCAGCATGCGGGGCCGAGATGGGGAGCACTGCGTCCTGGGGCCCTGCGCTGGCAGGGATGGAGCTGCCGCCAGCCGGTTGTACGTCCGGACCAGCACGGCGGCAGTGGCAGCGCTTAGTTATGGTGTCATCGTTATGCTATCTCATGGCCGGGTTTGCAGATGCGGTTCTCAGGGTCTCCCTTTAAAATAAAATTAGGCTGATGCTTGCTTTGAGTTTAAGGAGGAAAAAAAAAAGCTGATGTAGTCTGACCCCGTGCAGCACCGATGTCCTGGTGTCCTGTTTGACGGTGGCTGACAGCACGTGCCTGGAGGAGAGCGCAAGAATGGGGCAGACCTGTAGGTCACCCTGTGGCCTGCTATGCCTTCAGGCTTGAAGACTCAGCTTCTTCCTCGTGGAAACAACTGGATTGATGGGAAATGGTGCAGCTGTCTGCATCCCAGCAGGGATGAAAAGCAAGGAAAAAAGAGAGCTCGTTGGTTTGCAAAGGTGGCTGGAATACCTCTAGATATGGTAAATACCAAGAAATTGAGATAAAGCTTTACATTTCTTCCACCACTTACATTTCTTGTGCCGCTGCACAGGCGCTCCTGGCAGATGCTGTTGCAGGGATGCGGGTGCCACACGCAGTTCTGCCCTGCTCGCTTGGGGCATTGGGTTTCTGCTCCTCAGGATGGCAGAGAGATGTTTGCGGGGCTGAGAAGCATGTGCATCAGGTGTGAAGTGTTTCAGTTTTTCAGGCCAGACCTGGCAGTGGTTTGGGGTGTGTAATCGCACTGGGAAATGGTGTTAAAGGCTGATGGGGAAGGCTGAATCCAGGAAAGAAAAGATGATGCTGAGGACTTTTTTGGCTGTTAATTGATGTGTTCAATGAGAGAACAGCAGGATGTGTGCGTGGGTAGGGAAAATTGAATTCTTGTCAAAATTGCCCAAAAGGTAATGAAAATCCCTGAGATAAGAGAGGTGAATTGTGCAGGATCCACAAAACCGTTAGAGTCCGGTTGACTCATTTGCAAATAAACACTGTGTGGGTGCTCACTAGCAAAAAAAGCTCTTCTGCCCTTTTGCAGATGTGCCTGTATCTCATTCATCCTGGGGAGGAAGGATGCTGCAGCAGGGGTCCCTGTGCCCAGCCAGACCTCGGAGATGCGGGGGGAGCAGGATCGGCCCCCAGCAGCGGCGTTGCAAACTCAGAGCGCCAGACACGAGATACCCATCCTTGCCTTGGTGCAGGGGCTGTGGTTTTCCACGTGTGGGAAGAGAAAATGAGAAAGGACATTTCAAGAGGGTGAGGTGGCACCAGGAACGTCCCTGGCAATGTCTGACTGGCAGTACCGTCGCTATAAAACACCAGGACAGAGTAAAGACTTTAGGCAACAGGGGTAAGGGAACAGTTTTGCTGCTTTTTGGGTGATGACGTGCTGTCAAACCAACCTGCCATTAGCTTGACACAGCAAGGCAGTTGACTGGCTTTTGCATGCGTTTTTAAGAGTTGTTTCTCAGCCAAATCTCTGAACTTTTCAGGGTGCTTGGAAGGTCACTTCACCATAGCAACCCGCAGCTGCAGTAAAGCCCAAAATGTCAACTTTGGGCCAAAGCCAGGGCTGAACTGCTGCAATGAGCCGTGAATGGAGAGGTGGGTGTGTAACGTGTGCTCAGGTGCAAGGCGAGGTGGAGTTTGTACCTCGATCCCTCCAGGGCTGGTCTTCCGGGGAAAAGTTACAGTTCTTCTGACTCTTCCAGTCTGGGCTCTGCTGCCATCCCAGTTTACAAGCTCGGGCCTCCGATGGTCAAAAGCTGTTTGGTAGCAGGAAGGCAAAATGCCTGCAACTGGTCCGTTCTCATGAAAAGGAGTAGTTAGGACTTGCAGATTTGGGGCGTAGTGGTGTTGTCCTGGGAGGAGGGCACTGATTTTTATCATGGGTATGGTCCAACTAGCTGCACGCCCTGGTGCTGTGATACTGCTCGGAGCTCCCGGATGGGGCTGGGAAGGGCCGGTGGCAAATCTGGGCAAATTCCTGGCAGACGGAGCAACGCCCTCTGGGTCGAAGCTGCCAGCGCTGGCTGTAATCATGGGATGTTGCTCCTTAATGGAAGAACATGTCAGTGCTGGACAAAGAGCAAATCCACAGGGAAACCTCCAAGGTGATGTTGGCATCGCAGCAGCTTGTGATGGAGAGATGCTCTGGGGTCATCCCTGCAGCTCCAGCATTGCAGCAGAAGCTGCAAAGCCCAGGGCTCCCTCCTCTCTGGGACCAGCTCCTCCTGCAAGCAGAGGCACATGCAACCCCCCTTGCTTAATCTACCCAGTCAAACATTTTTTACTCACCTTCCCCTAAAAGCATGGATGAGGGCTAAGACAGGACTACTCACACCATCCCTCCCAGCAAGCATCTTGCATCCAGGGCAAACACCAAGACCCGAGACTGGGGTGGGTTTTTTTTCCACTGGGCGTATCCACGCTCCTCGTGAGAAGCTGAACGTCGGCACTGCCCGGCTCTCCTGTGCCTCAGAGCAGATGCCCACCCGCCCTCTGAGCCCCATCTCTGAACCCTCTGACTGCCTGACATCGCTGCGTCTTTAACAGAACCCAAGTAAAGAAGTGCTACAAAATGAGCTTAGCGGGTGGCTGGAATAGGAGCCCCGTCCAAGGCCAGTAGTAAATAAAGTTGCATAAGCCAGTAGGTTATAGCTCTAACTAAGCCTTTTATAGGCCCTAAACCCACATTTCCTGGATTTTATAGCTTCTGGTTAAAAATATAAAAAAAAATACTATGTGATTGGAATAAGCCAGTTGATTGTCTTGTAACACCAATACTGTGCTGGGAAAAGCTTCTCCTCCCATGGGCAGGGGGGTGTGCTCTGCGGGAAGCCCAGGGATGCTCCCAGAGGAAAACTGGATGCAAGCGAAAAATGAGGCACTGCCATGTATGACATGCTGTAATTGAGGGCCTTGGCCAGCACCACGTCACTATATGGGGACATGATGTTGTTCCCTCCCTTTAAATAGTGTCAGGATCTGGCATCTTTATTTCTGCGGGTTTTATGGCTGTGGAGGGTGCAAGAACATATTGGCTTTTAATAGCTTGGAGTTATTTAGAGATTTTATTTGCCTGACAGCACTGTGCTTTCTGGGATGCTTTAGGAAGTGTAGTAATTAAATGTTTTTATCAAACGTACCCAGTTGGGGAATGTTAAACATTTTCTATCGGTAACTACCATTCAGAGACTGTCCTGGTCCATTCAGGGCTGTGACAAGTGCCGGAGATGAGTAAAACACCGAGAGCTGAGCTGGTGGCCTGAAGATGGGCACCCGGACTGTGCTGTACGTCAAGCCTCCCAGAGCAGGCTGCAAATTCAATATACCTGCTAGGTGAGCGGCTCTGAAACCATAATCTGAGTATGTTTGGTTTCTGTGGGGCGCTTGGGGTGTCAGGGATGCGCCTCCTGAAAATGACGCCTGGGCTCGAGAGCCTTAATCCTGCAAACTTCTAAGCACGCACGTGACTTCAGTGTGGCTACTCATGTCCCCACGGGAAGCATCCGCTTGCTTCACTTCTTGTGGATTTGAGAATGCTACAAGCCTTAAATCGAGGGCATGAGAAGGGAGGACAGAAATAAGATTAGCCCAAAAAATGCCATGAGTTCCTATATTACCACGGAGGAAGGACAAGGGCAGCAACAACGACTTTAGATTTCAGGAACTTTGGCAAAAGGGGGAAAATGTTGTCGTCTTTCCTCCTCGTCAACAAAATGACTTAGTCACAAGCCAATGCTTTCTTGTTTCCCAACAGACGAACATTAGGTTTGTTCTTTCTCACTGCACGTGAGCCTGCTGGGCTGAGTCACTGCTCTGTCCCGGAGCGAGGGGGCATTACCCGGCATCGTGCACCTCTTGGCAAATGCCGAGGTGATCCACAAGGTTTTTAAGCCATTTTTCTCCCATCTCTGCTAATCCTGGTTTGCTGTCTTCTCCGCTTGACTGGCAACTGCACAAACCACGAGGTATCTGCTGCTCCATGTTAGCCTGTTCGATGGTCTGATTGACCCCTCTAACATTTGGCTCATTTTCATTTCCTCTCTTCCCCGCTTTGTTCATGAAGTTTCTGTACTTCCCCAGGCCGGTGCTGTATCCTGTGCTGCCCCACAGCCCCTGCAATTACACCCAGTTACAGTACTCCGTGCTCGCATGTCTGGCTCAGGAACAGAGCCTTTAAATGGATCACTCAGCATGAAAATATATTTTCTATAGCTAAGGCTCTGTGCCCTAAAGAAGATGATGAATAGCTGTGATTGTTAACAAGATCACTTTAATTTGCAAGCTGCAAACGGTTCACCTCCTCCCAAACCCATTCCTGCTGAGGGATCAGTGCGAAGCAAATGAGCGTTTCTCAGCTTGGTTCCTTTCTTCCTCTGGTTGCTCCCCCCAGAAATCAGGTCCTGGCTTGCTCTCCCTGGGTACCACAGCTGGGCTTTATTTGGGTCAGTTCATCATAGTACCAGAAGACACATTGAAAGCAGCAGCACCTGGCTGAAAGGCCTCTGTGTCTTTGCTGGAGGAGAATTAAGCTGGAAGAGGAACCTACAGAGGCTCCGGAGGGCTCCGTGTTGTGCCTGAGGCAGTTCACCTTTTTTCACCACTGACTTAGGAGTAGATTTAAATGTCACAGAGAAGGCATCCCTTCATCCGGGGCTTTTCAGGAAGTCACACAAAGCAAGTCAGGACAGTGTCACCCTTTTCACAGTCACCGTATATGGAAACCAGTTTTATTCCCTTCTTATTTGCAGTAACTTCTGGAGGCTGTTACCATATCTCCCTTGGTCTTCCACGGCCTACAAATGTCTTTCTCTCTCCTCACAGCCCATGTTTTCTGATCATTTCCCTCTCTGGACTTTGCCTCCTCAGTTGTTCAGCCTGAGCAGAGCACACCTTACCTGTGACAGCCCCCACAAGGTTTCCTAAACTGTGCAGGACAGTAGACCGTGCTGAGCCTGCGATCCTCCCTTGCTCCCTGGTCTTTTCCTGAGGATCTCCTGCCCACCCGACTGTTCCTTGGCTGTTATATTTGCTGAGAGATTTTATTCTGCATTTGTGCTAACTTTCAGCTCATGCTGCACTTTGAGTCATTCTAATATTGTTACTATCTCAAACCTACTCCTTGTCACATATTTGGGGAGTAGGCAGGAGACATCCAAGAATCTGAAACCAAAAATAGGGAGAATGAGAGACAATAAAATTATGACTTTCAAGCTCTTCTGACTCAAACCAGTCTAGCTCTGCAGCCACAGCAGGTCTCCAGGGCACCCAGCGGGATGCACCCTTGGCAGGATGCACCCTTAGCTGTGGCCATGCAGCCGTCATCGGTCTCCTCTTCCCAGTCCCAGTGCTACGCTCATGCTGGTCAGGACTGCACTGGCTGTGCCGTGAAATCTGAAGTTCTCCTAAATCTCAGCCCCAGATGGCTCCAACGCCCTTCAGTCTCCTTATAGGTCCTATATAGGCTCTGCAGAAGCAGCACTGGGACCTGGGGGCAGGGAGAAGGAGTTGTGAGAGCAAGATGCATGCTTACTGATTAGAAAGTGTTGAGTTGTTCACACCCAGGATAAATCTGTTGCGTATCCGTCCCCCTGCACCCTGCGTAGCTACAGCTGCTGGAGCCCAGCTGTCCGCCCTCTTCCCTTTGGGTGCACGGTTCACCCCCGCGGGCAGCCCTTCTCTCAAGGCATCAGGCTACATCTGGTCTCCACCATGTAACGTTACCCCGGGGAACATATGGGATACGTGCATCTGCTGGGCCAGGCATGACCCCCGGGGCCAGCCAGCCACACGAGAGGTAAGAGAGGCTCCGCACAGGATTTAAAAGCAGATGTGTCGGGGGAGATGCGAGCTGGGGGCCTGGCATCTGACTGGGTACCCAAGCGAGCTGATACGGGCTTCTGCAAAGATGTCAGTGCTCGCCTCTCCCACTGACCTCAGCGGTCACGGGTACTTTTGGTACGGCTGGATCTCAGGCTGTTTCCAGACAGCTCAGCTTCGGCTGTGCCGTGCAGGGGCTGTTCCCAGCACACGGCTTACATCAGACTTCTTCATGTGTAATAGGGAACACCAAAACCCAGCACGTTCTTTATGGTTTGTAGCTGTTCTAACTTTGCTTAGGATCATGATCGATTAAGTCATGTATTTGTTTTTAAAATCCTTACCTATTTTTTTCTGGTTTTAACTACCATCCATTCTTAGAGCTGAGGTGGTTTTAAATATCCTTCTCCCAGTCTGAGCTTTCCCAGTCCCAGAAAAGAAAATGGATTAGCCGAGGGCTGTTGTTGTGGTGTTAAATTTCTCCTCCTCTATCACAGTGTCGTAATGTTTGAGTCAAGTGTTTCCAGGGAATAGCAGCTCAGTTAAATAGTTCTGTTTCCAGAGGAATTAAAGAAACTTTCCACTTGATTTCATGCGCAATATTGTATATTTACAGAAAATAAATATCAGGCATAAATTGACTTGAGAGGGGCCTTTTAACTGACTGCAATATTTTGATCTGCCACATCCACCCCTGTGATTATTACAACATGTTGCCGGGTAGAGGCAGTTGTCTGAACCCCGGACTTGGAGGGCTTTGGGGTGAGCACAGCAGCGGGGCTGAGAGCTGAACCCTCCCTCTGCAGCAGCGTTATCGCACTCGTTACTCACAAGCTCCTCCTGCACATCCCTCGGTGCAGCTCGTTGGTATAAAATCCCTTTTTCCCTGCTGAAATGGGGCATCTCAAGGAACGGGCTGTCCCTCCTGGCCAGGGGGATGTTGCCATGCTCTGCAAAACATGAGCGTGTTGGGAGGGCTGGGGCTGGAGCTGGAGTCCGGGCATGGCCCGAGGGGCTTCCTTCACGGGGGACAGGACACTTTCAGGCCTCTTGCCTTGATTGTTTCGATCACTTGAGCACCAAGTAGGGTTTGGACCAAAGCTTTGATTGCAACCACGCCAAACACCCCGCACTGGGGCAGACAGCTGCATGGGAGCGCTGGGAAACCTCCATGGAAGGAGGTGCTGCCTGACACGGGGCGGTTGAGAAAGCACCGATCACGTTGTCTCCAGACCTGAAGATGACCCAGAGCTGTGGCTTCTCCTTTCCAAACCACCACGAGGGAAATGCTGGTGCACCTGCCCCTTATGGAGGCTCCCTGCGAGCAGCTCCTGCAGCTCATCCAGGCACCCATCTCCCAGCAGCCCTGAGAGCTATCGGGAACACAGCAGCGGGCTTGTGCCCAAAAGGGTGACGGTGCCCCCGGGCTGGCACCTGCCCGCTCCTCCCTGGCCTTTACTCACCCTGCAAGAGGGGGTGGCTCATCCCCTGGGAAACCCTTCATCTCCATGGCAGGGGCGAAAGGAGCGTGGGGTCCCCAACGCGGGGCAGAGCGGGGGAACGCCCCGCCAGTGTCTGCCATCAGCCAGCCAAGGGACCGTCCACACATCTTCTATTTTCGGCGGTGGAAAGCCAGGAGCCCAGGACGCGCCGTCTCGGCTGTTAAACCTGTGTGATTTTCTTATTGCCCAAGAGGCACTTGCTCGATGCCCAAAGACACTCGAGCAGTTAATTATGACCTGTAGCTCTAATGGATCATATCACCGCTATCTTTAGCTCTCTCACTTGTGGTGCAAGCCCTGTATCTATCTCTTTTCAGCCTTTTATTTTCAGTTTCTTATTGCCATTTCCTAAACTTGTCTCAGGCACCAGGTGGGCAGCAGCTGGGGAAGTATTTTTGTCTCTGTGCGGCACAACGAGACGGCTCCGAGGGCGCGGGGGGACGGGTACCGCTCTGCTCAGCCAGCAGCTGAAACCCAGCCGGGGTTGCAGACGGCGTGCGGCAGCTGAGCCCAAAATCAGAGCCCTGTCCCAGGGCAGCACCCGTGCTCCTCCGGCTGCCCTGGCACGGCTTTGCCGCAGCCGCCGCGGGGACAGGCACGGGCACTCCTGCTGGAAACAAGAGACCGTGGTGGGTCCATCTTGGCTGTTTCCAAACGCGGCTGAGGATAGAGAAATGGGGTGTTGTGGTGGTTTTGGGGTGTTGTTTTGGGTTTTGCACGACTGAGGCATGAGCTTGGCAAATTCCAGGGTGGTCTCGGCAGGGGAAGGCGCATAGCTGCTGCAAATGCAACACCAGCGTGGTCCTCCCAGCACGAACGCAGCGGGATCGTGCAGAGACGATGGAGCAGGGAGGTGACAAGGGCACAAGTCGGAGAAGAGCTCCGACTCCATCCCCCGTCCCTCCCAGCTCTGGGGAGACCGGTGCTGCGTCAGCCCTCCCTTGGCACCGGGGCCTCTGGCAGGGACCCAGCAAGCTGGCCGGGATGAAACGGAGGAAACCTGGCCCTGGGGGACGAGAGCGGGGCCAGGAAAGGAATACCCCATCACTCCTGGCTGCTGATGGGGTACGGAAATAGCCGGTGCCCCGTTCCCTAGAGGGTGGGCACACAGCATGGACATAGATAGGAAAACCCTCCCCTGAAGCAGGCGTCCCTCTGTGCTAGCAGGAGGGCGACCGAGACAGCCTCTGGCTTCCTCCTGGCGATGCCACTGCTCCCCTCTGGTCCCCACCATCTCCAGGCTTCCCAGCATCGCTCCATCTCCTCCGCACAATCCCTTCCCTCTCTGCAGGCCAGGAGTTCATCTGAAAGCCGTCAGAGGGATTTAAGGCTTTGGCAGAGGAATGAAAAATTTTTGCAGAGAGCTAAACCAGCCCTGCTGCTCTGTGCAAACTGCTGGTCTGTAAATAAGTGGCCCTGACTGGCAGGCTTGAGTCTCCTGCAACATTTTACAGAATAACAAGGCATTTCTTGTAAAACAGTAATATAGAAATGCCATTTCACAGGTTATTGGTGGATGTCTGTGTTGTAGGCACACAGCTAATCCTGATTTAGCGCGTGCAGCTCCTGTGAGTGCATTGCCCAAGTACAGTCGTATTACTGCCCATGCACCACCAAGTTACCCAGCACGCATCCAGAAGTAACTATACGAATTAACCATGCGGATTTGGTGGACAAACACATAACCACACTTGTCTGACCGTAATAAATCAAGCAGGCAGCCCTGAAGCAAAACAAAGGAAAGTCACAGCTTAAGTATGTATATAGGCAATCAGGACACGTACAGGTGATGAGTGCCAGAAACTGAGTCCTCTCCAAATCCGTCACAGCCCTCCGAAAGCCCTTGCAGGATGCGTTCCTGGAAAGGATGCTTCCCCGTGTCGGAGAGTGAAGCCCATCTGCTCTGCGGCGAGGCAGGGCTGCCTGCTGCCCCGCTGCAGTCGGTGCCGCTCAGCCACAGGCAGTGACTTTCCCTCTGCTAATTAAGGTGTGGGAAATACGTTCAAGGTAGTGCAAGACATCTGGTTACCTCGAAATGAATTTTCCAAACTTAATTATATTTCTACCCCTGCAACATATGCTCAGGCAAAGATGAGGACGGGACCAATGATAGATGAAACAAGCAGATGCAACAACAACAAGGGTGGGCTGGGGCGGGGGGGAAGCAGAATCTCAAATCTTGCTGGTATTTGTGGAGTGTATAACTGACAGGAACATTTTAGGGCTATGAATACAAGCTGACGTATGCATGTATGTGCAGGCAGTAATCCTGCTAGGACAGGACATGCTGATCACCTTCAGGAGAGGGAATTTTAGGCAGTCTTTTCCAAACAAAATCCTTTCATGTCAGCTTCTAGCATTTGTTGTTGCCATGCATTTTCTTTTTTTATTGTCCCTGCTTTTTATGGCTTTTTGTATCAACCTTGGTGCTAAGATTGGGTTTATTTAGTGCACTTTTTATGATCTAGCTCCCCTGCTGCTGGCTGCTATTGCAGCCACTCCAGGCAGGGGGGAGACCAAGCCCAGGGTTTCTTTGTGAGTTGTTACCAGCTGGATGCTCCCATCAGTCTTCATGGACAGAGACTCAAGTATTAGTAGCAAATAGTGGATGCCTGCAATCCTGGTATGCATATCAGAAAGGACCATGAGAGTCTCCTTGATTGACAGGCAGATCACAGCAAATGTAATACCATGGTATTTCTGCTAATTTGTTGGAAAGCGCAGACTGGTGATGTATAGCACTAACTTACATACACATCCCTGCCTGCGGATAGCAAGTGGAAGTGGAGGGCTCTGAGCACACAGAGTCCCTGTGTGAGAGATTTACATCAAACCAGACGGTGTGGGAGGGCCAGATGCACAGCCAAGTGATGGGGCCAAAACTTAAACCTTCTGAAAGCTTCTTTTTCTCCACTAGCCCTTATGTGAACAGGGCGATTAATCCTTTGGGCTGCTAAGTGTGATTTAATACAGGCGTTGTGTCTTCCCACCCATTAATTTGGGTGGCAATGGCAAGGTCTTTCTATCTGTATTCAGTCAGTACTAGGAGGTTCACCAGACACCTTGGGCAGGGCAGTCTCTGAGGATTGCCAGTAAGAATGTCCCTGGATCTCTGAATATCCAAACTGGGTAAGAAAACCAGGTTCAAACAGGCAGGTGAGATAACCTGGAGCTGTGCTGCAGGGAGCACTGACTCAGTGTTGCTCTTCTAGATTGGAAACACAACTTCAACCTTTGCTTATGGGCTGAAAAAAAAATAAGGACACGAAAAGCGTTCAGTAAGAGTTATGTTCATGACGGAGCTCGCCTGAGCTGTGGCTGGAAGCAACAGCAAGTTTCTCCTGGCTTGGTCTCTCCTCCTCTCACCCCACAGACTTTTTCCATTGCACGAAACATTCATAAAACCTTCCAGACTCAGGCTGGTCTCCAACACTTTGAGATAGACACAAAGCCCACCTGACCCTGCGCTACTGAACCGGATGTGAAAATAAAGCAAGTTGGCTACGTTTGATCAATAAGTAAAATTAAAACGCACATGTCCTGAAAGGAAGCAGGCACTGCTACATGATCCTGTCACCCAGGACCAAGAAGGTGGCCGAGGGGACCCGCTGTAGCACCCATCTCCAGAGAAACAGCGATCAAACTCTCTAGTAGCCGGCAGAGTGGTGTGTACGCGGGGGCCCTTGGGCTTCGCTAGGCACAGGGCATTTGGATAAGGGTATTGCTTTTATTGCCTTTTTCATGTATTACCTCTTATTTTGGGATATGGCTAAAACTGATCACGGAGTAAAATTGCCGGGTGCTGGGGAAGAGGGATGAGAGCCCGGACTTACCGATCCTCCAGCCTAATGAGCCTAATTATCATCCTGGTCCTAAGAAAGACAGCAGCAAGTTTGGAAACTGAAGATGATGTTTTGGCAAGGGCAGGTAAAACCAATACCAGCAGGAACTGGCTTGCTTGTATTTTGATTTTTAAGTGGGTTATGAATGATCTATCCCATAAGGATGCTCAATGCTATAAGCCCCAGCAGCTACCAGGTATTTAGCTGAGAGGTACTTTGGCAGACAGAGGTTCAGCAGAGCATTCAGGCGCATGCCCATTGGAATGGCATCCAAAAACACAGCTTAGAAACTTGCTTTCATTTGGGAAACACCCCAGCTCAGTAGGCACGTTTTACTGGAAAAGAGAATTTAAATGCTGAAGAGTGGGATGGAGTTTTCTGCAATGTAATTTTATCTGTGCTAAGGCTTGCAGTCCTTTTCTTTTCTTTTTTAAATCTGCCTCCTGGCATTGTGCGACTAAAAGAAAATCTGGGGTTTGGGGTCTTTTTCTTTTATAGTTTCTTACCATTCCTGTAATGAAAACAGTCCTTAAATATTAACGCTAAAAGGTCAGTGGCGGGGAACAGGTTGCACTTCAGTAGCCTTCAGGCTTCAAAAAATACTGGGGATTTCTAACTCAGAATATCTGAATGGTCAGGACAGGGTTGACGGAGAAAAGAAACCCAGTTGCCCTTTTCCTTCAGCTGCAAAGGCCAGTTCATATTTGTACGTGTGCAGTGAAATGAGGGATCAGGGAGAGAATTTGGTTTGCGATGGAGGTTGGCTGCTATGTCACTGGAGTAGCATTCAGCCGATGCACCAGGTAATCTTCTCCCCTGCAAAGCGCCTTTCCCTGCCCTTTTACAGACAGCAGCAGCGATGCCTGTCGGGGCTTGCTGGTGGGTCAGCTGCGATTCCTTGGATCAAATAGCACGATATGCGCCATCTGCATTTCTCTTGCCTCTCTCCTGTGCCCCGAGCAGCTGTGCTGTATGTCATCTAAACCTTTGGGCTGGATTACGGCCCAGGAAACACTTGCAGCTTTCAGAAAAGCCTGGGATGGGTGCTAGCTGCCTCTGCGGGATGGCAGCTACCAGGCAAGCCTAGGGTGCAAATCCCTGGGGGTGCAGCTCAGTGCTTGAAATATCACCGCTCAGGTGCAGTTTTCTTTACCACAGCAGGTCTTTCTTTGTGTATTTATTTACTGTTAGTAACAACAATGCATTTTTACCCTAACGTTTCTGTTGTACTGCTTCAAAATTAACTTTGCAGCTCAGAGCATGGGCTGTTGTGAAGATAAGCTGGAAGCAGAACAGTCCCTGGCCACTGACACCGGGAGGAGTTCAGATCTCGGTTTACTCAGCTTTGCTCGCCTCTCTTTATCATCAGCCAAACCAAAACCTTGGATCCAGCTCCCCATGAATGGTGGTAAACTTTGGATCTGAGCTCCTGTAATAAGCAGGTTTTTGCCCTGGCTGGTGGCTTAAGACTCTGTAGAAAAAGATATTTCTAAGTATTATTTCTAAATGGAGAATGACAGTTGAAAGAAGAACCTTGTCCAGCCAACTCATGTGTCCAACTCTGGCTTTCCAGGGGAAACGAGTAACTAGAATGAGACAATGAATGAGATAAATAATATTTAACTGGTATTGCAATGAACCTCGAGCAGTCTGCCTCTGTGGGTAACCTGCAAATTATCTCCATTGCCATTCTGTGAGTTTTTAAAAGAGGCTGTGACTTATTCACCAAATCCCCTGAAACAAAATTGGAATCGAGCAACAAATTCCCAGTGGTCTCATTTGAAAATCCCAGCCATATCCCTATAGGGAGGTAGAGCTCCAGGTTAAATACACCATAAAAAGGCTCGGATTTCTTTGTGTGGGATGGCAGCATAGAGAGGGAGGATGATTAAGTTGTGCGTCATTAACAGACCATCGAGCCCATGAAGCCACGAGGTTTTGTTCCCGGTTCCTGGATAGCTGGGAGGTTAATTTGGCCATGAAAGCAGAGGTGGATTTTGAAGCAAGCTCCACACTGCTTGACTGCTGCTCTGGGTACCGTCAACAGCAGGCTGAGATGGGTGGAAAAAAGAAGGTAACG
Source organism: Morus bassanus (assembly GCA_031468815.1). Classification (NCBI taxonomy): domain Eukaryota; kingdom Metazoa; phylum Chordata; class Aves; order Suliformes; family Sulidae; genus Morus; species Morus bassanus. Next base: position 2,961,326 of record CM062577.1, on the reverse strand, counting down.
TAAGACCTGGCAAAGGCTTCTTGTGGTCCTTGGGATGCAAACTGGGGATGCTCGCACTGCAGGGACCCAAGCGCGTGCCCAAAGCCCCAAACTAGCTTCAAACCAGCCGTTTCAGCCAGCAGCCGTGGTGCAGCTGGGTCCTTAGCCACCCTCCGGGTCCCCAGCGCTCAGGCAGGTTCTGGAGCCTGTGCTAAGCTCTGCCTTGCTGTGACCTGCCAGCAGCACCAGCCTCGCCAGCGGAGCCCTCCGGGCAACAGGGTGCTGCCTGCATTGCAAAAGACTCAGCCTTGTTCCTGGGGTTTAAACAGAAACCACAGGGAGAGCTAACGGCTCTTCCAAAACTACTTTCGAGTTAGCTGTTGGAGGATTTGGCTTAGGTAAAGCTTATGAAGAAAATGTCCTCATCTTGGTCTCTGTGCAACCTTGAAAATTTAGGAGGAGAGGAAAAGGAGGGAGAGATCTGGAGCTGCCCTGCCATCTTACTGCCTTAATTTGGATATAAAATATCAGGCTTCTGGCTGAACCTGTTCTCACAGTGCAGCCAATGGTGCAGCAGAGGAGTAAAGCAGGGATCACTCTTCTCTGGGCAGCAAGCAGCTCTGCACGTTTGCCTTTATGTCTGTCCAGCATCCAGGAAGGAGAAGATGCTCGATCCCTCCCCCTCCAGCTGGTGCATGCATGCCCAGGTGTGCCAAAACAGAAACTGGGCTATGGCAAAGGGTATGCAGAAGGCACACGACCCTGCATATATGTTTGCTTTCAAGATTATCTCTTCATCCTTTCTTCATTAAAAAGCAAATGGCATTTTACGTCTCATAAGCCCTCGCTCAGTTCTCTAGCAACCCTTCCGAGTGTTAAATAGATGATCTTCACAATCTCTTTACGAAGCGGGTAAGCTACACAATCCCCGTTTTTAAGGCAGATAAGCTATCAAAGCAAAAGACCGCTCGCTCGCACACGCGTTGCCCCTGCCAAGCGCATGCGAGGTTGAGCCTGGCCATCCAACCAGCCGCCGCACGGCACACAGACGCGGTGCTGGCACGGTGGCTCGTCTGAAAAAGCGGCGCACACCTAACTCACACATCTGCTCCTCTAATTTACACCTCAGTAGATAAGGCCGGGGGTGGATCAGCGGGGATGCATTTTAATAATTTCCTTACAGGTGTTTTCAGAGGAAGGCTGATTGATGGCCTCCCTCTAATTGACATCCCAATCCCCACCCCAGCCCCGAAGCCCTCGGCGGGCACGATGCTGTAGAGGAGCAGCTGCCGTGCTGGCCGGCTCAGCCCCAGCTGCCAAGCACAGCCGGCACCAGCGCCTTCGGCTAACCTAAGGTGGGCTGAGGGGAAGAGGGATGAGATGGTGAAGTTGCCGCCGCAGAGTCGAGGAGACATTTCCATGACTTCTAAATGTAACTGCAAGCTTGTAAAGGATTGACTGAAACACGTTTGCAAATATTTGGTATTCGTCAACAAACTGAGGTTGCTTACCCATTCAGAAGGAAAAAAGAAGGGTCACAAAAGTAATAGAAGACATAGCCAAAAACTTAGTAGGTCTACAAATAGGATTTCCTAGATTTAAGCTCTGTCAGTAGGGCCACTTTCCTTGTATGAGGAATAACACACTTTCCACCTGCTACATCAGGTTCAGATATTGCGTGTCTAGGGTTTTGTGAAGATTAATTATGTTTATGCCATACAGTAGAGTTTTACCAGCTAGCTGTGGATTTCCAGGAAGAGAGGTATTTCCCAAGGCACTGTGTAGGGCTCAATACTGTCCAGTAAATAAACTGATGACTCCCTTGGCTCTGCTCCTCAGGGCATTTCTTAAAGTGCAGTCTCGGAGCACAGTGTTCTTAAATCAAAGCATAAAAATAACCAAAAGAGTATCAGGTGAATTGTAGGAGCTGGCAGAATGGAGGTAATATACAAAGTTAAAACAGCCTGATAACAATATCCTGTTGCCGGAGGAGAATAAGCAATAGCCTGTAAAGGTGAAATATAAAAACTTTCTTGTGACAAGGCATTGATTTTCCCAAAAAGGAAAGGGAGAACAAACTGCAGCCGTAATGCAGCATGTGTGAGCACTGAGCGGGTATAACAATGACAACATTGAATAAGTATCTCGTCTCCAAAAGCTCAGGCTGCGTGACCTTTAGCAGCGTTCAGGATTGTGTGTCTGTTTAGGATGTCATTAAACAAGACAGGCTTCCTCCAACCGAACAGTGCGTAGAAGTAATTGGAGCGGTTTTGAAGAGCTAGATTCCGGACTAGCTAGTTAACGAACTTGGAAAAGCTACGTGTCAGTAAGAAACCCAACACAAAAAATTAGTTTTGGATAGCAGCTCTTTACTCCGTGTTCAAGTTAGTAGCCTGGTTTCCATGACATGCCTAGCACAGGTCCCAGTGGTCCCAGTGCTTGGTGTGCTACAGAACCGAGGGCGGGATTTGAATGTCTTTAAGGCAAATTTAGATCATCTGGAATAGTCCTTAGGATCTTGGTAGTTGAGCTCATGGTGAGTGGATGGCTATGTGATCGCTGAGAGCTTTGCAGATCTCTGCAGGAGGGAGGGAAGGATTGCAGGGAGCCGATGGTGCTCAGCCCGAGGTTTAGTACTCCAAAGCTAAGGGTGGTGCTATGAGCATGTCTCTCATGGCCAGGTAAGTAATCAGTGGCATTTGAAAGCCGCTCTACAGAGTAGAATAAAGAGAGTGAAGAATTGTAAGGTAGCTTGAAGACTGACTTTAATTACCCACTAATTTTCTAGCTGTGATCCATGAAATACTTGTTGCTTATCCCCAGACAGATGGCTAGTCACATAGGACGGGCTTCTCCTCTTTATTTCCATCTGCTATATTTCATTAAGACAGCTAAAAATAAAAATATCCCTAATGTTATTTTTCCATGTAAGTTACTGCTACAGCGATTTGATGCAACTGTGAATAGAAGAGTTTCCAAGCGACAAGATTTTCTTAATTAATTTGTGATCCTTGGCATGAGAAGTGACTGCGAACCCCTACACTAGACTCATCATGAGCGCTACACTTACTTCTAAGTGCTATTTATCTAGAAGAGTCAGTTCAAAACAATTTTTTCTCGTATAAGGGGAGAAAAGAGGCTGCTGTCTCTTCTGAGCAGTAGTTACCATTTTTAGGTTCTAACCAGTTGTAGATGGCGCCTACGAAATGGAGATATAATCATGGAGATCCTTCAAGCATGAAGTCTTCTCTCCCTCTGTGTAGTAGGAATATTTCCAGAAACAGCTTTTCTGCACAGCTCCAAGCCTCTTTTCGGCCAGCACAGCACCCAAAGGCTCCCTTGGCGGGGAGTAGGTCATTTTTGGGAGGGTGTTTGGTTCTGTCTTTCACAGATTTTTTTGGCTCTGTCTGATGTGTCTCTGCGTGTGTTGAAGCTGGGTTCTTGCACACACAGCTCTACCAATTTCAGCGTTTAGTTCCCAGTGTACTAAAATGTTCTCCAGGGAAGCTAAGGTCCTCTATCCAGATTGCAATTTACTTATTTTCCAAAAGGGACAAAAGCCTGAAACATATAAGTGTTGATAATCTTTTCTAGTCCTTCCACGCCTTTCCCACAAATTCTTTCAGAGGGACAGAAACTCTCCCTTATTTCACAATGAAGAAGTTTTAGCATGTTTTAGAACAAGGAACTGAGAGGTGGCCCAAACACCCTGAAGTAAGTGCAGAAACAGGGAGCAGGCAGCCCAGCAGAAGCAGCTTGGTGTGATGAGGAGCTCCAGGGACTTACCTAACACTTGGTCTCCAGAACTTAAGATGAAATCTGGGACTGATATCTTAGACCTGGGCTATTTTTATTCTTGACTACAGAAGCCATTGCCATAGACCTCCTGAATGGCGATCACAGATGCTTACAAGAGATAAACGCTACTACTTTATCCTACTTTTAAATGTCTAAAGGAAGCATGCTATTTTAGACAACACAACTCAAAGTGCCACTAGTACTATGTCTTAGTGACTGCCTACAACACAGGCGAGAACCTTTGTTCTCACCCCTCCTCTATTAGTTGCTTCTGCTTAGAAAAGCAAGCAATTTCCTCACCCTCCTGGCAACGTTCCCACAAGGAAATTCCTCCTCCCAAGCCGTAGCCACAGAGCCAGTCGTACAATCCCTCCTTCTCTCGGATCATGCCGTTTTCCTATTTGCTCAGGCTCTTGCCGCTCACCCCACCCCATCACTCCAGAAGAACCTTTGGCTCCATTCTTGTGCCCATTCTTCCTCCTCCAAGAGCAGTTATTTGAGTTCCACCCTAAGATCACACTGACTTAGGCCCCAGTTTAGCAAAGAATTTTATCACATGCTTAAGTGTAATTGACTTAGACCTTCAATCTGTTTTTAGCTTATCAGAAGCGCGGGTGGGTAAAGCCATCGTCCTCTTACGCACTCTTGGCTTCCATGGAGGTCGGCCGTTGATGAGCAAAGAGTGCATGTGCATAAAATTGAGCAGAAACTCAGATAAGGAGGTCTGCTGAACTGGACTCCATCCAGCATGGTGGCATGTCTTTTAAGACCTAATTGTCTTCACACAACACTGCAGAGGTGTCAGCTCCATGGCTGTGACACACCGCAGGTTATTGGGTACTTCAACTCACCACCGCTGCATAGTAATTAAACTTTGGGTAGTCTGTGCCTTGCTCAAACTTTGCCTTAGATAGTAGGAATCCTGAATAAGGACTTCAGGATTAATTCTTAAACTTAGGAGCAGAGAATGTGGCTAAGGTTGGCAAAAAGCAATGACTGCCTCCAGTCCAGAAAAAAAAAAATCCTGTAATACTAGAGTCAGTATTTTATTCTGCTTAAACCACAGTGAAGTTGGATGTGGTAGCGCCTCATTTTCCTGTAGGGCCTCATCAGATCAGTACAAGGCTTAAGAACAATAGCTGAAGAAATAGAAAGACACCATGGATTTTGCTTAGCCACTTATAACTTTTACCTTCAAAGTCTGGCATATTTAATTCAGATCCTATAAAAATTCCAGTGGTGAAGGGTGGAGAAAATTGAATATTGAATGAAGACTTTTGTTTTCCTGACCAGAGCTGAAATGAAGAAGAAGCTGGGTTGTGATGATCGGATTTCTCCTATAGGTCAGAAGTTCAATGTATCATCGGGTTTCATGTCATGGGGCTGTTCTGTTCCTAATTGCAACCAGCCAGGACTCTGCACGTCAGTGAGCTTTTACTCTGGGCTCCTTCCATAAGATATATATTGTAGTCAAAGTAGTAACTAAATAATTTTAAATGTATTTTTAAGAGTGAATTATTACCTTTCAATTGTACAACACAGCAGAAAATGAAATTAGATGCTGGCTTGTGTTCATATAAAATATAAAAACCAATACTTAACTGGGTCGTTGCTACAGCAAGTTTATTTTGCACAAATCTAATACAAGCATTAAGCTATGAACCTCTGGTAGCTATGATCTCACATTCAAAGGTATCTGGAACCTCACAGGGACAGAGGAACCAAAACCCTGAGAAACATGGTCCAAGGGCCCAGGCCCCAACCCCAAATGTCAGCTGTGGAGGATGGATGAAACACAGCTGAGCTGAGCTGAGCTGAGTTTGTGCAGTAGGTGAGAAGGGGATCTGTGCAAGCAGCACTCTGCAGCACAGGTCCTGAGCGATCCCACTGCATAACTAAATGAATTATTTATACATTTCAGGGAGAGAAGCTATAGCCACATCTCAAACTGAAATAAAAAAAAAAAACACCAGCTTAGCACTTAGCTGATGACTGACTTTTTGAATAATTTAAATTCGTCAGAGACATCTATGGTGGACTAGCATGACCTCCTATGGATATCCGTTCATCTGTAGAATTAAATGAGACAGAGCGAGCGTGTGAGCTGTTTGGCCAGCCAAATCACAATATTAAATTATGACAGAGGAACACGAGCTCTTACGCAAGGATGATGTGGGGCAACGACTGAGAATCAAGTGGGGGTATCTCACGTTAATGCAATAGCTAATGAAGATTAACCTACCAATCCTAAAACAACTTTACATTGTGCATGTCTTCTGCAGAGCACCTTTCAACACACCTCTGCTTTAAGAAACCTCTGTCTTGTGATTAACTCTCAGAGAGGTTTTATCCTTCTTACATCCAGGACAGACCATCTCGTGACCTGCAACACATTCTCTCCTTAATAAATCATCTTCTAAACATTTTCATACTGAAAATAAGGCTTTCACGGGTTTCAGCATACTCTGGTTTCCCATGTTAGGAAGAATGAGGCTTTTGCTGGTGCTGTAGGACAGCTTTGAGATGTAGCTTTGGAAAACAGTGCCAGCCAAGAGGAGCAGGACTGCACAGAAGACACGTCTGTGTTCCTCGGATGCTATGAATTTCTCTTAAAGCCAAGAAACCTGAAACTGCAGTGGCAAGTCAGACTTCCTCTTGAGATGGAGTCAAGGCAGGCTAATTTTAGTCACCGTGCACTATGCAAATCATCATTCTGTAGCTGAGTTTATTTTTTAAAGTGCTGACTGCCAAACTTGCTGCAGGGCATAGACTCTTCATATGGGTCTTAAAGAGGTTTGAAACCAGCTCTTTGGTTAGCGGTGCTACATTTCAGATGAAGGGGGCGTGTGCTCAAAGGGGCCCTGCAGACTTTCAATAGGGAAGGTCTAGATGACTGGTTTAGATCATATATTGATTTTCTAGCTGGCCAGAATTAGCTGTTAGTGGTTTTTTGGAATATGTTTTTCGTTCTACATGTAATTTTTCTTTTTCCTTGAAAACTCCCCTGATAAGCTACACACCATGGACCCACAGGAGATGATGGGAGTGCTGGTATCTGGATTACACCCAGTATCGGTAGATAAAGGAAGCAAATCACTTTTGGGTTTTAGATTTATTCTCTAAATATTTGGCACATTCACACAGTTCACTTGTAACTGGGATTGATCTGACTTCCTAGGAAAGAAGTAACCCTTTAAAAAATTATTATTAGACTGTGATTCATGGCACTCATTTAAAAGGCAGAGGCAGATACGCGGAACGCAGAGCAGCAGAAGCAGGGCAAGATGCTCTTCCAGGAAGCCCAGGCTTTAGCATGGACAGTAAATTCTTACATTTCTCTCCAATATTAAAAAGATTTAGCGTGCGGACTTTCATCTGATAACTTTCATAATGTCTCTATCACGAGTCATACCATGACTGAGTTGTTCTTTGTATTTAAAAGAAACAATTCTCCATTATTCCTTATCGAACTCTCATAGATAGCTTCAGAAACTTCCCTTTCTTAACATTAAGAATAACCACTTCCAAGTCTGATGTCTTACCCATAACCTTCAAGGCATTTACCCATCCACGCAGGTCTGCCTGGAGCTGAGTTTGGAAAGGCACTTGGAATCCTGAACTCAAAAATGAGGCAGGAGAGTAAAAGCAGGAGCTAGTTTTCAGCTCTGAAATTATTTTAAAAGGCAATCCTATGGTCTGTGGCTGATCCTGAATCTTTAACGTAAGTGCTTTGGATCTGGGGCTCGAACCCTGGTGAGTGGGCAGAATTTCTCCTTGAAATCTGCTGTGGGCTCAAGGGGGGACTTGGTGAAAAACTCATGCATAGCAGAATCTAATGTAGGTATGGAAGCTGTGAAATATCCCATTGCGTTTAGGGCATGGAAAGGGACTGCCACTGTATTCCTCCGAACGCAGGGAGCTGCCGTGCTGGGCATTTACTTCCATTTAGGTGACCAATCTGCCTATTTTGTAAGAGTCCAGCAATGCTCAGACAGAGACACTACCAAGATTAAAATATATAACTGCAGGACTGTGTATAAGACGTGTAGCAGCTCCCCAGCCATTGGAAGCGTGGAACTGGGGAAAAATATCCTTTCCATCGTAAAAGCCTGGGACAATCCAAGTGGAAGCCAGCTCCCCTCCTTTGGGGGAAGCGTAAGGGAGCCGGGCTGCCACTGGATGTCACTGGTTCTGCGCAGAGCCTGCGGCAGGGCCCGGAGGGGGGGGGGGGGGGGATGCTCGCAGGAGAGGGCTCTCTGGGGTGCTGAAGGACACACTTCGTGAATATGATTCACCTGCTTAATTCACAGGATCTTCCTAAAAACGCATCTCCCGCGGAAGTGGAGCCACGTCCCAAATCTAACACCGGGGAGCAATAGCCTCTGTGGAGGTGAATGGTGCATTTGTGCTGCCGGGCGTTTCACCCGGACGAGCAGACGCGCAACCTTCCAGTGTGGCTAAGCCCTATTTTTGTACATTTTCTGTGTCATTTCATCGCCCCTCGGCTTCATATTAAATCTGACCTTTCTACTGCACTTGACTGGGGAAAGATAATCCCTTACTTTGCTTTCTTCAGGGTTATACATCATTGCATGCGGCAGGTAGATAAGTGTATCTGGAAAATATGGTTGCATGTGAGACTAGGCAGGAAAAAATATCTGCGAGTAGGTCAGGATCCACTTGAAGACCTGCCAGACCTGCCCGAGCGCAAATATATTTTTCAGGCTGCATATTTAACTCTCCCTGGCTCCTGTGAAAACTCAGTGATTGCAGGAAATCTTCTTTTGCTTTGAACAGTGGAGAGAGACTTCAGCTCCCCTTTGCACGCTGCTGCAGAAAGGCCCTGAGCAAGCGCGGTGAGAGTTCTGTGATTTAAGATGTTACAAAGAGTTGGGAAGTTAAGAAGGAAGAAAAGGAATATTTCAGGTTTCATACAGAGGCTAGAGAAGGATCTAAATACACCATTGCACAACCCTTGGACTGGAACTGAGACTGTGTATTGCACAACATAAACATCACTCAAGAGGAGTTTAATACCTAAGAGCAGTCATAAGCATCAGGGCTTCCCAGGGGATGATGATAACCTCACACAAAGAGCTCTGTTAGAACACCCTTACAAAAACTTCAGGGACCTCTTCTAATTAATGGAACTATAAATTATATGCATCTAGTGTGGATTTAATCTGTTGGTTACTGAAGATATTAATTGCTGTAACACGGTGACAATTCTGAAATGATGGCAAAGCTAATACAGCAGGAAAGGTGTGGGAACACGGTGTGGCTGCTGTTTGGGTCAAGCAATAAATACCTTTCTTACAGCTGTGTCTAATTTATAAGTCCAGGAGCAGAGTAAAAGAGCCTACACTGTGCTCAGTGTTGTTACAACTGCTTATTCTTGTTGCTCTTCATAGTACCTGGACAGGGTGCCGTCCAGAGGTACCTGGGAATTTGGGATGTCCCCTCTGACAAGTGACAGAGGGGACGAGGGTCAGCTGCAGCAAATGCAAGGGCAGGGCTCCCACTGCCTTGGGGTTTGAAACCCCTTAATTAAGGTGAAGAAAATGCCTTGGTGTCACAGCTTGTTCTACTCATTTTACTCATGCAGAAGCTCTACTTAATGTTGAAGTGATTAAAGAACAAGCTAACTTGATACAAAAGCATCATCCAACAAAAACAAAGGCAGTTTAGCTAAAATTGGTTTGAAAAATGCTCATTAATTAAGCTAATATAAATTTGCATAGATGTGGGCTTGCTAACATTCCTTTCCCCCCTCTTCTTACCTAAATGGGACTAATTATTTCTCTAATTATGATGTAATTGTGTGGCCTTGGGATCATTGATTACAGATGCACTTCCTCATCTCACTGTTTTGTCTGAAGCCAGCAGAAGAGAGGGGTGTTCTTCTGGGATGTGCTGCTACTCCTTTTGGTTGCAGTCTTGACCTTAAAAAAAAGAGGAAAAGAAAAAAGTGAGTAAGCTGAGCTATTTATAGTTGAGCTAATTATTTTGATGTGATATGACAGCAGCGGAGTCTGTTTTCTCTTCACTCAATTAACGGCAATGGAAAAAGCATTCAATACCCTTTTAATGGTATTCATTGGCTACAGTACAAACCTTTGCTTAATGGTTTAAGATGTGGGATTTTGCAATAGGGCAATGGGGGGTACAATGCTGCGTTGTGTTTCTGGTTGATGTAGCTGCGATGTGAGGAGCAGAAAGGGGGGGTGCTGTTATTATAGAAAAAAAATCCACTATTTGGTAGGAAGGCAGCACGCAGCAAGTCTAAGCAAGGCACAATGTAAAATCATATGGGTCAAAGCTCAGGTATCTTCTAGGATGCTGGGTGGACACCAAGGAGTTTGAGGTAGCTAAAGCTTTACTATTCACAAGTGGGAAAACTGAGGCAGAGGCAAACTAACTTGGCAAAGGTTGCAAAGCAAGTAAATGGCCAGAGAGTGACAATCCTGGTCTGCGGTCTCTGATCTATCTAGAGAAAGTGGGTTTACGCTGTGCTTTTCACCATCTCTTACCTGCCTTTGTGCTGATCCCGTGCACAAATTCTGGGAGTGAGATCTGCTGGGCAGCAAACAAGCCGGCAAAGGTGGAGGAGGGAGAGGGGGATGTCTTGGCTGAATTTTTTGTTGCCCGTTACTGAAGATTCTGCAACAGAAACCAACCCCCGGGCACCATGATATCTCTTCTAGGTCTCTGGGAAAGCTGCTAAGAGCAGCTATCCCTGGTGTCTCTTCTGGAGCTGGACAAGAAGCTAGATTTTTATTCTGTAAAATTTTGGGATTAAAAAAAATGGAGCAGATCCTTATCTTTAACCAAGACAAAATTTGAAATCCTAAACTTTTGTGAGTTATTTCTCATGGAAAAGCAGTTTACTGTTGAAGCCTGGGTCTCGCTCCCCCCTGCAAGGCTTATAAAATAGCTTTTCTTCCTTCCTCCTCACCGACCTTGGGGTGTTCTGCAGTTTGTCCCTCTCCATGACCACAAAATCCCTGCCAGGGGATTTGCCATGTATTACAGGGCTTTCTTCACTGTTGCATGAGAGGAAGAAAAAAAATACATACTCTCCTCCTTTTAAGGCTTCGATCAGGTCCCTGAAATCTGTGTACTTCTCAGGTTGCTTTTGGTGACCTTTCAGGCTTTCAGAAAGCAGGTGCTGTTTGTGAAGCCTTTACGTGACTGTCGCTTTGTTTTCATTTTATTTATCTTTTTTTAAACATGTGGGTCAGGCAGCTGCAGGTACAGTGCAATATTCATGAGAGGCTCTGATTTATGCAGGCACAAGGCTGTGCAGCAGGATTACAGGGTACTGAATGTTATATGCAGTTTTAATTTCTTTTTATGACCAAAGGATACAGCCAGAGTTTCTCAAATATGGAATTTATGAGAGCCTCATTCATGCAAGTTTTAAAGGGCCCCTGTATCTCTGCCTTGCAAAGCTGCTGCGCAGAACGATGGGGCGAGCAGTCTGCTCACCCTTTGCCAGTTAAGAACAGTATATATAAAAACATGGCTGGGGCAATTAGTTTGACACCCAAATGGCCTCTGCCTGTCGGCTCCAAGCACTCCTCCGGTATTTGCGCAGCCCCAGCCCTTCTCCAAGTGAGGCACCTATTACAGAGGCACAGAGAAACTCCGTGCGATATTTGGACTCTCAAATATTCCGAGCAGGGATCTTCACTGCGGTACAGTGCTGAGGGTTAACCTTAGGGCTTCTAAAAGCTACCACAGTGCAAACTAAATAACAGAGGGTATTTGTGGCAAGTCCAGGCATTATTTGGCCCTCCTAACTTCCAGTTCCATGCTCCGCACCGACACAGCTCGCTCCTGTTCTGACTTAATTTTGCACTTTGTATCTGACCTGCAAGTCCTTTCTCCCGAAAAGGAGCCTCTCCGCTTGTAGGAGGAGCGGGGTTTGTGTGCCTGGCAGCTCATCAGGCACCGCCGTCCACCTGGAATTTGCATTGTAGATTATGAAACAGCCTGGCATAAAATTCAAGGTATTAAATGCAATAGTATGGCCCTGCAACATAATGTGCATGTCTGATGTGGTGAATTATCCAGCCCTCTCCTGCTTTGAGAGTTACACGTTGAATTACATGTACTTGCATCCCACACGGCTATTTTGGGGAGAGAGATGATTCTTTGGAAAGTCACCGAAGTTTTTGTAGTGGAAGTGGAACCATTGGTATAATCAGAAATCAGATAAAGGGTTCTCGATGGAACCTAAGCATTGGTTTAAAACACTGCGTCTGGCCAGTTTGTGACTGTCTCCAGCTCCACAGTCCCTGGGGGAGGGCGAAGGGGACCTGCTCCAGTCTCCATAAGCACAGGGAGAAGTTCTTTCCAAGCCAGGCATCTCGGAACAAGGCTCGTGCCATGCTTGGTGCTCCAGGGTGGTCAGTGCATGGTCCTGCCAGTGAGCCCCAGGTCCTCATCTCATGGACGCTGCTGTTGCAAACGCCTCTGAGTCCAACCTGAACAAGTGGAAAAAAGCCCATCCCATCTCCTGCAGCTAGTGTCTTCAGCTTCTATTTCTGCAGAAGGGGAGCTCTCCTTTCCATCTTCCCTCCCTGCCATGCCATCCAGGAAAACAAAAAGGCACTGCTAACATCTGCTCTTTTCTCCTCCTACATGCAGGCTCTTTCTCGGTTCTCTATTAAACCCCTTCCCACACAGAGGCGTAGGCAGGCTTATGCGCATACATCTCGGCGTACGATTTTTCCCATCCCTTGGGAGCAACATTTGCAATGGTGACTGGTGAGGGTTTATTTTTGTTCTTTGCTAAGGCTTCGGTTAACGGGCTTCTCAGTCTCCAGCCGCACCTACTCCTCTAGCGCTCAGCCCATACACTGTGTAATGGCAGGGCTGACATGGAAGCTTATGGAGACACTGCGAGTGGGTGGAGATGGATGCAGCAACGTATGTAGAAATTTCCCATTGCTAAGCTACACTCAGGTGCATTTACTTCTACCAAGAGGGGTTACTAAGGAAACAAGGAGCCAATTTCTGGAAAAAAAAGCAGACGTTTCTAGTGAGCAACAAAAGCTATACGTGTCCTTCAACTTCGATGTGCCGAGATCTGTTCTTTGGTCTCCAGTAAGTGAAAAGTGTCTGATTTTGAACGCTGCCATCACTCTCTTGTCCCAGTCCTGTCCCTCGGGCCCGCGGCTGTGGCAGGGTGCCGAGCCTTCACCGTAAAACGCATGAGCTCTGAGTCACTCCTCCTTCTGGCAAAGAAAACAGGAGAATCCATCTGGGCTTGTTCCATCCTGAAAAACTTGCCATGTTTTGCAATTTGCACATTTTTCTCCTCTGATTGGAACGGGTTGGCTTTTCCCGAAGCTGGCATGACTTTTTTGTTGCAACAAGAAAAATCCCCATCAAAATAAATTTTGCAGAAAAGTTTAATCTGAGAGGTTCAAAGCTAAACAATGCCGGCTGCTGCGTGGAAAGCTCTGCAGAAAGATGCTCAGCTTTTTCCCACAGCCCTAATCAAGCCCGGTTGCCAGTTATCATTTTATGTCTATGTTGCATCCTAGCTGAGGCTCTTATGGGGAGAGAGTTGCGCTGTCAACATAGCAAGAGGAGAGTAGGGGATTGCCTGAAGGGTACAAAATAAAGGCAGAGGTTTGAAGGCACTGGGAGAGGTCGGACTCGCTGTTCTGGCCTCTTCTTGCAAGGCTCAGAGACAGGTTTTGCAGTGCTTGGGCTCGGATTGTGCAGACAGGAATGGAGAGCAGCTGACCTCCAGCCCACCCGAGACTTGCCGATCAATGGAAATGAGTGATTTACTGTATCAGAAATAGCAATTATCCTCGGAAACACAGCAAGTTGATTAATTGCACCATGAGGCATTAATAGTTATGTCAAGAGTACCTACTTCAAAACGTCAAAACAGAAAGGGTTTTAAGATATAGCATTACTCTATAAGGGGAAAAATACATTTTCCAAGTTAAGAAATTGGATCCAAATACCTACAACAATTCAGAAAAGGCTGCAAAAGAAACATTAATAGAGCAACATCATTAACAAGGAGCATTTCAAATGGAATTATAATCCCCAACTGAAGTTCTCTGCTATAGAAGCAAAGAAAAAGAATTTTTTGTATTTCCTGACTAGTGTGTTTAGTTTGGGGGGATGTGACATAATTGTGTATTTTCCCACCATTCAGAAAGTATAATTCCCCGAGTTATCACACGGAACACTTGCTCATTAGGGGGAAAAAAAAAAATCTAAGCTTGCAAACCTGATGCGTTTTGCGGTATGATTAGCTTGCTGGCTTCCAGAGTATTTAATTTGAACAAAGAAAAAGTTCAAAGAGAATGTTTCAGTTTATCTTGGTATATAATTTTTTTTCCTGTGAACACAGAAAAATACAAATAACAGTTTATGTTGGTTTTGATAGATTTACAATACTGTTAAATTACACCCAGACCATCCTGAAGACATACTTCTTTTAGACTTTGCTATCAAGCAATTCTAAAACCCAATGCATTGGAAATTAATTCCAGAAGAAAAGAAAGGAAAAGATCGCTGTTATTCCACTTCTGCAACACAAATGTTAGCAAGAATAGCTAATGGCAATGGGGATAGGGGAAAAAAAGAGACGCTTGTAGCAACATATTTATTTTGCAGCAGGAAAGGGCAGTGTGGATTTTTTTTTTAAACTGCCTCTACATGAGAGGGTTTATATTATAACTGGTGATGACAAATATTGCATATCCAGCTGCGAAGGTTTCTCGTGATATAAAAGGTGTGTATGAAGTAGATCATGGTCTTCTAGAGGGATCAGTGCTTTTCCTATGGGAAATAACAGATTTCACCCGAGCACTGAAATGCTGCTCCCATCAGACCGGATACGAAGGACTGATCCCGAGCTGAAGTCTATGAAAAGTCCCCGGGGCAGCTGCAACTTCGCTTGTTCTTGCAGGAGAATAAACTGTCTTTACACAACCATATTTATCCAAGGGGCTGCACTACCTTAGGGCTCTGTTTCAAATATAGCATTTCCACGGCAGGACCCTGAGGCGTGCGATGTGGTTACCCCTCCTGGGAAATGCAGAGGTGCCCATGCCACATAGGCTGCTGGGTTTCTCCTCGCTGCTGCTTTAGGGTAGGTTAAACGTGGCAGTGCTGGGGATGAAAGGAAAAATAAAGGAAGTTCTTTGATAGGAAGTTTCATAGCTTGCTTCAGTATCCTATATATTGCTTTTCAGAAGCATTTTTTTAAATTACCTGAAATACAGTCGCACAGCATTACCAGCAGTCACAGTCTGACCTGGGATATCAATATTTTGTGGTTTTTAATGAGAATGAAATTTTTTTTTGTTTTGGGTTTTTTCTAATGTTATGGCGCTCTTTTAAAAATGTCAGAGTTGAGCCAGAGAGCATGGTCACAGCTTCCAATTTAGCAGATCCTTCATTTTTTACGGGGAGGGGGGGACGACACCAAAAAAATGTGAAAATATTTTCTTAAATAACCCTGTATGATACCCGATCTCTGGGCAGGTATGACTATGCTGACCTCCGGTTTGGCACCAGCACAAAAACCCCGCTGGACCTGCCAGACCTCCTGGGTTCACACGGTGGTCAGGACGACCAAGCGATGGAAATATTTCTGAGATGAGCTGGGATTCCCTCTGAGATCCCAAATAGCACAAGCAGGCTCACTATTTAAAATGACTTTGAAGTTGCAGAGCACAACACTGGCCCATTCAGCCCCCGATGGCTGTTCTTTATCCAGCAGCAGCTCAGTGTTACCAAGATCGAAAGTTGTCAATTATAGAGAAATTAAGAGCCCCATGAAGAAGAGTTTGTGCCTAAAGCACTGCCGGAGTTTGCCCAGATCCAGTTGATGTTTCTTGCCAGAAGCAGGCACGGACGAAACGCAGCACAGCTTCAGTCTCAAGCTGATGGTGACAAAGAGTTGCAAAATACCTGTTTTTGAAACCTACTTGTCCAAATAAATACTGCGTAACCCAGGCTTCACCTGAACTCTCTGGTTTCTTAAACAGGCACAGCTCTAAAACCCTGACTGTGAAGGAACATCATCAGAAAAGTATGGCGTGCTTATAGCAGACAACTACGCAATTTTAATTTATTTTTATATTATTCCTTCAATGAAGAATTATTGCTTGAATGAGGAATTCAAATAAGGGAAGAGAATTTCTGCCCTTTTCCTTTCAACTTTTACAAGATACATTTTTAATTTATTTTTTTTAATTTAAAAAAGTCCCTGGGCATTCACAGTGCTGAAAGAAGCGTTTTAAAACCAAAGCAAAGCTTTTAAGCCTTCAGGAACTGCTGACAGGCAGAAAACACTGCCATCTGCTACTACCCCTGTCTTCAGGGTGAGGGTTTTAGCTGCAGCCCTGGCAAACGGCACGCAGGTACCCACCCTGCCCAGCTGTAGCCGGTCCAGGCTCTCGGATCAGCACCCTCACCCTGGGGCTGAAGGCACAAACCCAGAAGGCCGTGAACTCTTCAAGGCCATTTTTTGGATGTTCCACTTTTCCATGTACTCAAAAGTTTGTTACCTAGCACTTTTATTGGGTTTGGATGCTGAAGGAATGACGGTCGGTGGGTTTACCAGAGCTCTGGTGTTGAAGCCCATGTCCTGTATGGAAAGGGCCACTGAACGATGGGTCTTGTATCCCACGAGCTTCTTCTCAGAAGCTTTTCCGTGAGACACCGGTGCAGCTTCAAAACAGGAACTTCCTGCAGTGGCAAATGTGAAAATGCACTCGAGCGTTCTGCTCTGCTACTTGTAGAGCTGACCGGTGCTGCTAGTAAGTAATAACTATGAATCCTCTGAGTATTTAAGTCAGGGGCAGCACAGGACTCCTTTTCCCTTGCCTTCTGCAAAAGCTCGTGCCGCTGGGAATTTTAAAGCCAATGCTAGGAAATACTGGCATCGAGCAAATCTTAAAGTTTTCATTTTCCCTCACATCTGTGGAAAGAACAAAAAAAAAAAAAATTGTAGATTTATGCCACTCCAGCAATGGGAGAGAAGCGCACTGTGAGGTTCAGCAATACCAATGGTAATTCTGATTTTTTTTTTTTTTTAAAAAGCCTTTAAATGTTTACAACAAATTGCTCAGGAAGGAATTATACGTTACTCATTTTCATTGTTGTTCTGATAAAATTTCAAAATCAAACTTTGAGAAAAACACCTGGTGATAGACACTTTATGGCGAGGAAAAAAACGCAGATCGGCTGCGCTAGCTACTTGAGATTTATTTGGTCAATTATAGTTAATAGGAAATGCAAGTCTCCTAAAGAAATAACATTTTTCTTCTTGAGCTGTTGAGGAACGCTGCATGGCCCATAAACGACAATAAGGCTGTGTGCATGCTCAGGCAGATATTTGGCCAGGGGGTTGTTTTTCCGGGATGCCCTTTTCCCCGGGTGCCTCGGGTGCGCGCACCCTGCGTGCTCACAGCGAGCTTGCTCCGAAGCTCAGCGGCCGGGTCTGCAGCGCCTTTTAGCTTCAGACCAATGTGGGAACAGCCACGTTTCCTTCTGTTTTGGGTCACTGAGTTTTTGTATCCGAGCTCCAAATCAGCCCAAGTTGACTTGAAACGCTGCCAGTCTGGCCTAAGATTTGAAAGTCCGTGTCTAACCAGGAAATCTCCTCTTGATGAAAGTCTGGAGAGGGGAAGAGGGAGTGATCTGTGTGTTATGTGCACCTCAATAATTTTATCTGCAGTGAGTTTAGAATTCAAAAGACCCATAAAAAAAAAAGGTAAAGGTTTGCAAAGCACAGCTCCGTTTCACATAAACTCTACCTAAATGTCACTATTTTGTATTAAGACATCTGAGTACACGTGAGCCCCATTTATCAAGCCTTTTCCACGCTGGTTAAGACCTTGCTGTACGCCCCATCTCCCAGCAAACCACCCCAATGGCACTGAAGCTGAATCCAGCTGAGCCGTGCTCATCTGGAGACGATTCGCCTTGCTGCCATGCGGCCGCTTTGGTGGGGCTGATTCCTATGGGGGGCATCGCCATCACCCCGTGCTGGGACGGGAGCCCAAAAACCCCAGGGATGCTTGTCTGGGGCGGAGGTGTGAATACGATAAGTTTGGATTTGCACAGAGCTGGTTTGGCAGGGCTGAGAAATGAAGGTCACGAAGTAAGGGGATCTGGGGTTATTTATACGTGGGGTGCTCGCCGCTGAGAGCAGCAACATTTGATCGGGAACCCCTCCTGGACGGAGCCCCCGCACACCTAGGGGCACCCACACAGCCTGCCCTGGGGCACATTGGTTACATGCAGGTTTCCTCCCACCCCCGTTTGTAAAATAACGTGCTTTTGGGCTGGACTGAAGGGCAAACGTGTGAGGTTGAACGTGCCCAACCTGGCGGCAGCATTTGTGGCATGAGTTGGGGGGAAAAATCCATCACAAATCAGGTCCCTGGAGCTGAAGCATCTTTCATCTACATGCAAATGCTGAACTGGCACAAGTCAAAGTTTCTTTTTTCAAGCCCGCTGCTGGTTTGTGCAGCTTAATGATTTCCTCAGGGTTTTTTTAGTTATTTATTTCCATTCTCTAAAGGCTCCTGGCTCTTTAACTTTTCTTTTTAACAGTATTTTCTGAGCATGTTTTCAAATTAAATGTTGATAAAAGACGCCTTGCTTAAGAGGATGAGGGTTTGAGGAGCACTCAGGCCTGATTCAGCAAAAGCACTTGATCATCTTCAGTTTAATTCTACAAAATAGTTAAGCACATGCCTAAAGCTAGGTATGTCCTTAAGTCCACCTCTGCTCAGCAAAGCATTTAAACACATGCTTTGCTTTAACCAGAGACAAAGGATTTTTAGCATGTGCTTCAACATTCCCCAAACCTGGAACCTGAGCAGCTCTGGCAGATGCCTTTCTAGAACTGGTGGATCTGTCACGCTGCTAAAAACATTTTAAAAAATGCCTTAAAATAGCCTATTGCTGGTAAAAGCAAGAGCAGCTCCTCCCTGGTGGCACAGGCTGTCCCACACCGTCTTCCCCAGTTTGGGGCTGGAGGGACTATTGCCAGAGCAGGGAAGGGAGGGATGCTTTTCAAGTGAGTGAAGCTTTGTGGTTGCACTGACTGTCGTCTTGCTCTATATTTGGATGTTGTTGTACATGCAGAGTGCAGGTCCCTGCCTGAAGCCTGTGGGTGTTGCTGAAATACAGATAATAAATGGCTCATGTGATTCGACTGGAGCCGCTTTGCTAAGTACGTCTGAGCTGTATTCCCTTTGCTGGTTGTGCCTGTTGTGGCGGTGATTTCTACAACACCCCTTCTGTTATGAGGCTTCAAGCGTGTCGGTGTGTTTAAGACTAGACCTCGCTGGAGGGAAAGCTCAGACTAGAGATGTTCTGGGTAGTGTTTGATGGGTTGTCAAAATAGCCAGCAGAGATGGTCTGAAGATGAGTCCAGCAAAACCAGGCAGGTTGGGATGAGTGGGGCTTCCCCCAAGATCACCTATTCTGTTCCTGGGCATCTCCTGTGCTGAGTTTTTCTGAAACCTGTGAGATTGGCAGCACTCGAACTCTCAAATCAAATTATCCTGGAAAGCAGAAAGGCTCAAAGCCCTGGCTGAGCCAGAAATTGGTATTTTCTGGGATTCAGCAACAGCCTTAAATCACAGCTTCCGTCATCCAAATTTGGAAAAAGTGCCATTCAAATTTTTGATCCAGAGCCACACCGTGATGCAGGCATTCAACAGCTGCCATAAGCATGGCACCGGTGGCCAGAAGGGGTGACACCATCCTGTGCATTGTTATCTGGTGCATCAGGCACCATCGCCCGTGCGAGCAGACATTCATCAGCCCTGGGTAAATAAAGATTTCCCTTCTGCATTTAAAATAAAAAATCTCTTTAATAACAGGGCACCCAACACAAATGGCACCAAGCATCCTCCCTGCCGTCTGCTCCCGTGCCGCAGCACCAAGACCGTGCGTGGCACAGATGAGCATCGTGGGTGCCGGCTCCCATCCTGCGCTTGGAAACCAAAGGGACAACGAAACACAACTGTTGCAGAGGTGCTTTGGGTTTATTCATTGGCACTTTGGGTAAAAAGTTACATTTTCCAGTGTAAGGAAAGTTACATTTTCCTCGCTCCCTGAAAGAAAGCCGGCTGCTGATCACGTAGTTCTAGCAGGAACTACCAGGCGAAGGGCTGGGGACTGGGAAAGAAAAGTAAATAGATACAAACAAATCAGTGCCAATTTTCAGATGGGCATGATCCAAGTAGCACAAGAAAGATCAGATCTATTCCCAACTGTCCGGCCAAAGCTCATCCTTAAGACAGGACAAAGCTAGATCCAAAGAGCTCTCAAGTTTTTTGGATTCAGGTTGTTGATAGATGTAGCTCCCTCCTCGCCCGTCTAGTCCCCTCTTGTTTGCTTTGGCTGCGCAGCTCTATCAGTACAGACTCCCTGTTTTGTTTTTTTTTTTTTCCAAGGCATGGGGGACATTTAACAAATCAAATTTTTTTTTCAGAATAAATTCCTTCTCTGCAAAGCTCTTGGCTAATCCTATCTTTTTAAAAAGTCTTTAAAAAAAAAAAAAAGTTGTTTGTGGTGCTAACAGTATGGAATGAGCTAAAGCTTTATGCCATTTTTAGCGCTCTTGGAACAGAGAGAACTGGAGGAACTGAAAATATATGCTTAATCGCCCCCAGGAAAGACTGCCATAATATTTTGGGTTGCATAAGCAAACTAAATTGGAAATCTGGAATCTATTCAAGACCTTTTGATCAGGGAGCTTTGCAAGTGCAGAAAAGTAAAAACACAGACAGATGGGGATTAGAGTTGAGCATCAGGAGAATAATTTCCTCTTTTAATTT
Source organism: Morus bassanus (assembly GCA_031468815.1). NCBI lineage: Eukaryota > Metazoa > Chordata > Aves > Suliformes > Sulidae > Morus > Morus bassanus. The sequence continues at coordinate 2,940,705 of CM062577.1, read as the reverse complement.
CAGTTCCGCCAACATATAAAAAGCATTAACAATCCAGTTACGTAACGTGCGTCAGAGCCCAGCTATACGGAGCAGTAATGCTCGGTGTAATTAAGCCATTACACAGCCTATGTTTGCTGCATGGAGGGAGCAGTCACTTTGCACAAGCAAATGAATGCCACCACCCCCTGCCCCTTCAAAAATCTGGGCAAATGTCCTGGCCAAATGTCCTGGCCAAAATTAGAACCAGTTATCGAGGCTAATAGGAGCTGCAGGGGGTTCAGGGAAAATTGAAGCCTGCTGCGAGATACTGCTGGGTTTACAAAATCCAATTGACGATCACTTGCAAACCCCAATCCACCCCATGTTTCTCTATCTTTGTTACTAAATCAGATTCAGTGGGAGAAGGGGGATCAGGCTGAGGAGCAAGCGGAGATATTTTTGCTGATTGTTTGATGCTGGGAACAATAGTCCATAATACACTTCGTGTCATTTTAATAGTAGGATCGCCGAGAGAAGGCACTGCAACATTTGGAGGCTGACAAAAGCCCCACAAATTTGAGGCTGCAAAGGCTGGCAGAATGGATTAGATTTCTGTTCTTGCCTGTTTTCCTCTTCTCAGAGGGTATTTTTGCATACAGTGGCTGATGCAGAGTGATACAAAAAAGTACTAAGAGGACGGTCTGAAAAAGGGCCAGTTACGTATCAGGATCAACTAACCGGACACGGATTCTGAACAGGTTTTGAGGAGTCTCTGATACCCCAGAACATCTATATTCAGAACTATTTACCTATGGGGATCAACTCCCTAGACAGCTGACGTCTGCACCCTTTAGATAAAAGCCACTTCTTCCAGGTAGCTGATTTTTTTTTTAAGTGCTTTGGGGATTTTTTTGCAAGCAGGTTTAACTGCAGTTACTTTTGCTTGCATTTCACTCTTTTTGCGTGAACTTAGGTGGGAGTAGGACTGAGATTTCACAGACCGGTTCTGCTTTTCTTCATTTCAATTAATATCGCATATGGGAAGACATCTGTATTTTTGGCATTGCTTTATGATACTCTGCATAGGCATGAGCTCAGAGGAGCCCTGACGAAGTCTCTGCAGGGGAAGCAGAGCTGCCCTGGGCATTTTCCTCCTGCCCTGAGGAATCCCAATTTGGCCAAGACAAACCCTTGGAGCTCTCCCACGATGGCTCTTCCTCTGGTCCTTTGCAGGAGGGATGTGGTGAGGAAATCCCGACCTCCTGGCAAACCTGAAACAGTTTCTGAGGGCAACCGGTAACCTTTGCAGATTAGAGCTGCTTGAAGGCTGTCGGTTTAGGCGCTGCACTGGGCTCAGGATTTCGGAATACGCAATCGCTTTCCACACTGAATCGCTGAGCAAGCGTGGAGCCCGGCCATTCATCAGACCTGGGGACTGTGGTTATTTTTGGACCACAAGAAGACCACAACAAGAAGTTAGTCATGTGTGAGCGGTACTCTCCAGGCTGATTTGCCACAATAAAAAAAATAAAAATAAGACAGAAGCATTAAAAAATTAGTTTTACACATGACTGGCACATCGCTTCCATTCAACTGGGTTCTACCGTAGGTGCACGTGAGATCATAGGCGGCTATTTAAGGAGGAAACCTCTACTTACATAAATGTCTGATTATGCAACTGTCATGGAAACCAGAGATGACAAAGATGTATTAGATTAGCTTGTCCATTCCCTCAGAGCGCAGGATTGTTCCTTGTGGTTTATTTTTTGCTCAAGATTTTAAGAAATGATTGGTGGCTGCTGGATGCCTAGCTTGAGAAGAAATGATTTATAGTATGAGCTGAGCTGTCACTTTTCTAAAGGTGATTTGCTTTGGAAACTCAAGAATAGAAGCGCTTAAAGTCACTGGTCACATCCAACGATCCTCGCACCAGCATTTCGCTCAGCCCTGTGCTTATATTTTCGGAGTACCATTGCTTGCATTACTTAAAATGCATGCCAGAGTCTTAAAGGACATTTTTCTAGTGTTCTGCCTGACCTTTCTTTAATTTGCATCCCCCAACTCTGTTGTCTTTCCAAATAATACTCCATTTTCTCTGGTTTTGCACCCTGCCAGCGTGTCCCTCGTTCGCTGCTGTTGCTTAGCCAAGCTATACAAATTTAGCTCTTCCTAATCTTTTCTCATAGGTCAGTCTTTCTAGCCACGCTCATTTTTGCTGCTACACAGGGAAATCAGTGGAGATTAGTGTTTTAATCTTCTTTCCCTGTTTAAAGGAACCCCAGGAACCGTACACAGTGAATGGTTTTCCTGTGACTTTAAATTAAAATGTTTAAAAATAAATGTATTTATATATATATTTTTCTCAACTTTCACCTCTAGTTCCTCTCTGTCATTGATTTATCTGCTCTTCTGCCATATTAGAAAATGTTGGTTTTTTTTTTTTTTTTTTTTTTTTGTAAATAGATTAAACCTCAGTTTGGTTTCTTAGCATGAACAGGGTAAAATTGTTATGTCACGAGCTATGCGGTTTAGTCTCACCCACGCTAATTCTGCAGAACTAACCTGAACTGGTTTTGAACCAAACCCGCTGGGTTGTCTGGTCCCACCAGACTTGGGGTTTGGGAGGACATGTAGCGGTATGAAGACTAAAAGATTAACGCTGCCAGTAGTATTTACCCTTATTTGTGTAAACTGATTTCTCTTTTCTTCCATTTTCTGCTAGCTCACAACGTATTTGGTTACTGTTATTTTCCTTCAAGTTGGTCTCCTTGCTCTCTCTGAATCCCAATGGTTGCTGAACTCTTTTGCTCCCCCCGTGTCCAATCCAGATACTGATGTATAATTGCAATATGCACCTTTGGTTCTTAAGGTCTATTTAGGACCATGTTTAAAGAGTTTTAAAGAGTAAATGCTTTTTGTCTGTAGCTGGGCTTTACCCAGGGTCATAGGGCAAATTAAATTTAGGCTCCATCGGATCCCAGTAAGGAAACAGACTGCAGAGCTGGGGCTTCTCCTCTGACAGGAGGTCCCAGACCCAACGCATACCCGTTCATTACCTGTCAATGCCAACGGGAAAGCTCCCACCACTGCTGCAGAATATGGGGAGAAGCTGGTACCTGATGAGCAGGAACTCAAAATACAAAAGGGCTCCGTACTGAATCATTGCATCAGGCTTACGAGCTAATTCTGGTCTTGCTGAAGTCATTTGAAAAACTCTTTTAGTGTGGGCATGGTTCCCGCTGACAATCTTGCCAAGCACCTCGGCACTAACCTACAACACCTCTCCTATCTCCCCGTGCGGCTCCGGGGCTATTTTAGCCGAGGCTGTCAGTTGAGCTGAATTGTTGCATTATGTGGTGGCTTTGCAATGTGGAAAAGTGTTCAGGAGGGACCATTCTCTAAAGGAGAGGAGAGCTATTGAGTCTCCAGAGCCAATTCAGTTCATCGATTTTTTTTTTTAATTTATTATTTTATTTTTTTCTGAGGCAGCTGATACAGGGAGCAATTACAGTGGTGATTTTTCTGTGATATGGATCTCAATTGACCATGCAGTGGAGGAACGTGTGTTCATTTCACATAAAACCCCACTACGGGGCAATGCTTTCCAGCCACTACTGAAGTGAGATAGATTTGACCCTAGAGATAAAAATTTAAATTGTAATGTCTCACCCTGTATATCCTTCCATCAGCAAGAAGACAATGAAATGTAGTGCTTATGGGATGATTTATAAGACCAAAGCACTCCAACGACTCATCTTAAATCACAGCAATTGGACTACGTATAGGCAAGCGGTCTTTTTTCTAGAGTAGGTCAGATGAGTTCCAACCTCCTCTTCAAATATTTAAGAGAAGTCCTTAAAAGCAAGAACCTGCTTCATTGCACTTCTTAAAAGAACAAGGTACCCCAGGGAGAACTTGCCTGGTCCCTTCCCCATTCCTCCGGAGCAGATGCCCACATTGCTGCTGTCCCCTCTTCCTCGAATAGACACATTTCCGCAGGAATGATCCCTGAATTTCATCTGTAAGAGCCTTTGAGATCCTTCTAAATAATTTCAGCATGAGCTATTGTTAGGAAGCTAAAAATCAAAGGCACGAGGACCAGCATATTTAATAAGATGGAAAAGGCTCTCAGCAAAATGAGAACCACATTGAAGGATTTGGGAGTTTCTCCCTATACAGATTCCGAAAGGGGTCACGGGTTCGCAGTGCGCTGGCAAGCACAGAGATGCTGTGTATTCAGCATAGGCAGTAATTACACCTCCTCTTTCTAAATTATGTTATCAGGAAACATCTATATTGTTTGCATGGGTCTAGATTACGCTCTGAGAATAGAATGTTCTCTGCATAGAGAGCGCGGCTGGAGTAAATCAATGAGGATGCACTCAGAAATGTCAATTAAAGGTAATACAAGTCTGTAGCACAGTATCAGGGAGCTAGCAGAGTTTGAAATTCCTATTTTCCTAACCCTGCCTTCCTCCCTGGGAAAGCAACAAAGCAGAACTACTCAGAGATTCATAAGGTTTAAAAATAAAATACTTGTCTCTTTTTATCGTTGTCTTTACTCAGGTTTTCACTCGGTGCGGTTTCCCAGCACAGTAGATGAACGTAATGTTTTTCTTCAAGAGATCTCAGACTTCTGCTGGGTTAAGGGGTTGGTTGCCCTTCTGCAAGGGTCACTAGTTGAGTACCTTGGTTTCGGGGTATCTGCTTTGGGACACCTGCAATCTGATTTCCTGAGATGCTGAGAGCCCACTGCTGCTTCCAGTGAGAGTTAAGGTTTCCCAGCCCTGCTGAAAATCAGGTCCCAGGCTCCTCCAGACCAGTACCTAGAAATTTCAGATTTTCAAAGTTAAGTTACCTCTGAATATAAAATAACAGCAAATGTACAACAGAAGTGGGAACAAAATCCAGACCTTTTGCCTTCCTAGTATGTAATACCTGGTGCTCGTTTGCAGAAGGGTTAGCGATCTGGCCACCTTTGGACATAATTAGTAAGGGAGGTGTACGTAAACGCCATCAACACGTTCTCCGCTGGTCCCAGCGATTTCCTGTTATTGAGGAAAATGGGAAATAAATGTGAATCTTCTTTCAGCCTATTAATTCTGCGCCCCCTTCACAGACGTTAATTCAAATGTGAAATCTGAGCCTGAGTTTGAGCCTCCCCTGTGCTCAAAGCAGTTCATGCACAGGATTCCTGTTCAGGCCCATTTGTTACCTACGTGACACTCATCCATCGTCGTGATTGTAATGGTGAGAGGTGGAAAATTTTTCCCTAGCTACTCGGAAGAAAAAGGACCTTACATAGAATTTGTAAGCTTCTTCAGCTGAGCTAATTATTCAGGAAATGGTATTTTTCCTTGCAAGAAGCACAGGCGAGCAGATTCCATTCATAACTCAAATACCAAACAGCTTTAGCACCTTTGGTTTTAGTCGCTTATTTTATTAATATTAAGGTGGGGTTTTTTTAGGCTTTTTTTGAATGCTTTTTCCCTTCAGGCAGAAAGCTGCTCCCTTTTCGTCACAGCCTCGATAATGAATTGCAGTGTACAAAGCCGGTCATACAATACGCAGCGGCGCCAGCGCAGAGCGAGAATCTTTGGGAAGAGTTTCCATAGAAACATTGACGTCCTCCTGGCGAACAGGACACTGAGTTCCTTCAATGGGAGGTATGGGGTTTTAAAGGAGCAGCGAGGTGGCGGGAAGCCAATCCAGCAGAGCTATGACTGTGCATCTCCCAGCAGAATAGGGGGTTTGAGCTGGTGGGAGAAAAAAAAAAATAACCCAATTACCCTCGCATTATCAAAATGTCGGATTTGATGGTTGCTGCTTGAACGGTGCTCTATATAGCCTGGTAAATAATTAAACTGCTGACCGCAGAGTGCGCGAGAGCTGGCAGCCAAAAATCATAAATACTCAAGGCTGTGAACTAGCGGCTTCTAAAAAAATCTTGTCAGATTTTGTCACAGACTCCATCCCCAGAAGCCTTAAATTCAGCACAAATCGGCATGACGCAGGCATAAACCTCCTGGGGACGAGCAAGGTTGCACCCCGGCGATGCGCACCCTCCCCTTCCCTGCTTGTCTTGGAATGAGACAAGTGTTTTGCTAATGTTCCAGCTCTGTGTTTTAAATAGCCTCATGTCTACCCAGCTAAATAGTGGCAGAGCAGCCCTGTCTGGAAGAGGCTGTTTCTAGAAGGAAAACAGTCAGAGGAAATGTTTTTGCCAGAAATGTTGGAAATCATACAAAACAAAAAGGGACCCTGCAAAAGAATTCACTGCCGAGCGCTCCCCGGTGTTTTTGTTCAGGCTCACGAAACGCTTTGTTTCGGAGCAATCCCCAGATAAGATTAATGAAGGTGACAGACATCCCTTCTCGGAAAGAGTGTGACCCACCCCAAGACCCCATCCGACACCCAGGGACGCTGGCTGGAGCCTTTCTACCGGCTGCGGGAGCTTTGGCTCTGGACCTGGGAGCTAGCGTGCCTCAGCCCTCAGCCTGAAAAAGCAAGCAGCCATCTGACCCAACCTGGTCGCTCTCAGCCTTCACGGCTTCCTCCGGCTCTTTGACTCTGAGCTGGGTATCTCTATCACAATTCAGACAACTCTCTGGTGCAGCCTAATCCATCTCAGTTAGGGTCTTACGTGTGTCACTCTCCCGAATACCCGAGCACCTTCCCATGGTGAGTTATGAGAGGTGAGGAGCACCTCTTACAGCTCTTCCTCTGTTTCTCTCCAGCACTGATATTGCAGGGGTGACTTGTTGTTTACCCAGCAAATCCCTGTGGTATGTGGTTTGCTTTGGGAAGGTGAGCTGGCGGGAGGGTGTGCTCCACCGGGACAATGCGGAGCTCAGAGGGAGCTTTGCTACCTGCAGGAGCAGGTGCCGTGGGCTTGAACCAGCCCCATCCCCTCTGCAAGCCAGCCTGTGTTATTTAAAAGTGTTATTCTTGCAGTTTTGCGTCCTTTTGGTTTTGCATGCAAAACTTAAAATCTCTCTAGATTGATTACCAGAAAATGCAAAGCATCCGCAACTCCATCACAGTTGGGAGCCTCAGGTACCCTGCACCTCTTTCGTAGTCTGCTCCAGATAGTCTTAAATCAGGCACCAAAGGCAAACTACTCTTGCGAGGATGCTGAGCTTAATCGCTTGTCCTTTGCAATGCTCAGAAAATGTGGCTATTTATACTGCTGTTATTACAATACTGAAAACTCCATGCTGAAAGTTAAATTATTTCAAATCTATATGGTTATGATGCTAGATGAAGTTCCAGTTTATAATTTTATAGCAAAGACATCCATTTATTCAGTGGGCTCCGGGTAGGATGTCTGATACTGGATAAGGAATTGATCTATTTGCAGAATGTTTGCATGGAGATTATTTTGCTTAAACCTGTTCAGCCAGATTCGCTGTAGACACAGAAAGACAGGAAAGTCAGCAAGTCAGAGGATCTCAGAGAAGTGTCTTGAGTTTTATGGATTGTTTCAAAGGACGATGGCAGGGATTACTTTCAAGGGAATCGGAAGAGAGGGTAAAAAAGATCCCCATCTTTCTGAACAGTACCCTAGCTCTTTTCAACCATTAGTCTCACAGTGTTTTGCTACAGTATAAAAAATACTTTATCCTGTTTTGTAGATGCAGAAGCCTTAGAAATAAGGACCAGTTTAGAATGAGAGCCAATTTTCTGGAAGGTTCATTATTCTTTCTTGATTAACATTGTTGTATAAGGTGTTCAGCTAGCACAGGGATTAACTTGATTTAAATACCCAGGTAGGCTGGGTTTGCATGCACCAGGGAGGGCAGAAGACAAACCTGACCCGCACGCCCACCATGATAAAGCAGCTGGGTCAGAGGTGGGGCTGAGGGCAACGCCTGGCCCTGCTATCCGGAGAAACAGGGACTCAGGGTGCCCAGCGCCTGGCTGACCGACCCACGGTGCACAAGACTCTCGTTCTGGCATGGACCTATTTGTGCACGCACAAAAAGAGAGTGCTTAATTATACTGAATTCGGAAGAAATACAGTTAAAGCAGGGGAATGCACTGGTTTGACTGCAGTGTACCCTCCAAGCACTTCGATGTGGTATTTCTGCAAGAGCGAGCAATAAGTGAAATTATCTACTTGACCGATATTAAACTGGTGCATTACAGCAGTCCTGAATTTCTTCTAAACCACATCGTATTACAGCACCTCCTATGCCAGAGGTGCTTTCTTTTCCAGATTATCTGAAAAACTGCAGTGCTGGGTGTGCACTCTTTATTGGAGTGGTACTTTTAACCAAGGCAAAGGCACTGGTCTGTTCAAGCTGCTTATGAGGCCCTGGAGGAGCAAACCCTCTTTACAGACATATAACTGAGAAGTTGCACTTAAGTCGTATGAAACCTCATGGACCCTGATCACCTCCTTTGGTGCAGTACTGAACCGGGAGACAAACTCATCAACAAATAAAAAATAATTCCCATTAAGGGCAGATTTATCTGCAAGCTGAAGGGGGCAGGGGCTGCAAAGCCGCTAGCAGAACCACGCACCGTGCCGAGGGGCTACGGAGATGCCTCGGTGAATCCATACAGGCTCATGCTTAGTGGAGAAATGCTACGAATGTTTCTGCATACTGCTTAAAAACTTGTGTTTGACTGAAAAAGTGAGAAGAGAGCCAACTCCCTTTCCATGTATCTTGTAGTCAAGAGCTGTCAAACATAATATAGATGTTTATATTCAGGCGGCTCTGTTTAAATGAAGCATTAGTATCCTGCTCGCTAGCTGAATCAGGAAAGCCTTTCTCTGCACCTGAGCCTACATGGTCATTCCCTTTAGGTGGAACTTCTGCAAAACTGCAGCCACAGGGAACCGCAGCCAGCAGACACTGTGCAAATCCACTACACAGACCCTCTCCTTCCCCTGGACTAGAGCCTATGCAAACAGCAGGGAAATTGTATTCCCTGTGATACATCGTTTGAGCTTTCCTTCCAGCAGATCCTGCTTCTTTCTCACATCAGCTCCTCTACTGAATCTAGGACGCGGGAGATGCTCAATCCTGCCTTCTGGGCTCTCGTCCATCAGCTTTGCAACATTTTTGTGATACAACAGTAATCGCAAGCTGCTTGCCATTTAATATGGCAAGCTATGGGAAAAGCCTTTCCGAAGGGCTCTTAGTCTTTGATCTCTCTTTGTATTAGCAGAAAACAAAGTATTTCTTTCAATAATGAAAAAATAATTCCCACTTTATCCTTCAAAATGGTGGCAGGTTTCTGTTCCTCAGACATGATACAAACCCACTGCAGTAGCCATTTTGAAGACCTAAATTTTCTATAAACAGCTGAAATTTGCAAAGCGAGGAGCCCATCGCTCCAAACTCCGCGCGGCAGATCGAGAGCGTATAATACAGAATAACAAAAAGGAAGAATGTACTTTGTTAAAGACGGGAATTTGATACCAAAAATTAAGCGTGGCCATAACAATTACAGCCATCTAGTGGGCAAAAGTTTTTTAAAAAAATAAAAATAGTATTGGTATTCAATTTCAACAGAAAAATACCTGTAAATGAAAGAGGTCTAGCATATAACTTGGGGGGGAGCTTGCACCATTTTTTTCTACTGTTCTTCAGGAATACATAATACCTTAAATATTTTCCTTCTTGCTTTGTACTCAGGAAATATTAGGGAAATTAGGTCTCATCTGGTGCTACTGTTTTAACAAGGGACTTGCTGAGAATATCCGATGAAGTGTGTTATTGCTCACACGTCAGCTGAAGGGACGGGACTGGTTATTTAACAGAGGTTTCCTTTCTCCAAATGGCTCATTAAATTTTAAAGTTAGATATACGACAACACAAGCTTTAAGTTAAGTAGATGGCAACAAATCAACAGGCTTCACAGAGTGATTAAGGATCTCTCCAAATGCTTTGTAAATATTCTTTGGGCTCTTGATATCATCCATCATTTCAGGAGCTCCTCAGGCTTCACAGAGTATTTCATGTTCAGTAGGATCTCTAGTAAATTTCTACTGTAAAAGCAAATTGGAAAGTAAGTATTTCATCTCAATCTTTGCATATCAAAAGGAAGAAAAAGTAAATCCCTTTCTTTATCTTACTTTTATACGGAGCATATGGGCTGAAACGATGAACTTCAGATCTGAATTCCAAAAACTCCAAAGCATTTTGATTCAGCCCATAATAAAATCTGCACTGGGATTTCACAACAATGCTTTTTAATCCAATTCAGAGGAGAGAAAAGATTCTCGGTGAGAGGGTTCGCTCTGATAGAAGTTTTTGGATTGTTGGGGTTTTTTTAAACTTAGTCATCTGTATTCAAGATTTTAAAAACATATTTACAGAACAAACCTACCTTCTCAGAGTAATCTCCGCAGGCTTTTGATTGCATGCCTTGGAGTGGAAGAACAGGCTACAGGATTTTTTAACCCTATGACAAGAAATAACTGGCTGTGAATTTTGGAAATCCTCTTTGGCATGTGTTCAAGCCGGTATTAATGCAAACCACCCCATGCCAATCTCCTGACTCATCCCCAACGGCAGTTTCTGACACTCATCCCATCCGTCCCCGACCTTCCCTAGGAAGAAAACAAAGCAGCTCCTCCCTTCCTTCCTGAAAGCTTATGTGCTCGCACTGCTGCTGAATGGGTGTATCTTCTGTATTTCCAAGTATTTAATTTGGGGTCTGATCTTGTGCCTGCAGATCTCGAAGGGGAGTTTATCACTGTGTAATTCATCCCGACTCCCGAGTCCCAGGGCACAGAGCAGCTCACGGTGCATCCTTCTGCCAGCCCTCGTTTCATGTTCAGGGCATGAGAAACTCTTTGCAGCAAGTATGTAAAATTCTCTTTGCACCTCTGGTGCAAATCTCTTTGAAGACAGCTATATGTCAAATATAGCATTATGTTGCTTCTAAATCCTATGTATATTTATAGGACTTGATGATCCTTATGGGTCCCTTCTAACTCAAGATAGTCTATGATTCTATGATATATGTAATTTATATATTATTTACATAGTGTATAAATATCCAAGTAAGCATTATCCAGAGGCAGACAATGTTTGCACAGGAAAATGTTGTTTAAATACTGTAGTCCTGCAGAATCTCATGTGATGGATTAAATCTCGACCCACACTCGCTTGTGCCAATTGCAGGAGGGCTTTTTCCTCGTCCTACAGGCGAGAGGTGAGGAGTGAAGGGCAGAGGCTCAGCTGCTCCAACTGTGAATTTCTTGACCTCTGACAGTTTGGGTTTTTTTTAATCACAGCCTTTTCTAAGCATAGGCTGTGCAGTGTAACATGCCATATAAAATCTCCGATAGATACAGAGCTAGATTTGTGATGCAGTTATTGGTATTTCATTAACCTTTATCTTGACAAGTGGAAATAACATGCTGTGATTCAGGGTAAATTTTTCACTTGCAGAGAAAAATGATGCCAAAAGAAAGCAAATGAGCTAGAAATTAATAAATACAAATCTCGATAGCAAAAATCAACTTCCAGCTGGACTTGGCCCCTTCTGCATGCTTCAGATGTGTTGGGCTGTTGTGACGATTCTCTGCAGGGCACGACAGAGCTGTGGCTTGCACATTGCTCAGGAGCCCATGGGTGACCACAGCCAGCGCTGGGGACAGAGGTGTCCCCCCTTGAGGCTTCCTCCCCTGCTTTTTCCACCCAGATGAAGACACAGGCCTCGAGGACCATCCTCCCCACCTTGGCTGTGGCCTCTCCCCACTGTGTTGGGTGTACGGCCCTGTGGTCCCCCTGGGCTCAGCTGCAAAATGCTTCTTGCTCTGCAAAAAGGCTGCTCGCAGTCACGGTCCTGATGATGTGGGTATGCAACTGCTGACCCACCGAAACCCCAGGGAGGGCCTGAGCTAAATACAGCTTCTCTTAGGCTGCAGACTTGCCGGTGGCCGGCAGAGTCCCCCAGAGGAGACGACAGAGCTGATGAGTAATAAGGATAACTGATGTTTTTCCAAGTCGAAAACAGCCTGACTCACCACTATTTTGTTTCTTTTATTGTTATTTGTATTGCTCTGATGCCAGACAGCAGATCTCAGTTATTGAGCACAGGGTTTTATCACCATATAACAGGAGAAAGTACCCTCTGAAATGCTTCCAAATTAAATCAGTAGGAGGGGAAAAAGAAAAAGCAAAGCCACTTGCTCGCTGCTGCCCTGTAATTCGGGGCTGAAAACCTCCAATGCTCTGCTCCTAACTAAGCACCTCCACTCACCCACAGTGGCATATTTTCCAGATGGCCTTGCTTTGCTCTAAGGTTAGGTTTATAAATAGTCAATACCATCTAGTTTTCCAAATAAGAGATCTGCTTAGAGCACGCGTTCCTGGACCCTCGTGCTCCGTGGAGCACTCGCTGCCGGCAGGGGCTGCTCATATCTGCAACTTTCTATGAAGATGCTGATCTGAGGCTGCAGAAGAGCGAAAGATGCCATCAGAAAATGAGCAGGAGAACACAGATACACCACGGGTATGGCAGAGGCCGCCCCTGCCCCAATCTCTGTGACCGTGCTGTCCTCCAGCGAGCGGTGCAACCCTGTACAACCAGCTCCTGCTCCTCTTTTAGATGAAGTCAGGATCTATTCCTGGGCAAGGCTGCCATGGAAAATGTCTCTCTGGGGTTGGTATCTGCCAGGGATAATGCCTCTCTTGGGCCAGTATCTAGCACAGGATAAGATTCCTACTCTTTGTGATACACATCAGCCTCTTGAGGCTTTCGTGACACCCTGTGTGTTGCTGGTGCAGGGAGCAGTCATACCCACCATCATATTTGCAAAGCAGAAGATACACATCTATCCTTGAAAAGGATACCCTTGAAAGCCACACTCCTTATCCCGAGGAGTTTAATAAACTATAAGGGCCTGGATCCAGTAACATCAATAGAAGCAGAATTATTCCCAGATCCAGAGAGAAAAGTACAAATGAAGAGAACCTAGATGTCAAAGAGACAAAAGCTGGCACAGAGATAAATGCAGAAAAGCTCTGCAAAAGGTCTGGGGTTTAATGAGAGATGAGTAGAGTGGGACTTGGCATAGATAAAAGTTTTTAGGAATAGCAGAGAAGAACATGAGATGAAGATAGTGAGAGGAGACAGAGAGCAGCTGGAAGAGGAGGCTGAGAGGAAAGCAGGTAGAGGGGGGTAAATTTTGGCTTGTGTGCACCAATGGAACAGCTACAGCTGCTGCAAGGCCTGGCCAAGCGCTGGGAAAAGCCAAAGGTTGTAGAGGAGCCATGCAGAAAGCAAAGCTGCTTGGCTGCTGTAGGGGCATGGAAGTGGTGGTGACCCTCTTGGACAGGCATTCCCGCCGCGGGCATGGGGCTGCTCCCAGGCGCTGGAGGCAGCTTCTCCATTTTTGGGGTTTGTTTGGGTTTTTTTCTAAAACAGAGCCCAGAGGCGTTCAGCAGCGGCAGCTCTAACTTCTGTCCAAAGCTCCCCGGGGCCTCCGAGTGCTCCAGCATCCACCAAGAATGACCCTAAAACTGAATTAAGCGTGTGCCAAGTGCCACCTCTGTGACAGTGGGTTGGACTCACCTTGGCAGAGGTGCTGGTGAAGCTCCACTGATCCGCATCCACGGGGGACGGGGTCTCCCAGGCTGGCACCGCACCCACCCCAGACCGGTCGCGGCGCCTTCGCCACCGAACGGCAGCATGGCAGGCGGGCAGAGGGGTGAGGGGTTGTTCAAACCGATCTTGGCTCGCATCTTGGCTTGGGAAGACATGCCTGGCATTTTTGTCAGCAGTGTCTCTTGAAATAAATCATCAGCCATTCTGGAGAACCGTGCCTGCGTATTAGGACAATTATTGCTTTCTTCCAGCCTCGGCTGCGTAAAACTGTATTGCTTCTCTTTATGAGAAATTCTCATCTCCTTCTGTCAGTCATCTTGTCTCAGCAGGGAAAAAAAAATCCCCAAGCCCTGTCATATCAGAAAATGAGAAAATTATCAATATCTAAAGCGTATGTGAAAAATACGAGCTCTTTCTCCATTTGGGAGAATGCATCTTGGTTGTAAAGTCTTATAAATGTTAGCAGCTTCTCAGACATTCAAAAATGTTAATGATCATAAGGTACTAAAATAGCTTGCCATAGAGTTCTCCATATTAAAAATGCTGTCTTGCCCTCTGCAGCCATCTCAAAGACTCTATCATAGATGAATGGTCCTACACATCGTTTTATGTATTCAGAAAGCAGAGTCAGGATTAGTATATTCATGCAGACACAACAGGCTCTGATGATTGCCTGCATATCTGGAGTTAGGATCGAGCTTCGGTGCCTGAGATTGGCTTAATAAATACTATCAGCTTCCTCCCACTGAGCGTAGGAATAGAAAAAAAATCTGTCAATAGCTGTAGCTTTGAATAGGAATCCTTGAGTAAAGTCAATCTCTCTACTTCAGATTTCCACTGGCCTCGTTACACTGCCTTGGGGAGAGAGGAGGAACTCGGGAGGTGACAGCCCCAAGCCCCACAGCTGAGCCAGCCAGGACACAGAGGGGGTCCCTGCCAGCCTCAGGTACGTCCCCCTCTGTCACAGGGGTGTCCAAGCCAGCCCTGGGGTCCTCTTTCCCCTGAAGAGCAGCAGCTGACTCTACCCGCTGCCCTTCCAGGGGGAAGGCGGGTGTTTGGGTAAGTGGGCTCAGCCTCCTGTCCTCCTCTCCTAGAGCCATGCACAGATCCCCGTGGTGTCTGGGGGGCTTGAGCTGTTGTTGCCTTCAAAACAGTTGATTTTGGAGTCAGCTCCCCATGGGAAACCTGGGAGCAGCTCCTTCTCTCCCTCAGGCTGTCTGCAGACTCCAGCAAACCTCACCTCCTTTGCTTGCACGCACCTCCTGTCCCGGTGCTTTGGGCTGGCACCCACAAACGTGCACCTCCAGATGCTTCAGCACAGCCTGAAGCAGCCAAGGCTGCCGCATGCCACAAGACCAGAGGTCTGAATCACATCCCCAGGCATGCAGAAGAGTGGTTTAATTCAGATCTAAACCTTATTAATGCTACCTGGAATCACAGGTTTGAGTCTTGGCACCTGTGAAGCCGACTGGCTTGCGGCATGAGTGGAGGAACGTGGAGCAACTCGCTGCTCCTAAGGCACTCCTGTGGTAGGACTCACAATTAGATTTGAATCTGTTCTGCTTTTTTCCTTTTCAAATACCTGTCCCTTTTGCTTTTATGAGCCATCAATTGTTTTATTTCCCTATCAGATTAGTTTGTTCCTCTTGCTGTAGCTTTGGGCTTTTGCAGCTGAATGGGACCCAGGAGACCCGAGCATCAGGACTGAAGACACAGTACAATACAAAAAGGGCAGCTGGTGCTCAGCAGACGCCACAAACCACTTAAAATGTCTTTTGTTTATTAGCTATTGTTCAGTTAAATATAGTACCTGTAACTCGAACAATAGGCAGTGGCAGAGTACGTGCTTTGTGCGCTTACGGGCTATTACTGAGCACCAGGCGAGACTTTAGCACACGAGGCCAGCGGCAGAGTACAACAAATTTGCCTAGAAAGCCCTCATAACCATTATAACCGGGCCATTAGCAGAGCTACTGAGGAGACTACATAAATGATGTTTATTGCATTTCTGTGAGCCCACAGTGGGGAAGTTTATTTAAACAATTTCGTGCCGGGAAAGGTGGATGTTGGCAGGGCTTTGGGCTCCGGAGCCGTGGGACGGTAGATGGAGCTGTGGGAGTGCTGCTCCAGGAGAGAGGTCCAGGGCATCCCAGGTGGGCCACCCATGCTGGGCTCCTCTTCCTCCCACACCAAGGTGCGCTGGACCCCTAGGAGAGGCTTTCTAACCTTCTATGAGCCAGGCAGGTTATCTTTGGGATGCTCGAGCTGAAAGCAAAGGTCCCGCTGCCCTGATTGCAGATCGATCCCCGCCCTGACCTGCTGGGACCCCAGTCCCATCCCAGCTGGGTGTTGCGTTGCGCCTGCGCTGCTCTTCAGATGCCTACAGACAAGAAATGGGGCATTTTCGGACACTTAAGCAAGTGCTTTCTCAAAACTTTGTGGTGGGACTCCAAAGGGAGTTACTGTTTGCATGAATCAGTCCAGAGCTTTTTGGATGCTCCAAGTGAATGAAATGGGATTTTTTTTTTTTTATTTATTTCCTTAGTTCTGAAGCTGAACTGAGTCTTCTGATCTAATTCGCCCTCCCCTCCCACACAAATATAACGACTTTGAAAAATCGCCCGTACTTTTACACACCCGACATCTGGATTTGGTAAAAATTCTGAAACTCTTTAAATGCTACTTGCGGTCTGGACGAAGGGAGGGTGATATTTAGTAGATGATCTTTGCCCTCATCTTTAAGAAGAAAACCAAACCATCAGTTCTGCTGCTGGCAATTGAAAAAGCAGTTAGGCTGAACTCTCTTTTAAGTGAACAAACACTTATGGATCTATTTATACCTGCCCTGAAGCAGACTACTGTAGGTGGAAATGCTGTAATTATTTCCTTTCCTTGCTTTCCACTGTCCTATAAAGATCTCCTGGAGCAGCTTGTTAAGAAGTTACTGCTGTACATGGCGAAATTAAAATCAAGCCCATATTAACAACCAAACCAATTTGACTAAAAATTACTGAAACTAGCTGTAACAAAGGTGAGACAAGCTTGAGGGCTGGTAAGAGACAGCTTTTGTTGCTTAGCCCCATCTATCTAAGAAGGTTGAGAATTACAAAAGATGAGCATGGCTGGCAGTTGAGGGGGGACAGGGACCTGATAAGTAGTGAGGGGGACATGCAACAACATATTTTTCTCCTGTGTTCCTTTTTCCATCAGTGCACGTTTTCAATTTAATCCCTCTCCCTAAAGAGCCCCTCTCCTTTGTTATCCTCCTACCTTTCTGTCTCCCCCTTCTCCCTTGGTTTATTTCTCAGAGCAGATGATCTCCTCCACTCATCACCCAGGTTAACTCTAGTTTCAGTATCAAAGATCATTTAAGCTGAAAATAGCTTTTACTGGGTCCGTGTTACAACCCAGGAGTGTCTGGTCACCAGATAGGATCTCCAGCTGCCTCTCAGACGGCGTGTCGGAGGGTTATCTGCATTCCGGTACTCTCAGTACTATGGCCACAAGCCATTATGCTTCGTAGCAATTCAGGAGGGTCGTGGACTTGATTACAGCCGATTATGGACCAGGTGGGAGGAGCTGATGAAACAGGGAAAAAATTTAATTAATATTCAGCAGGGCAGCCTGTTCTGTAAAGAGATTTTTAATTTTCATGGAATGGAGAAGGATTTTTTTTTTAAGTGATCATAAATTTTTATTGCTCTATGTTGCTACCGATTATTAGGAAATGGCTAGTTGGAAATATTTACTATTGCCTCCTGGGGTACAGAGTCCAAATGACTCCGTTATGAAAATAAGCTCTATACTGTTTAGAAGTATGAAATGTTGCCCTTCAGTTCCAAGTAAGAAGTAATGATGCTTCTGGAGCAAGAGGGTGGATGTGCTATAAATCCTGCTGCTACAAATTTCTGCCTCTCTTGCAGTACAAGGGAACAGCACCTGTGAATTGTGAACAGACGGAGAGTCTGCAGCAGCCTGAACAGAGTTAGATGTGCTCAGTATTTTAGTGACCCCCCTAAAGGTATAAGAGCATCTTTACTTTGGGAAGATTATGCATATATGGCAGACTGGCGGAGGGAAGGAACAATGAATTGGCCATGGGAAGGGCTATAACGAGTCCCTACGGAGAGAGTCCTAGTAGAGATTTCAAAATCCTCACGACACTTAAAAAGTAAATAGACTGTCTTGATAGCAGGAGATGCAAAAAAGGTAGCAATTCAGTGAGGTTTTATTGCAATATATTTTGGAAGATTTGCCAGATGGCTGGCAGCAAGGCTTTCAAACCCTGACTTTTTTTCTGAGCCAGCCATATTATCATCCATCAGGCAGTCACTTTGGACTGACATTGCAGAGCGTGGCTGTCTCCTTTATGTTTGCCTTGCTCCTATTTATTTCTAGCTGATTTATTTATATCTGGAACTGATACAAGCGGCACCATTTCTTTGCTTCATTAAAAGATTCCTTGATCTAAACTTTAAAAGATTTGTCTTCAGAGAGATCAAAGTCAACCAAGTGTATGTCTGGCATCTCTGAGTTTTTCTGATATCCCAGTCTTCAGGTAAATCTGGAAAAGACATTTTGTTGCAGAGTAGTAAACTATGGTGTCTAGGTTAAAGTAGAGCTGGCCGTTGAATTCTTGGGTATTAATACATAGCTGTTGCCCAGGCTTCTTAATTATTATTTTCTAAGTGGTGGAACAATGTTGACAGAGCTTGCACTGTCAAATGCAAGTCAAGGTACAACCCAGCGCCAACTGCAAGCATGGAAAATTACATCCTACTGCCCAGCAACTCACAGTCAAGCAAGTAAAATACGATTTGCACAGCTGAGCGGAGGCATTGTCAGGGTACTAACCTAGGAGCCAAGCACTCCTAAACCCCATCTGTCACGACCTGTTGCTAACTCTGGAGAAAACTGCATGCAGCCAGTTCTCTAAAGAGGCTATTAACTCTGGGTACCTTATTCATTAACTTTGGGGTGTGAACCTCCATGTCCCCTGAATTCTAGACCTGCGGTGGCATGCTGCAACCAGGACAAAGCTGTCTCGTTCCTTCCTATCGCTGGAGGGACAGTGGGAGCCGTTTCTCCCCAGCTTAGCTCAATTATTCCAAGAATTAGCAGGTCTTGAGTGCACATTTTAAGCCCTGCTGCCTGTTACCTGCCAGCGCCATTGAAAGGACAGGGTGTTTGCGGGTGCTTTGAAGACATAAAGCTGTACAGAATTGCTGAGCGTTACTGTGGATGGCTGGAGTATGTCCTGGATATGAATCACCTTGCTCTTTCTGACCTACTGTCCTAATTGAGAGTCATTTATTCTTTACACGCTCGTCACTGTCTGGGCCATACCTTTTTGCAATGAAGCAGCAGCCTGGAGCTGCAAGTGTTTGCCCCACTCCCTCATTATGTGACAAATTAGAGGCGATTTAGTAAACTGACATGCTGAATCATGGATCCTCCCCAAACGTGACCCCAAATCCCTGCCCCTTTGTTTTGCTGTTTTCTGTGGCAGGGTCAGGCCAGGACACGGCTTTCCCGTTGGCTATGAGAATTTTACTGCCGTGCATGTTCCAGTAAAATCAAAGGCCTTAGAAAAGGAATTCTGTGGAAGCTTTTTTTGTCAGTGCCTTAACACTCATAGTTTAGAGCACAAGCCTCGGGGCAGGACCAGCACAGTTGCTCCTGTTTGATTTCGCAGGCACTACTGCTCCTTCAAAAACCTCCATCACCTTGCAGATCAGCAATGAGAGATGTTTCTGCCTTGTTTCTCCAGCATGTTTAAGAAGTGTACTGTTCTCTGACCATCTTGTATCTTCTTCTATTTATTAAAGGGGGGACTGATTGCCTGCATCAAGACCCCCCGTGGTGACAGTCTGCCTGGTCACATCTCTTTGAAGAATTTCTATCCGAGGGTTTATCTTCATTGCCGAATTAGCTCGGGCTTTCAGCTGAGGGTCCCCTGCCTCCCTGCTCTGCCCACGCTCCTCCCAGCAGCCTAACGGTAAATTGCAGCTGAACAACCCACCAGTTGCTCTAGATGAAAAGTTTAAAATCCGGAGTCACTAGCATGACTGCTGCGATGCAGACGTCAGCATACATTGCTCCGGGCTGCAAATCCCCTGGTGCCTCCCTCGAGTCTTCCTGGTGATGTTCTTCCTTGTCATCTAGGCAAGTCCCTGATTCAGCTGAACAGGGGACATTAATACTTCCGCTGTCCCCATATGGATGTCACTTGGACAGGCTGGTGTCAAACATTTAGATGATCTGGATAGGAATATTGAGCTTGAACATTTGGGGTTTCCCCCTTTGAAAACACACTTCTTGTAATATAAGTGAGAGAGATCTGTCAAATGCAGCCTGGGCTGGGAGTAACAAACAACCCTAACCCACCTGGGGAAGCCATGGATATTTTTACGTATATCGCTGCTGCCTCTGAAGGGTCCAGATAGTTGGTTTTTTTTTCTCTCAGAATGTGTTGCTTTCTTCACCATTGGAGATTCCTCTTCTTTTTTCTTTATGTCTTTTAAATGTGTCTGTATTTTGCGAAGGTACAGCACTTGTGCAGATCAACCAGAAGAGATCAGATCCTTAATTCTGGCTGGATTCTGACCCAGCTCTAGATCAGCTCTGAATTTCACACTCACCCCTCCATACCATATTTATGGTGGTTTCTTACAATCAATTTAACTCTTTTATCTTGGGGGTGCGCTCGTCTGTGGAAATACATTCCAACTGAGTTTCTCTTCACTCTGCAGAAGGAAGTACTTGGAGAAAAGTTGATCCAACTTGGAAGAGAACTTCTAGGTAACAGATGCCCAGTCTCCTGGTGTGAAGTAACAATTGCATTATTACCTCTCTGTAGCTGGAGATAAATGAGATGTATCCTCTTTGGGGCAAGACAGGTATAATTTATTACCAGAAAAAAAAAGTTAAAATTCCTGGTAAGGAACAAGGTTGGGCTGTGCAGTGACCAGTGCTTCTGGAGAACCTAAGCCTGACATGCGTGCCAAAGTTACTCTTCATTTCTGAGTTACTACCTGATATGAAACCAGTCCCACGTATAAAGGAAACAAATTTCAGCCTCTTCCCTACCTGATGTTCAGCAGCTACTAATGAAATACTTCAGATGGCAGGAAAGGAGATGTTCATAGCTAGCTGGAAACTAAACCAAGTTCTGCCACTTCCATGACTAGTTTCACTCCCAGATCCTCCAGCTCAGGGCTGGCATCTTCTGCAAATCCTTGTGGGTGGGATTGCTGGTTAAGAATTGCTGTTCTTCCAATTATTTAGGTCGCGGCCCTTCTTCCGCTCCTTCCTTTCACTACCTGAGTGACAGAGTCAGAACAGAGATTACCCAAAGGCACAAGTGCTGGTTTGTCTTAGTGCCACAGTCAGCTAAATTTGAGCTCTCTGCCCAGTATCCATGGCTCAGTTCACCTCAGGTCTCTGGCATTGCTTCTTAAAATTGCCCTTCTTCCACTTACATTTCAAAAACTGAAAATTGTTCTGTTTTTAAGGATATCACACAGTTACACCTCCAAATGGAGTTTTGTGACATGAGGCCATTTTCAAGAAAAAAAAGATTTCCATTTAAAATACTTGGGGCTGTGTTTTCTTGCTCATGTTTGCAGGTGCTTTTATTAAAAGAGTCTGCTATGAGCAGCGTCATGTATGTATGCAGCCTCAGATTTGACTGAAATGAAATTGTGAGAATTTATGGAAAAGCATTTTTTGAGAAAAAATTCACAGCTACGTAGCCTTAGAAACTAGAGAGTTAGAGTTGGAGCTCGGAGAGTGGCTATGAATATGGAGAGCTGGGAGTTGGAATAATCACAAGGGAGGCAACTGCACCAGCCAGGATGAAAGATGGGAGTTTCAGCAGAAAATTGATCAAGATAACGAAGCAGGGGGAAGATGTCTTGTGACAGCAGCTGGATTTGTAGCATCTAGCCTCAAATAGGAGCATGAAACATAAGTTTGCTTGGAGGGGAGAAAAATCAATCAGAAGATTTCACATAGGATTGTGAGACTATAGAAAGCTCCAAGACGCCCTGGAACGCTGCACCATTTACCCTAATCGGAGGGTGAGTCAGCACTCAATTATGTTCAGGCAATTTTATATTCAGTTTTCTCCGCGTTGGCGACAAAGCAATTTAGATAATACGGTCATATAGCAGAATCACCTTCTTTACAAATCTGAGTTACATTAGCTACAATAAAAAGTATGTCACTCTGAGTGCTCATTTTCCAGCCTATAAGATAATCATCATGTGGGGTCAAGACGAAACTTCTTCTTCCTGTTGCCAAACTCAATGTAATTCTGCAACATGGCTGTTTTATCCCTTCTTCTGAAGCTGTTAGTTACGGCTACTCTTGAGACTAGCCAGATCCACCGCTGTGTGCAGATACTGTCTGAAGTCTTGCACATTAATAATAGCATATGAGATAATTGCTCCTACTGGTTTGTGTATTCAAGAGAAGACATTCTGTTATAATGAAGTGGGTTATATATATGTGGGTACGTAAGGATTGCTCAGTCCGTCCATCACATGGTAAAGACCTGTGGCCTGTGAAATAGAAGAATCTGTGTTCTCCTCCTGCTGCTGTTTTAGTGGCAAGTCCCAAGAGTACTGCCCTAGGAGATTTCAAG
Organism: Morus bassanus; assembly: GCA_031468815.1. Classification (NCBI taxonomy): domain Eukaryota; kingdom Metazoa; phylum Chordata; class Aves; order Suliformes; family Sulidae; genus Morus; species Morus bassanus. The sequence goes on along the minus strand of CM062577.1, from coordinate 2,918,525 downwards.
GTGTGGCTCCAGGTTTACACGGCATTTTGCCATCAGTTCAGGAAAGATGTTATGCTAATCTGACCTTTTAAGGCACATATTGTATTATTTTGGAGCAATTACACATTTAGAAATCAGAAGTTGGAGAGGAAATGAGTGATTTACTATGCTTTGAATCAACAATTTAAACGGAATGATCATTTCAATGCCAGTGACAGATTCAATCTTCCGTGAACTACTCCTTACATGAACAGGATACATGAACTGTGTTCAAAACAGGGTGCACAAACTGTGTTAAAATCCACTTTGTATGTCTGAGGAGCAAACACACAGCTTCAATCTTCATTCCTCTCCATTATTCCTGTCACCATGACTCGATGGACTTTTATTAAGAGTTGAATTAGGGCCAGATCTGGAGCGCAGCAAACTCGAAGAGAAATTTCCATTGGCTTTTTTTTTCCACGGGTCAAACATTCAGCTGTCATAAGCTGGCATCTTTCCACTCAACTAGCTCTTCGTGTCTGCACAAATACAGAGTCACTAGGTTTCTCTTCAACTGAAAAGAAGCACCCTTGGTTTTTTATTAATGTGAAGATCGTTTTCAATGATCTTTCTCTCGTGAGAATGATTTTCAGACTGTACTCATCAAGACACTGACATTTGAACTCATTTCATTTTGAAGTCACCATCATTCACATTGTCACAGCTTGACAGCACAGCAGGTTAACTTGGCGCTTCTCAATTTAATGCTCTCAGACCCAGTATCAACACCTGTAACCTTTGGCTTTCCTAAATGTGATATTCTGCTTGTCATCTAGTAGTCGCTAACTAAACTCTCAAAAGTCCTGTGCAAGTATTGGGCTCTGCATAAAACACTGTTACTGATAGCAACAGTATTGCAGCAAGGCATAAGGAATGCAGTCAATGGCCACACACTCCAGAAAAAAAAAAAAAAAAAATGCTTATCACCTGAAAGCTTAAAATATGGATGGTTGCTTACTGAGCTGTAGTGTTCTTGGTTGCTCTAAATTCTCAGTCAAGAACCAGGTGAGATCTTCTAGGGATGCTAAAACTATATTTCATTCTGGATTTTATAGCAAAAATTGAGGCATCTTCCAAGTGCTTCGTTATGATAAATTGATGATGTGGGAAACATTGGCACAAGAAGTAATCCTTCCAGCTGTTTAGAAAGCAGCTTTCTGTCGCTTTAAAACTGTTTATGAATCACTATTTGGAACGAGTGTAGTAAAGCATTTGAAGCTGATTAGCTAAGAAGTTACATGGCTATCAGCTAGGACAGCCTAACCTCATAATTTTATCTATTAGCAGATACTGTGGAACTAACTGACATTAAAGTGGCAGAATCCCAGCCCAGAGGTGAATTCGAGGAAAAAATTATATTGGATTTTAATAAAACTTTCCTCAAAGGTCAACCTCTCTAAGGTATAAAATCAATCTTTCTTCCTTCTTCTTCAGCCCATTTATTCATAGCTATAGAAAATTGTGATACTCATTAAATATTTCCCATTTTCTCCCCCCCCCAACCTTATTACAATATCTATCTACCTGCTACCATTATTTTTCTCGGCATTTTTATTTAGATTCTTTACGCTTCATTTCACTCTTTTTACCTGGCTTTCTTGGGATCCATACCCCATTCTCAAAATGTCACTTATCAGGCTCCTCTTCAAGAATAGATCCTGCCTCACACCAGCTTCAGGACAAAATAACTTTTCACTTATCCTTGAAGGTGGCTGAAACTTTGGGAAGAGCAAAGTTTTGGTGCAAAGTCTTTATTCAAGTGTGTCAGGTTTCTCCTGTTTTTATTTTTCCTTCTTACCCAGGAACTGCCTTCCGTGTCTTGCTCAGGACTCCAGTAACTTTTGCCAAGTAATCTATAACATTAGTAGCATGCCACTTAGGAGAGAATGATGTCCTTGTAAGCTCTAAGGTCCTGCAGATCAGTCCCCTTTGCTGATATTGGCCCAGCAAAGTAATCTTTTTTTCTTTCTTTCGTTTCTTTTTTAAGAAAAGTCACTAATGTGACTTTTGTGAAGGGTTTTTTTTCCAGAGTGTACTGACTGCACAAAGCTCTAGATACCCAGATCTGGAAACTGCTTCTTGGTCCTTGGCGTACAAGCTCCAGCTCTTGATAGCAAAGTTTCTAAAATCCTCGCATCACCGTAGCCACTAACCTCATGTACTATAGTAGCAGAGGAACTTCGGTTGCTGATGTTTGGCTTTGCTGGCCTTGCCGGGCTGTGTGGGGCAGGCCAGCCCCAGCACATCTCCTGAGAAGTGGTACCCAGGCTTTCTGGGCTTCCAGGAGGGAATGCAAGATGCTGGGCTGTTCTCACAATCACAACCCCTCGCTACTGTACCCTCTGTCCTCCATTCTCCCCCTTTTACCACCATATTTCCCTCCTTCCACTTCAAAGGCTATTTCTCCCCCTCTGTGGCAGGATTAACTATACCCCTGTCACGACGGATAGACATTTATCTAACGGCCAGGTCCTCCTTCCTCCAGCCCTCCCCTGCATGCTCCCGCATCCCCAGGACACTAATCCCATTCCTCTGAATTCCTCAGCCCCCTGCACTACAGAGGAACAAGTCCAGGCACAGCCTGGGTTGCCGTGGAGCCACACAGCCCTTTGCAGCAAGTTGCTGACTGTGGCTGTTTGCCCTGGGGGGTAAGAGTCTGCAAAGAGGAGTTATCGCACACACATCCAGCCGTATCTGCGCTTAACTTGGCATGGAAAGGTGCTCTTGATCGGAGGTAACCGTTTGCCCCCTTCATGTAATGAGAGGCAAGCTTGGGGCTCTCCTGGAAGATGACCTGGCTGGGACAAGGCTCCATGAACTTCTCTGTTCTGGCTGAATTCTGTTCTTGGTTAGTCTTTACTCCAGCAAAACAACATTACGTATAAGCTAATTTTGTGGTTCCCATCTAAAAAAAAAAAAAAAATCTTTGTGGTCAGAAGGGTCCTGAAGCTGGGCAACATCTGAAAGGCATACGCACCCTCTATAATCTGTACTTATGGAAAAATCACTGCTTAAACTGGTAAAGTGAAATGTAAGAGAATCTATACTACATTTCAAAATCATTGTTAAGATATAGGCTGGAGAGCAGCCAGGCTTGGTTGCTCACACTGATAGATGACGGGGAAAAGGAACACGCGTTAAAATCAGCAAATGGATAAAACTGGGCTAGAGAGGGATGAATACAATGGGAAAAGCTTTCCATTTTTTTCAAAATCAAAGCCCACGCTCCCACGCTAAAAGGATTGTGTTCCTAAATAGGAAAATGTTAAAAAAGAGACTGTACTATATTAGGGAACATACGTTACAAAGCTTTATGTCCACTGTCAGGATAAATATTATATATTCTCTAAGGAACAGCGACATTCAGTTAGTAGAGAAGATGAAAAGGACAAAGACGGGAGGTGGAAATTCTGAGCCTTGCTTTCTACTGCTCTTAAATTCTTGTCTATGTGGACATAGAGTAGTAAAAATTTTCTGAGATCTTTTCAATTCTTATTTTAAGATTAATAAACTCTGGTTTGTTTTGGTTTTGTTATTGGATATTTTGGTTTTAGATATTGTATTGATCAATAAATAATACCGATTTAGGTTTTAAAAGAGTGCTATCAATTATTTTAGGAACCAAATTTAGACTGCTTTAGTAGAAAAGAATGTCCCTTTGTAGAGACTATATAGCCTGTACAAGGACTTGTAGAGATGCAGGTCTCTGACAAAGCAGAGATCTTGGCTCTGGAGATTAGACTGCAGAGACCCAGACTGTAGAAACTGTAGTTTGGTTTCTGGTGATGGCTGTCTTGCTGGCCAGCATCACAGGATATGGCTGCAAACAGGGGATGAGATCAAAGCCCCTCTCGTTTAATATAGATTAAGAAAGTCACCTTTCTTCTAATCTCACTCCTGCCTCTCTGGCATGCTCTGAAATACTTCCGTTAATTTGCTCTGCTGGGGAGAAAAATTGTCAAGGTTTGTCAGGAAAGACGAGAACGTATATTTTTTTCTTTTCTTTTCTTTTAAGATTAATCTTTCAGTCGAATAGAATTGGCAACGAGTAAAATTTTGCTGCTGGAGTTTTTATTTTGTATTGATTGCATTTTTAAAGATTTTTCTAGCAGGGAGAGGTAGACATTTTGTTATTGCTGTGTATTAATCAAAAGGACTGGAAGATACTGCAGGCCCTATTCTGACCTCTTTGTGGATCAAAAAGCCAGCTGAGGTTTTAAGAATACAGGTGATCCTGGATTAGGCTTTGGTTTTAGGTGCTAATAATTTAACACTGCTGCAGTTTGGCCACCTACTTCTGATGTGTTATATGCGGACAACATAATGATCACAGCTGTTTAAAAGTCAAGAGTTTTCTTTACAGACAAACGAGAATAAACAGAAACTTTCATTGGGCCACTAGAAGCAGGCTTGATTCTTGCTGACCTGAAGAGGTTATTCTTAGGGCAATCACCTGTCTTCAACGTTTAACATCGGATTTGTTCAATAGCATGCAATACTAGCATTGACTGCATTAGAAGCTTCCTTTATACAAGCCACAGAAAAGTACATCACTGTTTTTACAGCTTTAAAGGATCCCACAGCCGCCTTGATTATAAATGTATTAGCTCTGTGTATTTAATTCAGTTCCTAATGCTTCTCATGTAGTGTTAAAGCCATTTAAAAGTCTCTGCTTTTACAACCTTTCATTTTTTTTTTTAGCAACTCAGCAGCACAGTTATTCTGTTTGTAAAGCTTCTTAGGAAATCTCACCTGAAAACATTGATCTACAGAGTTGTGCAGTTTTTCCCACTTCAAAGGGAAATCTGCTGCTGCTGCTACCCCAGTCGGCGCAGAACCGAGTGCAGCAACATGTTGAACGGTTCACCGACACAGCTGCTGTTATCTGCCAACTTGTTCAGTGTTTGTTATGCCAGGGAGATTTCTAATTAAAAAAAAAACAAAAACCCACAACGTATTTGTCTTTTCACCTTATCTCTTTCAGTAATTATTTCACATTGCCTCTTAAGTTTCATGATAAAAGTAATGGCAACTCGTTCAAAACAAAAAAATCCAAGACTCTCATTTGGATTCCCAGCTGCGCGACAGCAATTCTCAGTAGTCTCCCAGTTGCCGATGCTTATAACCTTCACACTTTAGTTTTCTCTTTGGGGTGCGCAGTGGTAACATACGACCCAATTTTCATTGAAGGCCCCTGCAACCCTTTATGGTTAAAAACAAATGAAAAATAGGGGAAAAAATCCAAACTATTTTGAGTCTGAATTAAGATTTTCAAGTTGTTTGCAATAGTGCAATCCTAGTAGCATCAACACTGATACATCTGAATAAAAACTATGTGTTTTACCACGAATTAGGCCTTCTAGCAGAAAGTTCCAGCTATGGAAAATCCCAAATACTACCCTTGCTACCTTCCTTTCCTTAACATTTCAGTTTTCAGGCTCCTGCCTCCCAGAGAGTCTCGTATATGCTCTAAGCTCCAAAGAGTTAAAGTCCTGGCATTTCTTCTGACTGGCATTTCCAAATCTCTCCTGGGGCCCATGCTGCGTTTATGCCAAAATGCTTTATTATTACACAAACACAGAGCAAGAGGAGAAAGAGAAGAAAAACCCTCCGTTTCCCCTCCAAAACCCGGTCCTGCCCGCCGGTTTGAAGCGAACCGTACTAACCCCGATCCTCACAACACCCGCCAGTGGTATTTAAGGAGCAAAACCTGCGACGTTTCAACGAACTCGGGGCCCGGCTCTCTCGCCACCGGGCCTGCTTCTCAGTCCAAACGCCTCCTGAGCCTGGGCTCAGCCTGGGCTCAGCCCTGCCCCGCCTTACAACCAGGCCGGGCCTAGGCCGGGCTCAGTGGCACCGGCCCAGCGCCCCCGCCCGGGCCAGGCCGCCCGACCCCCCTCCCCCAGTCCCGCCGGCCCCGAGGCCGTGGCCGCGCCCCCTCCCCCCACCCCCCCGGTAACTTTTTTCCCCCCAAAACTGGGGTTTGACGTCTTCATCCTCGATACCGAATGACCAATCAGGCGGCTCGCAGGGCGGGCAGGCAGCCAATCGGTCAGCGTTGCTACCTGTGGGGAGTATTTTTAGCCGCCGCGGATGGGGGGGAGGGGGGACGCTGTGAGGAACCCGCAGGGCGTGGCCGGGCGTGGCGGGGCGTGGCGGGGGTGCGGCCCCTCGCCCCCTCCCGTGAGAGGCTGCGGGGCGCCCCCCCCCCCGTCCCGCGGAGCCGCGATGGCCGCCACCGCCCCCCCCCCCCCCCCGCGGCGGTCATGGGAGATGTAGTTCAGCGCGGGTCCCCTCCCTCCCCCCTCCCCTGCGGAGATGAGGGGCGCGAGGGCCGCGTTTGACGTAGGCAGTGACGCAACGGTGTTGTGAGGTGAGGAGCGAGCTGACGTAAGAGCGACCCCTCCACGCCGGGGTGGGGGAAGGGGAGGCAGCGAAAGGCCTCGCCCGGGGTGGGGGCGGGGCCTGGCGGGTGGGGGGCGGGGTCAGACCGGACGCTAGCCACCGGAGGGCGGGGTTGGTGGGCGGGGCCGGGCGGGGCGCGTGGGCGGGGCGAGGCGTGTGGGCGGGGCGAGGGAGGCGATATATAGGGGCGCGTCGGGCGGCGAGGCAGGAGCAGAAGGAGCCCGGCTGCGGCGGCGGAGCGCGCCCGTCGTGGGGGTGTGAGCAGCGCAGCCCTCCCCCCCTTTCCCTCCCCCCCCTTTTTTTTTTCCAACCCTCCCCCCTCCCTTTTTTTTTTTTTTTCTTCTCTCTTTCCTTTCCCCTCCCATCCGCGCCGAGGGAGCCGGCTCTCGGAGATGGGGGTCGGGTGCTGAGCCGCTCCCCCCCCCCGCCCCGCACTCACCCCCCCGCCGGGATCGTTTGCACTACCCCCGCACACCCACCCGGGTGAGTACCGCTCGCCGAGGGCGGGCTGTGCGCGGGGGGCGCCCGGCCCAGGGCTGAAGGCGGCGGGGGGGGGGGGAGAGGGGGGCTGAGGCGGCCACCGCCCGGCCCCTCAGGCGGGGGGGGGGGGGGGAATGTGCTGAGGCGGGCGCGGCCCCGGCCGCCGTGACGGGAGACCCGGGGCAGCCACCGCCCGGCCCCGGCGGCTGAGGCGGCCGCGCTCCCTGAGGCGGGGGCGCCGGGGTGGGCACGTCCCGGCCGTGAGGCGGGCGGGCCGGGGTGCCGCGGGGAGGGGCAGGGCCGGGGGGGGGGGGCTGGGGGAGAGGGCACGGCCCGGGTTGCCGGGCCCCCGGGGGTCCCTCCCCAGGCGGCCCCCGGGGGTCCCTCCCCAGGCGGCCCCCGGGGGTCCCTCCCCAGGCGGCCCCCGGACGCGCCGGGGCTGGGAGGAGCGAGCGTTCCCGGCTGACTAAGCGCGGCTGCCTGCGCCGGGCCTCCGCGGGCAGCGCCGGCTGCGCTCGGCCAGCGCCCGGCCCCGGAGCGGGGTGTCGCCGGTGTGCCGAGGAGAGGGGCCGCGCACCCCCCCTTCTCCCAGCCATCTCCCTTCCTCTCCTTCATCTCCTTATGTACGGGCTCAGAAAATGCTCTTCCTCCTCCTCCTCCTCCTCCTCCTCCTCCTCCTCCTGCTGCTGCTGTTGCCGGAGCTCCCAGGGCTGTGAGCAGAAATCTAATGAGAGCCGACTGCCTGCTTATGTAACTCCCCACACCGCTCCAGGCTCCTGCCTCCAGCCCAGCGCCAGGGCTCTGCTGCGGGAGCAGCTGCGGGGCTCGGGTCCCTGAGAAATAGTGTCCTCTTTAAATTAAAAAAAAAAAAAAAAAGGTGTGAAATGATCAAGCTGATTTGTTTGATCAGCTGCTTGTACCACGGATCAGTCTTGGGGCTTAAAAAAAAATTTATAGCGCCTGCCCGGTGCGCCTTGAAAGGATTGTTTCATTCCTAAAGGACACGGAGGAAGGGAAACAAAACAGATGGATTAATAAACCATTTTTTAAACGCCCCTTTTAACCACCCAGTCAGCCTTTCTGTACCGATTGTGTACCTTTTGTAAATATCTTCTGTTTGCCCTTGATCTTTTCCTTATCCCCACCCAGTGCTGATCCAGCAAACGTTTAAAGGTCGCCTTATCGTACAAGCTTTCAAACTATTCCCATACCATGTTGGGGAGAACGCGAGTGCCTTGGAAATAGGGTTCCAGACTTTAAAAGGAGATTATTTGGAGCAAAAAATAAAAAAAAAAAAAAGCATTGTATTCATATTGTTAAAGAATTTTGACACTGACTTTGATTCCTCTAATCTTCAGTGACAGCTACACTAAATTTTGTTCCTAGTGATGCAGTGCAGAAAAGCACGCTGTTAATTGAAATTCTCGTCGGGCGTTTAACTTGAGCCAAGAAATACATATTTTGTTTCATTGGGACTTTTTGAACAAAGGTGTCTCCTGTGGATGAGCACCTTTATGCCGAGGCACTGCAGAATTTTCGTTGGCAGGACATGTGCTAATGCTTGATTCTTGTCCCTTCTTTAACTTTAGGCAGCTGATTTCTCTTTTGTCCTTTGTGAAGGAGTGGCGACCATATTTTATATTAAATATAAAATGGAGTCATGGAGAAGGAGAAAAGCGATCGCTTTTGAGGCTGTCAGAAGCCTTGTTGGCTCTAGTAACTTTCTGAAATCTGGACTATAGACAGCGCGATACGTGAATTTAGTATATATTAGTATATGACATCTGGTAATACAGACCAAATTGTAGAAAGGGAAGAATTTGTGAATTAATTTATTGTAATAATTTCAGGGTCATTGCCACCCTTGTGACAGAAGACACATGCATCTATTTTGTATGCATTGGCTGCATTATCATTTTAGCTATTCCGAGGAAGAATTGTTGTATATATACAGCGGACATTTTCTCTTCAGTTAGCACAATTTCGCCAGTGCCCGGTTTATGCGGATGATTTGCTTGGACTTTTAATGTTGCATAATTTTAGTTATTTGTGTGAAATCTTCTACAGCAACTGTTAACATTTTTTTAGAATTCTGTAGCTTACGGTGCAACCAATATGTTTGCAAACTTTAAAATTAAAGATGACCCTTGGACTAAGACCTTCCAAGCTAAACTAATATTCTGGTGCTAAATTTTGCAGCGGAGTACTATAAATCATCCCAATACGGGTTGGTAATTGAACCCTTGACAGGCCTGGCAATTCAGTGACGTTTTAAAAATTATCCTTGCTGCTTTGTGAATAACTAAACGGCAAGCTCATGTGATTTTGAAATGCCCCGTGCTGTTTGTGTAAACACACGCCCGGTGCATCTTCTGCAGTATTGTTTGTAAGTCATACTGAACGTCGTTGACATCCTCACCTTCCGCAGGCATGAACTTAAGTAGTTTGATGCACATTTTTTTGTCTTAAAAAGTAACCTATTCTATACAGAAAGTGAAGCTAAAAGAATAGGCCTTGGAGCTTGATCTTACATTTTCCTTATTTGGATGTGTTTGCTTTTGTTTTTTCTTAAAGGAACAAGAGCACTCAAGGTGAAGGATAATAATCAACTAGAATCAGCACTTTGAATGAAAGTTTGTTTCCCTGTGGCATCTTGAACACTTTCTTCTTCGGGTTTTGAAACAGACTTATAACTTTGTGGCATAGCAGCTATGCAGCTTGAAATCCAAGTAGCACTCAATTTTATTATTTCATATTTGTACAATAAGCTTCCCAGACGACGTGTCAACATTTTTGGTGAAGAGCTTGAAAGACTTCTTAAGAAGAAGTATGAAGGGCACTGGTATCCAGAAAAGCCATACAAAGGATCAGGGTTTAGATGTATACATATAGGGGAGAAAGTGGACCCGGTCATAGAACAAGCATCCAAAGAGAGTGGTTTGGACATTGATGATGTTCGTGGCAACTTGCCTCAGGATCTTAGTGTTTGGATTGACCCATTTGAGGTTTCATACCAAATCGGTGAAAAGGGACCAGTGAAAGTGCTTTATGTGGATGATAATGAAAATGGATGTGAGTTGGATAAGGAGATCAAGAACAGCTTTAACCCAGAGGCCCAGGTGTTCATGCCAATTAGTGACCCAGCATCTTCAGTGTCTAGTTCTCCTTCTCCTCCCTTTGGTCACTCTGCTGCTGTGAGCCCAACTTTCATGCCCCGCTCCACTCAGCCTTTAACCTTCACCACTGCCACATTTGCTGCCACCAAGTTTGGCTCGACCAAAATGAAGAATAGCGGCCGTGGCAACAAGGTCGCCCGCACCTCTCCCACCAACCTTGGCTTGAATGTCAATGACCTGTTGAAGCAGAAAGCCCTTTCCTCCTCCATGCACTCTCTCTACGGGCTTGGCTTAGGCAGTCAGCAGCAGCAGCAGCAGCAACAACAGCAGAAGACTTCTGCCCTCTCTCCTAACGCAAAGGAGTTCATTTTCCCCAACATGCAGGGTCAAGGTAGTACCAGTAGCATCTTTCCTGGTGACAGCCCCCTTAACCTCGGTCCTCTCCAGTACAGTAATGCCTTTGATATGTTTGCAGCCTATGGAGGTCTAAATGAGAAGTCTTTTGTGGATGGCTTGAATTTTAGTTTAAACAACATGCAGTATTCTAACCAGCAATTCCAGCCAGTTATGGCTAACTAAAAATAAACCGAAAGTGAAATACAAGTAAATACTATTGTACAAGTTAAAATGCACGTACCCAAGGGTGTATCTTTTTTTCCACCTCTTGAGATTTTTTTTAAGGCTTGTAGTATGAATACATTCAAGCTTGGTTAGATAAATACAACATGCATCATTTTTTTCATTTGCCAACCAAGCACAAAATTATTTTATACTGACTGTACATTACAAAAATATACTCTCAAAATATGGCCTCTTACAGTATTTAAGATATAGCAAGGACGTGGCTGATTTTTTTCATGTGTGTGTATATATATATGTACCCAAACGTATATGTATATATATATATTAAAAAAATTGGCACTAATAGGTGGGTTTATTGGTCTTTTTCTAATTGTATAATTTAATTTAGTACAAAGTTTGTAAAATATCAGAGTATATATATTGTTTCTACAACATGGTATTGCATTTATATCTTTTTACTACAGTGATCTGTGACAGCTGCAGCAGCTTCATGTTGTATTTTTTTTACTGAAATTGTAAGATATCCATCTTAAAGACATCAATTCTAAAAAAAAAAAATAAAAAGTTGTGTACAGAATATTCCTTAGTGGTGGAATTAAAATGTACGAAATATTTGCTTTTTTCAAAAGAAACACAAATTGTATTTTCTGTTAAAAGTTTAAAGATTTTTGCTATATATTATGGAAGAAAATGTAATCGTAAATATTAATTTTGTACCTACATTGTGCAATACTTGAAAAAAGGTATAAAAGTATTTTGAGTCAGTGTCTTACATGTTAAGAGGGACTGAAATAGTTTATATTAAGTTTGTATTAAAATTCTTTAAAATTAATTGACTGTTGTGGTCTGTGTTTTTACAGTTCTGCTGAAGATCAGAGCGCTGCGTTTATTGTGTTGTCAGTGCTAATGATGCAAAAAAAGTCTGACTCAGTGCATCACAAAGGAGCGATGGAAAGGGTTGCTGTATTGATGCACCACAATAATGGGTTGCTTTACCTAAAATACTACTGACAAAGCACATAGCCTGATTAAGTACTTGCCTACAATTATTTGAGCAAACTTTCACTTGTTTGACATAACTGCAGCTCACTGAAGGCAGAAGGTAATTTTATTCTTTTTCCTTGAGAGTTGAGACCATAAGCTGTGTGAATGTTGAGTTATTGTGTGATAGGATGTAGCTAGAAGAGGCTCAGGTGATTCAATGAAATTCACTTTCCGTGGCATCAGAATGGATTTGAACTATTCCTTCGAGAGGTCCTGGACCAGTGCATCAGCGTTCTGTTTCTGCGTGAATAGCAGAAACTAGACTGAATAAAACCGCGAATTTACAGTTTACTAGACCCACTGTAAACTTTCATTTTATATGCTCTATTAAAAAGAGAAATGTAATGCAACTGCAATGTGACATTCTAAGGTTTTTATTTTAGTGGATTTTACCAGTTTTAACCTGATAGATTTTCAAAAAGTGAATGTGAGTGGGAGGAGAAAGAATTCAGAGGCTGACGAAACGACTCGGCTTTTCCTGGGCTATATTGAAGTTGCGTCCCTTACTCTTCTCCGTCTGCTCAGCGAATAGTGTTCCTTGCTAATGGGCATTGTCAAGGGAAGGAGAAGCTTACTACTTTAACCTGTACCTCTAACAAACCAACTTATTTTCTGTGGCAGTTCCAGCTGTACAAAGAGAAGATAGGTGCTAAGTGGGTAGTCCTTTGGCTCCTGATGGTGAACGCTAAGCTACGGAAGGAGTACAGGATTAAAATTATCTGAACCTTAGTGTTCCGAAACTGGATTTTGAGACTGAAGATCAGTCTTTTCCTACTTGATGCACTTGATTTTACAAAAGGTGTAAATTCCACACAGGCATACGCCCCCAGTTTGGCACGAGCAGAGTTTTGGTGGAAATAGCCTAGTGCTGTAAGGAAGAGGGTGTTTTTTCAACACCAGTGTGAGATCTTTGCTTTGGACAGAGGCCGTGAAGGAATGGACGGGGTGGAGGTGTGAGGCTGACAGTGGTATCAATTTCTAATGCCATGACAACCAATTCAAAAGCAATAACGGAGCGACTGTTTTTTTTAGGCGTTCATCTGTCTGTATTTAACTGGCTCCTTTTTATTGAGTTTGCCATCTGGTTCATCTTTCCACTAACGGCACATCAGTGGACAGAACCGTACTTTAAAGTGCATCATTTGGTATCTAATTTTAAGTGGATGATTTTGCTTTAAAAAGGAATTAGAAAAAAACAAGAAATACCGGATCAATTACTGAAAAAATGGAGAATGCTAGGTCTGTATATTATTTCTATTTGTATGCCTAGACTTGAAGATTTACTACAATTTTAGTATTTATTTATTTAGTATCTAAACTGCCTGGAAGGTTGAGCAGCTTTAACAGGGGAGACTATTCTACGTGTTCTGGGATATTTCTATTCCTGTGGTTTGAAGTGAGATCATGTGTCTTAAAGGTCATCGAGCTTATCCTCTTCCCATGCTGATTGTTCACTTCCACTGTAACCAGCTCCACGTATGAAGGGCGGTGGTTTGCAGCAGGGAAGAATCTCTGGGAACAAGGTTGTTTTTTGCAGCACCTCTTAATATAAAGATTTTAATAAGCAAGGTTTGTTCATGGTGCTTTGCAAGGAGACAGTCTGCGGAGAGAGCTTCCAGTGCTCTCAAAGAATGCAAATGGGAAGATTTTTAATGTTTTCTCTTACTCTTTACAGAAATTAAAGATGTGTGCTTTCTGTTCAGTCTACTTCACCCATTTATTTATCTTTTGCTAAAGTTCGGTGCCGAATTTGTTAAATCAAACATTTGCATTGCAACATTCTGTTCTAAATGAGTGCCAAGTCAATCTCTGGTTTAATTTGCACGAACCCAGTATTCTGCTCTCGAGCTGTGCTGTCAGGTAAGTGCATTTGCTTTGAGAGAAAGGACCTAAAAAGGAGCAAAGGGGGAAAAGGAAGCATTTGCTCAGTTGTGCAAGTTCTTTTGTATTTTCTCTTGTGAACATGCAATTTACTTCCTTAAAATTGCCGGTATAAGTTAAACCTCGGAAGATGTCTTTAATTTACAGTGAAGAAAAGGGTGAAACCCTAAGCATGCGTCCCCCTCAGTGCTGCTTAGTGCATCCTGTCTCTCCACTCAAAGTCCCCGCCCAAGCACAAGTTAAAAGCACTTTCATCTGTAAGGCTCGCTCAATTCAGCACAAGTAGATAACTTTTGAAAATCGTAACCTGAGATCTGTGAAACCGAGCTCAGAGGCATCTTGGCATGGCAGGATAGAGAGGGTTCCGTGGGCAGCTGCGATCTGTCCTGCATTTGTTTTGTGAGTAGACGACAGACCTTACTCTTGATCAGAAGTCCAGTAGCGGTCACCAGAATTAAATTGATGTGATTATTTCCGCAAAGGAGAGCTGGCTCACGGGTGGAATTTACAATACGTAAGTGCTTCATTACTGCGTCGTGCTCTCAAAGGTCCCTGCTGCAGATGGGAATCCGCAGGGCACAGGCCGGCCTGGCACTGGAGTCTTGGTGAGTACAAGCTTTTGTAGTTCTCTTAACTTCAAGTAAGCTATCATAATTCATACAAATGGAGGACTGGGCGTAAGCCACAGAAAGATCCATCCCTCCTCTTCACCATGCAAAATTAGAAAGCTATTAACCACCGCTTGTACGACCTCTTGCTACAGACAACCATGGCAGATGATTACCCAGCTACAGCCCGGCCGCGTGCCCAGCTGTCTGCACCCTGTGCTCCCAGTGTATTGCAACGTGCAAAGGCCTGTTAGTAGCAAACAGCCCAGTTGCATTTCTGAAATATCAAGTAACCAAACAACTAGTTGTTAAATCAGCTCTTTGGACCGGCATGGGATCAAACCAGAGTTCATTTACTGATCTGACGCCCCAGACTGTTCTATTAACGTTTCAGGAATAAATACCTCAGAGTTTGTGTTGGTAGTTTTGGAGCAGACGAAGCAAACTGGCGGTTCAGCACTCTTTTTTATATCATCAGCAAGTTGATTTAAATTGAGTGTACAGAGTTGGCTGCATTCCTCTCTTGAGCTGCATAAAAAGTTGGCTAAATCGAAGTGCCAGAGCTGTAAAATCCTGCTGAAGGGATTGTTTTCCAAGATCAGCGAGAGGAACGGTTAAACTGTTACCGTGGCAGTGCGCGTATGACTTTTGTCCTCCTGGCTTTATTTTAGTGGTGGTAGTAAGGAGATTTGCCTTACAGAAGGGAAAAAGCATTAAGACTCAGGAACATAAACCACATTCCCTTTGGCACTACGAGTTCGCTACCTCATAGACAAAATATGATCAGTGCGTGGAACGAATAGCAGGTGTAAAATATTTTTAGAAAAACCTTGGCGTACAGTGCAGACATCCCTCAACCCCCATCCTTTATTCTGTCAACTTTTGTTTGTTGAAAACAATCTGGAGTATTGATGGCTGCAGTTTTGGTGGAACTTGCCGCAGCTTTCATTTGGTAATTTAGCACTTCAGAGGCCTGAAATCGGAGATCCTCTCCTCCTCGGAGAGCTGAGACACGATTACGTTTAAACAGTCTGTGAGCTGCGTGCCCTCATGGAGCTTGTTGCGCTGCATTCCCTTTCCCCCTTAGCATAAGACAAAAGAGGACTCGGGGAATGTAGCACCTTAATTATTGTTTAGTGCCCCTGTGAGCTTCTTTGAGGAGGTTTTGTCAACAGGGCTGGATAATGCAATTAAAAACAGACCTGGAAACCCACCTTTTTTCCTTGGCAGGATATATTCGTTCCCTGCTACACCCATAACCCCTTCCTTTGTTTTTGCTGCCTCTCCCACAGCATCCTCAGAAGGACCGGCTTGTGTGTTGCTCCCTTTGTTCGCTGCCTCTCGCTACTTGCTCTGCTGCACCGGGCTTTCATGCCGCTCTCGTCTTCACCCAGGCTCCACTTCTCTCTGACCTCATCTCTTAAGTTGCTCCATCCCAGGAACCGCTGTGCTATGGGAGCCCTTAGCACGCGAGGCTCTACCCACCGAAAGGTACCCTCTCCCTCCGCCCCTTGTAGGCTAAGGCTTACTCAACTTCACCTCTCTCTAAAGACATGGTGTAAAGAACTACTGAATGTCAGAATACAGTTAAGGATTATATTAGGTGCTCACAGTCTCACGAAACTGAGTGAATTTCTTGCTTGGGCAGCCTCGTCCAGTAACGCGGCAGCTTGGGAGTTTCCAGTCACGTCGATGGAAATGGGAGGTGGCAGGTTAGTGAAGAACATAGTCTAACAGATGACAGCTCAGGCACCCCACGTTCCAGATCTGACTCCAGGCAACTCGCCGCCCTTTTCTGTGTTGGTTTCCTCCTCTGTCTCCATTGAAATTCACTGTTAGCAAGTGTCAGACGTTAGCTGGCTATTGCTGTCTTTTTGCTGTCAATAAGGAACTTGATCCAATTTCTGTATGCCACAGGAACATCATCTGAGGTTGACCTACCGTTCCCTCCTTTTATTGCCTTTAGTCTCTGTGGCCTTTGAGAGTCTCCTCTGTTGTACAGTTCACTTAACGTGTATTAGATGACCTTTACATTTTGAAATAAGGCATGCATATAAAAGTGAAGCACTTGATTCTCATTGTCCATGGTATATACAGTCTGATTCATCCACCATCGGAGCAGAAGGCCTCCGGAGCAGTGAAATCTCACATACTGACTATTGTGATTCTGTAAAGAATTTCTGTGGGTGTTTCTTTAGATATGGAAGTATATATTCCTCCAGTACAAATCATGTGAAAATTTTACACCAGCCTACTCACTGAAGGAGCTGCTGGTCAAAATTAGACTCGCATACAGATTTTACGAACTCAAAGAAAATCCCCTTTGATTTTCATTAGACCCTAAGGTTAAGCATCCCGTGTGCCAGCACAGAGACAGGGCTGCTGGGTTCTGCCACCGGCTGTGCTATGAACTGTCTGCCCATCTTCAGCAGATTGCTTCAGCCTTGTCAAGAGTAGTTTTGGTGTTTTTAAGCCCATACTTGAGCCTTTAACTCCCTGCTGAGTGTCAGATGTTGTAGATAACTGTAACATATTTTTGAAACCGAGGGGTTCTCGGTCTGTCCGTGTCTCTCAGGGTTAGTCAGGTATGTGAAGCAACTCCCTTTAACAATTTAGTGGGAAGAGTGCAAAATTCCTGAATACCAGTTGATAATGTTAACACCTGGGGCGGTTACCTACTTTGCAGATACTTGTGAATCTCATATTTATTAACTGCTTTGAGCCATAGGTTGTATTTGACTTGAGAACAATTGGTAGTTCATTTTTAAGTAACGTGTAAGATGCTCTCCATTTGTGCCTTCTAGACTGTTAGTGCTGTCCTTAAAGACTCATTTCAGTATTGCCAAACCAAATCACTCGAGAAATTGTGATTCAAGTCTCCAAGAATATTTTAGAAATCATGAGGTAATGGTAAATAATAACCAACCTCGCACCATATTAATTTATCTTCTGGGTATAGACTTAAATAGATTTCAGAATGTTCTAGCTTTTCTCCACAAGCCTCTAAGAACTTAATTTTTAGGTGAAAATTTAGATCCTTAGGAAATCACAGGTTCCCTGGGACTGGCACTTCACAGGAAACCAAATGTCTAAGGGATAGTGATGAACTCCTAAGTGTAGGCAATTAACCACAGCTGCTTAATGGAATCAGATTTCCAAGTGATGCAGAAGGACTGGGATCTCCCACCACCCTCCTGCCTGTGCAGTCTGCATCGCAGATTTGATGGTCTGGTGGCAACAACTGCAGGCAACCAACGCAGATTAACTTGTACAAACCAATGAAGGACAGAAACACTCGGTAAGAGATCAACCACTGCATCTCTGACCTCTCACTCCTGACCTTCAAGGAAGGTCTCCAAAACTGCCTCAAAAGACAATCCGAGTACTAAAATTCCTGACTCTAGGATATAAAAATCACACAGGTATTGATTGCATATTACATTATAATTTTTGCTACCACCAGCCATCCCTAGGCAATAATTATTCCTGTCTCTCTCGCCCTCTCTTTGTGCCATAAATGACATTTTCAGCTGTCCTCTGGCTAGTATCCTCCCTTTGATCAACAGGAACCAATCATCCTTTCTCTCAAATTGCCTAATTCATTAATATAATGAAGTTTAACTCAGAACAATTATTCTCAACCTGTATTTAGCTCTAAGGTTATTGCTTCTATTTCAGACCTAAGGAAGCCTTATGCTGTGCCTGCAAGCACGTCTAGTTTTTCCAAGTATACCAGCTGACCTAATAAATGGTGTCCCCTCTCGCTGCCCTTGCCTCACTTACACCTTGCACTGTCCTTGCTACGACGCATCTACTGCACCGCCGTGCTTGTTCCTGCTCAGCTGAGTCTACAAACAAAGGCATAGCCTTGATGAGCTACTATGGGAGGTACTCTGCTAGCCCAATTAATAGGAGGGAAGCGTAGGCATCACGTGGTGGAGCTGCTCGGTCTATAAGCCATCCGTTCCCACCTTGTCTGAGATTGCCTTGCTGTCCCCAAGCGTGCCATGTGGCAGTGGCTGGTGGGAGGTAAGTGAAGCTGCTGGTGACACCGGAGACCTGTGAGCAAGGCTGACTTGATGATCACCTCAGTAGATGGCATGCATTTGGGGGTGATGAACTTTCAGAGGTCAGTAAAGTTGTCTTTCATTTTTTCTTGGTGTCTCTGTGGTTTGAAGAATTCGGTATTTCGAGCAGCTTACCTGCCCAAAGTCAGATACCAGGAGGTTGGTTAAATTTAGGGTCTGGATCTCATCTTTACAAATCAGTCCTTTTTTCAATGTCCTGCTGTACAAACTCTTTCTTACCTTGTTTATTCTTTTAAATTCCTAGGTTTCCCCCTTCCTGGCTTTTCTCTCTGTTTCCCTTCAAAGTCTTCCTTTAGAGTTGCTTTTCTTAGTTTCTTTCCCAAACCAAGCCATTCTCCCCTTTCTGCTCGTCTGAGGTCTGTGCCTCGCCAAGTATAATTTGCAGTGTATTATCTGATGGAGACTGTAATCTCTTCAGGGCAGGGCTGTGTCCCTCTCCAGACTCACAGTTGCCTGTTTTACTCTACGGGGTTGAATAAGAAGGGCAGAAATAGAAGAGTATATGGACACTCCCAAATAAACTGTGCATTTTGTGATCTATGTTCAAGAAACAAATGCAGGAACAATTGTTATTAGTAACATGGTTTATGCTGTATTGCTGGAGGCTTGAGGACAAGTAGATACTTTAGGCAAAAAAGCTTATTTTACAAAACATTTGTGGAACATATTTATCTAAAAATACATGTACTTATGGTAGAGAATGATGTTCCTCTGCTGGTCTATAGTTAATTGTCAATGGCAACATGGGACTCTTAAATCTGGTGAACAATCCTGCAGTAGTAATATCATATACTTTATCCCCTTCCTTCTCTGCAGCATCCCAAAGTCTTTCCCAGGCTGATTACTATGGCCTCTGCTGCTGCTGTTGAAATAGTCCTGCTCACTCGGCTCTACCACCGTGCCCACCGAGGCTCAGAAAATGAGGATGGATGGGGAGGAGGATGATCCTGTTCACCTACAACAGAGGTAACTGTGGGGAGGGAAGCCTGAACTATGCAGGACAGATTTTTGCCTTTAACAATCACTGAAACTTTTCCTCTCTACATATGTGCTGTGGGTCATATGTGGCTAATAATGCATTTTAAAATACATTTTGGTCTGAGGTCTTCAGTGAGTTTGACGATTTGATGCCTGCACAAATGGACTCCACATACTTAAACGTCTGCCTGACGAAATTAGAAAATGAATGATATGTAAGCGGAGACAGGGATCATCTGTGAGACTGACTTTGAGATGACTCTCTCCAAAAGTCAGAATGTTTAGAACTAGGATTTTGACTTTGCCTATTTTCCAGAGAGATCTGAGGCTGTCCAGCCTGACCCTGCCGCCGGGGGCATTGCTGCAGGGTGGCAACTGGCCCGTTCCCTCTCCTGACATTTGCATTTGCTCGAACAAAAGGCTCATTCTAGCTGGGAGTGCTGCGGCCAGGTCTTGCGTTGTCCAGTTCCCAGTTGCTTTTTGGAAAGAGCTAGCTGTGCTTGAGTGCCCGGCTTTGAGTCACTTCTGTGGGGCACTGTCGTCTTGGATATTTTGGTCTTTTGTCATATATAAGAAGATAATCTGTATTATTTGCAAGCAGTTAGTCATCTGCTAGCCAGAATGGGGTTGCTTTCCTTAAGGATGTTTAGGATCACAACTCTTACAGGCAGAGGAGAAAATGTCCATGGATGTTGGGATTAGTCATAGAACTGCTGCAGTTATCTTCATCCAGAGCCTTTTCTTTCACTCCCTGTTAGAGCTCCTGAGCTTGAGGGCTGTATCTGATCTCCAGCCTTTCTCAAAATGACATTTATCTGGGCAGGCTAAAAAACAAAGGGGAGCCCAGGCTGTATGACGTCTAGCCAGTTATTTCTTTCTTCACTTGGTTGGTTTTTTCCATAACCACTTGATAAGTCATGCCGTGGAGAGCAGGGGATGAAAGGATATGACCTGCTCACCGTGCTCGCCTGCTCCTGGCTTCCAGCAGCAGTTCCCATTTCTCTGGGCCTCCGTTCCCCATCAGCACGAGGTATAACCCCATTTCTGTGTCTTGCTGAGGTGCTGTGAGGTTTCCTTCTCGCTTGAGAGCTCTGGGTGACCCTGGGGTACAGTACTGCTGCTGTCATAAAGCATCTCCCAGCCATCAACAGACTTTTATCCTTAGAAAAGCACTGTGTGGTATCGCTGTCCCTGTCCTTGAGCTGAGGATGGACTTTGGCACCACGAAGGTTGGCCTTATTCTCCTGTGAAATGCACCATCCTTCCCACATCACGGGAAAAGAGAAAGTATTATTTACTTTCCATCCATTCAACATCCTCTACGTGATCGGGATGTGCTTAAACTGGGGACAGCTGCTTTACGGGGATGTTTTGAAGGGAGCTGATGTTGAGCGGAACTAAATGGCAGCGACTGTTACTTAATGTAGGCAGGGGCACAAATCCTTTCTGGGAGACGACCCAGGCTGTGCAGTGCCCTCAGCGAAGGTGTGAATCAGTGTGCGACACTCAATGGCATCCTAGCGGTACGGGGACAAGCCAGTTGAGACAAAAAGAAGGAAAACTGGAAATTGCTATTACTCGTAATTCTTTGAAGTCCTCTTAGAAGCAGACCCCAAAAGCCCACCAAAACCCGATGGATTTATCCTGATGGTCCCTCAGTCAGCCCAGGGTGAGGGGTCTGTGCTGGGCACTTTGGTGCTGAAAGGGTTGTTTGCCTTTACAGAGGTCAGGTACTGGGAGGCCACTTGCAGAGCAAATGCCTTCGCTGTGCGCTGTTGTTGTCCTGAACTGGAAGAACCTGAAGGACTGGTGAAACGGGGACCCTGCAGCCAGCTCCTGCCAGGATCCACTTGGGGATTCTTCTTTCCTCCGTCCTTCCAGAAATGGAGTAACATTTGCTGGGAGGAGCCTTTCAACGTGGCAATTGGCCCATGAGGCTGGGTTGAGGCATGGCTGGGTCTAGGATGCACTAAAAATATATATGACAAAAGTAAACATTGACTTTTGCTGGGGTGGGAGCACGTCTGCCGAGAAGCGCCGGTCCGGGGAGCGGGGCGGTCGGCGGCACTGGGTGCTGCGGGTGGCAGAGCAGGGTGCGGGGAACGCCTTCTTCCTCTGGGTTGTTTTTGTTTTAAAGCAATTATTTAAAATTGTAACAGCTTCACACGTTAAAATTGCAGCTTTTCTGTCACTGTGTTGTGGTAACCACGTTTCAACAGGTGGGGGAAGAAACTGCAAGGGGGGAAATAAGGAACTGAAGAAAGAGGAAGGGACTATTGAAGGGGAAATGCCTCTACCTCCTCCCTCCTCTGCTGGGTTCTCTTCCTTGTTTGGTGTTCTTTTTTATTTTAAGACATAAAAGCGAACATAAAAATTAGGAAGGAGGTGGTCTGAGCCCCTGCTTGTGGCCAAAGGGCTCTCCCCCGTGGGGAGCCTGGAGCAGGGGACAGGGCAAGGTGACACAGCCGGTGCCACGTCAGCAGCCTGCGTGCTCCTGCCTGTGGCTGCCAACAAAGGTGGCCATTGAGAGCCTGCCGTGTGTGTGCTCTCAGCAATTGTGCTGTGGGAACGGGGCTGAAACCACCAGCTTGGTTTTGCGCAGGCAGCTGATGAGCCATGTGAGCATGCTCTCCTCCTCCACCTCCTCCTCCTCCTCCTCCTCTTCAGGTCTCCAGGGCGTCTGGGGAGCAGTGGCAGGTTGTAGGCTGTATGGTTGTGAGAGAGCTGGCCACGTCGAGCCAGGACGGAGGACTGTGCTGGGTGGAAATGGGCTCCCGCAGGTGAATGAGCAACACCCACCCAAGGAGCCACAAAGCAAACAAATGTGCTTTTCCCCAGCCCATTGACTTTTTTTTGTCAGCTGAGGACGCAACAGCAGAATAAGGGAAAATGTGGCTTTTTATTTCCCTCCCCTGCTCTTCCTAACTCCATCCATCCCCTATGTGCAGCTCCAGAAGGGATGAATAAAATTATTTTGTTCAAGGCACTTCTGCTCCAGAGCATAAAATTACTCAGCATTTGCAGGACCAGGTCATTGTAGATATTTTTATCCTGTGTCTATTTTGCTCTGCCTCAGACTGACGTGTTATAGATGCTTCCAATTAACAGTGCATGAACGTAAACAATGCTTTACTCATCAAAAGAGGTTGTGGGGGGTTTTTTTTGTAGTTATGTTTGCAAAAATGTATTCATGTTCAGATTTTCTTTATGCAAAAATGGAAGCACCTGAACTCCAGGCCAGGGAAGGTTTGCTGAGCAGAGAGTGTAGGAGCCTGGCTGCACCATGCTATATAAACAAACTGGTGTTTTTGAAAGCAGACCTAGAGGAGTTTGCAAATGCATTTATTTAAGCAAGCAACCCATCTGCTCCTACCAATAATGGATTTGCAGAGCAATTGTGTATTTGCTCAGCTCACAGGCCAATGAGTTTTACATATGTTACATGATTTGCACAGATCGATACGTAACGTAGACACCACGCTCACATCTGGAACACACAAGCCATGAAGACAGGGATTTGACTAGTGACCTAGTTAGCACCAAGCAGCATGTGGATCTTCAAGGCAAAAATATAATATTTATCTTTTTTTTTTAATGAACTGTTAGATTTTCTAAAGCAGACTGTAGCAATGCCCGTTTCATAGGGCTGTGTGACTCCTGCAGGATGCAGCTACCACAAGAACGAGGCTTGGAGCTGCTTCACTTACCTGGCTGGCCAAGAAGGAAAACTCCAGATTACATATGAATGTAGCGCAGCTGGATGGAGGATCTGCCTCAAATCACAGCATTGCCGAGTCCATGGAGATGCATTTGGAGCTAGATATGGAGGTAGGGAAAAGAAAGATTTATCCAGAAAAAGAAAACTGGTCCCTTATATGGGAAATATGGAATATGAGCAAAATTCCAAAGGTCCTACCTAGAAATATCTTTCTGAGCCCTTCAGGGTGTCAGGGGTCCCCGTTCGTATTTACGTGCCCATCTCCCACCGCTTCCTCCTGTGGTGGCACCTGAGGCTCTAGAAACCTTCCTTCCTGCCAGAAACACTTCTAGAAACAGCACTTTTTTCATCACACTCGAGAATGCTTGCAGAATGCAATCTCAAATGGTCGGTCAGGAGCGTTTGCCCTGGAGCTTGATTTAAGGAGCTGCGCTCGCCCAGCAAAATCCAGGAGCTGTTCCTGCGATACGCTCCCTTGAGCAGACTGGTGAAAAAAGTGGAGGCCAGGAACTTAAATTTTATGACCTTGTAATGTCCAGAGGCTCAAACCCGTGACAAAAGTCTCACTGATCAAGGCAATTATTAAAAAACAGGAGAAAGGGGGGAAAAAAAACCCCAACCCATCCTCTCTCCAGATTACCAACTAAACAACCTGTGAGCTGCAATAATTCTGCAAACGATGCTCTCAGGAGTGTTTTTTACAGTGAAAGTAGTCATAAATAATAATAAAAAAAATGCATGTGTGTGTATTTTACAAAGCAAGGAAAAAATTTCTTCCTCTTCAAGCCCGTGGTCTGTGAATAATTTGTGAACAAGAGAAGCAGCTCCATCTATCTTACATTGTATTTGTTACAAATCATTTGCTCATGTGTAAATCTTCCTGCCAGGGTAGGAGCAGCAAATCCTCCTTCAAGTGTTGTCTGCTGAAAAACTTCTATAGCTAAACATGAAAAATTGAATCGATAAGTAACAGGTGTAGAGGTGCATCTCGGGATAAACATATTCCCGGAGCCCGCAACGGAGAGGCTGGGTGACAGCGTTTACGGGGCAGCTGGTGGCTGCAGGGCAGGATTTCTGGCTGGCACAGATTGCTGAGCCACAAGGGCTAATAATTTTGCAGGGAAACAAAAGCCAAGCCAAAAAGACCGTCTCCAAAACCTGCGTCCCACCCAGCACGCCTACAGCGAGCAGGCAAACAGCCACGACCCGAGTGAAGTGCATCAGAGCATCCCATCTTGGAGAAAACTTTTTCAGAGCTCACAGAAAGTCCCTAGGTGGCAACACTGCTCCTCCTGACCCTCCCGTGAGTCCTGCCGTGGTTGATAGATCTCTGAGAGTGCCTGCTTTGGAGATTCTGTGGCTAAGTGAGACCTTGAACTTCCATTCACAAATAAAAGTGAGAAAAAGAGTATACGTTTAATGCTGGTGGTGGCAAAGGAAAGCGTAAACCTGTGATCGCTGAAAGGCTCTGCCCTTTGAAGGCAAATTAAAAGAATGACCAAAACACCCTAGAATTTATTTATTTAGAAGAAATAACAAGACTTTAAAGGCAAGTTTGTGACACTGGGAGATGTGACTCATGATCTCTAAATGCTTTGGGTTGCCAGTGCGCTTAGATATTTCTGTAACCGAAAGCCCAACTTGTAACAACTGCAGAAAAGTGGTTCAGCCCAGGCTCTACAGCCAGGACCAAGGATGCTCCACCGGGCCGTGGCACCGAGGGACCGCTTGCTCCGTCCCGTCACCCATCTGTCTGGACTGTAAGCTCTCCGCAGGTGAGGAGCGTCTCTCCACCCCTGTTTGCAGAGCGTGGCTCCCTTCCAGGCAGCCCCATAATAGAAACATGGTAAATAACCCCGAGCACAGACATGGGCTGGACAGTGGAGGAGAAAAATGCCCACCCCAACCCCACTCCCAACATTTTCAGGGGAAAAGCACCATCAGAGACCCAATAGATACAGAGATTTTGGTGTAAGTCCTGCTTATCACACCTGTTGGATGCGTAGCTTTGAGAAAGCCATTAACTTTTTCCTTTTAATCTATGTTTATTCTCTGCTGACTCTGTGCAAGCCTGCTGTGCCCCTCCAGCACTGCAGCTCTGGCCGCACGTGCTTGTGAACGGCTGCTCCTTCGCCAAAACGCCAAACCAACTGATAAAAGTAGCAGTTTTGCTATGTCAGAGATAAGATACTTTTGCCCATCCCTTGTTTAGATGACTTTTGGAGCTAGCTAGCACAGTCAAAATTGTGAATTGCAAATATTATAATCAAATATACAATGTGAGTTTCATCCTGAGTTAATTACCTGAGTAGTATACATCTGGTAGCTACAGCGAATTACAGCAGAAATGGAGAATTTGATTGCAATATTCACTTTTCAGATGATCTGCAGGTCAAGTATTATTCACTGAAGAGATTCATGAATAATTTTGAATTACTGGACCAATATATTTAGAAACTGTGCAATCTGCAAACAGGGAGAGAAAAAAAGCCTCAGATAAATTATATATTGTGTCTTTTTCCTGCAGCTCTGGAAATGGATTTGATTGCCTAGCACACTCCCTACCATATCTCTTCTTCCCCCGATAAACCTAAAATCTCTCCTGCTGTATCACTAACCAGGCACAGATGAAATCAGTCCAACAAGAACCAGCCATCCAGCTCAGGGGGGGTGGCTTTCCCCTTAGAAAAATCTAAATTCTCCAGCCGAGTGTCTGTGAAACAGTTCAGTAACTACGGCCAGGCAAATCTAACCACCACTGGAGAATGCTTCACTTTAAGAAGCAAATAAACCAGGCAGATGCAATGTAAATAAACGTGGGGTCCCCAAACCGTGATGCCACACGCCATCTCGTGTCAGGCGCTGGGAGTAGCTGGACACTCCTGCCCCAATTTCCAGCGATCTGACGTCATTTCAGTGCTGAGGGATGAGGGTGGTTTGTTTGTTTTTTTTTTTCTTTGCACCCCAAATATTGCAAAAATAGGAAGATGTGACTGTGTGAGGAAGACCCTGGGTCCTCCATGCCGGGGCCATGGTGGGGGCAATAATTGCATTGGGTGCCGGTGCTTAGTTTTGGCTCCTGTGATTAAAGTATATGTTGGACATGCTGGATGGAGACCCTGACCCTGCCTGATTATATGGTGAGTCCTGCTGAGGACAGTGGGACCTCCTCTGCCCCACAGCTGCCTCTGTAACGTCCTGGGTGCACATTGCTTTCTGCCCAGGGACGGAGTCACTTGGCCAAGGCCAACCTTGGAGTCGTTTCCAGATGGAGCTTTGTGATTTCCAGTGTCTTCCCCAAGCGCCGTCGATGCAGGAATTGTGGGACGCCTTCTAAGAGACTCAGGGCTCCAGCGTTGGAAGGGTTTGTGACTGTGGCCGTTGTCCCTACTGCAGCATGGCATGCTTGTGGGGGCAGGTGGAGGTAAGGTTCCTATTTTAGCAAGATTTGACTTCATGGGGCTGGGATGTGGCTGACATTTATCTGGTGATCTTAGGAGCAAGTCTCTAATAGCAAGTAGCATTTTCTTAGCAAGGCAGTAACCAACCCAGTCAGCGAGTGCTTGATGTGCAAGTGCTGCTGGGTTTTTAAGATGACCGTAGGCTTTTGTGCTTGTTAATGGGAGTGTTGCAAGTTGTCAAGCTGCTGGTGCTGTTTTGAGAGGCGCGACATGCAGGATCTGCTCAGGGGGCTGCCTGCACACCAGAGGCAGGCTGGACCAGCCGCCCTGGTCAGATCCATGTGCGGATCATCCAGGCCTCAAATGGGAACAGCTTGTTTGAAGTTATCATAGCAATGCACAGCTAGGATTCACTTTCCCCCCCATGTACATTAATCAATATTGCATTTCATCTGCTATTTTATCATCCTGTCACTCGGTATTACGGTGCCCTTCTACAGCTCCTCACAGCCAGCTTGTGTTTTTGCAGCCCTAAATAACTTGATCTCAGCAACAACCTTTGTAGCCCGCCTTTCCCATCCCTCTTCCAGACCATCTACATCAAGCAGCCCAGGCCCTTGCACAGGTCCCCTGGGACACTGCCGATGACTCCCCTTCCTTGTGAAAACTGACCTTTCGGTCTCACCATTTCTTTCTGATGTTTCAATCAGTTGTTGGCTGAAGAGACTGCCTTACCTCTCCCTGCAGGACAGCTAAATGTCTTTACAAGCCTTGGGTGAGGAAGTCAGTCTAAGGCCTTGATCCAAGTCAACTCTATCAGCTGGACCATCTCTGTCCTCGTGATTGCTTCAAAGAAAGTTACGGAGCATTACTTCCCTCTGTTGAAGTCCACACTCTTCCTCTTTACATCATATTTCTCATTCAGCTGCGAGTTTTATCCTCTATTACAGTTTCTACCAGACCTGCTGAGTTTTCATGCCCAGCCCCAGTAATCCTTTTCTAAAATTAGCCCCATGTTTGCCACCTTCCATCCTCTGGTCCTGCCACAGACTGAAGCAAAGGTTATCCACTCCAGTTAATGGTTAAGCAATTTTTATGTGAGTACTTTTACCCTTGGGTGAATACCATCTGATCCTGGAGATTTATTACTGATGTTTTTCTATTTATTTCAAGCAGTAGAGGTAGCCATGTCCTTTACATGTGTTACAATACCCCGCCTTGGTTTGGGTGTGTTAGGAGCAGAGCGAAGGAGGAAGAGAAGGCACAAACCCCTTTATAGGTAGTTCCCTTTTATGCCAGTTAATCCAGTCCAACTGCCATGTTGTCGTGCCACTTTAAGGCGAAAAAATGCTCCCTCTCCTCCCTCTAGAGGAATCTCTTTCCTCTTTCTATTTTCTCCAGCCTTCTCTCCTCCTGCGTTTCTAGCCATCACTGGGACAAATGAGAGGGGGTAGGAACTGCCAGGTGGGACAAGACCCATGGCCCTTTCCATCCTGTAAGCACCAGTGCCTCATGCCCCAGAGGATCGTACAAATGCCCCAGAGTGGGGTCTGGAGGAGGCCTGTCCCCACCCCAAACTGACCGTAATCCTGAAACACAGACATTCACGTCCTTTGGGTTTTGCTCTCGTTGCCGTTGTCAGAGGTGCTGTGGCCATGGGCTTCTGCAGCATGTGCAGGTCCGTCTCCATCAGCAAGCCTGAGATTTGGAGGAGACCCTCCGAACCGTGCCGGCTGGGCTCAGTTCGGCCGTTGGATGGGTAAGCACCCAGCCCAGGCTGGCACTGTGGAGTGCTGGCTGAGAAGAAAGGTGGTAACAGGGATGTGCACAGAGGAAAACACTGAAATCGGAGAGTTTCCTGACTTAGAAACCTGAACCGTATAGCAGCCTTTGGAAGACTTTCCATTTGCTTTCTAAACTCTCAGACCTGAATGTCATATCATTTGCCCAGCCATAAATAGCTGTGAATTAAACAGGCTGTGCCGTTTTTTTGGCTAATAGATATGTCCGCTAGTGCTGCAGTGTTATCTTCATATGCCACTGGTGTTTGCATTGTAGATCAGGAGCTCAAGCTGACTTTCTTTTTTTTTTCTTTTTCAAGATTTAAAGAGCTGGCAGAACTTTTATTCAATTGTGCAACGTCCACTCAGAGTATTTCTCAGATCCTGGACATGGGGCTCATTTTTTGTCCTTTGACAGCCGTTGTAAATCAATAAGGCAGTTGGAGGTCATTTGTAGTCAATCAGTAACCAGTGCCAGCGAAGGGGAAAACACTAAATATTTGGTATAAAAACACAGGCTCTAAACTTGAAGTTCTCGCTCAGGGTGACATTTTCACAGCCGTGCCTTCGGAAACCTGGCTCCATCCAGCATCAGTGTGGATAGCCAGCCTGGCCATGATCTTTTCCTGGTAATTATCTACATAGAGAATTTCACGGCACGTGCACACTGCAGGAATTACAGCAAACTGGGGCGCAAGGTGCTTCAGCCGGAGGAAGTGGGTCTCGTGGTGCAAGGTGCTAATTTGGTGCCAGCTGAATTACTCCTCCTTTTTGCAGGAAGCCATTAGGTGTTGCCTGAAGCCGTGCATGACCTTCATCACAGCCACCTCCCTCAGGAACCGAGACCTGTGGCCAGGTGGTAATTCTTGCAGGGGTCCCTAATTCCCTTTGAAACAACTGGGAACTAAGCTCTCTTAAATACCTTTGCTGTCTGAATCATATTCCAATGGCGTCATCATCTCTGTTTGCTCCTGGTTCTGGAGCTGGTTGCCCATAAAAACTTTTGCCTGACCTCATCTCAAGCCCCTGCAATGAGAACACACTCGATTTCCGCTTTCCTTTGACCTCAGCTGCTCTGGGCCTTGCAGTGATGCAGGATCCTATCTCTGAGTAATCATCCAGCCATCTCTCTGTGCATGCTAACACGAGGCCCTCGTGCCCTGCACCGCCAGCTGTATAACGCATCAGGCCTTATATGTAATCTGGACGTGCTCTAACAGTTCCCATGCAGAAGCTGCATGCTGTCACTTTTTTGCTGCTATTTTGTCCCCCTGTTAATAGAGCTGGGCTGCACAGACGGTTTGCACAATAACCTGTGACTCATTTTTGGATCTATATGCTGGATGGTTTCCACTGAGCTCTAGCTGCAGGATTTGCAGATTCATGCGTTGCACTTTTCATCTTCTCTCCAGACTGGGAGGTGGGCATGCCGCGCCGGTGCCAGCGGCTCTGCGCTGTCCTCCTGCCTCCCCAGAAGTGTCCGTCAGATCCCTCCCTGAGCCCTGGGGAGCTCCTGCACATCTTGGACTCAGCTAATGGGGGTCTGCTCCCTTGCTGCTTCCCAGGCCAGTGACTGCAGGAAATGCTGCTTCTCTGGTGTCCACACACAGAGGAGAGCTTTGACAGCGGCCACGGGCCATGGCCGCGTGGCTTTGGAAGTGGCAACCTTCCTCCAGCTCTTCCCTGGAGCCTCAAACAGGTGCCTGTGCTCCTTCCTAGCCCACTGCCGTGCAAGGAGAGGAATCAAGCAGGCTTTTCCCTTTCTCTCTCTCCTTTCATACATTTAATACAAACTTTAAATAGTGGCATTTCCTTCCAGCTTTCTGACAACCTTGAGAGATGCACCCCAGCGAGCAGGATGGAAAACTTGAGTGCATGAGCAACACAAAAGGGATTTTCTGATCAGGAGCCACATGCAAGTACCTATTAGCCTTGCAAAGGCTTTAACGACATCCTTTAGTGCCTGGCCCTGTGCGTAGGCTTTCCTCAGGCTGGCTGACTGGACAGACTTGAATTTTAGGCTTCTTAAGGGTTTAGTAAGAGGCTGAACTAAAATACTAGCTTTGAGTGGAGAGCTAAATTCTTCAAGGTCAGAAGGTGGAGAGGCTCGGTGTTAGGTTCAGTCCCATGCCACGGGGAGGTGCAGTGCTCCCAGCGTGGCCAGGGATGGTTTTTCTGCTGGTGAGCAGGCGAGGGGATGCCCGTGGCACTGCTCCTGCTGCCTCGGGGCAGACGTGGTGTTTCTGTGCAGTGGAGCACAGCCCTGTGCGTCCCTGGGGGGCTCCCAGTGGGGCTGGGCACGACCAACATTTGTCTTCTCTGGGTGACCTGTCACTGTGGGGCTGCTTGCTGGCACGGAGATGGTGCTGACCAATGTGCCTTCATGGCACCACCGGAGCTGAATGGATCAGTCTGATCCGTAGCAGAGTGGGGACCGTGTCCCCGTGCGGGGCCGGTGTGGGATGGCAGCTGGGCTTGATGCTCTCCCATGCATCCCACAGACACCGCAGGGCTTGGAAGCAGCTCGGCTCTGTAGGTTTGGGCAGGAGCTACACGAGCGTGGCCGTACCATGTCTGGGAGCTGGCCTGCCTGTTCAGTGTCCCCTCGCACCGCACCATGTTGGAAAACTGACCCAAAATGTCCCCCGGGATCCCCTGTGCAAGCAAGCCCTCGCACACCAGGCCTGCATGCCCAAAGGGGGCTGGGAGACACGTTACACCTTGCACAGCTCTGGGTCTCAGCGCAGCAGATCATTTGCACGCTCACTTCGCTTTAAGTGCAGGCTTTGTTCCCAGGGGTTTCACCGTGAGTAAAAGTTAAGACTGCATTTTAGACCCCAGGCTTAAGCACTGTAATGTGCTAGCTGGAGAAGCAATGAGTTGTGTGCTTCTTGCTCTCAGCTACGTTTGCATCCCAGCTCTTCTGGAACAACCGGGTACATGTCTCCCGAGTCACTCCAACACTCCCACACTTGCAAAATCCTTTAGCTTTTGGAAAAAAGAGCCATATAAAGCCAGTCTTTATTAAATCTTCATCCTCTGATGCCTCTGTGTTAGAAAGTATGGCAAGAACAAGACACTTCCTACGGCTTGCTTGAAAAATGACAGATGAGCCATCAAAACAGTGGCACTTGCCACAGCCAGGGATCCGGCAGAGGTGCTAACTGCTTTGGAGGGCAGCAGGGCTGGCATCTCCTGGCTCCAGAAAATGGTTTTTACAAGAACATACACAAACGTTATGGACCTTTAACTGGAGTTTATCTGATGGACACTTAGGAAAGGAGGAACAAAAAACCAAGCACGTATTTTCTTGGTCAGCAAGTCTGATCCAGGCTCCTCTCCCTCCCACCCAGCTTCTTCTGAAATTATGCAAATAACGAGAGATTTAGATCCGTTCCTGTTGCCGGAGCGTTTCGGACATAACCCAAGCCCAGACCACTGGGAGAGGAGCCCTGTTCTCCATCACGCTCTGGTCTCTGCCCATGGCTCGCCTGCCAGTGCAGGGCATGGAAAGCCTTCATGGGAAGCAGAGCTGGACTCATGTTCAACGCCGTTTCCCTTGCTGTTAGTTTTCCTGCCTGCAACTACGAAATACCCAAATGCACAGGCTTTGGGTGGGTTTAGAGGCTTGCACACCATGCTGAAGCCCAGCACCCGCCTATTTAAACTCCTTCCTCCAGCCCTTATCATACCCAGCCCCAAGGCACGTCTGCAAAAGCAGATGCGTGCCCTCCGCCAGACACGAGTCCCCGTCCTGCTGCCCGCCCCGCAGCAAGCCCGTTAGATCGCACCAGGGAGTAGCACTCGCTGCACCTTCCTTCCTCTCGCCCTAAAGTGTCTTGACACCAGCCCAGCCTTGAACTGGCCTTTTGCGCAAGGCAGCAAGCTCTGGGCACCGCTGTAGTAACTCGCTGAACCCACCGAACAAAGAGCGATGATAAGGCTCGCCGTGCCACACTTGCCCCTCTTCCCTGCAAAGACAGTCCTTAGAGGAGGCAGGATTTTTCCAGGATCAGCCTTTTCTTTATTTAAGGATTTTTGCATAGGCAAATGTTACATTTTTGGACACACAAATGTTAAAATGATCAATCCTATGTGTATGCACGCGCTCACACCCACAGCCCGTGCTGTCTCTCTTAGGGTTTTTATTCATACGCGTATATACAGTGGCCTGGTGGAAAATTTTTTCTGTGGTTTGAAAGAATGCTCTAAAATGGTCAAATTGAGAAATGCCTTTAAAGAGTGTCCACTCTGTGTGCCTGTGTCTGTGCATTTTGGTTTCAGCAGCTTTGTGTCCGTGTCATATAGTCCGCAGTCTGTGTATTGCACTTTCTATTTTGAATTTTGCTCTGACTCCTCTTACTTTACTCTCTCACCTATAAAAACAGTATTTCTAATGAAAAATAAGCAATAAACTGCTGTGTATGCTCAGGTGTAAAGGATTTTCAAAAGCAAGACAGCTGGCAGCACACCGCTGTCCTTCTGCCTTGGACTTTTTGTGACAGACGATAGATTAAAACAAAAATAGGAAAAGTGCAATGGAACGAGGGTGTTTGCTGACCTTGTTCCGATGACAGAAAAGTCACTTCGGGGTGAGACTGTGCCTTGAGCTTTTGCAGGGACCTGTTGTCCTGGGCATAGGATCAAGGGAGTTTTTTTTCTCAAGTAAGGATTGCAAATAGGTAGTAGTTGCCGTTTAAAAACGAGGTACAATCCAAAGAAAACTGCTAGGAAAGTTTCAATTAAAAGAAGCACATTCATAAGGTGTAGATTGGTTAAATGTGCATAATTGTAAATATAGACAATAATTTACAGGCTTTTCTCTTGAAATATTAGTGCTGCTATGAGGAGACAAGAGTGTGACTTACTTATAATGACTTACCATAATATTTCCATACTGTAAATGAGACAGATTAAGTTGACATTACGTATTACTTAGCTGTGTACCAATTAGCTAAACAAATGCTATGAATTCCGTCATTTATGATGGAAGCTACATAAAAATTGTATGATTGCTGCAGTGAGTCATCTAGTTAAATGGCACTCCTATATGGACGAATTGATTTCAATGCAAGATTAATAGCCTTTTGCTGCTGTTTTACGTGCTTGCCAAAGACCATACTACATTGTTGCTAAGCTTCATTAATGGATTAAAATAAGGGTTCTGCATAATTCCTACGGTGTATCTTCAAACAGCTCGTTTAGTTTGTGCACTAGCCTAGCGCTTGTTAGCCCTACATAACACACGGGTCTGGAAGGCTGACACGTGTGAAGGAGGTTAATGCAATCCTAGGAACTCTTTCAAAAGCTCACAGGTTTTCTTGTGGATGACTTCGCGGAGTTTCCGCACGCGCCGGATGCTGGAGGTCCCCACAAAGCTGTCTGGCTGTAGGACAGCCATGCCGTTGTGGACATCTCCCATGATGATGAGCTGGCCATCCACTGTGGTCATGTTGGGACATGGGCAGCTCCAGTCCATGTTCAAAAGCGTGATTTCTAGTGGTTCCTTCCCCAGGAATTTTAATCCCATTTTTTCATCTTTGAGGATCTCCTCCACTGTCACCAGGGCATGTCCCGAGTCTTGGTCTTCGGTCAGCTCTGTTATACGGCCCAGGATGACAAAGTCGCTTTTGCAGAAGCTTGTCACCAGCTTCTGGCGTGGTTTGCAAGCTTTGCAGTGCGTGTTCTTCGGGAAAGGGCACATCTCTTCGCAGGCCTCCCGGCTCTCAAAGTTGTTCTCGTTGCCTCCACACCCGCCATAAATGAAGGACTGGCACTGCTTTGTCAAGCTGTTATAGGCCCATCTGGGCTCGTAGGCCTTGCAGTGACCTTGGAGGGCTGGCAGATTGCAAATGTTGATTGGGCCGTTCATGCACGTTAACATACAGTTCTCGTAGGTCTCAAAGTGGTTGAGGTTGCTGTTACAGTTCCCATAGATGAAAGTAAAGCAGTTGTTTTTCTTTGCATCATAGTACCACCTGGTCTGCTCTTCCCCACAGTCTTCGCTGTCCGGTTGCTTCAGGCACTCATCGGTTGGAAAATGTGTTTTGTTTTGGGAAGCTTCTTTGGATGTGGGTTCCCCTTTGATGACTGACAAAGGGAAATCAGCCCTGAGAAGGCCACCGCTGTTTTTGGCAGTGCAGGTATAGATGCCTGCATCTTGGAGCTGGGTGTTGTAGATGACCAGTTGGGCGATGTTGGTGACCACGACATTCCCTCTGACGTGATTTGGCTTCATAATGACTTTGTCTTTCCCATCGACCTGCTTCTCCCACGTGATTTCTGGCTTGGGTCTCCCTGTAACATCACAGAGGAAGCTGACGGTCTCTCCCACGTAGACGGACTGATGGACGGGGTTGTTCACTAGAGCAGGCGGCAGAATATCAATGACCGTTGTCTCGGAATAGGCAGTAGTCGGGCGAGCTGTTGTTTCTGGTGGGATAGGGCTGGTGTTCGGCCAGGTAAGATGGTACCTACAGGTGACTACGTTCAGCGTAATGCCTTTGATGCAAGCTTCTGCATCCATGTAGCACTTGTTGTAGTAGGTGAGCCCGTCGGAGGCACAGGTGAAGCTCGGCTCCTTCTCACACCTGTCCTTGCACTTGCAGACGGGTTGCCCGTCCCAGATGTCGCACTCTGAGCCTTGCTGGATGCACATGAAACGGTCGCAGGTTGCCTCTTTGGGCATTCCCACCGGCCCTTTTTTCCCCTTGACGTCCATGTACCGAGCCGCCACGCAACTCTTCGTTCCACAGACATTGGGGCAGCACTTCTCAAAGGTCTCACACTCCTGCGGGGAAAGAAAACAACCCGATCATTACTGGGGACAGAGTAAAGTCCTTTTTAGAGACCCAGCAAGCAGAGAGCCCAGATACTTTCGAGGAGTTAGCTCCGGGGACCCATGTCTGCCACACATGTCCGTGGTCCAAAATTCAGTGTCCCCACTGACAATAAGTGGAAACATCCCTCCAGCATCTCCTGAGAGGTGTCTAAACACACTGGGGTTTCTGAATGGCTTCAGGAGAAGACTCTAGAGAAGGAAAATGTATTTCTATTTCTTAAACACTAACCTCATCATAAGCCTTTCCTAGAGTCACATGGACTGCTTGACTACCGAACCGACAACCCCCCTTCCGCGCTCTCCGAAATGCCTGAGGACAAGCCCTGAGAAACAAGAGCGGATGGAAGGTCTTATCATATGGCTGTAGGCAGTAATCCTTCTTATTTTCCTCAGAAGTATGTAAAGTATTATTTGAATTCCCTGAGACTAACAGCCTACTCTCGGAGGTGAAACTGCCAAGGATTTGTAATTGTTCACATTGTAGAGAAAATAATAGAATATCTCAAAAGTAAGGAAATTCTTGCTCCAAAAATAATTTTTCTATGGTATTTAGAAAAACAAACCCAAAACAGCTCATTATAGCTTCTCTGCCCTATTTTAGTCCTATTTTCAAATGCAGCATCGCTCTTCCAATGATTTATTACACCCCGTCTCAGCTACAGTCAGCTCTAAATTGCAGTTAATTTTAGCAGAATTTTCATCATCTTTGCAGAAAAGGTATTTGATATGTGTGATCACAGCTGCTGTGTTGTTACGGATTACTTTAAGGGACCATGAATGCTGCTACCATGTACACATCGGGGCACATTTCCACAGTGTGCTAAACCTCTACCACCCCCCTGAAATCCAACGGCTTTCTCCGTAAGTGAGAACAAAATGTTTTTTAAGCTACCAAACTAAATAGCTTCCCCTGAGTCCAGTATCCTTTCCTTATTGGGAAAAAGATGACCTAATAACATAACTCTTTCCCCATTTCCTGCTGCACATTACTAGGTTTCAGAAGCAAAGTTAGAAACCAGAACGGGTAACGTTTTCAGCTGAGGTTAAGGAGCGTGGCTTTAGCAACGTCGGTGGCGGAGTCCTTGGCTGCTTGCAGACCACTCACTCCATGCGAGGTCCCAGGACTCTGTGCTGCCACAAGGCAAAAGCAAATATTTTTAGCCAGTGGCTTCTGGCTTTCAGTTTTGACCAGTAAATTATTAAAACAACATCCTCTGCTGCTGCTGCTAGGTTTTTGCAAGTGTTTTAATATTCATTGCTGCACCTGGTGGTTGAAATAAAGGGGGCTTATTTGGGAATGGGAAAAGTTAACACAGCACCGTCATTCGTAACACATGGGATGCATCTGAGCAAATCTTGTTTTCTTGATGGCCAGCCTTTTTCTCTGGTCCCCGTCCCCCCCCCCCCCTCCTTTTAGCATTGCAGAAACAACCTGGCTACAGAACATAAACCCAATGACTTTTTTCAGCATGGTACATGTTGCCGTCAGCCTTGTTTGGGCTGCAGGACCTTTGCATGATGTAAGAGGCAGGACGAGCAGGTATTTTCAGATGCCAGCTTGGGCTGGCAGTGCTGACAGGTTGAAAACTGAATTTTTAGGGTTGTAAGCTAAATACATTTTGAGGTGGGAGCATCACAGAGAACATCTGCCTGGTCATGTTAACCATGCCCCTGTTTTGCTCTCCAAGCACGCTTTGTGTTTCAAGTGCAGCAAAGGCTGATGATTTACGTGTTAAACCATTTCATACAGAATTCCTCCCAGGAATATAAAGCATTGATGATGGCCACCCATGACAAAGAGCATGGTGACACCGCTAAAATACTATGGATTGGCCCCAAGGCACGCTGAGCTCTGGAGTATCAAATTCGGACGTTTCTTTTGACAAGAAAGCAAGGAAAGTGATCAAACAGAGCGAGCGCTGTACCCACATCGGCATAAGTGACAGCTGCCACACACCTCCCCACTCCACTGATAACTCATCAAACCTTTCCTGCTTTATATAGGTCACGGGTCAATTAAATAGGTGCGCTGTCTGCATCGAGTCCTGCACGGTGCTGTCGCCTTTCTATCTGGAACAGAAAGAGACTGCGGAGCAAACAAACCCACCAGCAAACCCCATCGCCCGCAACGCAGAGAGATAAAAACGTGCATCACTCACCAGATCAGCTTCACACTCTCTCTTGCAAGTGCTCTGCGCGTCTACCCACAGGTTGGGGTTCATGTCATTGGGGCATATCCCAGCGTGGGAATACCGGATTGGAGGTAGAGCTCTCCCTTTCAGAGAGACCTCCAGAAGCAAGAGGACACTGCTCTTCCCCAGCAAGATCCACATCCACCGAGTGAACAGCACCAACGACATCTCAGAACTTCTCCAGGGCAATGGCAGTGACTGAGCTGGAGGTAGTTCTTGTTTGCTTGGGGTTGCTTTTTTTTTTTGGTAAGCCTTAAATTTTCGAGGAACCTAAATGCACCTGACTCCTGTAAAAACTTCAGCAAGCTCCTTTGCTGCCTCTGTTGATAATGCAGTTTGGTCTGGACCTCATTGGATTAAAGGTCCTAGGAAGTTACCCCCTTATTTTAAGAGAAATGCTAATAGTCTGAGCAGAGTTAGCTCTATTTATACCCTGCCTCTGTTAACAAGTCAGAAAAAGTAAACTTGATTTCTTTGACAGGCACACGCTTCCTATGTCCTGGTGGCAGTCAGACAGATTTGTTGCAAGAAAAAAAAGCTGGAAAGAGTTTAAAAGGCTGGAACTGGCACGGTGGGACCCCTGCATGTTTCTGAATGCAGGGAGGCCTTCTTAACCCCTTTAGACCTAAAGTACTTCCCTATGCTAAGAATGGCATTTACTTCTGAAAGAGTACTTGTCTAAATAACACGGACCCGCAGTCAGGGGATTTCCCCACGGCAAGGGGCTACACAATCACTTGCTAAAAGGAACAAGTAATAGGATTGAAGCAATTAAAGCTAGAATATCATATTTTAACAAAGGAAGTAGGGAAGAAATAACTTATTTAAACTTAGGATCGACAAAGCTGTATGTCTTCATAACTTCTCGCGGGGTTCCTCTGGGCTTTTTTCTTCTCTTTGGTGGGGAGATTTCCAGGATGCTGGTTTTAATGCTGCCCTCCAACCCCACCAGCAAGATGTTAAAAGTGTCCCTGAATTCCTCCACATTTCCTGACAGCCAGATCCCATTGTACAGTGCATTGCTGACCCCTTTAACAGCGACAACAAAAAAATAGTAGAAGTTCAACTCTATGGAAACCTGCATAAAGGAATGTACAGCATTTTTGCATTGGGGGGCGGGGGGGAAATTCAGTCAAGCTGAGTTCCTCGTTCCCTGATTATTACAGCAAGGGGCTGATCCTGCTCGTGCTGAACACGTGCCAAAATCCAGAGACGAGCGGCAGAAGTCAGAGTTGCTCAGCACCTTCCAGGATTAGAGCCTTTGGGCTGAGTTCTGGGCTAGTTTGGATGGATCCTGCACGGTGCTAAGAGCCTCCTGGGAGGACCAGGTAAGATTGCATCCTGCGCGGGGTTCTGCAGGGCCGGACCAGCAGCGCTGCGCTTTGGGAGGAGGGAAGGTTGTGCATCTGCCCTGTGCCCAGCGCTGAGCGCTGCAAAGCCAACAGACCCGGGCGCAACCAACCCTTACTTTAGTAAAGTTTTTCCGCTGGGTTTATTAAAGCAGGGTTGTCTTTCACGGCTGAGTTTGGGCCTCATTCTCCCCTGAGTGATGATGGCTGCCAAGCAGTACAACCAGCAGTGAACTGGGCCACCATGCAGGCACTGCCCCAGGCCATGGGGCTCCTGCTCCTCCCCTGGGGCAAGGCAGCAGAGCGCAGTGACCTGCTGGAGTTTCCCAAGGATCACCTCAAAAAGGAAGGGAGAGCAACCTGGAGCCGATCTGCCCTCGGCTGTGGCATTTCTGCGGCAACCCAGGCTTATAAAAGAGGCTCTAGCAGTTTTGATTTGTGTGACCGCATTAATGATATGCACAGTATTTGAATTTCATATGACGTGCAGAGAGAAGTTGTCCAAATTAGCTATTTATAAGGAGCGAAGTCAACCACCAGGCAGCAGTTTGCAGTTGATTTATTCTCTCTGAAACTTTAGAAACCTGCATGACACTTGTACAAAGTGCGGCTGTGCGCAAAATGTTTTATTCAGTACTTGTTTACAAAGACAAACGCAGCACCCTGTGATGCCTAAAAAAGCCAACCAAAAATGACACATTCCCAAGAGGTACTTAAAATTCTTACAGCTCTATTAACAACAAAATCGCATGTATTAGTGGTTCTGTTGACTAAACAAAGACACTTTATATTGTAAAACTGACTGCAGATAAGCTTTCAAACCAGCTGTATGTGGGGCTCGAAGAGCGCGGGTATCCCGGGCACTGGAGGAGCCGCGGTCATGAGTGTGGGGTCTCACTCTAACAGCTGCTGTACGTGCAGGGAATTTGCCCTTGGTCCATGGCGTTGCCACCACGTAGCCATGGATAAATTCCTGCCATCCTTTCGGGCTGTCTTACCCCATTACGCCACTGGGCCAGAGGCAGGGAGCTGGTGGGTCCATGGTGCTCTGCAGCTCTCCTGGTGCCACAAAGCCACCTACTTGAATGCTTTGGCCATGCTGAGTGAGAGACCCACCAGTGTGGGCCCACCCCAGGTGGGACTCCCTTCCAAGGAGGAAGGAATAACACTATCTTGAGTTTGGTTCCCCCCCCCCCCCCAAGACCAAGGATCCCTTGCCCAGAGGCACATTTCAGCTGTGGAGGAGCAGAGTGGGTCTCTGAAGAAACAGACACTGGTTCACATCAGACAGATGGAGTGGTCTTCTGCTTTGCTATGTCCTCCTCCATCCAGAGGGATATCCTCCAGGGACAGGTCAGTCCCACCGTGGCCTTCTGCTTTGGGCACCCAGATACCACGTTCGGTGCGCGACGGCCAGGACGGCGGAGCTCGAGGGGTGACAGGTTAATGAGCCCAGCTGAATGAGCACTTGCATGGGATGCGCAACTCAGCCGATTTAATTGTGTCCCCATTGCAGGTCAGTGGGGTTGTTCAAGGAAAGGCCATTTGAATGGCTGGATTTGATGCATTGTCACCTCAAACATTGGGTCAGCACTCGGCACAGCGGAGAGGGACAGGGACATCCCATAGGAGCTTGGGAAAAAGGGCAAAGCAATTATCAATGACAATGATGGTTTTGTCAGGTCACTGTACTAACGTTATAAATGAGGCACAGGAAACCTGTGTTAACTGAGAAATCAGGCTTTCAGCAAAACTTTTGCATAGGAAGCCTCTTAGGGAATTAAGTCCTGGCCTAATCCATTGGAAACCAGACAGACGCTGTGCCCCTCTGACTGCCATCGCTCCAGGAACAGGGAGTGCTCAGCCCCGTGAAGGATCAGGCCCTCGGCCACTTGAACACAGCCGGGAGAGAGAGGAAAACAGTGCCATAAATCTCCCCGTGAATGCGGGCAGGCAGCTCCTGAGGTCAGAGGAGGCAGTGAGGACTCTGAATAACCCTCGACAGCTGCTCCGTCCCTGCCAGGACATCCCAGACATGCTGTTACCCAACCTGAGGAGCACACCCAGGAGGGGACACCACTATGCAGGCTGCCCCACGTTGGCTTGGGGACAGTGGGGAACCCCATTGTCCCAGCAGGAATAGCCAAGCTCTGCCTGACTACTGCACTCAATCTCTCCTGCGTTTCATTGAGGGCTGGTTTCTCGCCTGGTTTAAATCAGTTTAGCTCCACTGACCTCAAAGAATCTGACCGGGTACTCCAGAACAACACCAACTAATGCCAGCTGTGAATCATAGTCTTTGTCAAGGTTCCTGGGCGTAGTTTTTCTGTTCTTTCTTGTTTATAAAGCATCATGCATTTTTTTTCTTTAATATAAGAAATAAAATAATCCTTATTCTCCATTTCTATGAACAAATCTATTA
Source organism: Morus bassanus (assembly GCA_031468815.1). Lineage (NCBI taxonomy): Eukaryota > Metazoa > Chordata > Aves > Suliformes > Sulidae > Morus > Morus bassanus. The sequence goes on along the minus strand of CM062577.1, from coordinate 2,877,618 downwards.
TGAACGCCGAATTTATGGCTTATCTTGTCTCATCCGTGTCAGGTACTGATGTGATAAAGATATTCCCAAATGAGTACAAGCCTTGGAATAAACCCTCCTACTACCCCAAAGTCTCCTTTCTGATCCAGGTATTGAGCTGAGTCTGTTGGATGGGGAGCTGGGATGAGTTTTCTCTGGATCTCAGGAGGACAAACCTGAGCCCTGATGGCACAAAGCGACATCCCGGATCTCCTCCCGGCAGTGGAGACACATGGTCTCCGACCGGCCTGTGCTCCACAGATGTCTGTCCGACAGTACCCCACAGTCCTGAAAAGCCCTCCGGGATGCCCGGGGTCCTGGTTAGGGCTGTTGGTCTAGAATTGGTTTAACTGCGGCTGGTTTTTGTAAATGATAATTTCTTTGCCCTTTCTTGTACTCTTCCCAAGCTCCTATGGGATGTCCCTGCCCTTCTCTGCTGCGCCAAGTGTTGACCCAGGGTTTGGTGTGACCCCCTTCTAATTGAGGAGGGAAATGGGATTCTCCAGTGCACAGGAAAGTATAATTGTGTTTGGTTTTTTCCTTAAACCACTGTTAAAGGAACAGCAAACCGTTGGTCGTATTTATTAGGCAAAACGAACAATCCTCATCTGGAGTTACTCAGTGGATGGTAGATTGATTTGCTGGTTTTATTGTGGAAGGGCTCTTGGCAGGAACCGTCACCCTGCCATGTTAAACCTCCCATCTCCCATTGATCTCTGCCTCGGCAATGGGGCCTTTCCAGATTCGGCCTCTCGTGCAGTCTGGGCCTGCCGCCACTCGCAGCCAGTTTTGCCAACACAAACACAAACCACCCCCTCTCCAGGCACGGCTGTGATTCATCGCTGCCGGGTGGTAGCTTGCTGGCTGCAGCATCGAGAGCATGAACGCGAGGGCTCACGGCTGGAGAGGGCATTCGTCTGTGCCGGCGGTGCAATGGATGCCCGCGGCACCCACTGCCAGGAGAGGCAATCCCGGGGATTGCAGGTTGGACCTGCGTGCCTCTGCTGGACCTCTTCTGCCTTTAAGCTTAGCTTAAAGCAAAGAGTCCAGTCCTTGAGGCCTCCCTCCTCCTCCACAGGAGGACCAGGACCTGGTACTAACTCCCTGCACTGGCCGGGCCAGCTATCTGCCCCTTCTTCCAAACTAAACCACTAAACCACTAAAACCTGCCCTGCCTGCAGGGACCCTGAACACGCAGGCAGCCCCTAGGACACGCTCTTCTTCAGCCCCACCATCATCACTCACGCTCCTTAAGTGGCTCATTGTCACTGCACAGATGAAAATGTAATGCCTGAACAGAAAAGTACTTTAAAAAGAACTCTGTCTCATTTAGAAAGTAGCGATGTTCCAGTCTGTATGTAAAGCTTATTGCACTTAAAGCTGATAGCCAGACATTTGAGAGGGAATGTCACTGCCAGATCCCTTTTGGAGCACAGCTGCCAACTGCCTGCCTTAAGCAGTAACGTTGCTTCCAAACCCTCACAGAAATCCAGATGATGCCTCAGGACCTCGGCTTTAGCTTGCTTCGGGCTGCAAAGGGCCAAATCTTCCCCTTCGAGCGATGCCCCTGCTCAGGGTCTGGGCTGCGGGGGACGGCCAGGAAGCCGAGCCTGGATGCCTTTCCACAGCCCTTAGAAGGGTGAGCGTCTCACGCCGGCCGTGAGGTTGGCCGAGCGAGCAGGACTTTTTGGCACCATGTGATGCACCTTCGAACATCAAAGCAAAGGCGAAGGCTGCACTGGCCACACGCTTTGGAAAGCACATGCGTACAAGCAGGAGCAGATTTGGGCTGAAGGTATGCAATGGTAATTGAGTGCCTGGGTCCTATTTTCAGGGCCATTTGTATGCATAATTAGCAGTAGAAGCATGTTTCAGTTTCCCCCTGGTTAAGATTTTTGTCAGGGTTCCCTGTAAGCGCCCATAACTAACAAGTGCCGGTTTTGACTTCTGAAATAACCCATCTGAGCAGATAACAGCGTGTCCAGACAGGCTCGGGGAACCAGGGGCATATTTAGAGCAGCGATTGCTCACCGAAATGAGCTGCTGTTTATGTGCATTCTGCCTCACGCGCAGATGCTCAGTAAGCAGAAGTTAATGTAGTTAGACAAAAGGGCTCAGTTTGGGGGGAAAAATCAATAATGTCAGGGAGTTTATTACAGGGTTATGGGCCACCTGCTAGAACTCAGCATTAGGCCTGCATTACATTGTGTTTCGGTGAGAGCTGATGGCATTGCACTCAGACGAGGCTAGCGCCAGAATTATTATTTTATGCTTCGGCAGATGGCTTCTGCTCGGGGGTTTTATCTTTGAGTGCAGACATACGACTAATCATCATTTGCTTTCTCTCTCTCTGCTAGCGTAAGCTGGGCAGGAAGCAATTGCCAGTTTGATGATGGTTCATTATTGCAAGGTTTATTCTGTCTGAAACAGCACAGCAAGAGGCAAAGAGGGTACAAAAGATAATCAACCAGTTATCAGTGAGATACGGGGGAAAGCTGGGCTCAGAGCCTTGTCTTTCACTGGCCCATCTCTTTCTCTCTCTTTTTCAGAGGCAAAGCCTTAGATATCCCATAGATAATTTGGGGAGGCCATGCAGTTGGTATCTTTAGATTGTCAAGATTGCAAAGGTCAAATTTTGGGAATGAGTTCATCCTGTTGTAGAGCCGGAGCGTCTAAGTCACTTCCCAAAGTCCCTTCCAGCCCTGTTCTTTGTCACCCTCAATGTGGAGCGAGACCTGCTCCATCAGTTAAGCTTTGACTTAGGGAAATCTCAGATCTGTAGCGCAACCTGGAAAGTCAAGAAACAGAAATCACAGCCATCGTTGCATAGCCCACGCTTTTCAAGCCAGGCCCTCTCGGTTACCTCCTTGCACGGTGTACAGGCTGGACAAGGGTACTATCACACCACACAGATGCAGAGCTGCAGTAGAGAGGCTTGAGCACCTCACTTTGTTGCAGGTTTTAGTAGCTATTGGGGACTTTCAGGGCTGGCTTCAGTTACAGCACTTTAGGAAACTGGTACCAAACCCATGGTGTGCAAACGGAGATGTTCCCATGCCTTGCAGCACCGCTCTGGCTGTACAAGCCATAGCACGGTAACCTCAGTGTTGAACCAGTACATTCGTTGCTGAGCTTCATCTTTTCTGCTTGGTTCCAGCTCGATTTGAATGAAAGCTCAGAAAAAAAGCAAGGCGTGGGCCTGGCGCGTGCTCAGGCTGAGTGCTCGGCACATCTTTCACCAAAGCTGGTGATGTTTCTCCAGGAATGTGAGTTAATTTAGTTCCACATGTACTGCTGTGGGAGGCTAATGAATATTATTAAACCCATTGCACAGATTCACTTCAGTCTGCAAATGACCCTAATTTAACCACCCTTATTTACTTTTAGGAATTTAAAGCTGGAAGGAAATCCCTTGCCGAGTATCACACAGCAACAGCCATGAAAGGCTGGAGTCCCGAGACCCTGCTTCCAACCCCACAGGCACCATTTGCTTGTCAAAATCCTAATTCAATATACAAACGTCATGTTGCTTTTGCTTGTGATGTGATTCAACTTAAATAAACAATAAGGTTTTAACCTGCTGTGGTAATTTAATTGAAACCCCTCCCAGCTCTCATCTTTCTTCCTTGGAAACCCAGAGTTTCTCCTGGTTTGTACTATAAGCCTTAATTCCCCATGACTTCAGTGTGAAGGTATCATCTCTGTCACTCTGAGCTGATCCTTTTAGAAAGTTTATGAACCTTTCAGTGGACAAGGTCTGAGCTGAGGCTTTGTAAGGTGAAATCAAACTGCTGCAGATTTGCCTGGTTTTCTGCTTCGTTGTGAGACCTGACCAAACCACTGAATCTGTCAAAGTTTGGAAGCCTTTGTTGTGGCTGGGAGCCTCTCCCGGAGATGCAAAGCAGCTCCCAGAGACTGGGCTTTTCATCAGGCAACGAGTGTTGGCTTCTCCAGACAACCTGGAAGTCCCAGAGCTCCTCCGAGGGTTTGGTATCCAAAACTTAGCTATAAACAATAACTAATTTTCACAAAATGGAACTATTTCCATTCCTGCAAATATGATGAAATCCTTCTAGCTTCAATTCCGTCTTCTTGGAATTTCAATCTAAATTAGGACAAAACTCTTTTTAACTGAAGAGTTATTGCCTTCGTTTGGCTTTGCTGGTTGTTAGCGTTCCCGGCTGTCGCACAGCGCATCCTCTGGCCATGCTCAGAGTGTGACCTCTGCCAGGAGCAGTCCCCTACCTGGTCACTTGGCATATTAGCGGCCTTTCCAAGAGGTAAACTATTTTGTTTCAGTTTGCCCTATGTGCTCTTTTACCACCAGATGCAAGACATCATATGGTCTGCATTGCTTGAACCCAGATGATGGCCATCAGAAAGAGTCAGTAAATCTTGTCCGGGCCGCTGACACTGTTACTCGAAATGCCCAAAGAAGACTAAATGCAGATGTGGTATAAACAGAGCACTCCTCTCCTGGCATTCATTCGGCAGCAGATCTGAACACAGGCTAGGGATGCAAGTGATGTACGCGAAGCGGTGACGACCTACTTCCACTGATCTTTAGAGTAGCAAGCCGATCCTGCCGGCCCCGGCAATGGGATGTTTGTCTGCGTTTAATGGCTTTTTTTTATATATTGTTGCTCTTTCTGATTCCAGCTAATTCAACGTACATTTTTATTTTGATCTTTTATTGCTTGCAGCATGAAGAGTCCACCTGCAGCCTACATCGAAGCAGGGTTCACTGAGATGCAGCGCTTTCTTCTCCACGGCAGTTTTGAAGATAACCAGTCCTTGACTGCCTGACGTGATGGCGGCTGGCAGAGCGACTGTAGGTAATGTTTAAGAGATTCACATGGTTTAATCGTTATAATTTTCCTGTGCCTCTAGGGCCTGCATGTTGGGCTCACTGCGTTATCTAACCAATTGCTAGGACTGTGTTTTAATGATAGATGCAGCAGGCTGCCTTTGAACAGGGAGGTACAAATCGGAGCATCGTTAGAGGCGAGCATTTCAAACGCGCTCCGTAATGGCCTGATTTTTCTCCAATTGAAGTCGATGGTAAATATTCTTCTGACTTCAAAGGGGAGCGGGGTGAGGTTACAGCCAAACACTCTTGGAAATCCCACCCAGCGCTTGATTTTTCTTGACCTGAAGGCCAGTTCAGTCAGCTCCGCTTCCACAAAGGAGCTTTCAGGAGTCCTGTAAAAGCCGCCGGAGCGATTTTAGCCCTGGGTTCACATGGTAGCAGCATGTGAATTGCGGCAAATCTAGAGGATGATTCAGCCCTCCCAAGTTCTGATTTCTCTTCTGCAGATGTCCAGCTGGCATTGTTCTTGCTGTCTCCTCGTTGGCTGTGGGGAAGTTTAGGACAATGGGATTCCTAATTAGGTACTTCAGTTCGGTGGGGTGAACTCCTGCAGGGAGATGGGAGGATTTGGGGTACCCCCACAAAACCTTTGGCTTTGCTGTGCGTCAGCCGTGAGAACAAGCTGGCCTATGCGCCTGGAAAATCTTTACATCATCTGTGCGGCCCATGGCATGAGCTGTGACTTTGTCTCTTCCCACCACAGAGAAAAATGATCTTGAATTCATTTTCCTTTTGTGTTTCTTCTTTTATAATTTTACCCATTTTTCTTTTGTGTTTCTGTAACACCGTACTTACAAAGCTCTATGCAGGGTGGAAAATCACTTTTCTGTACATTTCCATAAACTAATTTCCTTTTAAAATCAATTAATTTTTTTGATATGGAATTGTTACCTACACAGGACCCATTCCTACCTCTGCCACTGACTTATTCTGTGAGCCCAGACCACTTAGTCCCTCTGTGCCGCAGCTTCCACCTCTCTGAAGGGGAACACAAAGCTCACAAGTGGGTCAAGCGACACCAGTTTGTCTTAAAATCCTTCCTTCTTCCCATTGCCGCAGAAGTGATGTGCGAGTGTGAGGTGTGATTTGCTGCAACCCCAAAACTGTCTGAAAAAAAATGAAAAATGCAAAAATTGTATCTACAGCCATGTTCGCGTGTCTTAAGCTGCAGCTTAAGCACAACCCTTTCTAGCTCACACACGCACATACTTTTTTTTTTTAACTTTGCCATGGCTAGAGCATGTTCTTGGTTTGTACTTTCTCAGCTCCTTCCTGACTTCTTTGAGGAATCTGGCGTACCAATGGCCATAGAAAACCAGGTTAGCGCACAGTAGAGGCTTTCATGGCCACTAATCTTGATGACAAAATTATTCGAACAAACACTTCTTGTGTCACCAATATACATTATGTAAAACCTTGTGACTTTGATTATGTGCCTATAATACAGATTAGTCTGTTTGGGTGTTTGGTGCTGACCTCCAATAAGCTCCTAAAGTATTAGCAAGAATTTGCAAGTGACAGGCAGGCAGAGGTGCTGTTCTGCCTAATCCCATTCTCAAAACTCTGACTATATATGTCTGAACAGTTTCTGTTGCTTTCCTTAAGGCACCGGGTTATTTCTTTCTCTGCCCCCTCCCAACAGCCTTTGTCCTTCTCTCCACTGCTTTGATGTATCACAAATGTTGGAAGATTTAGCTAACCTTATGGATCAGAGCCAGGAAGACAGCGAGAACAAATTTAGAATAGGAGGCAGAGAATGTACCAGCTGGGAGGTGATGCTGTCAATCTCCATGGAGACCTCTTTAGTTACAGCTTTGCTAATTACTCTGTTGAATTGTATAGCGTCTGGTTGAAAGCCCATCCAAGTCAACGGAGAGTTTCTAATTGACTGGCCGCGTCTCAGGACCACGAAGGGTGCACAGGGCATAGCCCCTAAGTGTAACCGGTTATGATTTGCATTTGTGGCTTTCTCCTTGATGGCCAAAATGCAGCCTAAGGAGACTCCAGACACCTTGATCCAGTCTTCTGCGTGGGGCCAGTTTCTTCTGAAGAAAAAAACCCTTGCAGAAACAAATGTAGACGCTGTCTTAGCAAAACAATTTTTTTCTTAGGAATGCAGGTGAACCATCTCCGCTGTCTTGTTAACAGCATGTGCACTTCCCACAGGAATCAGCTCCTGCAGGAGTCAATCTGGGACGAGATCCACAGAAGCCTTTTGGCTCCGAACGCCGAGACAGGACACGGTCCTATGCAGGAGTCGAGCAACTACATGCATTTGCCCCATGCCCCCCGGATGAGCCTGTTTCGTGGCTTGGGAGAGCAAAGCGAGGGACTACAGACCTGGGCAGAGAGGAATGCAGCCAGATGTCTGGAGAAAAAACAAAGGCGGCCCCGTGTCTGCTCAGTTTTCTGGGTTAGGACATCTCTCAGCTCAGAGGGGACTGGGCTCGCGCCTGGAGACCCTACCCACAACCACAACACAAGCAACAACACAGCCTTCAGGCGGAGAAGTTTGGATCCACAGCACTGCAGCTCAGGCCTGTCATTACTTGAAGCCAAACTGGCTTTAGACACTAATCCACTGAACAATTTCCAGTTGTTATCAAAATCTATTGGACTTCTTAACCACGAGTCCCTGAGCTGATGTACCACCCCCCTCAGGTTCCGGTCCTCTGACTTGTTTGTTCGGAAATTATTTATTTGTTCTACAAATAGGAACAATGTTAAATTAACAAATGAAAAAAAAAATCAGCCGCGCGCCATGCCTGATTTCTAAACAGATTTGGCTGCCTGAGCAGATCCTTCCCCTGCAGATAACCATTCCCCCAAATATCAATGCCATTTTGCAGCCCCCCCTATCAAATTTCACTCCGTGCTGCAGGTGTGTGCATGCACGTGTGCTCACACCTCCTGAAAAATCTTTCTTAGGTACCCAGCTTCCCATTGAGCCCCTGCGGGACGCTCAGCAGGGCTGAAAATCCATGGGATAGCTGGTCGCACTGTAATTCAGGGATGCTCCACGTCGCTAAGACCTGTCCTAAATCCCAGCCCACTATCAGTGTTGCAATTCCTGCCCAGTGATCTGGTGAAAAAAGCCATGATTTAAGGTCAAAAGAAAGGTGATTGGCGAGTTCCCTGCAACTTTGCACTACACTATAAAGTTCTATTTATCTCATCAAGAACAGAGAAGCTAAAGGAAGGGCCTCAGCCACCTCGCCTCAGGTGCTCATCTTGCCTGACACCAGACAGCTGGAAATTATTGGGTTCAAAGCTCGTTACCTTTGGCTCCTTTGACAGCAGATAGAACACAATAGGCATCTCCAGAGGATGATTTGTCTGCGCTATTCTTAGACACCTGCCCCAGGATGAGATGAATCAGCCTCTGTGCTGCATGTTTCTTCCCATGGGCACGAAGCGAGCGTTGGGTGACGCAGGCTCAGACTTGATAACGTGGCGCTTCGAATTGAACCTAATTCACCCACAAACTCTCACACAGGGACTTCCATGGGGCCAGCACAAACACTGCGATAACAGAAAGTGCTTCTCCCTTCTGACTTTGACTTCTCTGAGAACGGCTCCTTCGCAGTCAAACACTCAGCAAAAGGCCCAAAGTAAGTGGCGTAAATTAGTTTAAACCTAGGTGAATACTGGGCTTGACTTTTCATTCATTCCATCTTTATTCTCCACTAGTCCTACCATTGCCTTGAGCCTTAATGCCATAACAGCTTTAAATCTCTCTCTCTGTGCATATGCACATTAAGTAATATGTTTAAGGTTTCTGACTATCCCTAAATCTTATTTCTAACACCCTTACACTAGTGCAGGGTTGGTTGAAATTGCCAGAAACATTATTTTGGTGGGTTGGGTGGGGACTGGGTGTCTCAAATACGATTGTACAGCTGTATCACTCCGTAACTGGGAAGTAAGCCTTTAAAAAGATGTTTAATAATAATTTTAAATAACTGAGAACTTGGTTAAAAGAGTTGGGGAATGAAACCTGAAATGCAAAGGGAGTGAAAAATGTCACAAGCCTTAAAAAAACAAAAAAAAAAAACAAAAAAAAAAACCAGAAGCAAAGACCAAACAGACATACCATGGTTTCTCCAAAAAAGGAGAAAAGAATCAATCCAGAGCTTCAGCCACAGTCGGAAGCTTGCAAAAAGACAGATATTAAAACTAAACCAATAAAATCTGGAAAACTTGCTCTGAGGACAAAGAATGGCCCAACTCTGCCTTGTGGTTACTCCAAGCAGCAGCAGGATGTCCAAGCACATAACAGCCAAGCGCTGGCTCTGCGCTGCCAGGCATGCCTCCGCGTTCCCACCGGTCCCCGCAGGCTGTCAGGGCTGCGCCCAAGGCTGGTGGATACGGTTCCCCCTCGAGTGGTGAATGCGCCGGGAGCACTGAGCTCCTGTAACTCACGAAGAAAACAAAATATCACTGATCTGGGCTCCACACGCACAAACGTTCTCGCCGTGGCTCAGAGCTCAGCGTGTTCCTGCTGAACGCCAAGGACGTTTAGGAGGCACATTCGGGAGGCGAAGCGACTGCTCACTTTTGCGCAGTCGAGCCAAGAGCACGCAGCAGCGGGTGCGATTCCCAGCAGCTTCCAAAGACGATGGCCAGTCCTCTGCCAGCACCTGCCTCCCTGCATCCGGAGCCGCGCAGCCCCTGCTGCTCTCGGTAGGGAGATGTACGCACGTGTGCCCTGCATAGGTACAAGCACCGCGAAGGCTTGCCAAGCGCGGGCACAAACCCACCTGCCATATGGGAAAGGGCAGGGAAGGAGCAGGGAAAGAACACGTTCTTGGCTTTGCTCAGTTTTGGTCCGTGCAACACCAGTGCCGATAAACGGGGAGGGGGCAACACGTGCGAGGGGGTCTGAGGTTCCACGCGCGAGGCACGAGCAGGCTCATGGCAGCAGTGGGGAGTTTTGAGTCAAGTGAACTCGCTGCTAATCCTCTTCTACACAGTCTTTCTTGCGGGAGGAAATCTTATGACTCCAGGGAGAAGTACGTTGTGTAACTAAGCAATGGTGAACCCGAGTTGCATTTAACAGGGCTTGGCACAAGCACGACAGAGTAGGATACTCATCCCGAGAGAGCGTGAGAGAGACCGTCTCAGTGCATCGCCCGCCGGCTTTGAGTCCTTAAAAGCCCTGGTGTGGCCTTGGGAGAGGAGCTCAAGCAGAGGGGGGGAGAAAAAAAAAAGAAAAAAGCCCCACAACCCTAAAGAAATCAGCTCATTGTGCAGGGCTTCCCTGTGCTTGTTGTTGAAACATTGCATAATGTCCCTTTGCACTGCGCAGAGCTTTGAAATCCGCAGGATCAAAGCTGTATGGAGACACTATGGATGTGCCGAGGCAAATCTGAAGGCATTTTACAATTATAGCAAGAAGCACAAAGCCACACTTTGAGCTCCTCTTGCTGTTCCACCGTGACATCTAGCGGCACAGCGCAGATTTACTGTGTTTCTGTTTTTAGGCCTACTCCTGCACTCGCCTCCTGAATAGCTTTTCCCCATCGGCCTGAGAGACGTCACATACGACTTTGGAAAAGGCTATTATGCCACTTTATCCTATTGGATTTTTCCAGATTTAACAAGTTGGGATTTAAAGCTTTCACAGTGTGCAAGAGAGCGTTCCGCTTCCTAGAACGTATCGCCAGGTCTCCACATTTGTGTGCTGTGTCGTTGTTTTTCAACTTTATGCCACAGATGCTGAAAACAGACAAAAGGGATCGTGGGTTAAAGTGTGATCGTTTAAGACAGGTTTTACTGAGAAAGGAAGAGAGCTAAAATACAAAGATCTGGGTCACAGTAGCGTCCAGTTGAAGGCTCGTTTTCCAGGTCTCTAAGGTCTGAATTTGCGGTTGTCACTGGGTAAATCTTGTTTGCAAACCATTCTCTAAATCAAATTGTTTCTCATACAGTTGGTTGTGTCTTTCGGTCCGAGCCAGGCAAAACTTTTGCTCAGCCTGTTGCAGTCTGTTGCGTGAGATGAACAGCATGCGATCCGGTGTTAAAAAAACCGCCACTGAGCCACTGCGTAACCTTTGTCACGCGAGTTAAAGATGTCCCTGCTGTTTGTGCGTGTCTCTGCCGCGTTCAGGAGGGCGGTTTGCAGGGATGCGGGGCGCTCGCTCGGAGAAACAGAAAGGCCTCGCCTGTGGGCCTCAGCCTCTCCCGATTGATGCAAAGGAAGGTGACTGACTGCAACCCAAGTGCTAAATTAAACAGCAGGTTAAAAATAATGCCACTAATAAGAAAAGTGAGCAGTAAAAGACAGGCAATGAAAAAAATAACCTCCAGCTTAGTGCAAATTCCTTATTGGTGGCGGACACCGATGCCGAAATAGAAACCCTGGAGTTAAAGAGAGCTCCCCAACACGCACCACGTTGACTTAATTAAGAGCGTGAGCAACGCGCCAGAGAGGCAAGGGCTGGGAATTAGGGGTGCCAGGGCTGGGGGTGCCCGGGGAAACCCCGAGTGAGTTTTGCCGCCAGCCCGTGGCTTTTTGAACCCGGCCTCACGGTACCGGCCGGGCCCCAGCCCGCGGCGGCCTCGTGGCTCGACGGCAGGAGCCATGCGGCGGCTCGGCAGGATGAAAACACCCCGAAGAAGGCAAAGCCGGTTTGCCGTGCCTTTGCCGGGCAGGCCATCTCGAACGGCCATCTTTCGCCTCTTCCCCGGGAGCCGTCTCCCCTCGAGCCTCGGCGCACGGGCTGCGTGCCGGGCAGGGCGGCGGGCGAGCGAGGAAAGAGCCCTTCAGAAAGGCTTCAGCTTCGGCGTTTTCACGCTGTCGGGGCCCCTGCGGCAGCCCAGCGCCGGCGGGTCGGGTCCCTCCCAGGCCTCTCGGCCCTCAGGCGCTGCCCCGGCCGCGGGCACAAGATGGCGGCGGCCGTGAGGGCGCCCGGCGGAGCGCAGGGCCGGGGCGGCGGGCGGCGGGGCGGCGAGGGCCCGGCGGCGCGGCGCTGAGGAGCCCGCCCGGCCCGCCGTCCCCCTCCTGACGGGCTCCCGCGGCCCCGCCGCGGCGGGGCGGGACCGCGGCCGCGGTGCGGTGCGGTGCGGTGCGGGACGCCCCGTGCCCGGCGTCTGACGGCCCCGCGCCCGGCATCGGCGATGAGCGGCGCCGCGGAGGCGCGGGAGCTGGAGGAGCGGCTGCGGGAGGCGGCGGCGCTGGGGGACGCGGAGGAGGTGCGGCGGCTGCTGGGAGCGGGGGCGGACATCAACTCCCGCAACGAGATCAACGGCTGGTGAGCGGCGGCGGGGGGCGGCCGGCGGGGTTAGGCGCGTCCTAACGGGCGGGTCGGCCCGGCGGGGCCCGGAGCCAGGCCCTGAGCTCGGCCGGGGCGGCCGCCGGGCCCGGCGCTGCCTGCGGGGGAGGCTGGGGCTGCCCCGGCCGAGCAGGGACGGGGGGGGTTCGGCCTGGGACCCGCGGCTCCCCACGCCAGGCTGGGCGCCCCTCGTCGGAGGTCGGCGAGGGCTGCTTTGAGGCCGCAGCTCTTCTTAGTGTTCCCACTTACCAAAAAAGAAATGCTAATCTCGGGAGGCTTTGAGATTTACCGCTAAAGAGGATCATCATAAAAGGAGGCCATCCTCCTCCCACCCGTCACTGCGCCTTCCCTTTGCTCGAGGACCCCTTCTGAAGGTGTCGTGTCCGCCGACACGGCTCTTTCCGACAGCGACAGCGGTGGAGGATCACTGTTTGCACTGTAGCAAGCTAAAGGAGGGTCTTTCCCCGCAGAACTTACCAAAGAATCGTAACCTCAAAAGAGCGATGCAATGAAGGAAACTTTATTCCCGGTTGTTGTCGCTCTACGTGCAACTCGGGCGAATGAGGACGGGCACGTGAGGAGGAGCCGGGGCGGTAGGCCCGAGGCTGACGGCACAACCCCTCTGCTTCCTTCCCTGCAGGACCTGTTTGCACTGGGCCTGTAAGCGGAACCATGCTCAAGTGGTCTCCTGCCTGCTGGATGCTGGCGCAGATAAGCAGATCCTCACCGCTAACGGAGAGCTGGCTGCACAGTTAACTTCGAAACCAGACATCCGGAAGATTTTGGGAGGTACCGTTCCCATCTTAAAAGTCATCTAGAATTCTTGGTCTAAAGACTAAAGCGTTTTTAGTGCTTTTATCTGAGGCAGTAGATTGGCAAAACTTTGGCTAGGACTATTGTATCTCCTCGGATAGCTCCGATTTGTAACTGTAATTCATACTCGGGCAAACAGACTTGGGGATTTTAGGTAGGAAGGCCTTTTACTCGGAGCTGTGTCATCAAGAGATTGAAGAGCTGTGCACTTTGGGAAACGTGCTGCTGCAGTCCTGCTTGCTCTCATTAAGCAGAAGCTAGCACGCAGGCTGCAAACGGAGACTTTCACAATTGTACAATTTGAGCATTGTCCAACCATAAGAAATCTTACAAATCCACTCAAAACAACTGCAGCCTTTCAGAAGTTGTGGCTTCCGAGCATTTTGTTATACTGTGACTTGCAGTATGATTAATTTTTGCCCCATAGTTCTGCCATCTTACACTTTTTGTACGCACAGCAAGCCTAGCTAGATGTATGTGACACTCCTGAACGCAGCCAGCGCCTGGTTCCATCGGCATCCAGGTACTGTGCTCCAGACAAAAATTTTTAAGTGCTTCACCTTTGGAAACGCTGATGTTTTCTATCTTCCGCTAAGTGCACTTAAATTGCTCTTACATCAGCAGTGCAGAGTTATCTTAAATGAAGTTGCAGCTAAATCATGACTAAGGTTACAGCAGTCGCAACCGAAGGAATGGCGTGTTCTTTGCATGAGTGTTTTTGTTTTCTTTTGGGCGAGGCGCTCGTCTCTTGGAGTTAGTTCATGGCAAAGGACTTGCGTTCTGTTTTTAACATCTAAACCGTCAGGTGCGCATGAGCGAACTCTCTTCGTGGTTGCCTTATTTTTCTGTTTAAGCTTTTGTGTGTTTCCTGGGGAATAAACACGTCTCACTTACATTCTCCCAAATGGTTTTTATGCTGGGAGCGTAGTGCTATGAGCAGATCTTTCTGAACCGCTCAGACATTAATATCAACGCCCTGTGGTCCTCAGTCAGACAAGAATGTCATTTATTGCAGTACTTTGAAGCAAGAGAAGAGTTGGCTTGGGTATTACATCAGCTATTCACGTACCTGACGAAATGCTCGGTTTAATTTGTTGGCATGGGTCATAATAAACCATTTACAGCAGTGTTTTGAAGAGCACTGCAAAATGAGATTTAGTGAAGAACTACCGGTCAGTCAGTTCCTTTGAAAACGCTGGAATAATGCTGCTAGAAATGACGTTATCTTTCAGTGATTATTTTTTTCCCACTTTGCTTTTAAAAAACACAATACATTGTAGGAGTTTGTAGATTTTTCTGGCATTTTACAGCTAGTTGCCTTCCAGGTGATACGTGCTTATGATACAATAGTATCATCCTTTGATTACCTCAGAACGTGATGTAGTTTCTAAGACACGATAGGAAAAAAGATCTAGCCAATAACCCGGTGGGTTTTTTTCTCTCTCCATCCCCTAACCCCCATTTTTGAACTTCATTAATAGAGGAAGAAACCGACCGTCAAGGAGTGAAGGATTTAAATTTGCCAGTTGTTGCAAACTACTTGGCCACCCCACCATTCCCTTACGTTTACACTGAAGAAACCATTCCAGACAGCTTGGCAGAATCCCAGAATGAAAGCGCTTCCATCTCTTCTGCTTCCCAGTGTGAAACTAGCCCTCGTTCGTCAGCGACTCAGGTTGAAAGCATATGCACACCCACGTCGTGCAACAGCGAAGACTATTTCCCTGCGCTAGGCGCTGCAGAACAGCTTCCCGCCCCGTCAGCAACTCTCGCAGCACCAAAATGCATCGAGCCTGAAGCGCGGAACGGCCCCGTTTGCCAGCCGCCCTTGCCTTGCAGCAGAACTCTGCTCTCTCCGGTAGCGTCCACCCAGGCTGCACCTCTGCAAACCCAGGGTTCACCTACCGGTCCCGCACCAACGTTTCAGCCCTTTTTCTTTACTGGAACTTTCCCATATAACATGCAAGGTAATGAAGTGTAATTTCCCATCCTTCTATGATATTCTGTTCCACGGCTTTGTTACTGGGTGAAAGATGATGTTAAAGAATCGTTCCACTTAGACTCATGTGGAAGAGAGGCAAAGGTGTTGAATTCTTTGGCCAGAAGTACCCAGAACTTCTTTTCTGCTCTGCTAAGTAAAATAACTGTTATACTGTCGTTTTAAACATGGTCATACTTTGCAAACCAATGGAAGGATCAGTCCAAGCAACGTAAGAATTCAAATTTTGCAATCTGTTATAGAGTATCAAATGCATCTCTGCTCGTTCGGTAACGACTCGGTGACTGGATGGATCAGGTTTTTAACACTGTGCACAGGTTCCCCTGTGTATTTCTGTTCGAATGAAAACTTCCATTAACTGCACAGTATTTCTCAGTGAGGTAAAAGGTATTGTAATATAAAACCTGGATTCAAAAGACAATGGTAAATACTTTCTTGTTAGGTTTGGGTTGCTTGGGGTTTTTTTGGTTTTGGGTTGGTTGAGTTTTGTTTTGGGTTTTTTTTTTTTTTTTTTTGAGGGAAAAAAAACCTTTTCATCTTTTTTTCAATCAGAACTTGTGCTTAAGGTGAGAGTCCAGAACCTCAGAGACAATGACTTCATTGAAATTGAACTGGACAGACAAGAACTGACCTATCAAGATCTGCTCCGAGTGAGTTGCTGTGAATTGGGCGTTAATCCAGAACAAGTAGAGAAGATCAGAAAATTACCTAATACACTAGTAAGAAAGGTAAGAATTGAAATCAGAGATTAATTTGACTTCGCACGTTGCAGCCATCAGAGAAGGTATTTCTGTAAAAAGATTGGCAAAACACGGATGGCCTGGTGATAACAAAAACCGACTTCAGCTCACACATTGAAAAAGATATTGGACTTTTCTAAAAGCTTCATCCCAACTTACTTAAAATATTCTTGTCGTAATAGGCAGAGTGTTTCAGCTCCTAAAGCGCATGAAACTATTACAGCTTGATTTTTTTTTAAATATATCAAACAGTGCATTAGTGTGCTTTTAACAGAATTGCCATGTACTAATTCATTGTTTGCTTGCCTAAAAAGAACAAATAGTAAGGGGAAAAAAACCCACAAATTGGCGTGTGAATAATTTAAAGATACGCCATTAGCGAATGAATGTGCTCTTCTGTTCCACAAATACCTGTTCTGGAGGTCGGTAAATGAAATGCATTTGGTCACAACTCTTAGTTAAGTGACCTGCACAAACACTGTCAAATCATAATGAGGTTCAAGGAGAAAAAAATGTACGGTTCAAGGAGAGAAAAAAAAAACCCCAAACGTGCTTTGCAGGAAAGAGCGTATACTGGTAGGACTTTTTCTTTCCTTATTTATTCCTATTGTTGGGTGTCGCCTCCCTGGGATTTTAGTTTTTACTTCCTTTAGCTATTATTATAGATATTTCCAAAGTAAGACCAGATACGTTTCGAAGTAATGCCTCGTTCTGTCTGTTCTTTAAAAGGACAAGGATGTTGCCAGACTTCAGGACTTCCAAGAGCTGGAGTTAGTTCTTGTGAAAACTGACAGCTCTCCTTTCCGAAATGCTGCATCAACCTTGACGGAGAGGCCGTGCTACAACAGTAGAGCATCAAAGCTGACGTACTGACTCTTCTCGATGCATCTGGAGAATGAAAACCTGGTAATTCTATGCGGCTGCCTTTTGAAGGCAGTGAATTAAGCGTGTGTAAAACCTTAAGTTATTGTTAGGGTTACTATTTTAACTAATAGTTTATCTTTTATATTTAATATCCCCTTTGCTTTTATTTTTTTACTTGATACTGTATTCAGATAAGGGATACCTCATTTGTCTACTAAAATCACAGGCTTCCAGTGTACTGCAATGAAGTTTATTGGTTGTATTTGGCAACAGAGGGCAGGAAAGACTTCATTATTGTTATGAAAAGTATGTCGAGTGCTCCCACTCTTTGACCAAATAAGTGTTATGGGAAAGAGATTCAGGAAATTCTGTGTCTGTGTGTGTGTTATGTATTTTATAAACTTCTTGATTAAGTTAAACATCAGAGGGTATGTGGCAAACCATGAACAGTTGCTCTCTAAAAATATAAAACTTGCAAGTCCTTCATCTCTTGCCCCTTCACAAAGACGTACCAAGATGCATTGTCTTGCCTGCTGGGGCCAGAAATAGTCAATGCTCTGAAGCAACAGAAGAATTTTCACTGGGCTGAAAATAAGTGGAGTAAGAGTGTCCGCACTTAAATGCCCGTTTCTTTCCTCTATGAGAATATTGTAACTTAAGTGATGGCATCCCTCCACCTCCACAAAAAAAAAATATGGAAGCCTCTCTTAATTAAGGAGCATTTAAGTCACAAAGCAAGTTAAAGCACCTGTTCAAAAGAAAGCCCCTCCGTTTCAGGAGCTGGGGAGGGGATCACAGCTCCGTGTCCGTGGTTTTAGTTATTTATTTTCCCAGCGATGTTAGGAGACTATGTGTTACTCACACCAAAAGTCAGTACTGGTAAGTCAGGCAACTTCTTTACGGCCCACCCTCACAGACCAGTTTCAGGGCGCAGGGGTTGGTTTCTGCTGTGAGGAGCAGGAGAAGCACAACAGTATACTCTTGAGGTATCACAAGGTTAAAAGGAGCATACCATGCTCTTGATTAGCCACACTAAACCAGGAACATCCACCACTAGCAAATAATAACCTGTAACTTTACACGTTGCACAGTCTACTATCACTTTTACGTAGTGTCCAAAGTTTTAGCCAGATGAGTACCGAAAGGGCTGAATGCCTCCAGGTGCTTTCAACTGATTTTTTTTTTTTTTTTTGGGGGGGGGAAACCCCAAACAACCCCAAACTCTGGTTAAGCTACAGCCTGCTTGAGTTGCATTTAAGCACGTCAGTAATGAAAACATCCACCTGGGGTGTAACAAATGGCAAAAGTCATCATTAAAACACACCTTGAAGTCATTCCCTTTCAGTCTGAACAAAGTATGTAAGTCATAGGGGTGCCGGAGTATTAACAGCCTGAAGCTTTTCCTGTTAATGTGACAGTCTGCAGGGTTACGCTTTTTTTTTGTCTTCTTTTGTACCAAAAAAACTGCGATGACGACCTTTGCACCAAAAACCTTAACTGGGTACTGGGGGGTGGGTGGAGGGGCAAGGGAGTTGTTTTTTTTTTTCTGGACATGAGCTGCTTCCCCCTGCCCAGTATTTTCCTCCCATCGCTCCCTTACTAAGCTGCATTAGAGCTGCGTTTATGCACAGCTGACGCAGTGTGTGGTGGTGTTGATCTGGATTGTAATGTTGACGTTCAGACCATAAACAGTACAATCGGCATGGTTTGGTAGGAGCAGCACGGCTGCGGCCCCATCTTAGCTTCCTGCAGCACAGCTGCTCTACCCTTGAAGCAGCTCCTCCGAGCAAGGTCAGTAAAAGCATGCATGTCAGGAGAATACAGAAACCCCTTCTGCCAGCAGAAGGGACGCTTGACTCTGGGTTCAGGATTTTACCAAGTTATTCTAGGCTTAAAACTCTTGCTTAGTGCGTTCACAATAATTATCATCCTTTCCCACTTGCTCTATATCCATCTTATCACTTAAACTCCGCTAACGCCCCGCTCTCAGTCCGGGCCCTTCTCTCGCCAGGGGCTGGGCTGCTTTAAAGCCCGATTCAACTCCTGGTAAGCTCAAGACTGTGACACAGTATGAAGTAAAATTTCCCAACTATGGCTCCCCCTTTGTTCTTCTCATAGGACAGGAAAGCAGTTTTTATTTTAACAATTGTATATTTATCTTTTCAGCATAGCTTGGAGGCTAGTTCAGATTATGTGCAATAACTGTTTGAAAAACAGCAGTATTTAAATGGCTCAGAATTAAGAGTATCTAATTTCTTTTCAGTTCCCTTGTTTAGGAAATCAGTGTAAAGACTGCCTCTACTAATTACTGAACATTCAGCTACGGGAGCAGCTGATTTAAAAAAAGCTTTATTTGCTCTAGTTTCCACAAAGAATAACTGTTAATGTGATAAGACTAAAACTTTAATCATGATCTGACTGTAATAATAACCGTAAGTCTATGCATTCAGAGAGATATTTTTGTATGTTTTATGCAGTTTGATAAACTCTAAGGCACACTAGTTACGTTAACTGGTTTTTGTTGTTTTTTGGGTTTGTTTTTTTTTTCCTTGAACAAGAAACCGTTGGTATGACAACTGAAACTAAGTTTACAGAACTTACTGTTCTTCCAAGGACAACTTTTGTTTGCACTACGAACTTGTACTGAACTGACATTGCTACTCTTCACTTATATTAAAGTATCAGTTGTTTCAAGTACCCAGATCTCTTCCTTTTTCGGGGGGTGGGAGGTAGGGGGTGTGTGGGGGGGTGTTACACAGCACTCTAATGTGGACAGGACACTCTTCACATTCTAACACAACTTTGAAAAAAATCATTTTAACACCTAGTAAAAGACAGTCAGGCTGCCAAAACCAGTGTGGAGAAAGCATGTAGGAGGTGCTTGCTTAAACAAGCCACTTGCTTTTTGCTTAGCATTCCTAGAAAATCTGAGATTATATTTATCTTGGGCTCGAGCTCTGACAATGACACTTTTCACATAGATGAATCTGTTGTGGAGACACTTGTTACAGTCAAAGCTGAAGGTAATTACTAGAAAGGCACCGTGTTTCCTATGCTCTAAAAGACAGAATTTTTCCTTCAACGCACTAGAAAAAGACTCCGCTATCAGACATGTCAGAATCTGAATCCCAGTCCAATTTACTACAAGTTACCTCATTTTATCATTTATACCTGTGCAAAATAAGGAAGGGAAAATGCTAGTCCTGTAACAAATATGTGCAGTGGAAGGTGCAAGACAAACGTTTTAGCCACTGAAGGCAGTAACACATCCAGGCAGTAGCTGAATCGCGTTGCTTACACAAGTTTCAGAAGGAGGGGGTGTTCATGCAACGTCCGTAATTAGAACTTAGTTACAATTTTACTTTCTCCCACTTACATTAATTTTTCTTGTAAAGTTTCTCCAAGAACACCCACCACCCAGTCTCAAACCCCTGTGCCCCTGTATGGGTGTCTGCTTTAGAACGATAAAAGTCAAAGAGGGAACATGGCTGGCTGCGTGTGGTATCCCTCCTTATCAAAAAAACCAGCACTCGCTTCACCGGAGGGACCCCCGCACAGGTCCTTTTATGAGTGCACTTCCCCAAACAGATGATACCAGGCACCCTAAAACTAGAAGCAGCAGTTACAGCAGTGCTCTATCCATGTATGACTTCAGTTACGTGTATGGTCAAGTCCTGAATACTAATATGAAGGATAATGCTTTTTTAAAATTCAGTGTCTTACAGACAGAGCACTGCAGTACACTTCACTGTCTCTACTGCTGACTAGTACACACTGCAGTTCTTTTCCAACAGACTACGCTTGCTGGCACTACAGCTTCACAAGAAAGCATAAGGGACGCCTCTTTTCCCTTCTATCTATCGTAGCATGCAGACTGTGCAGGCTTACCAACTGCATGCAGTTGTTAATTAATATTCCAAACCGATACTCCAATGCAAATATAAAGGCACCCTTATGGCCAATCTCAGCAGCAGCATCTTTATGATAACGCTGTCAAAACCTGACTGCTTTATAAGGGCTTAAGGCCTAGGTTTTTATCATGAGATTTCTGTAATTTCTTAACCAACTGCAGCAGAAGCTGCACTATTTAGGGGGGACAGAATCCAGCCACCGTCTGACTGCTGAAAAAGTAAGCTTGAAAGGAAATACTAACTGGTGGCACCAAAAAAACCCAAACCCACAAACACCACAGAATAACTAAGCATCCAAATTAATGGACTAAGCTTGAAGACATGAGTAGATTTATTAGGAAAGAAACTTACTTAATATTAAACGTTCAATGACAGAGACAATCAAATTTGTAACAGAAATTCAAAGATGCTTTATTTCCATTTCTCGTATATCAAGAAGCTAGGAATAGCTTAGTTGTAAAAATGGGATTCATTTTAGTTCGATTCACACAAATACTAAACATTTATTCTTGTGTTTTAAAGTCCAAGAATGAAAACTTGCAATTAAACACTGAGCAAGCCATGTGTTCAGGTTATGTTGGTTTCTTATCTTAAAAAGTCTTAAAGAAAAAAAAGGATACAGGACTTATATTCTCAGTAGCATATGTGCTATTATCAACACATCTTTCTGAACTCTGGGAGGAAACACCAGTCCTGAATTAAATTTTATAAAAAAAAAATTTCTAACTCAACTTTATATTTTTCTACGCCACTACAGCTTTCTTTCACCTCATTTTAAAGCAGATCTTCAGTTTAAGCTGTCTTCCGCTGTCTTCGCAGACTCTTCATGTAGTAGTCCTATAATGCAAAATTTTGGGAAAACAGACAATTAGACAGCATTAAGAGCACTGAGTTTTACCATTCCTATACACTGGCCCAGTTGTTAGCTGTCATCTTAACTCTACAAAAATGTCAACATTGAACATGACTGGCTTTAGAAGCAATAACATAGCATTAATGATTTCATGATCAACATTAAGTGTTTAAGAGTTCCTAGCATAAATAATGAAACTACAGTAACAATTTATGTTGCAAGAAGCTCATTTATCAGCTGTACTCTCCATTGTTAGTTCCTTATTTCAGGAATACAACTAAAGACCTTCTGTAAGAGTAAGAAAGCTATGTCAAGAGCGGGGAAAAGAAAGTTTTCCTTTTAATACAGTATTTGTATTTCCTATTGTTTAGCTGTTTCATTTCCAACAAACAGTTTTTCAGCATACATTCTTGCCATGAACATTGTAATCATTTGGTGGCATCTGTCTTTGTATTTAACATTTGTCTTAGAAGTCTGTTATCAGCCATTCCACTTCTCAGTACTATGGCTGACTGCAAATTCTCCTACACCGTAGGAAATATTAAACACATACCTCTTAAAGACTTGAATTGCATTGAAAGTAACAAGGCGATTATTATGTAGTGTTTATTGCATTTTAAACTCTTTAAAGATATCTAATTCTGGGCAGCACTGCATCCCTACATACAGTTGAAAGAAAATTCCATTCTGTTAACATCAGATTTACAGTATTCACACAATACACAAAAAGTCCTTTTCACTATCTCGAAAATCAAAAACACAACAGTAAGCTTAAAGATTACAGGCAACAGCATTCAAACATGGATGTGGGTAGAGAAAGGAGTACCTGGCATGAGTACCTGCTTAGTTTGACTGAATCCTTGATTTTTAATTTGGCTTTTCATGGGCCGCTCACAACACCAACGCTGTGTGAGGTATGGTAGTCAGCTGCAATAATTCATAAACCCTACACTTCCATCAATCCAATGCTACTGGCTCTCGAGTTACAGAACAAACTGCATTAGAATGCAAGGCAATAAAGCAAAAAAACTAGAAACATCCTTGACAAAGAAATACTAGCAGTTTATATGAAAACAAAGTAGTCCAACATGTGCCTCAAATATTAAGTATTAAAGCAAAAGTTTCTGCTGATGTACCAACACAATATGGACTTAAATACAAAAACAGTTCAACTTTTTTTAAAAAAAACGATAACAAAATCCCTAAAAATAAAAAAAGGATAATTAATTTTTTCTATGGTGGCTATATTACAAATATGTCCCAAAGAGGCACACTAATGGGGGCACGAGTCTGCTACAAAATAGCTGAGACAAAACAATGTACCTCAAAATGTTTTGCAGGACTACACTGTCTTTTCCTTCAGAAGGTGCTTTAGTATGTCTTCTTACTTGGCTTAGTTCCATCTTCATCTGTGCATACTTACGCTGCACTGTTAAACAGTAACAAAAAGCCCTAATCAAAGTTTGAAATAATGCACTTACCTCTGCCTGATCTGAGGTCATATCAGATCAGTTTTAATTGGACTGAGTGTCACCTTCAGATTTAATGTCTTCACTGGTCCCATTGACCTCATTCTTAGTATCACTCTCCTTCGAGTCTGTATTTGTGTCTTCACTCTGTTTTTCTCGACTACTGGACTTCATACTACTTTTTTTATCATCAGATCCCCTCTTTTCTGCCATGAAAGAAGACATTGACCATGGATTTCAAAGTAAAAACAAACATTGCACATGTGAGATATATATTGCATACAAAACGGGACAATTACTTTCGATAGCAATAACAGTAATACTCAAAAAGTTACAGAAATAGGCTTCAGGCTACCGTGCTGGAATGGAGAGGGTACAAAAAAAGGTCAAAGGGGACAGTACAGGGTGGGGAAGAGAGGAGAAAGGACAGACCTCCTAACAGAGGCAGCCACTCAGCTGTCTGTTGAAATAGAGAAACTGGGGGTAAAGAGGCAGTCAAGAAGTTAGGCAAACGTGTAATTACGATGCATGGCTTCCTTACTTATCGTGGGACTCTTTTTTTTGTCCCCAAGTTTTAATTTATGATGTGTACGGCCTTCTTTGGTTTACAATTC
Organism: Morus bassanus; assembly: GCA_031468815.1. NCBI lineage: Eukaryota > Metazoa > Chordata > Aves > Suliformes > Sulidae > Morus > Morus bassanus. The sequence goes on along the minus strand of CM062577.1, from coordinate 2,854,193 downwards.
TCGTTAAATATGGTTCTTGAAAAGAGAATCAGAAAAGAGCGATGGGACAACGCATCTGTGCATTACCAAATAAATCAGTACTTGCCAATTAAAAAAACTAGCAATCCCAAACTATCCAATACTTGGGGAAACAAACAATACTAAGCACCGCTAGCTTTGAAGGTGGGGGTCACAGTGACAATCAAAATTAACTTTACTGAACAGAATGTCACAGAAGCTGCACGCTTGTAAGCATTATTAATTCTCAGTTTTATAAAAACAGCAGCCATTTATAATCCACTCATTAAAAAGGTTTGGGGAGGCAGTTTGGAAGATAGGCAAAGGAACAGCAAGATGGGAGGGACCCCACAATTCCGTCACGAATCGGAAAGCTGACTGAGGATTTTGCTACACTGCTGAAAAACTCATCTTTTCCTCAATAATCTTCAAAGGAGGAAGCCAGCCAGAAGTAAAAATATTTCCATGGGAAGAAAAACATTCAGTATTAGAGCAGTGTGCCTCATCTGTAAATTCAGTATTTGCAAGTTTAATAAAAATATCAATTCTTTCTGTATTATTTCACACCATAATAGTCAACCTTTGATGAGTAAAGACACTTTGGAGAGAAAAAAAAAATCTGAAAAACCAACCTCTCGGATGTCATCATACAGAACAACATTCATGCTCTTTTTTCTGATTATTCCCTACTATCCGGGCAATTAAAATAAATAATATATTTTTTATATAGATCTATATCTGTATCTATATCCCCAACACAGGAGCACACAGATGGAACACTCTGAAAAAGCTATTTTAAATAACATTATCACCTAGACTGCCATAACACACTTTTATATTCCAGAAGTCAAAGCAGAAACTAAGCTTTAAAAAGAGAAGCAACATCCCAACTTCTTTGTTTTAAAACAGACCACCAAAGGGAGGGGTAAAGCCCCCCCACAGAAATGAGGGCAGCTGCCTAAGGAACACTACTACTGAGGTTTCATCTGAAGCAGCACATCCAGTGCCTGGAGAAAGCACGCAACGATGTCAGAAAGCTAACTGAAGAACTAATAATTTTGTATCTGTCTGCCCTCGGTTTTGCAACTCCGCAGGTAGATTGCACTCTAACTAACCTTGTTAAAAAGTCTTCTTTTTGTGTCTTATAGGTATCTCCGATGCACACGTAGATCCACTGAGGAATAGTAGTCTTGTTTCCCCGCAGAGGACTAGTAGTCAGTCCAATAATCTTATCTTCTGTCCTATGTAGATATGGTAGATCTTAATAGCCCTATGGATGTGCAGTGTGCAGGGTTTTGTTCTGTCTTGTTTTGTTTCTTGAATATGGTCAGGAAGGGTAATTTTGTTTAGGGTTAAAAAGCTACTATTAAACTATGGTATGAAAGAGGAAACTCTTCTAAAAACTTTAATAGTAAAATAGTTTAATCATAGCAAACCTCCAGTTTGCCAAGCAGAACTGAGAAAGTGTACTCAACAAATAGTCCAATAACTGAACTTCTTTCAACTCCTGGAGTATCTGCAAGCAGTTAAGTTCCTCCACTGCATTTTCAATCAGTAAGATTTCTTTCTTTAAAAGCGCATACAATTAGTTTGCTGTTGAAACTGTGTATATTATTTCAGCTGTGATCTATTAGGTATAATCACATAACACTGACTTTGCTTCCTGATTCAACACATGCACATTTTTCTGATTGAGTTCGTGTGGGCAACTGAGATGTATTTTGTGAGAATTCTTACCAAGACAATGTAAATGGTTTTACTGTTCAGAGAATGCAAAAATCAGTCAAACATAATAACCAGCACTACTGAGGGTTGGGGCATTATGACAGTATTTGCTGAGGTTTAATCACTAACATGAAAACACAATAACAAGTATAATCATTTTTATGTAAGTATATGAATCCAGATTAAGGAAGCTAAAGAGCCAAGTTAAAGTGCTCTGGAGGCATGTTCCGGTATTAACCCCTCCTAAAATGAAGGTACTTGCCAGAACAGATGTTTTTCCTTTTCTTAAAAAACCCTATTTATTCCACCTACTCTGAAGTCAGTTTACTTGAACAGTAGTTGCGTTCTGCTGGTTTATATTAAGCTAACGCTCAGCTGGTGTTTATGGCTGGCAGGCTCCCTCCTTTAGCAAATATATCCCTGTTCCTGAAACCTGAGTCAGAAATTAAGTATCTCCATTGTTAGATATACTTTTTTCTTACAATCTTAAAGGTTGCTGTATTCCATAGCATTTTAGTGAACAAGCAGCCAGGACTTTCGAATTTTCAAAGTATGGCACTAATTTAAGGTGTAACAGTAGGCAAGTCTTGGGCAACTGTGCCTTGCCTTTTTTCCTGTTAAGATTCACGTTTGTAACGCCGATTGAGATTTCAAGACGAAAGGCACTACCATGAGTAGTTACAGCCAGGCCTTTGCTGCTTACTTTTAGAACTGCAGATCAATGGAGGATATAAAAACAATTAGATTCTGAAGCCAATATTCCCAATGGAGCAGTAAATGTAATAAGTCAAGTCTTAACTTCTACATTACTTCTTATTGCGCAAGCAGTAGAGCAGGTTGCCAGCCACACGCTTCAGATATACGGACCTCTAAAGCTATCTACTTAACCACCTACAATGCCACACTGCAATGAAGATGTAGTGGTGTTTACAGCTTCATCGTAGAAATTCAGCGCTTGCTCGTTAAACACTACTGGTTTGGGTTTTTTTCTTTCTCTCCCTCTTTTTTTTATTAAAGATTTTCCCAACAAAAGGGAACACAAACTTCTTCAACATTACAGTCCTGCTCTAAGGCCTGTTTGTGTTTCTAGAAATGTTATGATTACATAGTCAAAAAAAGTAATTGATTTTCCCAGGTGGAATTTTCATCACAGCTCATAGCATCACCTCACTGTTCTCATTTCTGGAGGAAGAAAGTAGCAAGCAGCAAATAAAATGGCCGGCAAGGGAATCAGTCATGTTAAAATTGAAAATATTGAGACGCTGAAGAAAGTTCACTAGCACCTCTATTTATGCAAGGATTAAGGAAAGAACTGAAAAGCCATTAAGCTCAAAAACGGACCAAATTTGAATAAATAAGAACACAGTTATTTATATGCATAGATTCACACAGAATACTGAACAGGACATTCTTGACTAAGTACCAGAAATCTGTTCATGAAGTAGGCAAAAAAGGCACAATATCAGGTAGGAATAAGGTAACAAGTGGACAGATACAGGCTACGATACCGAATCTGAGTTTAAACACTACGCATCAGTTCCACTGTCAATGGGCAAGCAGCTAAAACCCACTTGCTTATAAAGGGCAAAGCAAAACGAGAGAAGAATCAACACTAAAGATGCACTGCAGTATAAACCAGAAAAAATTAAAGTGGTCCAAGGAAGTCAGGCAAGAAAAATACACAAAGGATTACCAACATTTTGGGAACTAATCTGCTGGATAGATGTGGAAAAGTAAGGGTAGGGCAAACAGGCCTGTGCAATCCCAAAACATGCACGTAGCACCTTTCATTCCAGAGAACCTCAGAAGTACCTTAGGAACATAACAGAAGTGTTTCGTCCATTACTGATGGTCAGCTCTAGTAACGAAGTGGGGTGGCTGTTTCAGCCTGGGCATTAGTCAGCACCCCACCAGAGCCAGCAGTTTAAGCCAGAAGTTAATATTACAGTCCTCCAGAAGTTTCAAAAGACTTAAAGGGGGAAATTTAACTGTAATAGTGAATTAATATCTTTTCACAGAATGTGAATCTATAGTGTTCTCTCTGTAGTTCTTTTCAATCCTACTTAAAGGTAAAGCTTCTGAACACCAGCCTTTGATGAAGCAGTGAGTCACCATCAATGCCGCTGAACGTGGCATGTACTGCTATAAAAGCGTTCCAAGGACTAATACAGCATTCTTTTGAGACTCCCCTGAATACTGACAAGGCAAATCTCACTTCATTAAAAAACAAAACCAAAAACAAACCCACCCAACAAACAAGGGGGAAGGATGGGGGGGGAAGAGCAGGGGATTGAGGAGAGGGCATGAAATTGTAATTTAGAGCACTACAGAAATTCTACAAGATTTATCTTGGGCTGCATTCATAGACTAGAAAAAAAAACTTAAAAGCACTGTTAAAGGAAAATAAAGGAAACACGATAGCGTAGAGAAGTAATAGATGGTACGGGTGAAAAACCAGCTACCAATCTTGCACAGAACATGTACCAGCAAAGGGTGATTACAGAAATATCTGCTAACAGTAGGAATAGAAGATATTCACTCTTATGAAAAACTGATTACAGGCTTAGGTTTTTCTGAAGGTAAACAGTAAACAGGTCTTAAAATACATCAAAATCCTCACACACTTCATTTGCATACAAAGTGGTAAGCTTTTAATAACTACTGTAACAGGTAAGAGGTGGACACTGGGGTGTACATATGCACGCATGTGCATTAACAATAACTGGAATGAACAAAATGCTTCAACTTGGTTAACAGCAACACATACAGCTTATAAAACCAGGTCTGATTTGATGCTAAGGAGAACTTTCAGTCACTCAGTGAAAGACTAAGAGCTTTTGAGACTTTAGGGAAAGATTAGTTTCAGAACTCGATATGAACTCAGTCTTCACACAAACATACCTTTTTCTTTTGACTTCCTGTCTTGTTCTCTCTCTCTGCTTTTGCTTCTGTGCTTGTAGGATTTCCGATCCCGGCTTTTTGATCGTCTCCTGTCCCTACTGCGAGATCTATGTTTTCTTTCTGATCTATCATGACTTCTGCTTCTTCTTCGGTCACGACTCCTTAACATTCAGAGAAAATTTCAAAAATGTAAATGCCAGCTGGTGTTTTCTAACTTGGAAGATAAAACAGTAGCACTTTAACACATCGATTATTTGCAAAAAATAAATATTTAAAACAAGCCTCAGCATACTGTATATAAGTATTTCTCAGTACATAAGACCTGGCTTCATACTGCCTTCTTCATTTACTCAAACATTCAACCGCACAGCTTCAAAATATCCACTACTATGAATTAAAGACCAACTTAAGGAAAAAACAAGACCCTGTTCTTTGGGAGCGTTTGTCTACTCAAAGCTCCCTCATAAGACCACTTCCACCGCAACGGTGTCATCTGCTTCCAAAAACGGAGAGAAGACAGTGAACATGCATTAAAACTTGCTTATCCTTAGAACCAGTATGGTATGTCTTCACTTAGAGATGAGAACAGTGAAGCTAACAAATAGTGATGTGACCCAGGCTGACAGATCAAGTCCCCACAAGACTTTTACATTTTTGGAAAGTTACATGAAAATACACACACATACCTGCTTCGCCTTCTTTCTCTGCTTCTTGATCTTTTGTGGTCTCGTGAACGGCTGCATCTTCTGTCAGATGTTCTGCTTGAATGTCTACTCCGTGAACGACTCCTTTTACGTCTCTCTCTATCACGAGCCCTCTCTTTTTCCTTTTCTTCTTCTTCACGTCGTCTCTTCCTTTCCCGCTCCTCTCTTTCCCGTTCCCTCTCTTTCTCTCTCTCCTCCCGTTCTTGTTTCTCTTTTTTTAACCTGTCATCACGATCAGGTTCTTCTGTTCTTTTTCGTAACTTTTCCTTAAAAAAAAGTTCACAGAAAGAAATGAAGATTTATCAAGATAAATCACTCAATATAACTTAGTTTATACATTCTGAGGGTGCAGAAGCTTAAGCTTTTAAGGTATTTCAGGGTGGTTTTTTTTTTCCAAACAAAGGACAGCCTACATAGAAGCACTTTCTAAAATCCCTGGAACGGAAATCCTTTGTCTTGCAGAACTTTTTTGCTTGTCATTCTCAAGAACAGAGGCCACACTACAGTTCTTTGCAAAGGCCACAAAAAATTCCCACCTGAATTTACATCTTTGCTTACATCTAGTGTAATCACATACGACAAAGGACGTCACTGCAAACAAAATGCTAAACGTGCAGTGGGATTCCGTTTAATTTTTATATACCATCTTTGGAGTATTTCACACACTTGAGAAAGTCCACTGGACAGCTTTCTGTTTAGCACGGGAAGCCTCCGAGCAATTTTTTTATGTTCGATAACTGAAGAGATGCTTACTTTTAAATCTTCTACAGTAGCTTTTATTTTGGCATAACCCATGTGCTGCTTTCCCATCAAGTGGTCATCTACCCTGGACTGTGCATCTCCTACAATTAAAAAGGCTCCACAGACTTCACAAACTTCCATTTGCTTTTCTTGGGCTGCAAAGCTCTCAATCGTCTGCAAAAGAAAAATATTCGATAAAGCAAAAGAAAAGTTTTAGTCAGAAGCCAGTGAAGAGGTTTAGAACTTTGTTACTGTTGTCAAATCCTAGGCACTAGTGAAAGCGGGAAATCGTAACTGCGTGCTTTGTCTTTGGAGCGCTGCACACCTACTAGGATGAAAAGGGCAAAAATAGGCTACGTACGCTCGTTCCATGTAAGCCACAAGGAAAGAGTCAATTAGAAAACACACAAGACAAACACTATTCCTCACTGCAAAGGATTAATATGTGTATAGCCATATCTGCAGCCTCCTTGCAATCTTGGGATTAAGGAAAATAAATATCAGTTTCCTCTTAAGATGATTTCTTTGGCATCAACTGAAATGTCTGGAGCTGCAGAATAGCCATGGAATATGTCTCAAGGAAGGAAAAGGCTAGAGTATCCCATGAAGAAATACAAAAAGGAACACTGGGCTTCTATTTAGAAGTATGGTGGTGAAATTAATTCTGTCTGTTTCAACAGACATACAAGAAATACACTGGAATTTCAACATAAACCCAAGTGATTATTTCTGCGCAATGTGCATGAATCATACAGTATGGACACAAACACTACTGCCTGCAACATTTAAGAACTTTTAAAAAACAAAACACGCATCACAATTTGAGCATATTATTAAGCACCAAAAAAGAATGTTTAAACATAAGCTCCTTTTTCTTGACAGTAACTTGCTACTTAACACATCACCTTCGGCTTCTGTAGCTCTCAAAGTCAGAGAGATGCCCATCTCTAGTCACAGCCCTAACACAAGGGCTTTCTGTAACACAGTCAGATTGGTCATTCAGTGAAATAACATTGCAGAGGCTACACGGCAAAGTTTAACCGAGACCTGAACTAGAGTAAGATGCAAGCTCGCCTCCAGGACTGCTGTGTAAGTAACTTCATAATTTGTGTGCATGAGACCTGCTTTCAAGGTAGCATGCTAAATCAACACACTGGATTAACACATTTAAATGTCATGTTATTGTCTAACAAACTCTGCACAGAACTTGCATGCCTTCATCGTAAGGACAAGGTTATTAAGAACGGACTGTAGCACCAAATTTTGAAATAAGTCTGACAGAACTACAAACACTTTACTTACTGAAGTTGTAGACCTCAGCAATTCTCTCTCCTCCTTTAGCTGTTCAACAAGTTTCATCATCCCTTGTGCCTCTTCCACCTTCCCTTCTGAACCTAGTTCTTCAATCTAAAGGACAAGAAAAAATTTAACTATCATTTTTAATCAAGTAACAAAAGCAAAAGGTCTCTCTTGCATGGGGTAAAAAAAACCCCCTCACCTGTTGTAGAAGTACATCAATTTTGTCAGTTAACACCTGAATCTTCTCTTCATTTTTACCGGTAGGTCCCGCTCCCTGCCAAACAGTACAAGTGGGTTATTTTAACTGGAACAAACAAACCAACCAACCCTTTAAAACACACGAATGTATGTCTTCTCATATTCCACAGACACTTCAGAAATAACCTCCCCTCCTGCCTCTTCTCCCATGAAGACCTACTAATAATAGTTTAGTCTAACATAAAACACTCAACACAGCTTATTCCACTCTTGCTGAGTGAGGCAAGTTCTAGTCACACTAATTCCTCCTAAATCAACAAAAACGTTCAAGGCCCTGGCCCACAAAAGGTAAGATATCTGAATTTAAAGTCTTAAATTTAAACTCTGAAACTGCCATGCAGCTATTACTTATCTGTGCAGACACTCAGGTATGACTCAGAAGTTCTGTGGGCTCTGAAATTTAACTTCAGAGCAAAAAGAATCTCACTTCATCCAAAATGTACTTGTTAGTAGTGTCCTCTCTGTAGGCTGCCAGAATAGACTCACATCTGCTTCCCCCACAACCTCTGCTCTTGACTGTCCACAGCTCCTTCTGAAGCAACCAGACTTTGCACCGAACAATTAATTGGGGCAGCAAAAAGGAGCAAGGCTACCCTAGCAGTCAGGAAACTCTCAGAGCACAGGCCACAGTCACTGCTCCAAATCAATCAGGGGACAAGAAAAAACAAGTGGAGTAAACATGTAAACTTTTTCTCCCAGTCAGTCTAAGCTTTTCATTAACAGCTGTCTAGTATGCAGCTTGGAACTGAGAAAAGTTGCACAGAAGTATTTCTTTCTCAAGTGTCCATGATTCCATCATTGCCTCAAAATGGTGGTGCTAGAGCAGAAAGAGGCTACTGCCTAACGGTGGCAGCTGACAGGGGGATTTAGCTCCATCAGCTGCTGAAACACCCAGTACTTGCCTACTTCAGTAATATCACCATGATACAGCTTACTAGTGGAGAGAAGGAAGAATATACAACTAAGGGAGAGAAGGTAAACTGAGGTTAACAGGGTAAAGACAACACTTCACAGGATTAATGTTCCAGGGCAGAGAACAGATACTGATTCTGAGGAAACAGAGACAGGGAGAACGGAGAGGGACTCTTGCTGATTGTGGAGCCACTTGGATTGTCCATTAGGGCTAGATGCAATCTGCTGGCTAACAGATGAAGAAACTTATGTAATGGGAGTCTTCTGGAAAACAATATATTTCACCTGAAGAGACAAGGTACAGAGAACACGAAGACACTATCTAGAGGAAAAATTGCCTCAATGATTCTTCCAGACTCACCCCAGAAGACTGTTGATTCTGTGACAGTGCCAAACGAGCATGGCCTCTTCGAATCCTGCGTTCTACCTCTGCAAGTAAGCTTTGTAAATAGCGTAAAAAGTCCCTTTCATATCCCACTTTCATAAAACGAGAGCTCTTCTCATACCTGGTAAAATAGTTTAAAAAAGGAAAGCTCGTATCACTCCATAACGTATGAAAAATAAATAACAAGACCTGCAACGTTATAAAGTCTTGCTCAAGGTAAGGAGAATATTATACATTTAAATAAATGTTTACATAAATCAAGAAGCAATTAGCTTCGCAGGGTTGGATTGCTTTTAGGAAATTTCAAGCATACTAGAAACACTATTTGCATTAACATATCAACCAACATACTTACTGTTTACGTAGATTTTCATCATGGATTTTTTCACAAGGACCTAAAAAGACCACACAAAAAGTTTAAGCTTGCATTCTTGAATGCTGTATTCACACTCCATCAGCATTTGTTTGTGCGCCATGATAGAACAGAGCTATAAACACTTCCCTGGGACTTTTATGCCTGCATTTCTGCTTCCTTTGCTTGGAGTTTGAAAGACACATTAAAGAAAAAGAATGCCAATATGGTTTAGTAATTGTAAAACCAAAAGGAGATTCTGAATGACTTGAAGTTTTCATATAAAATAGAATTTCCAGATCAAGTTCTACACTGGTAAAAATACACAAACAAAATACCTTAAACACCTGGGGCCTTAAAAAGAAAAAAAAAATACTGAAAATGACATATGAAGGGTAATTTAACCAAGCAACTTCTAAGCTCCACACAATGTTTTTTGTAATGAACAACTGGCTACTTAAAAAGCTGCTCTTCAGAGTAAAATTAGGAGGCATGTGGCCCGAGTTCATGAAGGCAGTCATGTTAAAACTCCCCACCTTCCCCAGCCTATCAAACTCTTCAATGGACTTGGAAATCAACACCAAGACAAGAGCCCGTTTTTCCTACTTACTGTCTCTATACCATTGCTTGAAAGCTACTAGTAAATTAGAGATGGCCTTCAGTAATAACTATTGTACTAAATGAGTCTGTAACATAAAGAAGCTCAAAAATGTATGCTCACACAAAAATAAGTTAAAACGCTGCCCAGGTAGAATAAACCAAACTAGAAGCCAGCACTTCAGGAGGAAAAACCCATCCCAACCCAATAATTTAGCTTAACACCGTAAAAAAAAAAAAGTTTTTTCACTCAGAGGAAGTAGGATCTGGAAAATATATAGCTCAACATATTAACATACTATAACACATTATATCACTGGCAATCCTTTCAAATTTTAAAAAAAACCCCTATTTTCAAAGTGGTTTGACAGAGCATTAAACAATAAAAATGTACTTTGCAAGCAAAAGTTCAATTGTAAATACATATACGTGAATAAAAATTACAAGACTCAGAGACTTACCTAAATCAGAACGGGTATTTGTAAATAATTCAGCTGGGCAAAAGCCACAAAGGTAGTATTTACAAACCTGACAGAAGAGAAGAAAGAAACAGGCATCATTTTTTACCTCACGAATTAGCAATTTTAGGTAATCGCTTCTATGTTCTAAAATACTATATAAAAATCCCCTTTGTACACTGCAAAATTTCTGAAAAGTTTACACAGGTGCACCCTCTTATCTTTGTGTTACTTGGAAGCAGTAAGTGCTTACAAGGTGCATCTTAACAACAAAACACCAAAATTCTTACCTTCTATTGCAATAATGGTATTTCTTAATTTTACTGCTAAATATTTAAGAATACAGGAAAGCGTCATCTATTTGTAAATACGATATAGTATTTGATATTTCCAGAGGAAATAAATCAGACTGGACTATTAAAAAAGTTACTGTGGAATTCCTTAACTGTGAAATCCTACAAGGGGTGAGAATATCTGCCACGGAAGCATGAAAGCGAGTTCCTCTTAGCTTGTCTACAACAATTTTGTGTTCAGCCTCCATTTCTTCAGTGCTACTGCCTTGGAGAACAGGAGCCATCAGCATTCAAACATAAGGTACTGCCTCAAGCGTTCCGATGTCAATGTAAAGATGTAAGAACACAGGCGATAACTATCCAAAAGCTTCCCCATTCCAATGCTTTTAAAAATCCCTACTTTAAGAATGATACGCAAAGAGACATTGTATGCTCTTAAGGCAGGCGCAGAAGACATTAATTTTAACCTGGTTTCCTGCCAACTAAAAAAAGGGTTTGTTTTGTTTCTACATAGCCTATTTTTGCATTAGCAAGCCAGGTTCTTTTTGATAACAGAAAAATACCACCAGGAAGTTAGGAAAAAAAACAGCCTGGTAGCCTAGCCAGTAAATACTTAACATATGATGGGATAAAACCAGCTTTCGTTAAAAAGATTATTTACCCTCACCCATGAGCACGGGCTTAGCTAGCCACGTTGGCCAGTTCTTGAAGTTCATACACAGAAATCTGTCCTGTCTATTCATCAGAACAGCCAAAAAGATAAAATCAGACATACTTTCACCCCTAACTTCATAAGCAATCTTAATTAATTCTTCAACAGACCCTTCCGCTAGATGTGATTCCCATTAATTGTCAATCCAAAACTAGCCCGGACATTCTTCTAACATCTCTTTTATGTTACACCAGTTTCTAATATTTGGCAAATCTAATAATTGCTACTGCGTATGACAACCTAGTTCTAACACTCTCACATATACTGTGGACAAGGACTTGCAACACGTTATTTCCTAAGATACATCTTGAAGTATTTTAACAAACGGGTGAGGAGAAAGACCCAAAACCTACCCCACACCAACACCTTGCTGAAATGCCTGCGACACCAGTTGATCAAATTAGATCAGTCTGATTCATTTTTCCATGCTAACTGCCAGACTGCAAATCAGACTACGGAAGCTAAAACTGGACTGACTGCTTTACAGATTACACACAAAAACAATCAAGCTTTCTACTAACAAGCCATGGACACAAACCAGCAAAACAAAACAATCTCCTTTATTATGTAATTTGAATACTTCTCCCGTGATCCTGCGGTTACAGCACTGTGGCACCTATCTGAAAGCAATTTATCAAGAACAGTTAGGAAAACACCACATAACATCACAAATTTTTTTCTTATCAGGAAGCAAGGAGAAAGTTCCTGGACAAAATCTGGTTTCATAATCTGCTCTCTCCTTTGAAAGCTGCAATAACCCTTGTTTTAATATCAAGTTGTTTCAAGGGAGCAGTTTCTGGGATGAACTCCTGTACTAGTCAATAGAAATATAATTTCTCTCTACATTCTCTTTCTCCTCCATTTTCTCATCCTCTCATCCAAGTATTAGGGTCAGTGAAAAGGCACTTCCCCAAAAAACTTTCAGGGATGGATTAGACAATTTCCTAAGACATAGAGAGCATAACAACAACAGCCTGACCATGTTATGCTGTAAAAAAAAAAAAAAAAAGAGTTGTAGAACATCTTCTATAAGCTTAAAAATTATGCAAACTGGCCTGTAACAGTTTTGAAATAAGTAGCAACAAAAGGGGGAAAAGGAAAAGTTATTAGAGGCAGAAGTATGATGAAGGAAAAAAAAACAAACCACAAAAACACAACACCAGAATTAAAATTATTTTATGAAGCATCATTGCTAGGAAAAGCCTCCTCTTATGAGCTGATGGTTACAGCCAAAACCTGTAGTGACCAATACTAAAATACGCAGCTTAAACATGTGTCACACACTATATTAATTATTTATATATTAATATATTAAAAAACCCCAACAACTAAAACCACACACACTGAAAAGTTGCGGTAATTTTCTCCTAACCAGCTCTGGATGCTGTGGTACCTAGTGAATTCCTTGACATGCTCTCCTAAGAGGCAGCCTGCAGACAAATACTTAGAGTGGTTCAGACTAGTGTGTCTGCAGCAATTTTCTCCCTCTCTCGTACCTATTTCTTTATGCTCTTCAACTGATTTTGCTTCAATAGAAAAACATTGCTTGAGAGAACCTTGCAGCTATCTTGAAAGGTATCACTCTGGCTTAGCTTCATGGTGTGGTATATCTGCCTTGACAAGCTGCAGGTGCCAGTCAGCTGCATGTACAGTCGGTCTTAAGTAATCAATGATGAGCAAGAACAGAAAGGGCCAAGAAATGGCTGAAGCATCCCAGAGCCATTAAAGGACTGAAACAGAGGTGATATGCTTCAAATGGTGCTACTCATCCATGGCTTATCAGTGTTGCACTTAGCACAAGTCAGAAGTAATATGGAAATACATTCCGTGTTTGCAGAAACAGAGCAACAGGCAATTTAGTATGGATATTTACCTACGCAGGCAACAAGCACTTACTCCTTTTTGCTAAATTATTCTGGTGACTCTGCTACCAAGAAGGTGGAACAGAGAGGAATGTTACTGTCAGACTACCGCAGCAGGATTAGCCATAGCTTGTGTCTCAAAGCCATTAGGTCTCACATTTTGATAAGACACTAGAACAAAAACAGGTGAACACTTGGAACTTTTCACTTCTTCATCTCAAATTCACTAATCCTTGAAATCTCTTGGAGGTGGGAAAGTAGTACCCTTCACCTCAAAGTTGACTAAGTTGACAGCAAGAACGCCTAGTTCTTCCAGGGTTTGTAAGCCAATTCAAAGCCTCCCTGTATAAAGAAACTATTAACAGCTCTGTATCATTAATACTTCTACATTAACATGTTCCTCTTTTGCAAGAAATTACTTACTGATGGACAAGTATCAGTATAACCGTAATAAAAAATTATGTAAACAAATTCCTTTAGGCAGACAATTCCTAGTTAAAAGGCTGAGGATAAAATCCAGCAGGTTGTGGCTTACACACCAAAAACTAGAAAATTCCTTCGTATAGATGAGTTCTTTGAACCCATTAAAGTTCACAGGCATCAGACATTTTATGAGCAATGTCCACCCACCCAAAACCAAACAAACATAAGCCCTCCTCCCAAACGCCACTCTTAGAGATAACCTATTACTAATATTCTTCCAAAACAAGTAACACTTAAGTCCTCCACTCCTCATCCCCTGGAGGATTAAGTTCTGAGACTCTATCTAGACACAAACCAATTTAGGTCTCTGGCATTAAAAAAAAGTGTAACACATCATAAATAGCTAATACCAGCAAATCACAATTTAAATACAGAATCTACATTTTGAGAAACTGCATTTCTATCAGAAATACGTGCTCACGGTCATTTGTCCCAAACAGCTCTCCACCCCTCCCCACTTTCTGAAAACGCTGAATTTACCTTGAAGAAACCATCACAACCTCCAAGCCTTACACGAAGCACGGGTAGTCAATGCCAGGCTTTCTTGTGCTACAGAAAAGCCTCAGAACCCTTACGCAATCGCTGTTTCCACATGAACTTGTTTTATATAGGTGGCATATTAAAGCAAGAATGTGTGAATCAATAAAGTTACTGTTCCAGAAATATACTTTGTCTATGGATATGACAGTAAGCAGAAAATATATGACACTAATAATTTCCTCCTGCACAGAAAACAGAAAGCCTTTATGCCAAAACCAGAATTGATCATCTAAGGACATGCTGCAATACTGAAACACACAGCAACTGGGATTTCAATTTTTTAAGATTAAAGACTTTAATCATGTCAAAGTTTTGAGGTAAGAACTTAAGCTCTACAAAAGGCTTTACAATACATGGTCAACATGTTTCATTAAAACTGCAAATAAATGCTCAGCTATCGCACAGTCTGCTTCCACACCTACAAAACAACTTTATCCTATCTTGTATTTCATTGCATCTTCCATACAGTTTTTGATATCCACCTAGGTGCAATTTACCAATGATAAAGAAAATAGAGATGAGCTTGTTTTGATAACCTTCTGTATATCTGAAACAGATGAAACGTGACAAAATCCTAACCTTTGGTATGAGTACAACATGCTTACATTGAAAAGGCTACATGTTGATATATGGCTAATTTTACGAGAGATGATATTAGCATATGTATTTCATCTGGAAAGCAAAATAGCAATCAAGGAGGCAAATTAATGTCACGGTTTGAACCTTATCTGCATTTCCTGTCTTTTAAAACATGTCAGCATTGTAAATGTAATCTTTAGGTGATGCAGGAAGTCAAACTGAAACACATGTCAGTTGACTACAAGAATCTATGAAAACGTCCCTTTCAGAGAGGTTATGTTTAACTATGGCCCTATAAACTTCATAAATAAAAGCAGGAGCAGAGCAAATAGCAGCAGCTCCTGCAAGACTGAAGGCTCAACCCTAAGCCTGTGAATTTCCCGCTGGCCTCGGACACAGGACAGCTCTCCGCTTTCTGAATTGTCAAAGGAGGACTGGGAAGAAGAGACGAGGCCCCGTTTCTGAAACAACAAAACTGAACAACAGCTTAGAGGCAGACTCCTATGGTTATAGTCAATCTCTTCAATCTAAAATTGAAAAAAATTTGCCCAGTTGAAGATCAAGAAAGTCATCTAAACTTGATTAAACAGAATGAGGCAAAACAAAACCCCAAGAAAAAAAGTCTTTCTCACCATAAGAAATAAACCCAAACAATCCCCTTATCTATTCCACCTAGATAACATGGCTCAAAGCATTTATTTTGTATTTCCAAAGCTGAATAACTCTTTCTCGAGTTCAGTATCAAAAGAAAATATATAACTGAAGACCTAACTGAATAATGATATTTGGTTAATAAGAGAAGTCTGGAAAGACATTTAAATAAGTCATGAAAACTTCCTGAATTCACGATTTCCTCCCGACGTGCACAGCTTACCTACATAGTTCCTTGCACTTGCAAAATCTAAGGCAAGACAGATGTGTCCTTATCTCATGCATTCCGAGACAAATTAAAACATGTATTAGCCATTTTTAAAAATAACAGAACTCTCGTTTGAAAACATGAAATTCCCACCTCTGTGATTAAGATGCAATTTAGAACAGCCCAAAGCAAGCACTTCTCCCGCCTCCCCGTTTAACAACATCCCAAGAAAATGCTAAGGGGGGAGGAGCTAAATGCTTTTTGCAGCTTAAACCACAGAAATTCTTATTACACAGGTAATAAATAGACTGTTGTAACTGTGACACTTTAACATATATCGTAACTCAAAAAATGTATCATGAACGAAGGGGTCAGGGAAAGTATTTCAGCACGGTGTTCACCTCTCCCGAAGAAGCAGCTATAGGAACTTTGTAACTACCACTGATTTTCTGTGAAATAACTTACGACACGACTACGATGGATGTCGCTAAAAGTCATCACTCATTGCAGCTCAACCATACCTGGGGAGAAACCCCACTCCAAAATAATAATAATATCTTGTTTCAGCTATTTATTGCAGAAAATTAATGATTTATTCATTCAATATGCGTGCCACATTTCAGTGCCACATTAACAAAGAATACAGAAGTCCTACTAAACAATAGCACTGTTTAGGTTAACCCCCTCCAGGAGCTTTGACTGAAAGAGTATGCAAGGAATCAAGCTTTTCTTAGCAAAATCCTCTGTTTCAAAAGTCTTATGGTTCCTCCTTGTGCTACAACCTCCAGATAGTTAAGTCGGTACGCCTGTACCCTTCTGCTTCCTTCTCCAATACCACGCTCAGGAAGATATCCAGAGATAACTTATCTTCCGAACTAACACCCGTCTCATCTCCCTTAGTGCAAGCCTCTACTCAGAACAGCGGAATTCCACGACCCCCCACCCCCCCAGCCACATTATTTTCATTCTCCCCCGCGGGGGATCTCAGCCACCAAGAGGCCTCTCAGAAAGCCCCCGCTCCCGCTCACCGACACTCCGCGGAGAACTCGCCACGGCGACCGCGACCTCTCCCCCCCGCGCCGCCACCCAAACACAAGGCCTCTCTCCTCCCGGCAGCCCAAACAACGGCGCCAGCCCTCCCGCACAGCCTTGCTATGGCGGGATCCTCCTGCCTCCCGGCCACTCGCTTACTCCTCCTCGTTTTAAGGCTCACCGACGTTCCCGCGCAAGGGCCCGGGCCCAGCCCGCCCCGCCGCCATGCAGGAGCCCCGCGGGCTCCGCACCACGGGCCCGACCCGCGCCCCCGCCAGACCCGGGGAGGCCCCTCCCGACCCGCGGCCGGCCCCTCGCCCCTTCCCCCCGCCCCCGGGCCGGGAGAAGCCGCGGGTCCGTGTGGCTACGGCAAAACCCCGGCCCTGCGAGGGGGACGGGGAGGAGGGAGAGGCGGCGCCGCTTCACTCACGCTCTCATGGTCCCACCGCACGTTGCTGCGCTTCTCATCCGGGGCCAGGTTTCTATCCCGGCCCATAAGCTCATCTAGGAGCTGGGCGGCCGATATCATGGTGTCCTCCTGGCCGAATCCCCCCTCGCCAAGCACCGGCTCCGCCGCCGCCTCTCCCTTCCCCGACCGACCGACCGCGCCGCCGCCGAGACTGACAGAGACAAAATGGCGGCGCGGCTCCTCGCCCTGCCCACAATGCACCGCGCGGCGCCTCAACCGCCCCTCAGGCCTGGCGGAGCGCGGGACGGCGGCCTCGCCTCGCCTCGCCTCGCCCACGCCGGGACGGCTCCCGGTTCCAGATGGCGGCGGGGAAAACCGCGGAACGCGGCCGGGCCCCTTCCTTCCCGCGGCCCGGCCTTGGGGGGTGTCGTCGGCCGCACGGCCGCTGTGAGGGGCCCGGCGGGCGAGGAGGCGCCGCCACCGGGAAATAACGCCGCAGAGAAACACCGCAGCGGTGCGTGGCTGGCCGTGAGGGGCCGCCGGGTGCCGCGCAGGCCGGTGTCCTGCCCGGCGGGGTGCCGGGGCCCAGGCGCGCCGTGCTGGGGTGGGAGGCTTCGCGGTGCCGTTCATGGCGGAGGCCGCGGGCCTGGGCGGCAGCTCGGGGCTTGTCACGGTCCCCTCTGCTCCCTGGCAGGGGCAAAGGCACCGAAACCATCCCCGGTGCGCAGTTACGGCTGCCCTGAGCACCTCCAGCAGTGGGTGTTCCCTTAGGAATTCTACTGACACGTTGCGGGGGAAAAGCTTCCCTCAGACCCAACCTGAGGGTTAGATCTAACTTCCCTCAGACCTAACCTTAGTGTTGGATCTTGGAATGAGGTTCTGCTCGTTGGGTTGGGTTTTTTCCCTTTCCAGATGTGGCTTTGTACCTCATTTTTACTTTCACATACCAATAGGTGAATATTGGTACCAATATGCACCTCATATTGGTATATATCGGTATCATATCATACCAATCATATTATGTATCGTATTGGTATCTCGTATTAGTACCTCATATTGGTACCGATATGTACCTCATCTTTACTTTCACATACCGATTTTCAACGATTTCCCAATTTCTCAAAATCATTTTGAACATCCTCAGTGCATGAAGTTACTGTAATTAAATTACATTTTTTTGAAGAGCTTCAAGTCTGTATTCATGCTGATATTGTAAAATCCACAGGACTCACGGCAGCCTTGCTCAGAATCCCCGAGGGCTTCATGCAAACGCCAGCGTTACCTGCAGAGTTTCCTTTGGGAAATCTGTCCATAATGCCACCGTTACGCAGCGCTGTAAGGCACCGCCAAGCTCTTTCAAGCTTTGCCGTTTTGTAATGATTTAACAACCCACTGGAACTGTTGGAAGAGCGTAATTAAAATTGGTGCAACACAACTTGTGTGAATTTTCAGTGTTAACATCCGGCAGTCTGGGGTTTGGGGGTGGGATGGGAGGTGGGTGTTTGCTTTAGAAAACGGCCGCAGAACTGGGCTGTGCTTCAGCTTCTATATGTTACTCCCGTTGCATCAAGAAAGCAAACGGGTGCATTGGAGCCTCACTACTGCACGTTCCCCCAGCATGCCGGCAGGGTCGCACGGAGCAGACTGGAATAGAAATGGCTAGGGGTCTGGCTGGAGTTTGAAACTATTCTGAATTTTTATAGTTGTGAAATTTTTACTGGCGCTTATCTCGCCCGTAACTTGGTTTAGGACAAATCCACAACGACCAAAACCAGCTTTTCAAAGCAAATAATGGAAATTACAGAAATTACCTGTAATCTTTCCAGTTGATTTGCAGGCAGACGTTGATTTTTTTTTTTATTTTTTTTTTATTTTAGGGATTGATTGATTGATTTCGCTGAGAATGCGCAAAGATGGCGAGAATTTCCTAGAGAGGACAACCGCCTGACTCCGGAGCCTGCAAGAACAAGTAACAGGGCAGGAGGCACTGTACATTATGCAATTGTATGTATAGTAAATAACGCCCCAGTGCCTTCGGGAGTGCCACGTACCCGCGTGTGGCCGGTAAGTCACCCGTGGCTCGCCGGCACGGCTGCGAGCCGGAACTCGATGTCTGGGTCGGGGTTGTCACCGGTAATAGAGTCCCCCGGCGGAGCGCGGCCCGGACGGCTGCGGGGGGAGCACCGGGGGCCGCTCTGCCGCCGGAGCCGCGCTCGGGCCGCCCCGTCCCGGCCGTTCCCCGGGGCGGGTTGGCGCGGGGCGGGGGGGAGATGAGAGCTCGCCCCGGCCTGGAGGCGGTCGGGGGCTGCGGCGAGATGGCGGGTCCGGCCGCCGAGCGGGAGCGGCAGGAGCGGCTGCGGGAGGCGGCGGCGCTGGGGGACGCGGAGGAGGTTCAGAGGCTGGTGGAGCTGGGGGTCAGCCTCAACTCCCAGAACGAAGTCAACGGCTGGTAAGGCTCCCCCGCTGCTGGGGCAGGGATTTCTCCTCGGGTTTTCCAGAGCTAACGCAGCCGGGGGTTCCCCCTTTCACGTGAAACACAAACTAGTTCGAACTGAGGACGAAATTAAAAGGTCGATCCGCTGCCAAATACTCCTCTACGTAGATCTCTCTAGTCCAAAGAGGAAAAAACGGTGATGCAGCCGATACCCGCCGTTACAAGCACGCGTCCCCATCCGTGCTCCTGCTTGGATCCTGTGGCGTTTGCTGCTTCCCCGGGTCACTGTGTTGTTACTTTACATTGCTTTATTTTTTTGGAAGGGCACGCTGGCAGCCGGAGGCAGCACGGGCTGTCAGAATGCAAACGTGGGCTTCCCAACATGTGCTCGTGTCTAACCAGAGATATTTTTTCTTAACTCCTAAGTCCGGTTTGAAATGACTTTCGCTTGCAAGCAGGGAACACGCAGGCTGTTTCAGTATAAAGGCTTTGGTTTTGACACCTCATTCAGATAGCACCTGATAACACTAAACCCGAGACTTTTCTGTAATTGACACTTACACATGAACACGCAGGCAACAAAACCTTCTTTGAAGCAGGATTTACAGGGAATGCTCAGGCATTTTTGGAGACTCTTCCATACTTTCAGTTTAGCCTGTATTTACTGTGCTGTATTTTGCTTGAAGTTGTAATTAAAAAGAGGAAGAATAAAATTAGGAAAGGAGCTAGACTTCTAAAGATGAAAGTTTGATCAGCAACTTTGAGAAGCGTGGGACACTTGCAACTTGAGGTTCAAATTGTGGTGATTAAAATTAGAACTTGTGAAAATTTACGATAACTGATTCATAAGACATTGAATTATCTTGGTAAGATAAACAGCTGCTTGTCATCAAAATGAGTTTGTATCTAAAACTGGCACTGATAAATCTGTTATAAAATATAATTCTTTAAAAAAATAATGACCTGATCATTTTTAACTATGGCAATACATGGATCTTCGCTGTTATTTAAATTTGCTTGTAGAATTTAAATTTTTCCAGTGAGCTCCTCAGTATATCCGATGCTAAGAGGTGCTGAGCACTTATATTTTGATGTGTATGAGCGCTGCGGGTAGATGGTACCTCTCTGCGTGAGACCATGTGAAATGGTCAGGATGGATCCCAAAATGAGACCAGTGCTGTTGAGGTTTACATACCTTCTCTACAAACTAAACCCGCAGAGTTTGCCCTCAGAGCAAACACAGCCATTCTGTCTGCGCTTTTTCCCCACCGCTTTGGTCCAAACTAATTTATGACTTGGCAGTGCGCTACTTCTGAATTCATGCAGGCTATTCACACTCCTTTCACAAGGAGATACTTATGAAAAGTCCAGAAAACACTGCACAGAGAAAGTAAACAAACATGGTCTAGTTTCACAGAGGTTGTCTCAGATTCTTTGGGATCTTTGGTGTTAAAAATTCAGGAATACTTTCTGCTGACAAAGTTCTTTTACCCCATTTAAAAAAATAGCACTTTCTAGTTGACATGCACAGCCCAACCTTGGAGAGGAAATACAGGATTTTACAATATTGCTAGCAATATCACCTCTGAAACACAGATTTTGTAGCACCCTTCCTAGGATAGTCTATGAAGAAAAACAATACATATACATACACTTACATTCACGTCACTTCAGTTAGATCTAATTCTACATAACCTCTTGCTGCAGTGACTAGTCTCATTACCTTTAATCAGAGATACTTTCTGCCATCAAGATACATTAATTTGAATAAGAAGAAAGAGTAGAATTGAGCCTTTTGTTTCTGGTAAGACAGGTTTATTAAGTCAAAACATGTAACAGCGAACAAGGTTTTGCAAGTCACTTTGTCTTCTTGGTTTTATCTGATTTGTATCCCTCTCTTCTCTCCCTTATGTCCTTCTACGCAAGCAAACTTAAAAGAGCAGAATTTTGTACAGAAAGTTAGGAGTTACGGTCAAGATACAATTTTGCAGTCTAATGACCGTGTCTCTTAAAAAAAAATGGAAAAAGCTTTTTGGAGCTAAACTTTCAACTGAAACTTTTTCCCCTAAGTTTGTTATTTATCCCTGCTTTATTTTATTTAATTCTTTAGAAAAACCCAACAATTTGGAGAAGGGTTAAGTGTGTTCATTTTTCCAGACAGTTTCCTTCAGCCAGAGCTAGAGAATTAAAAGATAAAAAGCTAGGGAAAGATCAAACATCACTAGAACCCGGGATAGGGAAGAATGGCAAGGTGAGTTACAATGTGTGAGTCTACTAAGTCTCTGATACTAAGCATTAAATAAGCTCAGTAGCTTTTAGGATGTTTCTTTACTACATCTCTCAAGTCAGCAACTGCAAATAATAATTTAAAAAAAAAACCAACCCTATAAAAGTGATTAGTTCTGTGCATCAGTTACGGATTGCAGAAAACTTGTTATCTGCTGCACCAGCAGTTCCCGAGCATTCATCTGCAGACGGCAACTGGGCAAAGAACTGTGCTTACAGTATTTTAAACATCACTTACTTTCCAAAAAGTGCAAGTCATTGTGCTGACAGCATTAATTAAACAGTAAAAATAGCATCCTTTTAGCACACATACACACACTCAAGTATTTTAAGTACAATTTACTCTTTCAAAGATTAAGATAGCATACACAAGCCTTCTTTTAGTATCTATTTTTCCAGAAAAGCTCGTCGCCTAATAAATGACAAATTGAAGTGATCTTGAACTTTAAAAATACCCCTGTGGTAACTTGATACCAAGAGCATTAGAGCAAGGGAAAACTACATCAGCAGGTGTCACTGCAGGCTCCAAAACCAGTGTAAATTGCCAAGGAAGACTGCAATTAAAACCTTTTTTATGTTAGACATGCATTAGGTCTTGTTCTTCCCATAGGCGGCAAGAATGAGTGGAAATTAATCTGCCAGAATTTAGGATTTCAATCAGTGTTAACATTTTCCATGTGCAGGACTTGTCTGCACTGGGCGTGTAAACGGAACCATGCTCCAGTGGTGGCTTACCTGCTGCACGCCGGCGCTGACAAGGAGATCCTCACCAAGAAAGGAGAAAGGCCGGCCCAATTAACGTCAAAGAGAGAGATAAGGAAGATGTTGGGAGGTAAACCTATAGGCTCTGCGATAGGATCGTCAAAGACTGTAGTAAAAGGCTGTTTAAAGCACGTATGTTCCGATCTTTATTTTGCGTGTGAAGATGCTGTGTTTGGGTTTTAGTAATAACTGTGACTTGATTTCTGGAGGGTTTACTTGGTAAGAAATCAAAGTTTAAGAAAAGAGGAGTACCAACAAAATCTATATTCAGCTAGCCAAACTTTTTTCTAAATACTGAAAAATTAGAAAAACTGTGTTTTGAAAAATGCCATGATTAAACCAGTGACAGATAGATGCAGCTTCCTATTTTCAAAAGAGCAACAGGAGAAATTCTCTCAAATTTGTATGAAGCCCTTATACGAGCAACACCTAATTTGCCTGATGTTCTGTGGAGCTTAGATGCTGTTGAATAAATTGAAAGCTAGCAGCCCAGAGAAACAGCTCATTAAAGGACATCGGTAGAGCACTTTTATCACGTTTTGTAACTGTTAGAGCAGAATAGGCTTTGCTTCTAGAGGTGATAAGTAATTTGAAATGTGGTCGATTAACAACCTCTTTCCTCCCCTTTGTGTTTTTGTTTTCGTTATTGTCTCCCAGCTGTTGAATTGGTAATGTTTCAGCTCTCCCAGTACTGCATGTTCTTTTCCCTTTATCCCCTGCCTTAATATCGAACAACATATCGCCCTTTGTTTTTCATTGCCTTATACATTATGAAGACGATAGCATTCTACCACCAGAGAGCATGTTACAACGTGCCAGCTACAAATCAAACCAAACCAAAGCAAACCAAAAGTAGTGCGGTGTTTAGAAGGCAATAGCACCCCCAGAATTACTGGGATCAGACTCTGCTTTTGTGTTTACTGTTTTGCAACACCTGAGCACGGTTCTGGCTACTGTAGAAAAAAGGCGTAGGGCTTTTTGATTCATCTTTTACCCTGTGATGCTTTTAACACTCCACTCCCTTCCCATTAAAAAAAAAAAAAAGGGAAAAAAAGCTACCCCACAGTGCAGTAGCAATACTTCTTTTTTTTTTCCTCCTCAAATCAGTCTTGGAGAATGTTGTTTTGTTTGTTTTACAGCGGAAGATGATGAACTCCCAGACTTAAAGAAAGATTCAGATCTGCCAATCATCCCTAATTATCTGGCTAATCCCCCTTTCCCTTACATTTATAACACCGTGAGTAACAGTATTCCAGATCCCTCCGTGAACGGGAGTATCTCACACTTAGAATCGCAAGACACCGACTCTTCTTCCTTACCTGATGTGGAGACTCGCACACATGCATCGTTACAGCACGGGAACGCTGCTCCCGGGGCGGCTGATAACGGAGGCGTGCCGTCACTGCCCAGAGGGTGTACTGCACCACGACATTCAAAACCTGTCCTTCAGAAAGGTCCAGTTTACCAGGGATCCGTGTCTTGGAGCAGAAGTCCCCCTTCGCCTGTTGGATCAAACCAGTCCGTACCTCAGCAAGAGAACGGCTCCTGTACAGGGCCTGTGCCAGCATTTCAGCCGGTTTTCTTCACAGGAGCTTTTCCACTTAATATGCAAGGTAACAGTAAAATCTCTTCTCGCCTTGTCTTAGAGCTTCTGTCATCTTGGACAGTGAAAATAGACTACTGAGGTTTACATGTATTCACAGCACTTCTAGCGATTTTCAGGTTTTCATGCTCAGGCATTCAGGAAATATTTGAAGGGAATTAAAGAGGCAGATATCCTGTTTCTGCTGGAACTGGTATTAAAATATTGATGAAAACATTTGCTATTTGTCTCAAATGCTATAAAGGCATGCAGACACCAGGGTAATCTAATTCTCTAAATAGCATACTCCAGGCTTCAAATAAAGAATGTGAGTACGCAGCCAGTGAGTTCAAGAGAGAACCTCCCATGGCTCCATCTGCAGACCCGAGTCTGAGGTGAACTATTATATCATCTGCCATTTCTGCAGGTAAACGTTGCCTGCCCGAAGAGGGAAACCTGGAATTTCTGCTTCAGTTCAGAATTTCATTCTTGAAATAAAACCTGTTCTGATGCCATGAATTGGCAAGGAGAAGTTAAAAGAATCCAGTTGAATCATAGTGCCTGATGACCAAAAGAATTAAAAAGCAATAAAAGCAATCTTGGACTGCTGAGGAAATTGATAACCAGTATCATCATCTGCTTTTAAGTTAGCTTAAATCCAGTAAGAGGAGTATTCCCGCAAAGGTTCATACATGCATATGCCCACGCTGTATTAGACTCGTGATGATTTTTTCATACCGGTTGATAAAAGTCAATCTAATGAAAATTGTGGCCATACAAGTCCGGTTGTTTGCTTGCTGAGGGTTCTTGTGTTGTTACAACTGATACAAAGAAGGTTAACAGAACACAGAAATATTTGGAAGTTAGTATAGAGATATCTTTTCCCATTCCTTTATACATCTGCCTATTAACGTACCTTTTTATTTCTAATAGAACTGGTGCTTAAAGTTAGAATACAAAACCCTAATCTTAGAGAAAATGACTTCATTGAAATTGAACTGGACAGACAAGAACTGACCTATAAGGAACTGCTCCAAGTGAGTTGCCGTGAGCTGGGTGTTAACCCTGAACACGTACAGAAGATCAGAAAATTACCAAATACAATGTTAAGAAAGGTAAGAACTCTAAATTTTGAAGTGCAGTAACTTATAAAAAAAGATTTTTAGGTTACCATTAAAAAGGAGTAATTTGTTGGTCACCTGCATAGGCCCACGTTGCAAAGAAAACAAAACCCAATCCCAAAACAAACTCCCGAAAACCAACCCACCCCCCAATCCCCCCCAAAAAAACCCAAACCAAAAACGTCACTTCAATTTTCCGCACTCAGTGGTTGTTGGTTTGGTTTTTGTTTTTTTTTTCTCAAGTTTCTTGATCATTTCCTTTCGTAAACACTAGGTGTTGAGCCCAATTAATACCCGGTTTCTCTACTGCACTCTTAAACTGAGTGCAATACCACACCACCGTGACCCGTCATCAGCATTTAAAAGCCCTGCAGCACTCAGCGGAGTTTTGCGAGTTCCGTAAGGACTGTATGCAGTCCTTTCGAAAAACAGAAAGGTGTTTCGGAATTATTCTGAGGGCAGGTCTCCGAATCTAACCGTCTCTTCGCTTCAGTGACACTTACCTGTGCAGCGAACAGAAAACGGACCTGCTGACCTGTTTTACTGATTCATCGCTGAGCTTTCTTTCACTCTCAAATCCCTCTAGAGCATTGCTGGCACCAGCCGTGGAGTTAATCTGATCAGTACTGGGTTAATGGACTTCCCTGTACTGCATCTTCACTGACTATAAGATGACTTAGTCAAGAGTGGGGGAAAAAAAAAAAAAAAGTAAAAAAGAGAGACATAAGCAATTCTGTCACTTGCTAGCTCAGGTTGTTGTTGAAAGGGCTGTTTTTATTTCCAGCTCTAATTAGCTCAGGCTCCCTGGGTAGGACTGCAGGACACTTACTGTTCCTTGGGGTGATACAAAACTAATTCAGTTTAATGCTGTTTAGCAGCAGAGTACTGCTGCAGAGGGCATCGGAGCGCGAGGCTGTCCTGTGCGAGGGTGTCTCCCACTGCTCGCTAAAGACCCTGCCTAAGCCAGCACCACGATGGTGTTGGTGGGCCGCTCTGGAGGAAGCTGCTTCTTGGGTAGAGGCAAGAATCAATTCACGAGCTTCTCAGAATTACCAAGGGGGGAAAAAAGGAGGAGTTGGGGGCGGCATGCAGTAGAGCTTTACAAGTGTAATTCCACTAATCACTTGCACTCACCGTCAGTATTGCATTCCTTCTAAAAATAGACTTGAGTAGCTGAATAGGATCCCAGAATAAATACAAGATGCAACTGGATGTCTGCGTTCCAGTGTACTGTAAAGAATTGTCATATTTATGGATAAATACATACCTTGTGTTAGTATGAGCCTATTATTTTAACTTACCTCTGCAAAACTGAACAGACGGTTTATCACCTAACGACTTATTGTATTTATTTAAAGGACAAAGATGTTGCAAGGCTACAGGATTTCCAAGAACTGGAGCTTGTTCTAACAGTAAGCGACAAAAACTTACTTTTCAGAGCCCCAACACTTTCTGAACGGAGTGGTTATAACAAGAAGGCATCAGAACTGACATATTAATTGTTTAAAGACTAAACCAAAAGATTTGTATCTCTCATTTTAAAATTACGTTTGAAATACAGTATCTATAAGGGCTAACGATGTGGGGGGGGAAAAAAAATCTATTTTGTTAACCTTGAAATAAACTAAAGATGTTACGCACAGTTACAGCCTCTAGTTAATCTAAGAGTAATGAGTCTGATATGAAAGTAGCTTAATGCAAAGGAAGTATTGGTAGAGCTAGCTGTTAATGCAACACTTCTTACAAAAATCTTGAAATACTGTAGAGTTCGCAGCTCTCAGGGAAAGGCTTACCTTAAACTGTTCTAATCTGTTTGCTATAAAACAGCAGAGGTACGCAAGCTAAAGAACCTGCCATGAAACCCATTTAATATTTGTACTGAGTCCATTACCATTAATGTTCACTTTTTAGGCCATGTATTTTAAGTCATATCTTATTTAGAAGGAAACAAACCAGAAGGGTTTAAATCTGTGGAAGAAGCACAAAACTATATCTAGTTTAAATACTATCAAGTGACTTATTACCTGTGATTTCTTAATCCCTGTTTACACTTTTCCCTATTTCTCAGGTTGAAAACAAAACGTGATAGTAATTATCCAAATCGTAAATACGCTCTCAACCAAAATCCCTTTTATTGTTGTCCGTCAATATCGAGTATTGACACGTGCGGTTTAAAATACCATTTTTGTTACTGTATTGAAAACACATTTCTCCAATGCTGCTTTCATGTCCCCTTTTAAAAGCACAAAAATTGTAATTCTGTTTTCCTTTTACCTCTACATTCCTGAGAAAGAGCGCATCTTGAAACTTAAGAGTTGCCTGTGTAAAAAGAAACTAGTGAAACGCCCAGGGTTTTCTGGGCTGATACTAGATCTTGACGTTCCTATGCAATGTATTTTCTTTTTTTTTCCCCCCAATGACTTGTGTCTATTCGCGCTGCTTACTGAAAAAGCACTTTTCCCGTTACTTAAAATTCAGAATTAGACTACTTTGCTATGAAATTCTGGAATAAATACATTGAAAAGTATTTAAGAGCTGGATTTTATCGGATTTTTTTAGGATTTTAGTATTTACTCAGCCATCTGCATTTGAGGAAGAGTTCGTTCTGGTAGGCTAACTGTAAAAGTATGCAGTGTGAATTAGATGAATGAACTGAAGTACGAGATGTAACAGGCAAACAGAACATACCAAACTGGACTGACTTTCCCACTGTTTCTTTGTCTTCCCCCTCCCTTCCTCCCGCCCCCCCAGTTTCTTTGGAAACTGGAGCAACCAAAGTATTTTACGGTCTTGTTGTCTAACAATTCGCAGCCCGCGTTGGCTGTACGTTGTATGTGGACCTGTAAGTGGCATTTCTAGTAGCAGCGTGCCGAGCAGGGAGCCAGCCAGCCTAGCTGGAGGAAACGCTGAGGCGAGGACCGCATCGTCAGCTCTTACCGCTCCAGATGACTTTAGGTACCCGCCCCAGCCCTGGCTCCTTTCTCGGAGGCTGTGGCAGGTAAAGGCGTTCGTTCATCCCCTGCCGTCAGCGCAGTCAGCTGCATTACAGTTAATACAACAGGAACCAGGACCCAGATTTACCCATGCTCTCTCTTTCTCATCCAGTGAATAGTACTTAGTGCAAAGGGAAGCAGCTTCAGCAGGAGTGACTGAGCACACAAGAGGGAGCCCTCTCCCAATCTGCCTTGTAGTCCGATGTCCAGTGTTCACCTGGAAGCAGAGATCCATGCAAACGCCCAAATGTCCTGTGTGCCAGTTAACCAGACTGAAGCTCAGTCTCCCAAGGCTAACAGTAGAACATTTTGTCACGACAAAAATACCCTCTTCTGAAAAGCGCCGGAGGTCAAATGTGGTCTGAGTCCTTGGCAATATCTATTTTTTATACCAAATCGCTGGTGGCGTATTAACTTCTGTATAACGGAGTAACAGAGTTGCTGTTCCTCGTACCGCGCTTTGTCCGTTGCGTTCTCCCCGGCACACAGAGCCCATGGGGTTTGGGCATCGGCTGTCTAAACGCCAGCTAAATCCATGAAGGTCCCAGGATTAACCAAGTCAGACCTACTAGAGATGAGCTCAGCTGCTGGGTGGATGACTTCGTTGTTACACTGATCACCTTGCACAGATGGTGATCGCTACCTATGCATTCAGAGGAATATTTTTATACCTTATGCAGTTGATAAATAGAAGATACTATTAACACTAACAACCTGATCAGTGTGTAATCATTACATTACTGTGTGTGATAAATAATTCATTACTTTGTGCCCTGCTATAGGAAATGTTAATGTCAAATGAATGCTTGGCTGCAGATTCTTGTTTCTATTTAAGAAGTATTATTTGTAAGGATTAATAAATGATTATTTTTGTCTTCTCAAAGTTTTTCTGAACTTTACTTATGGAAAAAGATAGGAACTTTTTCTTGCCGGGTAGGTTTCTAGAATGTTTGGTGGAGGAAGTGAATGACTAAAGCAAAAGGCATTCTATCCGATTCCAGCAGCAAATACTGTTCAAACACAGTACTCCCTTTGTCTGAGGGGGCTTGGTTATCAATGATAAGGTAGATATTTATTTCTGCAAAAGAAATCACATATTATTTCAGGTGATTAAGTGTTGAATGAGATAAATTATATACATATCTGCTCAGCCTGCATGTTCAGCTTAAGTGGAGACTTACTCAGAGTGGCTTCGTACGTAAGAGAGAGACAGCAAAATTAGGATACTTCTGTGCCTATCACGTCCCTGCAGGCTTATGTGGAGTCTACTAAATTGGTGGAAATTGTGTTAGTTAATGATTTATATTAAGCCATCTCTAGGTTTAGTTTTAAATACACGTTACTTGTAATTCTTCTGCGGAGCAGGAATTTTGTAATGCTAAAGTTGCCCTGGGCAGGGATGCCAAAGGGCCCGGGATAGCTCACAGCCTTGAAGCTGCAGCATTCAACTCCCTTGTCCTGGGGGAAACACTGAAAGGAACAGGTTGGAACCACTCAGAGATTACACATTATTTCAGTATTTTTCAGCTGAGTCACTGCTTAACTGGGCCTGTCTTTCCACTTCAAAACCAATGAATCCTTATGCAGGAAACACACAAAACAGGTGTATTTTGTACCATTAATATAATTTACTAATTATAAACCTGAATACAATATATATTGCCCTGTGATACATCCATTTTCTTGGCAGAATGTTTGGCATTCTTTGGGAAAAAAAGCATATAAAATACTTTATGTATATAGAAAATATTTAAAAATTTAAATTCACCTTCTGGTCCTTGTAAAATACTTTGTTCACATATCGCAAGTTTCGTCTACTACAAAAACTGGTTTGTAAGTTACAGTACATTCACAAGTCACTTTTGTGGCAAGTCAGGAATATGAAAAAAAAACAAACCCCCAAACCAAAAACCCAAGGGGTCTTCTTTTCATGCTAGTCCAGCATCTTTGGCCATACTGTAGAAAATACCCTTCGATGCTATAAGGCTTGCAGGTGTATCGAATTCAGCTATGGTTCCGTTGTCTAGAACAAGAACCCTGTGCAAAACAAAAGGCGGTGGTGGGGGAGATAAGTCAGAGAATTCCTCGCAAGACATGTGATCCCCCTTTTTATCACAAAGCAAACTGCTCTAATCTTTGCCTTGCCTTTGTTGCGATCGATTATTTTTCACACCTTGAAACATAACAGATGATAAACATTCTCCTTGAGCTGCTGATTGATTTAAAAAGGTACAGGACAGTCATCATCTCCCAGGGGCAATAAGGGGAGGGAGGGGGGAAGTTGTGGACTGGTAGTTCTGGAATTGAAAATATAGTACCAGAAAGCCAGGGAGACAAAAGCTCGTGAAGTACAGCAATATATTTTAAAGTAATTAGTATGACACAATGTTAGTGAAAAGGTTACAGCAGCTGGTAGTTTAAGAAGGACCCGTAAGCTTGCTGACAGTGCCGTTAATGCAACTGGGTACTATCTCTTTCACAGCTCTGGTTAGTGAATATAGAACCTGTTTCTTACGCCAACAATGGCAAAGTCAGGTCTGGATATTCTAAGATTATATGGCTTAAACATCATTGCTTACATACTGCCTGACGAGAGCATCAGCGTGACTATCTCGAGACAAACCAGACCCTTTTAAGTGCTGCTTCGCACACCCAGTAAACCAGTGAGCCTTCCCCCGCCACGCACCGTGAAGAGATTTTTACCTCGTGTAATCCATAATTGTGTTCAGCCTGTGCGCTATTGTCAGCACCGTGCAGTCTTCAAACTGGGTCCTAATTGTCATCTGGATAAGATCATCCGTCTCGAGATCGATAGCTGCTGTCGCTTCGTCTAGGATCAAGATCCTCGTCTTGCGAAGCAACGCTCTCGCCAGACAGACGAGTTGCCTTTGGCCGACGCTGCAAGCAGAGACAGGGCTTTCAGGAACGAGGCCCCGCTGCCCTTAGCTCTCCACTGCTCACAATCACTTGTGCTAGAGCAGATTACTCATCACGTGCAGTTACCGAACAACAACAACAACAGTATTTAGCAAACAGCCCCGCCTGTCCACCCCAGAGCTAATAAATACACACTGCAGCATTGCTTAGCTAGTTTTAGTGTATGGGTTCGCTTAGTGCCTGAGCCAGTACTGATAGAGACACCAAATGCCCCCTTTCTATCACTGGGACAAAAGCCAGGGGAACTAACGATGACAATGCTTCTGCCCGAGTTTTCGGAAACACACACAGTTGCAACAACACTGAACATATGCAACCTTAAAAAAAAAGAAAGGAAAAAGAAAAAAAAAGAAAAAAGATCTGAGGCTGTAAGTCCTCTCTACCACCAAAAAAAAAAAAAAAAATCTGGGCAGCCCACGCCTCCTCCCCTGCCACAACAGCACCCCAGGCACAGCCTCTGGCTCTGCGGGACGAGGAAGGAGCTGAACATTCATCACATACATGTCCTGGTTACACCACAGCCTCCCAAGCCAACGCAGCACATCAAAGCGTGGCATTTTATCATGCTCCTTCACGTCTTCAGGGGTCTTCCAAATAATAATGGAAAATAAACATTGCTGAAGTGTCAGTTTAGGCAGAGGACTCTTACTCAGCTCAGCAGTTACATACGTTATCATTGCATTTCCCTTCCCACCAAACCATGTTTAAGGGACTGCCTATCCCTAATACCCCGCCATCCTGAGACTTCTTTACTGATAAGACCAGATTTTGGTTTAGGAGAAATCCTTCCCAGCAGCAAAGAAGAATCAGATCATTCATGGCAGAGGCCAAACAGCAGGCAAACGGCTAAGCCTTAGTGATTTTCTTAAAACAGGAATAGGTGGCTAAATCATTTCAGACACAACAGACTAGAGCGTAAACCTGTGCTCAAGTGTTACTCACTGCTACAGCTGAATGAAAGCTCAGTCTATGTTTCTAGTCCAAGCATTCCTTACCTAAGATTTTCTCCACCTTCTGAGCATTCATAGTCCAACATAGATGGCTGGCTGCTGACAAACCTCTTCAAATGAGACAGTTCAAGAGCTTTCCAAATTTCTTCATCGGAATACTTATTAAATGGATCCAGGTTCATCCTCAGTGTTCCAGAAAAGAGAACAGGATCCTGCATATAAACCCAACTTTCATTAGACAAGTGCTTTAGCTGTTTTAAGTACTGATATTATGAGTTACTGCTTTGAAGTCTCCATTGCATTGCAGGTGGGCCACCTCCCAGTCCCTTCTACTCTGAAAATACATTACGTTAGACACACTTAAAACTCAAGTTCCAACTGTAAGGATGGTTTATCCTAAATCTTGTTTTACCACCCAGCATTAGCTTATAAGGTGGCAGGACAGGACCACTTAAAGTATAAATAGTTTGTTTTTCTGAAACAATTTTCTGAGTGTAACAAAGCATTCTCCCCTGTGGATAAACCATTATTTATGGTTTGTTAAGCTGTTAGAGATCCTTCCTTTACTGTGATACACGGAAACAGTACCTGAGGAATAATTGTTAGCCTCGATCGAAGGTCATGGAGACCAATCTCTGAAATTCTCACACCATCGATTTTAATTTCCCCTTTTACAGCTTCCAGGATCCTAAAGAGACAGAGCGTCATGGAGGACTTCCCTGCTCCGGTTCTGCCAACAATTCCAATCTACAACAAATTGCAGGTTTAACAACAAAGCATATAGTTAAAACCAAAACAAAACCCAACCAAAAAACCCCAACCAAACCTCCAGGATTCCTCCTAGAGGTTTGACACAAGATCTGAATCTCAGAGAGAATGTAACCATCCTTCCCTAGAAACCCGTGTCACATGTCGTAATGCATATATTGCCATTCCCGTAATCTGAATGATATTGCATATAAATGTGTACCTAGGCCTAGAGCCATCCTACGTAACTTTGGGTGATTAGCTGGAGTACCCATGCTAGGAGTCCAGTCACTCGAGGACAAGAAATAAAGGCTTTCCAGAGGGCAGTTCAGACTTTCCGGTAAGCACGTGTATCTCCATTCCAGAAGGCGGCTGTCATCCTATCTGCTTAGCATAAGGACAATTCTCTTTTAATAACAGCCTGTTAAGCAGAGGACTTTCTCATGCTAATCGTTCTGTCACCAGCACGCAAAACCCAGAACTTTCTATTGAAGCATGAAGAAACGAATCTCCCAGAACAAAGACAATTTCCTGATTAAGGAAACAAAGAACGTCATTTCCTTCCATGCCAAAAATTTCGCAGCGTAAGCCAGAGAGCAGAAGAAGCTGGAATTCCTTCTTCCATCTGCACTGCTTCAGAAAAGCATCCTTGTCACCGAATTTTTCTCACTTGCGCTGGTG
The DNA here is from genome assembly GCA_031468815.1 of Morus bassanus. Lineage (NCBI taxonomy): Eukaryota > Metazoa > Chordata > Aves > Suliformes > Sulidae > Morus > Morus bassanus. The sequence goes on along the minus strand of CM062577.1, from coordinate 2,820,602 downwards.
CCTCCTACATGGTGTTTCCGGTAGCCTGTTGCCAGCCTAACTTGGAACGTCCAGAAAGTCCCATGCAAGTGGTCCTACTGCTTCCAGCCCAGAGGATGCCGGCACACCGACAGCGTGGTTGTCACTGCTGGCTCCTGCAATGCCAGCTTGAGTAGGTCTCCACCAGTGGGGCCAGCGTGCTTGTAGACCCCTGTCCTCTACTCCATGGTTGTCACTGGAGGCCCAGAGCACAGTTCTAGCAAAGACACAGAGCTGGTAACTCACCTTTTCTCCACCGTGCACTTGGAGGTTTAGACCCTTCAGCACTAGATCCAGGCCCTTCCTGTACCTCACTGAATAATTCACAAACTCCAGCTCTCCCTTGGATGGCCAGTCTTCTGGGGGACTCTTGCCCTCAATGATCCAGGGAGCCTAAGGAAAACAGAAGTCAGAAATGCCTCATATAGGTTTAAGAAAAAATAATTCAAACTCAGATACAAACATTAACATTTGTGGGTCACTAGAAATACATCTGATAAATCAAATCTCCATTATCAAATAAATTTATAATAATGTGGGAAAAACATGGGTTCCTAAGTATCCATCCATTTTGGTCTTTGTTG